>CM029523.1:74483344-75083344 GCA_017140615.1 Eucalyptus cladocalyx | reverse complement strand
TCCAAATGAACAGTGTTTGATAGGTTATTGGAGACATCAAAGTCACATTTTGAGCTATCTGCCACAAAATAGTCGGGAAAAACATCCTTGGTGCTCAAGGATCTGTCTTCTTTTCCATTTTCAGATGCCACTCTACTGGAACTCCTGGTTTTATAAGAACATGTGCTCTCTTCTACATTAACAAGCTTCCGAAAACTGTTAGTACATTCTGATCCGATAGTGGGTGCATCCTGATGAAGGAAAAACAAACTTGAATAAAGAGATAGAGAAATACCATCATGGGCTCAGAAAGACAAATTATTCTATGTTTGGCCAAAGACCCACTTACGTGACATCCCGCTGCTGCTGCTGTTGCTTTATTCCCTACACCATTTAGGGATACAATTCAGATATAGTCATGATATCATAGGTGTGAAGCTAAAATCAAGCAAAGTAATTCTCACTTTCATCAGAAGTAGCTGCCCTATCCATAGAATGCGGCCCAGCCATTGAGCTGCCCGCCTGAGCATGCATTTCTCCTTCATCATCAGAAAGGACTAACCGAATGCGCTTACGATCAACAACTTTCTTCTTATCACCAGTTGATTTAGATGAACTTTTGGATGATGCTATCATGTGGTTCATGGTATTACCACACTTCTCTACAGGAGCAGCTGTTCTGAACCTTGGTGAAACTTTCTTTGAATGGAGAAGCGATATCAAAGGAGCATCATCATTTAGCTCTTCCACAGTGTTGTGAAGTTTTCTCTTACAAGAATTAGATGTAAGTGGAGAACTGCATGTGCTGGACCTGCTATTTGATAAACAATCATCACCTTCTGTGTCTGTTTCAGGGCAGCAATCTCCTGCCACTTTTGACTGTTCAAGCTCTTTCCTTTCTGATTGCTTCAACTTGTCAATTAGAAGCTGCAACCTCCTGCACAGAAGAATGCGCCCTAGTTTACATACAATTGGATGGATTCAATTGTGGTGAAACCTAGTAATCTGGGATATTGGAGTTCCACTTATTATACTGTAATTCCTGGAGTTCACTATTTGGTTCCATAAACTACTCTATCGTTCCACTTTCTAAAACAGATAACTCACCTCGCCTCTTCAACATTGTCAAATCTTATCATGTGGCTATAGTGCATGTTCTCTAGGGCAGAAAGCTGTACTGCGATGAGGTTAGCTTCCACAGCAATCCTGCAACACACAATTGGGAAACAATGCCGAGCATTTATGTTGAAAGTAACGAGGATAACTCTGGGTAGAAGGCAATGATAATTGGCATTCAAGGATTTGAGAAACATCAGGCTTGTAAAGCATTAGTCCAACTTAGAGCAAAGCATCTCAAAGGTAGCAAAGAAAATTAAAAATGGATGCATCATGCACGTGAAGTGCAGACATTCATTCCATACACAGGCAGGTTCATGCATCTGTTGATCTTCCTAGCAGTAATTGTTGTTGGAGCAATACTTTTTTGTGTACTCCAACCTCACATAGGCACCAGTTTTGCTATGCACATGCAGTCACACATCAAATGCATGGCAAATTAATTCTAGATATTTTGAACATATCCTAGTAATGTTAGAGAAAATTCATAGTTCACAAGACAAAAACATTTATTATATCTGACACTGGAGAAGCCTCTCATGCTACCTTTAATAAAAGAAACAACTGAAAAGATTAACATAAAGGAGGGCAATCACCTGTACCCCTCTTCAAAAGCGTCCAATGCACCTGCCCAGTTTCCGTCACAGTCCAAAACATCACCAATATTAATTTTAACTAAAGCCTGCCCCTGGATACGATATTGACCTCAAGTAAGTGTCAATAGACCATTAATGAAACATATACTAAAATGCTCTCACCATAAATATCAAGAATGTGATCAATTTATAAGCCAAAGGAAAATGAAGAGTACCAACCCTCAGAACCTTAAAATTAGCTATAGAAGATTCTCCTATGTGGGAACAAACATTAAAGCAGCTGCATGGTTATCAAATCAAAATATAAATCATGAGTCAGGTTTTCAAAACTATGAATAGTGAAATGATAATTAAATCGATAGATATGTTAAAGTACCAAAGTTAAAGTTTTACACTATAGTTATGTATCAGTATATGTGGAGAAGTTGGTTAAAAAGGTGGCAAAAAAGTGGTCTTTCAGGAGGAAACACTATTGGTTTATGGAGTTAAGGTGGAAAGAAGTTGTGCAAATATGATTTAGTGAGTTCGTTGAAGATGGAAATGCAAGGCTACTACATATATATTAGTAGGTTCCAATTGGAAATGCTTAAATATTATCAATTGGTTTGATTAAGAAAAACTGTTTTGTGGAGTTACTGACAGAACACAACAAGGAATCTCACACAAAAAATTCATCAAACAAAGCTGCCATCATTTTTTTAAGTACGATTTAAGAGAGCAATTAGAAAGATAACATCAACTATGTCATACGATTCTGGACATAAAATTGCTACATTTGTCCATCAAACACACAAATATAAAGTTAATGAGCCATTTTGTTGCAAATGATCCAGTTAAAATTATTGAGAAAGATCATATAACTCAGTGATGATGACGCAAAAATTATTCTATAAGTAACAATTTAATTAATCCTGAACTTTTACTAATTTATCACATGGATTTAGTACTTGCATATTCTTCCGATAGCTATGACTTTTCGAACCTTGAATCAAGTTATGATCTTCAACAACAAATCAGCAGAATTAGAAAAGAAAATTATTAAGGGATTAGAATTCAGAGACAAACGACCAACAAACCTCCATGTTGCCAATGGATTTATAAATCTCCCAACTCTTGTTGTACCATTTCAGAGCTTTGTTGAATTTTCGGAGCTTCTGGTATGATTCTCCAATAACAAGGTACGAATCACTGAGCTTTTCCTTGTCGCAAAGTTCACTTGCTATTCTTTTCTTGCGTTTAGCAAAGTCAAGATGCTGAAATAAATCACAGAAAACAAACCAATGTAAGACTACGCCAAAATAAAGTATTTGGAAATAGTGTAATTATTCTAGAGAATCAGGAAATGACTCAATCAATCTAACGGCACCACTTAATCATCTAGAATGGCGTATCTCCATATGCAGCTTCAAACTTTCGTGAAGATTCATGTTGATCATTGAGAGAAGCTTATTGAAGAATCACTCCTTTGACGCTACTTCTATACATCAATAATGCTTGTGCTATGGACAATTGAAACCAGAAGTTTGCAAGTGGCAAATCTAGTTACAAGTATCAACATCCTATATCAATATCAGTGATCACTTGATTTTTCTTTATTTTTATTGGTTGGGGTGGGGTGTGTCTAAAAATGTACGAAGAGAGAATGTTAGGTCTCCCTTTCAAAGGTGGCCTTCAATAAATCCCATGGTTGCCATTCTTGGAGTTCAGTTTTTCTCTTGGATGGTCTAGATCTCATCCTTCATTTTTTTTAAATGGGTTAATACTACAAAAAACCCCAAACTATGTCCACTATGACACAAATACCCTAATTTTTTTTTTTTTGTGTCACTAAAAATCCTAAACTTGCTTTGACAAAAAGACCCCTTTTTTTTTTTGTCACAAAAAATCCCAAACTTATACCAGTATGACAAATATACCTTGGATGGATATGAAATAGCAGTTAGATATGTCACGGGTGTACATATTTAGGTTTTTTTCTGACACAAACGAAAAAAGTTTAGGGCATTTTTGTCACAACGAGCAAGTTTGGGGATTTTGGTGACAAAAAAAAAACAAAAATTGGGGTATTAATGTCACATTAGGCATATTTTGGAGTTTTTTTTTACAGTACTTGCCTATGCAACTACTTGTGCAACTTACAAATCATCAACAAACTAATTCAATTATTGTATCGGTGACCATTTTCTTCCCTGAAACTGCTAGAACTTTAACAAAAGATGCAACTTCAGCGATTATGTTGACTACGTCAAATATCATGATTAAGTTCCATTAGTGGATTGTATGTACCTACAAAATCCCTGTTATTGTTATGATGCATTCTATTCTAAAGAATTAAAAGTAAAATATTATCCAGTTATAGAGCTTGCATTATGGCCGACCCTTTTCCAGTCATCTCTTGAGAAGACAGTCTCTAACAATGCCAAACCACGAAATGTTTGCTAAAAAATGTATGAAGCGGTTATTTTCTAGTATTTCGTGAGAAAGAATATCATAAAGCTGCTTCACACTCAAGCCAAACGTTCCTAATATCCAATGCAGCAAAAAGGTCCAATGTTCAAAAGGATTGGATACGATTTTCATCATGAATGAGATCAGGAAGTAAGAAAGTTCTAAAAATTAGCAATCTTTCAATTGATATGGAAGCAATATCATAATTATTATATAAAGCATGATTTGACAGATGGAACTCGCTGCAGAAGCCAAGCCATCTAAAACTTAACAGAGAAGGAGACTTACTTTTAACCATGCAGCAATCATACTTGATTTCTCGATAAGACAGTCAAGGGACTTATTCTGTTGCAGAAGCCATTTCCTTTCACTTCCGGTGCCTCGAGCACTGACCGACTTTCTCGACAGCTTTTTAAAGTTCTGCTCTTCAAGCCTCAGCTCATCCATCACCTTAATAGCTTGATTCACTGTTTCGATATTTTGGTTAATTTGACCCACCAAAGCATCCTCGTCCACCATAGAATCTGCCAGATCAAATGCCTTTTGATAGCAAAGAGTTGCCTCATCATACTTTTGTACCCTGTAATGCAGTTCGCCAAGATTTATGTACCCCTTTGCCTCACCTTGGCAATGCCCGATCCTCTTACAGATTATTATGTCCCTCTCAATATGCTCCCGCGCCTCATTCCACATCCTCAGTTCCGTGTAAACGTTTCCAAGATTATGATGTAGCCTACTACGTCCATCATCGTCTTCAATAACCTCTTCTTCATCACATATGTCTATTCCTTTAGATAATATCTTCTGGGCCTCCACCAAATTGTCGAGATCTATCTCAAGCATACCGATATTATTATGTGCATCAATATATTCCTTCAAGAAAGACTTATTGGTCGGCGGGTTCTCCTTCAGTTCCTTGGCGAGCTTCATGGCGGATCTGAAATACTTCTTAGCATTCCGAATGGAGTAGTGGTCATCCGCAGATCTCAGGAACATCTCGTGGTACGTGCGACCGAGCTGCGTACTCGCTCGTTGCTGCTCGACAAGATCATCGGAGTCCTTAGCGAGCTCCAAATGTTTCTTCTGCGACAGTCGACAAAGCACACATAAAAAACCAAGACCGTAAAATCGCCATCCCTCCGAGTCCATAACGAGAACCAACAGGAAGGATCTGCACCTAAATTCCGACAATCGCCGCCGGAATCGAAACCCGGGCATTCAAAAAAGGGGCCGGGAGCGGTACCTGATAGAAGAGCGCGTCCTGGAAGCACTCGAGCCGGAGGTACATCTCCCCGAGGGACTGGCACGTCGGCAGCAGGTGCTTCTCCGGCAGGTGCCGGGACGTGACGTCGTAGTCGATGCGGAGCCACTTGAGGGCCTCCACGTACTCCCCGCGGTTCTTGAGGATGTCCCCGATCACGTTCGCCCACCGCGCCTCCTCCTGGCGGTTCCCCTCGTCCCTCGCGCTCCGGTACGCCCGCTTCGCCGCCCTGAGCTGCCCCTCGTCCCTCGCCATCTCCGGCCTGCTCCGATGCGATCGGCGATCGGCCTAGGGTTTCTCTGCGACACAGAGAGGGAGAGGGAGGGGGAGAGGGAGAGGGAGAGGCTCGGTGGAATTTCGTTCAGTTTGAAAAATGCGAACTTTGCCCGCCAAATCCCTTCGCTGGTGCCGCCAATTTATGGCGGCTATATTTTCGAAATTAAAAATTTGAACAGAATATTGTGAAAATAGAATAATAACTAATAGGGATATCAAAGGGATCACACGCCAAAATAAAGTAAGTAAGGACGCGTTTGGTAACATTTCTATTCTAAAATTGTTTCGAAACGAGAAATAGAAAAAAGTGTTTATGTTCCGGAGAATAATTTTTAACCAGAAAGATACGTTTAATAAACTTTTCTAAAATAAAAAATAAATTGAAACATATTTTATAAATTTATATTATTTTTTTGTTTCTTTTAATTTTTTAATATTTTTATTTTATTTTTCCTTTTATCCTTTATTTTTTATTTTTTATTTTTTCTTCTTTTTCGGCGGTCGCCGGGGTCGGTAGCCTCACCCAACCACGGCGAGGCCGAGCCTTGCCATGGTTGGGCGAGCTCGAGCTTGCCTAGATCCGGCGAGGCTGAGCTCGCCCAACCAAGGCGAGGCTCGGCCTCACCGGGGCCGGCGATGCTCTAGCAAGATTGCCGACCCTCGATGGCCGGTCGCCGGCCATGGCCGAGGCCGGCGACCGGCCAAAGAAAAAAGAAAAAGAAAAGAGAAGAGAGAAAAGAAATAATTTTTTTTTGTTTCTTCAAAAGTGTTTCTAGAATAATAAACAATTTTTTTTTTTTTTTTATTTCTTTTTTTTGTGTTAAGAACAAAAAATCTGATTTTGAACAAAAACGCGATGTTTTTCAAACCATAAAAAAAAAAAATGGATCTTCTTTAAATATTTATAACTTCGAATTCTCTTTATTTTTATTCCTATCCATATAAGAAGTTTTATAAATTTGGCTATCTTTATAGAATGTTTCTTGAAAGTTAAATCCATCCCTTGTTTTTTCCTTTTCATTCACTCGGATCTCTTCCCTTTCATCGATTTTGTCCGGATCCTCCTTTTCTTCCGAAAAAAGAGAAGGATCTTCTTCAGTGGATCCCTCTTGTTCCTGTTTAGTCCCCTTCGTTTTGAAAGTTGTTTCCATTTCTACATCTGTTTCTTCTTCAAAATTCAAATTGGGCAAGGCAAATAAAATAAACCGAAGGTCATCTTTCCTTCTTGCTTTGTATGTATAGTATATATAATTCAAATATAGAAAAGATAGATATAGAGTATATTTTCTTTCTACTATATCTTCCGAGAATCTTTATTTTTACTAAGAATCCTGTTGTTGGATTGAATTCTAATGAAACCTTCGTGAATTTGTAAGAAACTCTTTATTTTTTACTTTATTTTTTTAAATAAAATAAAAATTAGAATTGAATTCTAATTTGAAGACAAGAATAGATTATCATACGTATATTTCTCTATTTCATGTAGAAAGATAAAGAAGAAGAAGTCTCATTTATTTAATTACCCTTTCCTTACACTTATTATTCTTCTTCAAAAATGTTTCTGGAACAAGAAACAATTTTTTTTTGTTTCTCATTTCTGTTCTTTTTGTGTTCCGAGAACAAAAAATCTGATTTTGAATAAAAACGCAAACAAACGCGTTTCGTTTTTTTTTTTTCGCGGGAACAAAAAATCTATTCTTAAATAGAAAAAAAGAATGAAAACATGTAGGCCCTAATATGTCGGGAATATAAAATTAAATTTTATGAAATGGATTTTGTTAATAAGTACTCAAAATCACTAATTACAAATATATGGTTAAATAAGCAGGTCACGTTGGACACCAAATGATAACACTATATCACTTCATGGGTCAATTTTGGAGAATTGATTTTAATATACTTGATGTTTCTTAAACAAAAATAGCAGTGATTTTTTTTTGGTTAGTAATAGATGAGGACTAAGGGTTGGAAAGATAATACACCAAAAAGAATTGGCCGATAATACTCTCATTCTCATAAAAAAATTTCGAAATTTTCGGTTCGAATTTTTGTCGAGATGGTGCATTAATGTAGGTTTCATCTAATGTGATTGCCATACTCTTCGATTAATCAAGATGCATGAATAACTTGCTCGATGTTGACACTTAAATTTTTACCTAAATTTTGTAAAAGAGTATGGTGCACATAAATTATAATCTCCAGTTCTCTCAAACAAAATTGCCGAGCATTATGTAAAAAGGAGATCAGGAAAATCTACAACCCAAATAAAAAGGACAGGCCATAGAAAGAAGCACCAAAGTGTCAAGGCCATAGAAAGAAGCACCAAAGTGTCAAGCCCCCGCATTAAATGAAAGTTCTATTTGAAATCCATTCATGAAATTAGTTCGTCCCCACCCCAAAAAAGTAGGGATTCGAACCCTTACCTCCACTTTCCACTTTCCATGTTGAAATTAATTCATTTGTATTGCTTAAAACAATCAATTTTATTACTTTCAATAATTAATTAATGAAAAAATAAAAAGCTTATGTCTCGACCACGGAAATACTTTTCATTTATTCATTTCATTTTTAAGAAAATATATCCCAAATAATTCAAAAATCGGCAAAACAAACTTACTGACAAAGTTAATTGCCAGGACTACTAAGCTACGGAGATGGAATCATCCAAACCCATTTGCTGCCTGCTTAACTGAATAAAAGTTCAGATGTAAGTCAAACGGTTGCAGGAGGAAGCATACTTACTTGCCCCTGACCTCTTTACAAAAGCAAACTCTGTACAGTTGAGATGGAATTGAAACAAAGAATAAAGCAATCAAAGAGAAGAAGGAACGTAAACAAGCTTGCATAACACGAAATCTATCGAATGACAAAAGACGGCCCGGAGGGCGGGCTCAGTGAGACTCTTCCACTTTCTTCCGCAACTGTCTTCTCCTCGACTCGATGATCGCTACGTCCCTTCTTTTCATAATTTCTCTAATCTGCTCCCGGAACTTCCGCTCGATCATCTCGAGCTCCATTCTCATTTCTTCGTCATCGTCTTCACCAAACAGAACAGGAACGTTGGTCGGGTGAGAAGTGGTCACCACACTACTCTTCCCCCCGTCCAAATCCTTGCTATTGCCACTGCTACAAGCGTGCAAATCGGCACTCGAGCCTACTGCCGAGCACTTGTCATTCCACTCATTAGAGGTAGCAGAGAGGTAAGACATTTCGGAACCCTGATCGTCTAAAATAGTCGGGTTCTCAGGAACAATGGCATGTGACGTCACTACAAATGGCTCACATCCCGGCGAATTGACTGCCTCATGAGCATCTACCAGAGATCCACCGGAACTTTGTCCACATTCTCGCAAATTGGGGTCACTCTGATGAGAAACTCTTACCAAATGACTGATGGGCACACCAGGTTCCCAGTTCTTTACCAAGTTTATCAAAAGCAAATCAATTAACTCTGCTATAAACATGACATTCTGATCTTCCAACTCCAGTTGCTCAACCATTTCACTTGAAACTGAACAAGCTGTATCAGTGTTGAGGTAGAACAAGAAATGGATATTCCTGGCACGACCTGCACATCGAAGAGCATATGAATCGCCGATAGGAAAATGGCAACTAAAGCAACAGGGATAAATATCGGCAATCTAGAGTGGTAGACCAACCATTCTGATCAGCTATGCGAAGTATTAAAGACACAGAGTCTTCATCATTCACTTCTCCTTTTAACACGAAAGAACTGCCTCTTCTTGTCCTTTGGACCTCCAGAGACAATAAATGTGACCCATTGCTTCCAAAGTGATCAAAAGAATTGATTATGGGTAGCTCACCATCATCAACATCCATCGGAAAGGTTTTGCTTTGGGCAGTAACTGGCCCTTCTGAAACCAGACAACGGTCCCCAAATGCTCCTATTTTAGGCATGACTATGTCAGGAAGCAGCATAGGGCGATTTTTCACGGATGCATTCATTTGAAGGAAGCGCTCCATCAAAAGCTCATTTGCGGACAATCTTTGAGATGCTGGAAGTAAACATTTCTCAATAAATAATTTTACTTCAGGATCTTTCACCTTAGAAAGGCCAGCAGGCTTGATACCCTACACAGACAAGATTATAAGCAAGATCTCTAGAATCTAGCTATTTATAATTGACTCTTAATAAGGCAGACACCGCTTAGTAAGTCATTAGATAACTTACACATGAAACCTTCTTATATATTTGAGCAGAATTCCTGCACTCACTATAGGGATATTCAAAAGTAACCATCTCAAGCATGCACATCCCAAAAGAGTATATATCTGCTAACTCATTGTATTTCTCATCATACATCTCAGGTGCCATAAATTCAGGAGTTCCTGTAAACACCACATTCTGACAGATCAGCGCCCTTGTATATTATGAAACAAAAACTAAAGGCTATCACATAATTAAAGAGTTCCGCTGGCCACAACCATTGGATTTTTTTCTTTTAAGGTAGAAAAGATATAATGGAACTAAAACATAGTGATGAGTAAGTGTAAAGCACCAATTCAAATGAACAAGTGAGGAGAAGCCCAAGTTCAGAAACAAACACTCAGAATAGAAAAATACCAATTACACTTTTGGCAAAGGTCTGCTGCATGACAGTTGCCAATCCAAGGTCTCCAATTTTAACTTCTCCCAGGTGTCCATTTATGAATATGTTGTCACACTTGAGGTCCCTATGCATAACCGGTGGATTCTGACTATGAAGGAAGTTCAAACCCATTAATATCTGCCTTGCCCATCCCTTCACAGCCTTCATGTCGACTTTCTTGTGTTTCTTACGATACCTAGATCATAAATTCCATCCACTAACGATAGGGTTAATCTCATCATCACTGAAAGATAAACTTCAAAAGCATATTGAATAAGGAAAGGAACTTACTGTCTGAGGCTACCTGATGTGAACAACTCTGTGATTATATTAACTGTCTTATTTTTCTCATCAATCCATGAATTGTAAAACTTAATAATATTGGTATGCCTCAGTGACTTCAGGAGATGCACTTCAGAGTACAGCCGTTCCAAGTCATCAGGAGATTGTAGCACGTCATCAATTCGAACTTGATTCCATGCCACTTCAATTCCATCTACTTCATCGAATGCCTTGTAACTATATAATATATAATTAAGGAATGCCATGGAACCAAATATTGTAGCAACGAAATGTGGCATGCAGCCACTCCTATCGAATAATACAATCGATACTTCTCTAAAAAAGCTTGTTAAAAAGAATCATCGTATGCGATGCACCCATCATTTTAAACTTTCAAGTGATAGTAACACTGGTGAACTTCTCTCACTAAATCTGTCACAAAGCATTTACATAGGACAAAATACAATCTTGCTGAAATATATGAATTCGCACTTGGTTGATGTTTTTTTTTTTTTTTTTGTTAAAGGTAAGTAATTGGTTGATGTTTAATTTCTCCTCCTAATCAAAAAAAAAAAAAAAATCTCAACCTGAAATGTGGCATGTACAAAATGCAGATAGTCCATCAACACAAAAAGTGAAAAACAGTGGTAGTGCTATAAATACGTCAGGACAATGGATACACGGTCTTGAAAGCACCTTTTCCAAGCACATCCCTATACTGTACAAAGGCACAACGAGTCACAAGTCAATAAAATAAATAAAAGTATAAGGAAATCAAGCGACAGATAATGGAAAGAACTTAAAGCACTTCATTGCTGTTGCATTTACCCAGTTTCTTAAGAATTGAATATCATGCAAGGACCACAATGAGTCAACAATAGAATTTCCCACAACATAATTTATGTTAGCGACCAGTGAAAAAGAAAAGAGGCTAAGCAGCAAAAGGAAAAACCATGCCACAATTACCCGAATGTATCGATAAGTTGGATCTGTCTCGACGACATCAGGATCGGGGGGCTCCGCAAGCGCTGCACCCTCATCTTCACTATCCACACCGACCATACTCACAGCTCCACTTCCAAAACCCCGCTCTATCTCAAGACAAGTCAATATTGAAACCCAGAAAAGTCAAATCCCAAACCAACAAGACATGTGTCTTAACAGTCTATAATCCTAGAACAAAACGAAGCAAAATCTATGGAATTTGGCAGAAACAGCTGAACAATTGCCCAAGAACCACATCAAACTCTAATCGCCGCAACACAATTTCATTCGCCACAATCACCAGGGTTAAAAAAAAAGAAAAAAAAAGCCACCCATTCCGCCCACATGCAAGCTCATACGAATTGGGTACCCAAACCATCCCCGACATCACTCAATCCCCTAAAGATCACATCTTCATTGGACAGTCTATAATCCTAGAACAAAACGAAGCAAATCTACGGAATTCGGCAGAAACAGCCGACAATTCCCCAAGAACCAGATAAAACGCCAATCGACATGCAAGCTCACACGAATTGGGCACTCAAACCGTCCCCGACATCACTCAAATCACCTAAAGATCACATCTTTATCGGGTAAAAAAAAAAAAAAAGGCAAACCCACCCACCAACTCCGCGGAATCGCACCAATCCTCTCCTAAAAACCGCGACAAACAAAATCACACGCGCGTACACAAATGCTGCGATCGGCGAGGCACGAGGAATTACCAGAAGAAAAGAATTGGCGAAAAAATGCCCAATCAGCTGAACGATTCGGAGACCGCCGGCCCCATGGAAATGGCCCCGAATGGAATCGAATCACCGAATCCTAATCAAAGATTCGGGAAGAAGACGGCGATGGTGGATTTCATCGAAACGAGGCGGTCGATTCTCGATCGAATCCCGAACCAGCGACGGCAACTTGTCTGGAATTTTTTTTTTTTTTCTTTATTGGCTCCTTTTTACCCAGCAGTAAGTAATCTCTCTCGGAAATAAATAAATAAAAGAGAGAAAAGATTATTACCAAGTTAAATGCGATTGCGTTTCCACTCTAATCCCATTAATGATAAAAGATAAAATCCCCGATTAATACCCGGGGATTTTCCTTGCCGATTCACATCGTGTGTGGGCCCAACCATATCCATATGCTATTTATCTTGAGATCTTACATATTTATAAATCATAATTCGAGAATTTTATCACCCAAGTAATTTTACCAAATTAAGGGCCGTTTATTTTACGAGAAAATAATAATTTTAAAAGTATTTTCTTAAGATTAATAGTCTGCATTATTTAAAATAATTAATAATGAATAATATCTTGATTAATTATTGACGAATGGTCAGATGAATGATCTTTAAGCATCGGTTCAATATGCAATCATCATGATACTTTTCATTTTATTTTTTTGATGTGGTCCAAGAAATTTTGAACATTTTCACATAATTCTAGGACTTCATTAAAAATTTACCAATACTTCATAGACCATATTGAGCAAGTTAAAAGTCTAAAGACAATATTGTACATTAAATCAAAGTTCATAGACTACGTTACATAAATTAAAAATTCTAAGACGACGTTGCGCATTTAGCCAAAGTTTAGGGGCTATTTGTGCTAATTATGATATCCGAAAATTTCTACATCCATTAATTGTATGTGGGAAATAAATTTGATAATGTCATAAGTGGAAATTCTAATTGGATTATTAACATTGTAACATAGGAAGGTTTGAATTGTATTCTCCTTGTCCATAGTTTTCGGAAAATGATTCCATTGGTTGTCGATGGAGACTTATACGCTCCGAGATTATGTATCAAATTAGTAATAGATTAGAAATTTATTGTGTTGAGAGCCTCCTAGCGTCCGATAAATTTTGCTCAATGTTTTAGTGGGTTTAAAGTATTTTTTTCGTATCATCAATATTTAGAATGAATACTGATTTTCTTATTTACATATTGATTTACTAACTATTGTGGCAATTTATCAAAATATCTACTCCGGAACCATATGGTTAGGCCAAATGTCACTCTTTGATTTGTACACCTCTTTGTCATCCACTACCAAGTATTTTTAACCAAAGTCATAATTACTTTTACCCTTAGCTAATTGTTCTTATCATTTTGCATCTCATGTAAGTTTTTAAATATACCCCCCGTGATCATGTAATTCTATTCCGTAATGCCTCAAGTCTTCAATCTCTCTCTCTCTCTCTCTCTCTCTCTCTCTCTCTCTCGACTCTGTTAGCGTTGAAGAGTCAGAATGTGCAACAACTTCATTTTCAATTTGTGATACTAGATTGTTTTCAACAACACTGTCCGCCTCTTGTCGGTTTTTGGTTCTTGCCATGAAAGCTTCCTCAAATCAACAAACAAGGGTCCCTTCGACTGTGCTAGAAAGATCATGAAAATATCCTTCAAGATATAGAGCGAGTGCGGATGGTCCTTTGTTGATTTTTGGACGTAAAATATAAACGACCAGAAATCTATAGATATTGCAACTAGGAGCATTTGTTAACAGTCATGTAAAAGGTACTGAAAATATAAAGATGAACGATGTAGTTCTCCAATCGATTTGCGTTCCCTAGAAAAAATTACAATTCAAGTGTTTATATCTACAACCAACGGTTAACAAATGGTCACTAAGAAATTAAAGCTATTATATGTGCTTCCTACAATTCAATAATTTGTATTGAAATCACCGAGATTGTTGACTCCACTACCTAACAGTTATGTTGTTTCCGCTTATTTGATGGTTACTTCTTTGATAGTTGCATTTGAAATTGTTGACTTCGTCATTAAACAATTACATTGCCTTCACTTATATGACAATAGCCTCCCTAATAGTTGTATCAATAATCGTTGGCTCAACTTCTTGACAATTGTTGCTTCCACTTCCTTTACAGCTACGATGCTTGCCTTCGCTCTACCTTTAACTAACTTGACTAAGTTGTTGACCTAACACTTGGACATTTTTTAGTGTCAATGGTTATCAAGAGCATTGACGGTTCGTATGGCAATTGGAATAAAATTCGGAATAGAATAAAATTTATTATATCCCATGTTTGATTCCTACTCAAGATAGGATAAAAGGGGATGAAATTATCCCATGGGAGATAAGTGATAAAAGTGGATAGGATTTAGAATTTATAATATAAAAGTTATTTTTCTTGAATGACAAACTTTTTAAATTAATAAAATATAAATAATATTTGAATTCTAATATAAGCAATTCAAAATAACCAAAAAAAAAAAACAATTTGGCTATTTAAATTTAATCTTATTTTAATTTATATATTTGAATTTAATTATATTTCATAAAATAATTTCAATATCTAAATATAAATATATACTTATTTTTATTATATATTTTAGGTATTTTAGTATTTTAGGTATATTAGTACAATTTACTATTAAATATAATTTTATTAGAGAACGTGGGAAGGGAAAAAAATAAAAAGAAATTAATTAATAAAAGAGAGAAAAATAAAATAAAGAGCAATAAAATAAAGTAAGTAAGAGTGACGCGAGAGATAATTATTTTTCTGGAAGGACAAATTTTTTAATTAACAAAATTAAAAATATATCTCAATATAAATAATATTTGAATTCTAATATAAGAAATTCAAAATAAAAAAAATAACACTTTAGTTATTTTAATTTAATTCTATTTTTATTTTTAAATATTAGAATTTAATTATTTTTTATAAAATAATTTCAATATATAAATAATAAATATATATTTATTATATATTTTAAATATTTTAGTATTTTGGTTATATTAGTACAGTCTACTATTTAATAAAATTTTGTTAGAATGGGAAGGGAAAAAATAAAAAAAATAGAAATTAATAAAAGAGAGGAAAATAAAATAAGTAAGAGTGTCTCGAGAGATTTTTACTATTTGTATTTTTAAAATTTTTGGTTCATTTTTACTAATGTGTTGTTTATACCAAATAATATATATGATATAATATGAATATATCTGACTTTATTACTAATCACCAAACAAATGGATGTAATATATCAAAATCTCATAAATTTCATATCTTATCTTATCAAATCATATCATGATTAGAAATCCGGACGACCAAACGTAACTTGAATGTTTTTTCTAGAGTTGTATGCTTTTTGGGAACATTAATGAATACATTATAATATTTAAATAATAAGCCATGCATTCATTTAAAAGTTTTAGCTTTTAGAATTGTTGGCGTTGGTTCTACAAAAATCTCACATGGTATCAGAACCATTATAGATTGAGGAGCGCTAATTAAGGGCCTGTTTGATAAAATCTATTTCTGTTATTCGGAACAATTTTTTTTATTTTTTTGTTTCAGGGAAGGAAAAAATAATAGAAATGTATTTGGTAAAGCTTTTGTTTCCAGAAACAAAAAATCTATTTTTTTGTTCCCGGAATAGATTTGGAATAGAAATAAGAAGTAAAAAAAAGTAACTTTTTGTTCTTGGGAACAATTTCTATAAACAATTTTTTTTTCTTCTCTTTCTTTTCTTCTTCTTCTTTTTCCTTTTGGCCGGTCGCCAACAGCAAGTGGCTCGGCCATCGATAGGCCAATGTGAGGCCGACCTTGCACCGCCTGGGCGAGGTCAAGCCTCGCCGGTGGCCTGTCGCCTCGCGGTGGCCTAGCAAGGCTTCGATGAGCTGGTTGGACCTCGCCCTGCTAGTCGCCACTACCTTGGTGGCCAGCAACCACTGGCCACCAAGGAGGAAGAAGGAAAAAAGGAAAAATATAACAAAACTATTAAAAAAATAAAAGAAATAACAAAATTATATAATTTTACCAAATATATTTATATCATGAAAATAGAAATTTTTTGCGATTCTACCAAGCGCATTTTTATACTTTGTTCCCAGGAACAGGAAAAAAAAACTATTTCTTATAAAAAATTATTCTCTGAAACAGAATCGTTATAAAATGCACATTTAAGTCTTTTACAAGGTTTTGGCTGCAACAACAGTAGTCAGCCGCCTGGTGTCTGTATTAGGTCAAACTCAGAAAACTCCACAACTTTATTTTCCGCTTTTACACTTTTCAAAATAGACAATGTTTACCTATAACCTATATTTGTTATACAATGGGGGAAGTTACCAGCTACATCAGAAAATCTACCATTCATTGTCTAGATTTTTCACGTTCTTGTAGGGCGTGGGGCATTGATTTTTCTGGATAACAGATCGATCTTCTTAATTGCTGCAATCCGGCCACGACAAAGGTAGGGCGTAACCAAATGTAAATGCATCGTCAAAAAAGTAAATTTGTCTTATGATGTTACGGCGTTTTCACTGAGGCAAGTGTAAAAATCCCGCAGCTACAAAATACGAGTTAATTGACGTTGGAAACTCTTTGGCTTTTCAGTATATCCAAGGTACGAGAAGATGCGAATACACAGACATGAGCACTAGATAAGCTGGGATCGTAAAGGAGACTCGACACATGACCACATCTGGATAATCTTGCATGCAGATTATGAAAGATAACCCGTTTTGCACTAGATGAGAACATGGACTATTCTCGATTGATGTGAACAATGATAAACAGAAACATCGAGCCCTAACTACGTCATGTACAGAACTCAAACTTGAGAGTTAAATAACTAAATTCGCACAATTAAAAGATTTATGATCAAAAGGTTCTATGATTGAAGGCACGGTTGATGTTCCAATCCCTCCCTATCCTACTTCCTTCCTCAGTGTTATCTGAATCATCTTTGCAATTGCATTTATCACCACCAAAACCTGCTCGGGTTAGAGAGAAATTAAGCTGTTTCTACTATAGGCATTTCCAGAGCAGAGAACATTTTATTGGGTTTATCTGTGCAAAGTGCATAGTCTGTCCCTCATTTCAACAGAAATAAAGTTCCCTGTTCTGTCCTATGCAATTCTTCCTTCTTATAGGAAGTAAAACAACCTCGAGTTCATTTCAACAATTCCTTAACTTTCCTGTGGTGGCAGATATAGTTTATCGGTATGCGTCCCGTTAGCTGCCCATGAATTTAAGAATGCGTTTCGGGGGAGAGGGGACAGCACTATTTTGCCTATGGGCCATTGTCCATGTAAATGTTCGATGCTGTTCTGACTGATCAGCTGACCTCATGCAAAAGGTAGACGGAACTTTCCATCTTTCAGCCTCGAACCGGTTCATGGAAATTCAGAATTATTCAGAGACACCAAAAATTTGCCATATTCTCTATTTTTTTCCCTCCTAAACAGGATTCGCACCTATCTTATGTGTCAAAAATCTGAAATTTTATTTTAGTAAGACGTCTCTAGTATGATAAGTGCGTTGAGAAGCATACTCAACATTGACACCAGAAAGCGGACTTCTCATTCCTTTCGATTGTTCATGGGGGCCAGCTTTCTATTAAGTATTGTCAGATTTACACATGAAACTGTACTATCCGGACATGAAAAAACTAACAGCATAATTGAAGTTTATAATGGTACAGCACCACTCTCTTCTCACTCTCCCGAGCTACTCTTAGTTTCTCTATTTTTTTTTTCTCTAATTGATCTAGCTTTTAGTTCTGGTTCTCTCTCCTTTTGCTGGTCGTGCATCCAAGCCATTTACATAGGCTTGTTTACCATACTTTGGCAAAGGGAAAGTCATCTCGCCACTTTGATTTAGGCAACTGCCTTAGTCATTCTAATATTTTAAATTCCTCAACAGTCAAATTACAAAACTTTGCTACCCTCGGCCATAATTTCCAGCATGTTCTTTGACTCTGTCTTCACTTTTTTGCGTGCTAGCTGGATAAATAGGTTGGTCATCTCTTGATTTGGTGGGATCTTGTTGTCTCGGCTGCACACGTCTTCGCTTCATGCCCTTATTTGAGGTAAAGTCCATTTTGGACCCCCCCCTTTTTTTCTGAGAAAATGCGTTCGTTTCAGGCCCTTAATGGAAATTTTTCGTCTTTTTTTGGGAGTAACTTTTGTTTTCTGTGTGTCCGCAAGAGAATACTTCCACAGGCCACTCGTGAAGAAGACTATCCCTCCTTTGGCACTAAAAGGGAGTTGCATGAAGACAACCGAGAAGATGAATTCTTCCATGCACACAATATTATTTAGGGTTAATACCTTAAAAAACCCCAAACTAAAATACTTGTGACAAATTTACCCCAAACTATTTTTTTGACGATGAAAAACCCAAAACTGGTAAACTTGTGACAAATTTACCCCGACTGATTATAAAAAATCATAAACTGGTACATTTATGACAAATTTACCCCAAACTAATTTATTCGATCGCAAAAAACCCTAAACTGGTAAATTTGTGACAAATATACCCTATGCTAAATTGGATTAATACCACAAAAAAATCATAAAAATTGTAAACTGTGACAAATGGAACATAAAATCCTAAATTGATATACTGGTTAACTGTCACGTGTAATTTAACTTAATAATTTGAGAATAAAATTTAACGAAAACTAACATAGGGTAAATTTGTCACAAGTGTACCAGTTTGGGATAAATTTGTCAAAAGTATGCCAGTTTAGGGTTTTTGGTGGTCAAAAAAATAGTTTGAGGTAAATTTGTCACAAGTGTACCAATTTGGGGTTTTTTAAGGTATTATCCCTATTATTTAATGTGTAGACTTATTTTGTTTCTTTCATTGATTCCCTCCTACGGTAGCTGAAGATAAAGGAAGACATTGGCTTTGTTTGTTTCATGAAAAATGAATAATTGGAAAAAGATTTTTCTAAAAATAATTGCTTGTATCAATTGAAATAATTAATCAACAAAAAATATTTTCAATATTGATAACAATTTATATCTAAATATTTTCGTGGTTAATGAAAATATATTTACTTATAGACTTTTGTGAGCCATACAAATAATCATTTTTAGGAAAATATCTTTAAATTAGTTATTTTCCGTAAAATAAATGGAGCTTATTCACGTGTAATAATGAATAATGAGACCGGGTTCTTCTTTGTGTATAAATAGAGAGCTCATTGTAAGTTTTCTACAAGCTAGAACAAGTAGAGATTCCTTCAATCAAGCGGAGGATCTCACGTGAGGTTTTGTGCAGAAAATCCTTGAGTGTTTTTGATTGGGGAAAGTGTCGAAAAAGTTTTAAACCTTTTGTCTTTGTGTCGATTTAGTCCTAAACCTTTTTTTTGGTGCCGATTTAATCTTAAACCTTTTTACGTTGTCTTGGCCAATTTAGTCATTTCCGATCAATTTTGGACGAATTTTCTTGCTAGACATCGACCGCCAAGTGACGTGGCGCCATCGGCGTTGACGTGGATAACTTTTAATAATATTTTAATATTTTTGAATTTTTGATTTTTGAATTTTTTTTTTATTTCTCCTCCCCCTTTCTCCAATTGGCGAGGTCAAGGTCGACCTCACTAGCCACCTTGCTAGTGGCAGCGAGGGTGGCCTCACGCGGGGCAGCGAGGCTCGCTTGCCCGATGCTACCATGGGCGAGGGTTGAGCCTTGCCAAATCTGGCGATCGCCACTTGTTGCAACTTCAAAGGGGAAGAATCTGGGTTGCCAATTGGATTGGAAAAATGGGTAGGAATTCATCCCTCGACCCAATTGAGAGAAGTCAGGTCTGTGACCCAGATTTGCCCATCTCGATCCACTATTTGGATCGGCTCCAGAGACGGAAGGTGGCAGCACTCCTTCATTGGATTGATCTCTAAGGCGCGGGCCTCCTTCATCTCTGGGCGGGCCATATTGAGCCCATGCGGGATTTGCTTCATTCGTCCATTGACCCTGAATTGGAAACCAATGGACCAATGGCCACTGGGCCGGAAGGAGATGCGGAGATGCTGAGGAGGCTCATTATCTTGGATCGATTCATTCTGATCCGAGGTTTTGCTGTGTGGTGAATCTTCACTTGAGTTCTTCTTTTGATCCTTCTGCATGGTATTGTAGAATATGGATTCCTACGGGTTCCTACCGAGGTGCTGAATTGTTTTGCAAATGCCGCGCTACAACAACTGAAAAGACCAAAGCAGAGGCAATTCTAGGAGATTTTTGCAGAAGTTATGCCAGGAAAGAGCTCTGAAACCATGTCAGAAAACTAGAGAAATAGGAGTATTGTATTCAATTATCCAATGTACATCTACACGTGTCAATTTACAATACAATGAATAAAAGCAAATTTAGGAAAAGATACATAAAAGATTGCAATTTCCTATTCTACAAAATCAATTATGGATTGACGAAATCAAACAGTCCATAATCTAATTACAATGAATATCCTGTGAATCTTCAGTCATATCTCCAATAATAATTCATCTTGACTTCATTTACAAATGAAATTGTAGAACAGTAAAACTCGCGGAATATTGGAAAATGAAAGGCATTGGAGCACACGCAATTTCCGCAAGGAGTTATCGCAAGAAGACAACGACATTTTCTTCCAGAAGAAAACAAAGGAAGACTAAAACGGGTGGACAGAAGAAGAAGCTCTCTCTCGTTACCGACAGTGGTCAACGACTTGTAGGTCGGGGCTGGAAAAAGAAGACAAGAGAAGGGACAAATTTTGGTGCCTGAACATGGTGCCAAGAATTTATCGCAAGGAGACGACGACTTTTTCTTGCAGAAGAAAACAAAAGAAGACTAAAACGGATGGACAGGAGAAGAAGCACTCTCTCGTTAGTTACCCACAGCGGTGAACAACTTGTTGGTCGGGTCTGGAAAAAGAAGACTAGAAAAAGGACAAATTTTGGTACGTGAACATGGTGCCATTGCCGGAAGTGAACGCGAGACATACAGACCTGTCGGATCTTAATGCACGTCTGAACCTGGATTACATAAGAAAGAAAGACGAGGTTGAGCAAATGTTCGTTTTTCCTGCAATAATCTCAGTTTACCCGCTTGGGTATAAAATAGTGAGCAGTAATTATGACGATCTTATTTGATCTTAATTTGATGATTTGTGAGGGAGTGACTGACTAAGACTCAGACCCTCGAATCTTAATTTGAGGAAATGTTTATTTTTTTTGGGTCCTTTTCCCAAATATATAAGTAAGACAATAAAAAGGAAATAAAAAAATTGATTTAATATATTAAAGAAGGGAAATTAGTAAAGGTCCTATATGGGAGTCTTTTATACGGCAATGCTGGACATTGAGTTCTTCAATAAGCATAATAAAATATTCACAACATCCCCTATAAAAAATTGCACAAATATGAGTGATTTACACTTAATTTTTCCATTTATAACCCTCTTCCAAGTGTTTTATTTTTTTTTGATGACCCAGCGAAGCCTTGTATGCTGATAACGCGGCGGAGTAAACCTTGAGGAGGCACGTGAGTCACCACCACCCCTCGTGCCTCGGGTAAGTTACCCTTGCGACGCTCGGGAATCGAACTCCTCCCCTTGCGTTAGGGGGAGAAGCTCGCCGCCAGTAGCATCACCCAGGCGGGTGGTACCCTCTTCCAAGTATTAGTATAAGTACAAAAAAAAAAAAGAGCAGATACAACATATCAACTCTGGGAAAAAGGGCAGGTCTCATCGATACTACCCCACTCCTACACCCAAAACTTGCCTACAAAAAGCCATGCTTCTATACTGTGAATCAACAATTTTACTAATGTTACCAAGCATCTGTCCCAAATACACGCGTTGATACGTATGTATTTTTAACAAAAAGGTAGGTTTGGGTTGGGGATACTGGTTTAGGACTTTTTTGTGAGACAAAAATTAGATTGGAATGAATGTGTTATGAATATCATGAGATAAAAATTTGTTTGGAGTAAACAAGTAATTACGATACCAATTTAAGATTTTTAATGGGATTAACCTTTCTAATAAAGCAAATGCTCTACAGATAATAATTCTGATCCGATCCCATATCGTATACCACAACCAATGAAAGAGTTACATATATAACAAGGCCGTCCAGATGAATATGATTTCTCAGGACAACATTTTGATGTTTGACCAACCAAAAAGAAGACCTTGACCCCAAAAAACTTGTCCGAACAGGTTAGTCCCCAAGACGATATAAAGCACGCACCGAAGAGCTGATTCTTCACAGCGCCAGGCACTCTCACTCTCCTGTTATGGCTGCTCCAATTTTCATTCTCCTCCCATTGGCACTCTTTTTCATAACAGCAACTTCCCAGGGACAGAAAGCCATCAGCCTCACCGACACTCTCACGCCCACCTCCAAATCCTCATGGCTCTCCCCTTCCGGCGTCTTTGCGTTTGGATTCTACCAGAGAGGCAACGGTTATTACGTGGGAGTCTTCCTTCCAAGGACTTCGAATAAAACCGCAGTCTGGACTTATGGCCGAGATAGCTCTTCGCTTCCGAGCAATTCCACTCTGCGTTTCGACGGCGGTGGCAGACTCGTTCTTCAGTCAGCACAAGCACAGGATATGTATGTTGCCACTCCTAATGACACGACCGTGACCGCTTCGGCTTCAATGCTTGATTCGGGGAACTTCGTTCTTTACAACTCTGACCAGAAGGTCATATGGCAGAGCTTCGACACACCGACAGATACCATTTTAGGCGGCCAAAGTCTACCGGCATCAAAAGAGTTGCATTCAAGTGCTTCGGTCACTGATCCGTCCACGGGTCTCTTTCTTGCCATCATGCAATTAGATGGAGTGCTTGCGTTATATCCAAAGGGCACTCCATTTGCTGGCGAATACGGTTACTGGGATTCGCGGACACCTAATAATGGTCCGAATGTGACGCTACATCTTGAGGATAATGGGTTTTTTTACCTATTGAAACCCCAAGGTGTATACCTTGCGAATTTCACGAGCCAAGGACTTCCTAAAGAAGATATGATCTATCTTGCCAGGATTGACCCAGATGGGATTTTCCGGCTATACTCATACGACATAACCAGGAATGACGATTGGCGCGTCAAATGGTATAAACCAGAAGACAGATGCCTCCCCAAGGGCCTATGCGGGCTTAATGGGTTTTGTGTGAATGTTGGTCAGGATTATGAGTGCCAGTGTCTTCCAGGATTCGTATCTGTTGAGGACGGCAACAGGACTGCAGGGTGCGAGAGGAACTTCACTGCAGAAAGCTGCAAGAACCCCACGGTCAGCAACAACATGCAACCTGTTCCTAACACCACATGGGAGGATGACACGTATTCTGCTCTTACGTCGCTGACCAAGGATGAATGTTTAGAAGCATGTCGGCAGGATTGCAATTGCGAGGCTGTTGCATACAATGTCAGTCAATCCTGCTATAAGTGGAAGCTTCCTTTAAGATTCGGTAGGAGAGTCCCTGATGGGAACTCAAACCCTCAACTTTACGTCAAGGTAGGCGATACTAGATCTGGATGAAGCGAAATAAATGGGTTTGAGCAAAAGCATACTTGGAGAGACATTCTGATTGCAATTGCATCATCGATTGCTTTTGCAATGATGGTTTTGCAATGGTGATATTGATGTAAGAGTTTTTTTTTTTTTTTTTTTTGAAAATTAATGTGGGTATATTAATTAATACTATAGTTTATCGTTTTATGGGATTGGTCTAATAAGACGAGATGAAGATTTCTTAATTAGTATGGTATGAGACTAGTTAGTGTGGGCAGAGTTGAGCTTGGCTCGTAATGAGATGGCCTGGTTTTTTTTTGATCGAATCTTAACAGACACAATTATTCTCACATTAAAAGTGTTTATTGAATGCTAAGGGTGATGGGCCGTTTCATTGACCTAGTGATACAAAAGGCAATAGAAGAGAATCTCTTGAGTTTGGATCGTCGATATTCCGCATCAAGAATGATGGATTGCAAAACATGTATGCAAATATTTTTACTTGATTATTTATGTGTTCTTGATTTTAGCTATAGAGATCTTGAGATGCGTTTTTGTGGCTTACATGTGGTATCAAAGCAGTCATAGCTTAGAAGTCAAATGAACTGTTTTTGCCCCTATTTTTTTTTTTTTGTTCAGAAAAATTTGATTTTAATCACATAATCGGCAAGAGCTCATTGAGATGAGCATTTTGAGTGGTAGCATGCCATTAGGGGACGTCGCATGCACCCTCATGTGGGGCCACGCTTTGTTGGGCTTAGACGTGGATAAAATATTGGGTGGGTTTTACCCTCCACGTAGGCAAAATGTATCACCATACAAAATTCGACACGTGGCAATTTTGGGCCCAGTTGTTAGCGCCCACTCTCCCCCATTAACTCCATCTCTCTCCCGTTTACCCTCTCTCCTCCCCTCCGTTTCTGCCCACAACTGTTTCTCCCCCTCTTCTCTCTCCACTTCTCTTTTCTTTTTTCTTGTGTCTGCCATGGCTCGAGCTCGAGTCGGCTCATGGCCACTTCAGGTCAAGGAGGGACGGCGCGCCGCCGGATGGAGACTGTGTTGAACTTCGTTTGTGGTGAGATACTTGAGGCCGAGCTCAAAACTCGAGCGCTAACCAAAGCTCAGAGTTTGAGGTCGAGCAAGTGTTGTCCATGGCTGGCCACAGTGGCCGCCACTGCCTTGATGATTGTCTTGCTTGAGGAAGATGACGAGTCTGGCGGCGGCGCTTGGAGCGAGTCTATTACGGAAGGAGGAGGAGAGCCGGAGGTCGGCGGCGGCAGACGACGTGGAGGCGGCCTGGGAGAGGAGGGCGCGGACGCAAGAGGGGTCGGCGGGCTGCTTCGGGGTGGTGATGCGCTCCACTCTGGAGCGGCGGTTGGCGACGCACCAGGACTGGATGAGGCGGTGGAGGGTGTGGTTGGGGATGAGGGCGGAGTCGAGAAGTGGGGCGTGGGTGACGGGGTAGGTAGTGTTGCTGGCGGCGATCCAAGGCTCGATGCTGGACAGGTGGTAGGTCTGCCCCGTCGACACTGTCACCGGGTCCCGCATCAGCTCTAGCGAGATGGGGCACTGGAAGTGGTGCGGGATCTAGACGCCCACCATGTCCAGCGGCTCCAAGCTCAGCCCCCACGCATTTTCCTCTCTCTAGGAACGGCGCAAAAGCTCCCTTTTGTTCGTTACTGCACTCCCTCTCTCTCTCTCTAGAATGTGGGCACTAGATGAAGTGAAGGATCGAGCCTTGCAGAGCGCGCAGATGGGCACTGGCGAAATTCCTCCGTTCGTGAGAGGACGCTGGTTTCTTCCTTATACAAAATCGGGAGCAGAAGAGAGAGAAAGAGGGACAAGAGAGAAAGAGGGAGGGAGAGGACAATCGACGGAGAGGACAATCGACATCCTTTCTCTGACAGCTGGTTTTTGTGGGCAGAAACGGAGGGGAGGAGAGAGGGTAAACGGGAGAGAGACGGAGTTAATGGGGGAGAGTGGGCGCTGACAGGTGGGCCAAAAATTGCCGCGTGTCGAATTTTGTATGGTGATACATTTCGCCTATGTGGAGGGTAAAACCCACCTAATATTTTCTCCTTAGACGTGCGTTACCACATGCTCCCATGCACAAGGGGACACCAATGCTTGCCTTGCACATGCTAAGGCTGATGTCTTTGTGATGTTAGCGACCGGGTGACTGACCCAAGATATGACTCATTGACCCGCTCGACTTGGTTCTCCATTGATTGGACCAGTCGGATCGGCGATTTAGATTGGTCTAAGCAAGCCTAATCATGTGCTACACGTGCCGTGCATTTTCGCTGGATGTATAGGCGTGTTCGATCTTCAATTGGAGCGTTCTTGGTTCCTGTGTGCTCGAATAAAGATTGTCTATACTATGGTACATTTATTTTACACATTTGATGATTTTATGGATGTGAAAATATGTATGAAATCCTAAATACGTGTATTTTTATTAGGGGTGTGCATGGTTCGGGCGGGCGGTTCCCGACTTAAAACCGGGAACCGTCCACTAAGGACCGGTTTTGAAAAATTGAAACCTGGATCCATCCGTTTGTTACATGGATCCACCAAGAACCGGTCTGCCAGTTCGGTTTGATTCCCGGGTGGATCAATGGAACCGGTCTCGCAATAATAAGAATATCACTTTCTAAATCCCACAATGAGAACTCTTCATATCGAGTAATATACTAGAAAGTTTCTAGTAAACTCATGGTCCAAGGAAAAGAAATCACTAAATGTGGTTAACTTGTAGGAGGATGAAAGTGACATTTTGCCTCTCAGTGGAATTAGGGGAAAGAAGAATCACTAGAGGGAGGATTTAGAATTTGAAGATGAGAGGAGTAACAAGTAGACAGTAGTGTATGTTGATGACATCGACACCGAGCTATCCGAAATGATGGATACAATGCTACTCTTTAAAATTAAAGGCAGGAGTCGAGATTCAAATGTTGATGAATCCTTTGAAAAAAAAGTAAATAAATATTTACAGCAGAGTAGACGGACACATGCTAGTGATGGTGGGAAGTTTCATGATAACACACCAACCCCAACCAGCAATGTGATAGAGATTGTGGATCTTAGAACTTTGTTGATCCTGTTGATGCTAGGTTTGTTAATTAGTAATTTCAATTCTTTTTAATATTAAAAGTTAATCGGTCCGACGGGTGGACGGATTCGCACATGGAACCGGAATCGACCGATCCATCGGTTCTCTCAAGAACCACTGGTTCCAGGCGGTTCCGATCCTGTTCCAAGCGGTCCGGGTAGATCCCAGTTCTTTTGTACACCCCTAATTTTTATAGCATTTTCCCATATTTTCTTGTCTTTTTCTATGATTTGGAAATACAAGTGCTAGCTCACATGGATATCATCACATGAATAATGTGTAGAGTGTGATTCATTGATAACATGTACAAGATTTAACATGTGTCAATGAATGAAGTAGGCCTTGTTTGGTTCAGCCTTTTTCAAGGGGCTTTGGGCCCTCAAAGCTCATTGGGGAAAATATTTGGCGTTTGTGATACATTTTTGAAAGCTCATTGAGCAAATGTCAGCATTCCCAATGCTGAAAGCCCAATGCAGGTCGTGAGGTGCTTTGAGCATTGGGCATTTTGGAAATGCAAGTTGTCATTGTTCATCTTCCTTGTTCATAGTTGTCACTATTCATCTTCCCCATTTGCCTTTGTCTTTCCCGCCTCTTCTTCGGCAGCCGCCATCGCCGCTTGGGGGTCGCATGTCCTCGGTGACCACCACCTAGGTTGGCACGACCTGCGACTTCAGGCGATGTTGCTTGGCTCAACAGCCAGATTTGGCGGTCTTGAGGCTAGATTTGACCGTCGGATGGCCAGATTTGACCTCTGCGACCTCAAGCTGCCAGATTTGGTGGTCCGGTGGCCCGAGATCCGCCGCCCGCGCTTGGCTAGCAGTTGGCCGGCCGCCGGAATTTGATTTTCAGACTTAAATAAAAAATAAAAAATAGCAAAAGCCAATTACAAATGTGAATTTTGCCAAACGGTGTTTATGCTAATTTACCTTTCAATGTTACAATTTATCAAACGGTGTAACATTTTCTCTTTCTTTGATCATTTAGTATTGTTGAAGGGTGGCTTTGGGTCCTTCCAAATATTCATCAGTCGCCTCGAGCTCATTCCACAATGCCAAGAATCGGTTGAAGCAAACAATGATCAAGAGGCTCCCTTGCTTCAATTCCAATAGGGCTTGGCTGAGCGTAAATAGCTTCGCACGATCGAGTCTCCCATACATCTTGCGTATGTTCTTCCACATTTTCTTCAAGTCCTCTGTTGCTAGGAGTCTGGTCACGACATTGGGAGCTAGGCAATTCCCAATCCAGGTACAAACTAACTAATTACATCTTCGCTAGTGTTGTTGAAGTCGTTTGTTTGTCGGGAGTGGGACGACTCCATTGAGGAAGCCGTCCTCCTTTGTGAACAAGGTTCGCCGGAACTCCTGAGGCCAGGTGGTGTAGGTGTCCGAACCCGTGAGCTATAGGTTGATCAGCCGGAGTTTGGGTCCATTGGTCGGTGACGTTTAGAGGGGATCTTCAAGCTCTAGGCGATCGCCACTTGCTGTAGCTTCAAAGGGGAAGAATCTTGGTTGCCAATTGGATTGGATAAACGGGTAGGAATTCATCCCTTGACCAGATTGAGAGAAGTCGGGCCTGTGACCCATATTTGCCCAGCTCGACCCACTATTTGGATCGGCTCCAGAGACGGAAGGTGGCAGCACTCCTTCATTGGATGGATCTCCAAGGCGCGGGCCTCCTTCCTCTCTGGGCGGGCCATATTGAGCCCATGCGGGATTTGCTCCATTCGTCCGTTGACCCTGAACTGGAAACCAATGGACCAATGGCCACTGGGCCGGAAGGAGATGCGGTGCTGTCAGGATGCTGAGGAGGCTGATTTTCTTGGATTGATTCATTCTGATCCGAGGTTTTGCTGTGTGGTGAATCTTCACTTGAGTTCTTCTTTTGATCCTTCTGCATGGTATCGTAGAATATGGATTCCTACGGATTCCTAGCGAGGTGCTGAATTGTTTTGCAAATGCCGCGCTACAACAACTGAAAAGACCAAAGCAGAGGCAATTCTAGGAGATTTTTGCAGAAGTTTATGCCAGGAAAGAACGCTCTAATACCATGTCAGAAAACTAGAGAAATAGGAGGAATTTGTTGTATTGTATTCAATTATCCAATGTACATCTACACGTGTCAATTTACAATACAATGAATAAAAGCAAATTTAGGAAAAGTGCAATTTCCTATTCTACAAAATCAATTATGAATTGACTATATCAAACAGTCCATAATCTAATTACAACGAATATCCTCTGAATCTTCAGCCATATCTCCAACAATAATAATTCATCCTGACTTCATTTACAAATGAAATTGTAGAACAGTAAAACTGGCGGAATATTGGAAAATGAAAGGCGTTGGAGCACACACAATTTACGCAAGGAGTTATCGCAAGAAGACGACTTTTTCTTCCAGAAGAAAACAAAGGAAGACTAAAACGGGTGGACAGAAGAAGAAGCTCTCTCTCGTTACCGACAGTGGTCAACGACTTGTTGGTCGGGGCTGGAAAAAAGAAGACAATAAAAGGGACAAATTTTGGTACGTGAACATGGTGCCAAGAATTTATCGAACATGGTGCCAAGAATTTATCGCAAGGAGACGACGACTTTTTCTTGCAGAAGAAAACAAAAGAAGACTAAAACGGGTGGACAGGAGAAGAAGCACTCTCTCGTTAGTTACCCACAGCGGTGAACAACTTGTTGGTCGGGTCTGGAAAAAGAAGACTAGAAAAAGGACAAATTTTGGTACGTGAACATGGTGCCATTGCCGGAAGTGAACGCGAGACATACAGACCTGTCGGATCCTAATGCATGTCTGAACCTGGATTACATAAGAAAGAAAGACGAGGTTGAGCAAATGTTCGTTTTTCCTGCAATAATCTCAGTTTACCCGCTTGGGTATAAAATAGTGAGCAGTAATTATGACGATCTTATTTGATCTTAATTTGATGATTTGTGAGGGAGTGACCGATTAAGACTCAGACCCCCAAATCTTAATTTGAGCAATTACTATTTGTCGTCTTGTCATGAAGATGAGCATACCAAAAGAGAGCTTACGACAGCAAATCCTCCAACAAACTTTGCATGTGATATAGTCAAGTGAGAGAAGACATGACATAGGAATAATCCATGTCTCTCACTTCCATCCCCTTCTCAATATTAAGCCTAATTAAATATAAAGAGGAGCATAGATAGTAACCCCCCCTAGCCAATACCGTTCAAAGGAATTCAAACTCAAAATTCAGGTATCCGAATGAAAATCATTCTAAAATTCCTTGATCATCCCAAAGAGGAGTGGTCGATCATGAAAAAAGCAGGATTTAGGCTGATTTAAGCCACAATAACTTAGTCAAGATTCTCTCGGAAAAATCATTGACAATAAAATCTCACCACGTGACTTTCGGGCGCTACATATTCATTCAGGATAAGGATTTCCCCACCACTTCGGATTCTTCTAATTCTATCAGTTTCCAAGTCCTCCGCTGACCCATCAGTCAATATCTTAATCCTCGATTGTCATCATGAATGAATATTTAGAATATATTTAGAATATATATTTAGAATATCACTATCAACTCATGCTACTTGTTAAAAATATATCTAGAATATCACGTAATTCTATATATTTCTCTTGATTGGTCCTCATTGATTATATTTTACATTTGATCACTTTAGATAATTGTCATGTAAAGCCTAATAAAAAAAAATCTCAAATTCTTTCTTCCACTTTGCTCTCAACATGGTATTAAAGCCAGTATTTTTTTTTTTTCGCGTATGTGTCTTTCTTGTTAGTCAAATTTTGGGTACCACTCGTGATCTAACTTATATATATGAGGAGAATTGAAATATTATTCCACATTGTTTGACAATAAATCTTAGACTCTCTCTCTCTCCCTATATATATATATCATCTCCCTTCACTTATCAATTATAATTTTTCTGGATTAAACTTTCTAACGCTACATTATTAGTAATGTGAAAGTACCATCAAAGAGCACATTGTCATAAGGAAAAAGTCATTCGCCCGATTAGTAATCTAGAAAGAGAGAGAGAGAGAGTGGAAAATGAAAGGCGTTGGAGCACACCGCAATTTCCGCAAGGAAAGTTCTCATGTAGAAGAAAACAAAACAAGACTAAACGGGTGGACAGAGAAGAAGCCCTCATTCGTTACTGACAGCAAAGACGATGAGAAAAAGGCCCAACTTTGGTACGGAAACAGTGTCATTGACGAATAAGAAAAAGGCCCTAAAACGGGTCCGAACCCGCATCACATAAGGAAAAAGAAGACATTGAGCAAGTGTTTTTGGTAAAAAAAAAATCATAAACTTTTTGTATCTATATCAATTTGATCATAAATATTTTATTGACGTTAATTTAATTATAAACCTTTTGATTTGGTGCTAATTTAGTTGTTTTAGCTAATTTTCACCGGATTTTGTTAATTGAGCATCGGTCGATTGATGTGATATGACCGGTGTTAACATGGATAACGTTTATTAATATTTTTGTTTTTTTGAATTATTTATTTATTTTATTTTTCCTTTTTCTCATCCTTCCTTTAATTAGTTGCCGAACCTTGGCGAGGTCGAGATTGACCTTGCTGACCTCTAGTGAGCCTCACTGGCCATTGGGGAGGCTCGAGCTCTCGCTAGAGGCTGTAAGGTCACGCTTGTGAGGGCTCGAGCCTTTGTCAGTGGCTGGGTGAGGCCTTGCCCTTGCCCTTGCGAATGGTCTACAGATAATAATTCCTCAAAGAGCCTTCCCCAAGTTAAGCCCGATCGGCCATCGCAGGGAAGTCGAAGACTTCCATCATCGGTCCTACAAGGGCGACCCTTGGCCTACTACCTGACACGAGATAGAAAATATTCAAATCGCTAGATTCAATAAACCTCATGAGAGAATTTACCATAAAAACTGTTGGAACCAAAATGACTTGGAGGGAGAGAGTACACACACAAAGAGAGATTATATTACACAATATGCCTTTGTAAAGGCTTAAGAGAGTACACACTAACTTTGCTAAGCTTAAAACTCTCTCTAAAATCTCACTCTCTCACACACTAAAAATAAAAACTAACATAACCCTATATCTATAAGCACTTCACCGCCTGGACTTTAGACATGCAAGAGTTAAAGTTGAACTTTTCTTCTTGGTAGTCAAAAATTGTGGTCTGCGTTTCCTTCAAGTCCAAGTTGCAAACCACAAGTTCACCTTCTTTCGTACTTCTTGAGATCTCCAGCAGCAAGTATAATAATATTTTATTGTTGTGCCCAAGATACTTGTACTTTCTTCATGATTTTTCTTCTCCGGCGGCTTAGAGAGACGTGGTGTTGTAGCACACGTTTCTTTGACGGTTTACAAACCGACTAACTCTTGCTTACACATAGCCAAAAAAAAATTAAAAGACAAGTAAGCTAATCAAAACACAAAACCAATTTTACTATTTTCTAACAGCCTCCCTTAAAATTGATTTTGTAAGACTACGGCCCCAAGCATTGTCTTCAATTTCTCGAACAAATATGCCTTCAATGATTTTGTCAAAATATCTGCAATCTGGTCTTCGGATTTACAGAAATCAAGTTCAATCTCACATTCTTTTATCAACTCACGAATATAATGATACTTGATGTCGATATGTTTGCTCCTGCCATGAAATACGGGATTCTTGGCCAATGCAATTGCTGACTTGTTATCACACATCAATTTAGTAGGACCTTTTTGTTCATGCATAAGCTCAAAAAGCATCCTTCGAAGCCACATCGCCTGACATGCTGCTGAAGATACTGCAATGTATTCTGCTTCAATTGTTGAGAGTGCAATAACTTGTTTCTTTGATGACCAAGAAATTATTCCTGATCCAAGAAAGAACGCATATCCGGAAGTGCTCTTCCGTGTTTCAGTATCACCTGCCCAATCACTGTCTGTACACCCCACTAAACTGAAGTTGTCAGTGTAAGAATATAAAATTCCATGATAACGAGTTCCACTGACATACCTTAAAATTCTTTTTGCTGCTTGCAAATGTGATTGGTATGGTTTCTCCATAAACCGACTAATAATTCCCACGCCATAAGTTATATCTGGCCTAGTGGTAGCCAAATATCTTAAACTGCCAACAATACTTTTAAAATAAGTGGGATTTACCAGTTCATCGGTTCCTTCTTTCTTCAACTCCAACCATTCTGCTATAGGAGTTCGAATTGATTTGAGCGTTTCCATACTGAATCGCTTCAAAATATCATTAGCATACTTTTGCTGTGAAACAAATATGCCTTCATTTGTCTACTTCACTTCAAGGCCCAAAAAATAGGACATTAATCCCAAATCTGTCATCTCAAATTGACTTGTCATGGCCTCCTTGAATTCAGCAAACATCTTCTCACAAACTTCGTAAATATCAAATCATCAACATAAAGGCAAACAATTATAATATCGCCGTTAGTATTTGATTTGATATACAGTGTATGCTCATAAGGGCACTTTTGAAAGCCATGCTCCAACAGGTAAGTATCAATCCTCGTGTACCAAACTCAAGGTGCCTGTTTTAGCCCATACAACGCTTTCTTCAGTTTATAAACTTGATTTTCACGCCCTTTCTTCACATAACCTTGTGGTTGCTCCACATATACTTCCTCATCAAGAAAACCATTAAGGAATGCCGATTTCACATCCATTTGATGGATTTTCCAACGGTTCTGAGCTGCAAGTGCCAAGATCATTCGAATGGTATCCATTCGAGCCACTGGTGCAAATACTTCAAAATAATCAATACCTGGCTTTTGCTTGTAGCCTTTCACCACCAGTCTAGCTTTGTAATAGTCCACCTGATCGTTGGGTTTGCACTTCATTTTGTACACCCACTTGACACCTATAGGCTTCTTACCAGGTGGTAAAGAAGTTAGCACCCACGTGTCATTCTTTTCAATGGAGTGGATTTCTTCATCCATTGCTTGGTTCCACTTCTCATCTGCTGCTGCATCATCATAGGATATGGGGTCACATTCGGTAAATAAACAAAAGTTTACTATTGTTTCATCAGTGATTTCGTCACTGTCATTATGATCAACTCTTGTGACCACATAATCCTTGAATTTTACTGGCGTCTTCTGCGGTTGTTGTGAACGACGAATCAATGGTTCTGCAGTCTTTGCTGGTGAGGAGGATGAACTACCAGGTGAAAGTGATGGATCTTCAATTGAAGATTCTTCGGTCTCCCTCACCAATGGTTCATCTTCCATAGTAATATCTTTCTGGTCAGCCTTTTGATTCCAGTCCCAGGCTTCATCTTCAAAAAATTGGACATCCCTGCTAATAATTACCTTCTCCGTGACAGGATTATATAGCTTATAACCCTTAGTCACATTACTATATCCAATGAAAATGCACTTCTCGCTTTTATCATCCAACTTTTTTCTTCGTTCATCCGGTATATGGGGATATGCTATGGACCCAAATACCCGTAGGAACGAAACATCTGGCTTGTTGCCGCTCCAAGCCTCTTCTGGAGTTCTTCCAAGAACACTCCTTGTTGGACACCTGTTCATCACAAATACAACACAAGCAACGGCTTCTGCCCAAAACTTCTTCGGTAATGCTTTAGCCTTTAGCATACTTCTTGCCATTTCAAAAATTGTTCTATTCTTTCTTTCTGCTATACCGTTTTGCTGAGGAGTATAGCTAGCAGTCAACTGACGTTTCACTCCATGAATTTTACAATAATTGTCAAATTCATTGGAAGTAAACTCTCCACCTCTATCCGATCTCAATGTCTTTAAATTAAAGCCACTCTGTTTCTCAACATAGACTTTGAATTCTTTAAATTTGCCAAAAGCTTCGGATTTTTCTCTCAAAAAATAAGCCCATGTTTTTCTAGTAAAATTATCGACAAAAATTAGCGTGTACCTTTTTTGTCCAAATGATTTCACCTCAACAGGGCCACAGATATCTGTATGTACCAACTCCAGAGGTTGCTTGGCTCTTCTAGCTCTCCCAATTGGAAAAGATTTCCGATGTTGCTTTCCAACGAGACATCCTTCACATGAGCGGTCTGGAGCGTTGATCAAGGGCATGCCAGTCACCATCTTTTTTTGGACTAGTAATTTAAGTCCACGAAAATTTAGATGACCGAACCGAAAATGCCATAGCCACTTGCTGTCTTTTATCATTGCTTGGAAACTCAATAGAGTCTTCGTTTGAAGGGATAGAGGAAACATCTGGTTCTTCGTCATTTGTGTCGCCGTAATCAACTTATTGTTTGCGCCTCTGATGGTGCACACACCATTTTCAATGTTAACTTTGTGGCCTTTTTCGGATAGTTGCCCAACACTAAGTAAATTCCAAAAGAGTCCCGGCACAAAGTAAACGTTTGCAATAGTAACATCAGTACCATCTTTTGAGTTGATATCAATGTTACCTTTGCCCATCACGGGAATTTTGGATTTATTCCCAAAGTTGACTTCACCATGAACCGTCTCATCTAACTTCGAAAATAGTTCCTTTTGACCACACATGTGATTGCTGCACCTAGTATCAAGGTACCAAATTTTTGTGTCCATGGTACTTGAGTCATCCATTTGGCATGCTAACACCACGCCTTCATTTGCATCGACAGCGTGCACATATTCTGGCTGCTCTTGCCCCCTGTTTGCTCGACATTCGGATTTGTAATGTCCGAATTTGTTACAGTTAAAACACTTGACTTTTGATTTGTCACGTGTTTTATATCTTTTAGTGGAATTCAGATTTCCACCTCTACCTCGAGCACCTCCACGACCTCCACGACCTCGGCCACCATGATGACCTCCTCGATTTGATTGAGTGACCCAACTCTGCAGTGCTTGCTCGAGAATTCGAATCGATAGACTTCTGGTTCATTCTTTGCTCATGCGAACATAATGAACCCATCAACCTCTCCAACGTCATGGTTGATATATCTCGGCCTTCTTCGATCGCCGCAACCACGTAGTCAAATCTTTCAGTCAAAGACCTTAAGATTTTTTCTACGACTCGTACATCTTGGAGCTCTTCACCATTAACCCTCAGTTGGTTAATGATGGTTTGTACACGATCAAAGTAAGCCGAGATAGATTCAGAGTCATTCATGCATAAAGACTCAAAATCTCCTCGAAGTGTTTGGAGCCGCACCCGCCTGACACGATCATCACCTTTGTAGGATTTTTGCAATATATCCCACGCTTCTTTCGCTGTCTCAGCACTCAATATTTTTTCAAATATCGTCTCCTCCACGGCTTGAAAGATCGCATATAATGCTTTCTGATCTTTCTTTCGAGATTCCACCAACACTTCTTTCTCCTCCTTCCTCAAAGCATTGAATTCTTCAGCATCAGCTACTTCGGTGTAGCCATTCTCCACCAGGTTCCACAAATCTTGGGACTTGAATAGAACCTTCATCTGGACGAACCAGTTGTTGTAATTTTTTCCGTTCAATTTTGGAAGTTGCATCTGAACAGAACTAGTGGATGCCATTGCTAGCTCTGATATCAATTGTTGGAACCAAAAGGACTTGGAGGGAGAGAGTACACACACAAAGAGATATTATATTACACAATATGCCTTTGTAAAAGCTTAAGAGAGTACACACACTAACTTTGCTAAGCTTAAAACTCTCTCTAAAATCTCACTCTCTCACACACTAAAAATAAAAACTAACATAACCCTATATCTATAAGCACTTCACCGCCTGGACTTTAGACATGCAAGAGTTAAAGTTGAACTTTTCTTCTTGGCAGTCAAAAATTGTGGGCTGCGTTTCCTTCAAGTCCAAGTTGCAAGCCACAAGTTCACCTTTCTTCGTACTTCTTGAGATCTCCAGCAGCAAGTATAATAATATTTTATTGTTGTGCCCAAGATACTTGTACTTTCTTCATGATTTTTCTTCTCCGGCGGCTTAGAGAGACGTGGTGTTGTAGCACACGTTTCTTTGACGGTTTACAAACCAACTAACTCTTGCTTACACATAGCCAAAAAAAAATTAAAAGACAAATAAGCTAATCAAAACACAAAACCAATTTTACTATTTTCTAACAAAAACGAGATTGAACAATTTTTCTCATTGGTCCAAATCCTCAAATGACAAAGCATGAAATGACATTTAAACAGAGGGATCGTGTTCAGGCATCCCTTAAGAGTTCGCATCACTTCGTCAAGTTTTTTTAGTCAATCTTAAGACACATGGCCACGAGGATAGAAAAAGAGGAACTGCATATTTGCATTTGGATGCTGAGCTGCATAAAGCACACCCACGATATGAGCCTTCACACCACAAGCCCGTGTAGACAGAACCTCCATTTCACAGCACAGCCACTCTCTCTCTCCCTCCCCCCCTCCTGTTATGGCTGCTCGAATTTTCTGTCTCCTCCCATTGGCATTCCTGTTCATACTAGCAAATTCCCAAGGACAGAAAAACATCAGCCTCACCGATACTCTCACTCCCACCTCCAAATCCTCATGGCTCTCGCCTTCCGGTGTCTTTGCGTTTGGATTCTACCAGAGAGGCAACGGTTATTACGTGGGAATCTACCTGCCAGGGACTCCAAGTAAAACCGTGGTTTGGACTTGCAACAGAGATGACCCTCCGCTTCCGAGCAATTCCACTCTGCGTTTCGATGGAAGTGGCAAAATCGTTTTGTCATCAGCACAAGCACCGGATACCTATGTTGCCACTCCTAGTGGTACGACTGCTTCGGCCACAATGCTCGATTCAGGGAACTTCGTTCTATACAACTCTAACCAGGAAGTAATATGGCAGAGCTTCGACACACCGACAGATACCATCTTAGGCGGTCAACGTCTACCGGCAAAACAAGAGCTGCAACGAGAGTTGCATTCAAGTGCTTCGGTCACTGATCCATCTACGGGTCTCTTTCTTGCCATCATGCAGTTAGATGGAGTGCTTGCCTTATATCCCAACGGCAAACCATTTACTCCCGAATACGGTTACTGGGATTCCGGGACGCCTAATAATGGTCAGGATGTGACGCTTCATCTTGAGAATGATGGGTTTCTCTACCTGTTGAAACCCCCAGGCATATACCTTGCGAATTTCACCAGCCAAGGAATTCCTAAAGAAGATATGATCTATCTTGCCAGGATTGACCCAGATGGGATTTTCCGGCTATACTCATACAACATAACCCGGAATGACGATTTGTTCGTCAAATGGCATGAACCAATCGACATATGCAGCCCCATAGGCCTATGCGGGCTTAATCGGTTTTGTGTGAATAATGGTCAGGATTATGCATGCCAGTGTCTTCCTGGATTCGTACCTGTTGAGGACGGCAACGGGGCTGCAGGGTGTAATAGCACCATCACCGCAGAAAGCTGCAAGAACGCCGCGGCCAGCTACGACATGCAACTTGCTCGCACCATATGGAAGGATGCCACGTATTCCGCTCTTACATCGTTGACCAGGGACGGATGTCTAGAAGAGTGTTAGCAGGATTGCAATTGCGAGGCTGTTACATACAACGCCAGTCAATCCTGCAACAAGCAGAACCTTCCTCTAACATTCGGTGGGAGAGACCCTGACGGGAACTCACAACTTTATGTCAAGGTAGGTCATGCTGGACCTCAAGACGGCGGAAGAAATGGCTCTGAGCAAAAGCATACTCGGAGAGACATTCTGATTGCAGTTGGATCATTGATTGCTTTTGCAATAGTGATGTTGGCGGTGTCTGTAATTATTGTTCACAGGAATCGTTTCTGGGTTTACGAAAGGTCTCCAAAGGAGGGATTTCTCACAACAATTGAAGATGTTGCTCCTACATCGTATACTTTTGAAGACCTGAAGAAAGTGACCGGAAATTTTTCGGAAGAGATTGGCAGGGGAGCATTCGGAACAGTCTACAAAGGCACGCTAATGAAGAATGAGCACAGCAGCAAAGCCGTAGCTGTTAAGAAGCTAAAAGAGATCTCATCCGATGGGGAAAGGGAGTTCCTAGCTGAGGTGAAAACTATTGGAAAGACTCATCACCGGAATTTGGTCCGACTGCTAGGTTATTGTCACGATGGAGAGAATAGGCTCTTGGTGTATGAGTACATGAGCAATGGGTCACTTGCCGATGTACTCTTTAAAGCCGAACACCAAGCCAGTTGGGATGTGAAAATGCGAATAGCTCGGAATGTTGCCAGAGGGCTTCTTTATCTACATGAAGAGTGCGAGACGCAGATCATTCATTGTGACATAAAGCCTCAGAACATATTGATAGATGACAATATGCAAGCAAAGATCGCTGATTTTGGGCTGTCGAAACTGCTGAAGCCAGTTCAGACCAATACCACAACAATGATAAGGGGTACAAGAGGGTATGTTGCGCCGGAGTGGCACAAGCAACTGCCAGTGACGGTGAAAGCGGACACTTACAGCTTCGGTGTTGTGCTGTTAGAGATCATCTGTGGCCGAAGGTGTGTGGATTCGAGCCTTCCTGAGGAGGAAGCTGTTCTCGAGGATTGGGTTTACCACTGCTTCCAGGCCGGCGAGCTGGATAAACTAGTGCATTATCAAACTATTGACCAAAAACAATTGGAGAGGATGGTTAAAGTTGCACTTTTGTGTATCCAAGAAGAGCCAGCTCTCCGTCCTTCGATGAGAAAGGTGCTGCTGATGCTTGAAGGCACGGTCGACGTTCCAATCCCTCCTTGTCTTACTTCCTTCCTCAGTGTTATCTGAATCATCTTCACAATTGTAATTATCGCCACCAAAACCTGCTCGATTTGGAGTAAAATTGAGCTGGTCTACTATAGGTATTTCCAGAGCAGAGAACATGTTTTTAGGTTTATCCGTGCAAAGTGTATTGTCTGTCTGTCATTTCAACAGAAATAAGTTCCCTGTTCTGTCCTATGCAATTCTTCGTTCTTACAGGAAGTAAAACAACCTTGAGTTTATCTCAACAATTCTTAACTTTTCCAAGGTTGCAGATATAGTTTATCAGTATGAGTCCTGTTAGCTAACCATGAATTTAAGGATGCGTTTTGAGGGAGAGGAAACAGCACTATTTTGCCTATGGACCATTGCCCATGTAAATATTGGATGCTGTTCTTACTAATTGGCTGACTCATGCGAAAGGTTGACGGAACTTCCCGATCTTTCAGCCTAAAACCGGCTTATGCAGATTCAGAATTATTCAGAGACGCCAAAATTTTTGCCATAATCTCTTTTTTGCCCTCCTAAACAGGATTCACACCTATTTTATGTGTCAAGAATCTGAGCTTTAAATCAGTAATCTTTTTGTATACTTAAGGAGGATATCAGACGTCTCTAGCGTGATAAGTGCGCTGAGAAGAAAACTCAACATTGACACAAGAAAGTGAACTTCTCATTCCTTTCGGTTGTTAATGGGGGCGAGCTTTCTTTTAAGTATGGTCAGATTTACACATGAAACTATACTATCCCAACATGAAAAAACTTATAGTATAGTTGAAGTTTATATGATATACAGCACCACTCTCTTCTCACTCCCCCAGCTACCTCTCTCTCTCTCTCTCTCAGTTTCTGTATTTTCTTCTCTAGTTGATCTAATTTTTAGTTCTGGTTCTCTCTCCTTTTGCTGGTTGTGCATCAAAGTCATATACATTAGGGGTGAGCATAAATTCAGGATAAAATCGAGAACCTGAGATTTGGATATGTGAGAATCAATTTGGTTTTAGGTTTTAGGGTGCGTTTGGGAGAAGCTTTCGAATGGGCTTTAGGCATCAAAAGCCCCTTGGGCCAAAATAAGAGTGTTTGGGAAAAACTTTGGAAGCCCCTTGTTGGCAAAGCTGGCATTTTGTAAGCTGAAAGCCCGAGGCAGGTGAGGATCTCCCTTGGGCTCTCAGCATTCTCGGCATGCCCACGTACTGTTCATTATTTTTTTTTTCCCGAAATCATCCTCACTAATTTTTTGTTTTCCCGTTTTTTGCCCTTGTAGGAGAACTGTTCATCTTCTCCGGGCGTTCTACCTGACTGCGAGCGGTCGGTGACTGGTAGAGGGACGCCGGTGTGGTTGCGACAACCTAGGCGATCGTCGTCGGAGAGTCGGGCGACCTTCGCGAGTCGCAGAGCTCGCCGTGACCCTTCGTGAGTCACGGTGACTCAACGACCATGGCGAGGGGCCGCCCCGGCGAGTCGTGGTGGCCCAGATCTGGGATGCCGCGGCTCAAATCTGGGTGGCGACCTCAGATCTGAGTCGCCGCGACCTAGATCCTCGCCGATCTGGGTCGCCCGACCCTCGGTGAGCCGCAACAGCTCAGATTTGACTCGCCGCGACCCAGATCCTCGCCGATCCGGGTCGCGCGACCCTCAACGAGCCATCTGGTCACAGATATTCGCCAACGACTGTCGCCTACCGCACCTCGACTTCCGCACGGAGGTCGCCGGGGCCGCTCGAGCCATCTAGTCGCAGGTCTGGTCGTGACCAAATCTGGTGCCGGAGGCTCAAGCGACAACTAGATCTGCAACCAGATGGATTGTGACCTTAGATCCGGTCGCCTGCGATCCTCCGGTGAGCGTCGCGCAATCCTCGCCGGACTACCTACCTCTGCCGGACGTCCTGCATCGAACTGCCCGCCCTCGCCGAACCAGCTGCTCCTCACCGGCGACTAGTTCTTGGCCAGCCAACTCTCATTTTTTTTTTTTTTTTTTAGAATTTTTGAAAAACAAAAGCCTTTTGCAAACATGATGTTTCCAAACACCATTTTACTCAAAGGTACTTGAAAATGGACTTTCAAAGTACAATTTATTAAACACAATTTGCATTTTGAAAAACCCTTTTAACTCAAAGGTCTTTGCATTTTTCCAAAGGCTTTTCCCAAAAGCCTTCTCAAACGCACCCTTAGGGTATGTAGGATAGGTTCCAGGTTTCGACACACCTAGAGCCTAAAATTTAGAACAAGTCTTTATATTTTTCTTGTTCTATGTTTTTACATAATTTTGCGGCATTTTATGGTGTCCAATAATGAGTATGTATAAGTTTTTCATTTTCAAGGATATCCATGATGAGGACTTTTATTTCATATTCTTTGTGTGTCGAAATATGATTTGTAAATGGTTCATTATAATAAATGGTATTCATTAAAAGTCAAGATTCACCATAATCGTACATAATTATAGATGAAACTTGCACAGACTTTGGAACCTTTCATAGGGCAATCTCTAGATTCTAAAAATTAGGAAATCTGTTTTGGTTGATGGGCCGTGACCTTAAATTGCTGACCCCTAATATACGTAGGCTTGTTTACTAGACTTTGACAAAGGGAAAGTCATCTCACGACCTAGAATAGGCAACCACGTAAGACTTACTAAAATTTTAAATTACTTAGCTCCTCACGTCCATAATTTCCGGCATGTTCTTTGACATTATCTTCACTTCTTGCGTGCCGGCTGGATAAATAGGTTGGTCATCTCCTGATTTGTTGGGATCATGTGGTCTCGGCTGCACATGTTTTCTCCTTTTTCTTTTTCTGGAGTTACTTTTGTTTTCTGTGTCCCCGCAAGAGAAAGACTTCCACAGGCTACACCTATTCCTGGAGAAGATTCCATCCATCCTTTGGCATTAAAAGGGAGTAGCATGAAGACAACGGAGAAGACGAATTCTTCCATGCACACAATATTATCTAACGTGTGGATTTGTTTTGTTTCTTTCATCGATTCCCTGCACGGCAGCCGAAATGTCTGAAAACGATCGTTTATATTGATTAAAATAATTAGTCAATAAAAAATATTTTCAATATCGATAACAATTTATATTCATATATTTTCGTGGATGTTGAAAATATGTTTTGTTTATTGACTTTTGTAAGCTATACAAATGATCATTTTAAGAAAATATTTTAAATTAGTCATTTTTCATGAAACAAACATGGTCTCTTTCATGTGTAATAAATGATGGGTTCTTCATTGTGTATAATTAGAGAGCTTGTCATGAGTTCTCTACAAGCAAGAACAAGCAGAGCATTCCTTCAATTAAACGTAGGATCTCATGTGAAACCATATGAGGTTCTTTTCTATGGAGCATTCCTTCATCTAAAGAGAGACCGCCATTTCCTCAAGATGTACTGGTTCCGTAAAAGTCTAGTCCTAATATCCAAATTTTTTCCAAGATACAATGGAATGAATATGAAGACATGTTTCGACTTCAACTACAGTAAAAGCACCGCTGTCTCCATAGAAGCTTCGTTTGGTCGAAATTGGTTGCCATTGCATTGCCTCACCGCAACATACTGGTGAGCTACATCCAAGGACCATCAATCAAAGAGCACATTGTCATAAGGAAAAACTCATTGCCCCGGTCAGTAATTGAGATAGATAGATAGATAGATAGATAGATAGATAAATAGATAGATAGAGAGAGATTGGAAAATGAAAGGCGTTGGAGCACGCGCAATTTCCGCAAGAAAAGTTCTCGCAAGAAGACGATTTCTTTCTCATGCAGAAGAAAACAAAACAAGACTTCAACGGGGACAGTATAAGAAGCCCTCTCTTGTTACCGACGGCAAAGGAGACAAGAAAAGGGGCCAACTTTGGTACATAAACATAGTGTTATTCACATAGAAGAATGGGAGACATATAGACCTATCGAATCCTAATACATGTCTGAACTAGGAACACATAAGAAAAAGTAAGAGATTGGGCAAATGTTTGTTTTCTTGCAATGATCTTAATTTACCAACTTGGGTATAAAATAGTGAGCAGTAATTATGACGATCTTATTCAATCTTAATTCGATGATTAGTGACGGAGTGATTGGTTAAGACTTGTGACCCTCCTCGAATCAATAATGAATAAGGTGGCTTGTAGAAAATTTTCTTTACATTAGGGATAAATGCTCGAATTATCTAAAATAAATTGTGGATAGAAAACCCTTTGTATCATGGCATGTACTTATATTATTTCTCTTTTTCCCGTAGAATTTAGAGGATATAAGTTATGATGGAAATTACGTACGCAACTTACCTTTTCTCTTCTTCCGAGAGGAGGGATGGGGGGAGGGGGGAAGACATAAGTTTAGGGGAATTGCCTAAAATGTGAGCCTATAGCTCTCATTTAAGATACATGCTTTTTTAAGCTCGCACCTCGTGCGATGTTAGGTATTTAAGTTGACGCTTTGAGCATTTTTTAATGAGAAGTTGCCACAGTCTATTGAGATCGACTAGAAATCAAGTGAGCCATGAGAGCGAATCTCACTTCCTACGCAATTAGAGATTTATGCAGAGAGTTGGTTATATTGATGGATTAACTAATGCATTTTCAGTACCTAATATTGTTCATTTCAAAAGATATTTATCAAGCAGTTTGGATTGATTTTAAACTCATCCATTAACATGGAAGGTAATCATGCGGGTGCAAAATCATTAAAGTAAAAATCAACAACCAAGGAAGCATTAAATTAATTGAAAGGAAAAACAAGCATTTAACGCTAGTTAATAAGAAAGATACCATTCCTAACTAAGCCAAAGGTAAACGAAAATTAATATATTGAAAGCACACAAACAATTGATAATTCGTCTCAAAAAAGGAAACGGGGAAACCCCATCACAAAGCCCTAAGAGTTTGTTTAATTTTGAGCATGATTTTTTATCAAGTGATTTCACACATTTTTTTATGCTAAACCTTTTTTAAACCAAGATTAACATGAAAAATCTAATGAAACTAGTCAAAATCTGATTTCTAAAGTTTTTCTATTTTTTTTATAGCTTTTTCCAAAGAATTCTGAGTTTTTGGAAATTTTTTAATTCTTAAAAAAGGCCTCGGGTCGCGTCAAAGGATCTAGCCCGAATATGGGTTTAACCCGGACGATAGAGGTCCAGGTTGGGTCGGGCCTGAAGATGCAGAGCAGAAAGCTTCTCATTTGTCCACCATCCATCCTCACCCTTTACGAAAGTCACAGTTGGCAACTGTAATGAAGAACAGAAGTGAGGAATCGCGACCGTGACCAACGAAATGTGAACAAAGGGATCTACGGTTTCGGTAAGACGGACATAACTTTCATGAGTACCACAGAGGCATTTCATCGAGCGCTTGGTGGGCATCAACTGGAGGGCCGATGATCACTCAACCCGTCAACCGGGACATCAAACGGCGATTGAGATAGAAATAGACAACCACGCAGGGTCCAGAGGCAACAAAACGCAGCACCTCCGGGTTCGGAACTCCAGCGAAACATTTTTTTTTTTTAAATTTTAACAAAGTTATCGATGAAACTAATAATTAATAAGAAATTATAATCAATTTATTTAAATAAATCCATGATTTTCTACAATGACCCAAATTTATTATTATTCAAAATTCAATACTTTTATTTTTTGAAATTATTTTTTAATTTCATTTAAAAAAACAATCTCCAAAATCCACCCCTTCTTTTGTTTGTCCTTTTCCCTCCACCCCAAGTTTATTTTACCCCTCCCCCTCACACCATCAGATCTCCTTTCTTATTTTTTTTGGGTTTCTTTATGAAAAACCCTAACGAGCCGCCGAGCCCTCCTTTTCCTTATTCCTCCTTGCCGCTCACCGCACGACCCCCTTCCCTCCTCTCCTCTTCCTCTCGTCGCTGATCCATCGCAACAGTGGCGGCCCTCGCCGCTCTCTCTAGCCGTCTCTCGCCGTCGCGGTGGCCCGTTTGTGGCTTCTTCTCGCCGGCGGAAGTTTGCCTTCTCTCTTCTTTCTCTCTGTTCGGCTCTTTCTCTAGCCGTCTCTTGCCATCGTGGTAGTCCGTTCGTGGCTTTGTCTCACCGGCGCTCGCGGCCTCTACTCCCTCGCCTCCACCCTCCATCAGTCTTCCAGACACATGTCAAGAAAAGTTGACCGCGTGTTGGAAAATTCGATACGCATTGACCGCTTGTCCGACCGTATCGACGTGTGACACGCTCCGACATGTGTCGGACACGACACGGAAGCATGGACAAGCATAAAGCACACCCACGATATGAGCCTTCACACCACAAGCCAGTGTAGACAGAACCTCCATTTCACAGCACAGCCACTCTCTCTCTCCCTCCCTCCCTCCCTCCCTCCCTCCTGTTATGGCTGCTCGAATTTTCTGTCTCCTCCCATTGGTATTCCTGTTCATAATAGCAAATTCCCAAGGACAGAAAAACATCAGCCTCACCGATACTCTCACTCCCACCTCCAAATCCTCATGGCTCTCGCCTTCCGGTGTCTTTGCGTTTGGATTCTACCAGAGAGGCAACGGTTATTACGTGGGAATCTTCCTACCAGGGACTCCAACTAAAACCGTAGTCTGGACTTATGACCGAGATAACCCTCCGCTTCCGAGCAATTCCACTCTACGTTTCGACGTCAATGGCGGACTCGTTCTTCAGTCAGCACAAGAACAGGATAAATATGTCGCCTCTCCTACTGATACGATCGCTTCGGCTTCAATGCTTGATTCGGGGAACTTCGTTCTATACAACTCTAACCAGGAAGTAATATGGCAGAGCTTCGACAGACCAACAGATACCATCTTAGGCGGTCAACGTCTATCGGCACAACAAGAGTTGCAACGAGAGTTGCATTCAAGTGCTTCGTTCACTGATCCATCTACGGGTCTCTTTCTTGCCATCATGCAGTTAGATGGAGTGCTTGCGTTATATCCCAATGGCACTGACTTGACTGCCGAATACGGTTACTGGGATTCCAAGACGCCTAATAATGGTCAGGATGTGACGCTACATCTTGAGAATGATGGGTTTCTCTACCTGTTGAAACCCCCAGGCACATACCTACTCAATTTCACGAGCCAAGGAATTCCTAAAAAAGATACGATCTATCTTGCCAGGATTGACCCAGATGGGATTTTCCGGCTATACTCATACAACATAACCAGGAATGACGATTGGCCCGTCAAATGGTCTGAACCAAAAGACAGATGCCTCCCCAAGGGCCTATGCGGGCTTAACGGGTTTTGTACGAATGTTGATCAGAATTATACGTGCCAGTGTCTTCCAGGATCTGTGAAGTACGGCAACGGGACTGCAGGCTGTGAGAGGAACATCACTGCAGAAAGCTGCAATAACCTCACGGTCAGCTACGACATGCAACCTGTTCTTGACACCACGTGGGAGTACACCACGGATTCCGCTCTTACATCGTTGACCAAGGATAAATGTCTAGAAGCGTGTCGGCAGGATTGCAAATGCGAAGCTGTTACATACAACGCCAGTCAATACTGCTACAAGCAGAACCATCCTCTAAAATTCGGTAGAGTCACTGAAGGGATCTCAAACCCACAACTTTACGTCAAGGTAGGTGGAGGCAATGGAACAAAAGGTGATGATGGAGGTGGAGGCAATGGAACAAAAGGCTCTGAGAAAAAGCATACTCGGAGAGACATTCTGATTGCAGTTGCATCATCGATTGCTTTTGCAATAGTGATGTTGGCGGTGTCTGTAATTATTGTTCACAGGAATCGTTTCTGGGTTTACAAAAGGTCTCCAAAGGAGGGATTTCTCACAACAATTGAAGATGTTGCTCCTACATCGTATACTTTTGAAGACCTGAAGAAAGTGACCGGAAATTTTTCGGAAGAGATTGGCAGGGGAGCATTCGGAACAGTCTACAAAGGCACGCTGATGAAGAATGAGCACAGCAGCAAAGCCGTAGCTGTTAAGAAGCTAAAAGATATCTCATCCGATGGGGAAAGGGAGTTCCTAGCTGAGGTGAAAACTATTGGAAAGACTCATCACCGGAATTTGGTCCGACTGCTAGGTTATTGTCACGATGGAGAGAATAGGCTCTTGGTGTATGAGTACATGAGCAATGGGTCACTTGCCGATGTACTCTTTAAAGCTGAACACCAAGCCAGTTGGGATGTGAAAATGGGAATAGCTCAGAATGTTGCCAGAGGGCTTCTTTATCTACATGAAGAATGCGAGACGCAGATCATTCATTGTGACATAAAGCCTCAGAACATATTGATAGATGACAACATGCAAGCAAAGATCGCTGATTTTGGGCTGTCGAAACTGCTGAAGCCAGATCAGACCAATACCACAACAATGATAAGGGGTACAAGAGGGTATGTTGCGCCGGAGTGGCACAAGCAACTGCCGGTGACGGTGAAAGCGGACACTTACAGCTTCGGCGTTGTGCTGTTGGAGATCATCTGTGGCCGAAGGTGTGTGGATTCGAACCTTCCTGAGGAGGAAGCTGTTCTCGAGGATTGGGTTTACCACTGCTTCCAGGTCGGCGAGCTGGATAAACTGGTGCATTATCAAACTATTGACCAAAAACAATTGGAGAGGATGGTTAAAGTTGCACTTTTGTGTATCCAAGAAGAGCCAGCTCTTCGTCCTTCGATGAGAAAGGTGCTGCTGATGCTTGAAGGCACGGTCGACGTTCCAATCCCTCCTTGTCTTACTTCCTTCTCCAGTGTTATCTGAATCATCTTCGCAATTGCAATTATCGCCACCAAAACCTGCTCGATTTAGAGTAAAATTGAGCTGTTCTACTATAGGTATTTCCAGAGCAGAGAACATGTTTTTAGGTTTATCCGTGCAAAGTGCTTTGTCTGTCTGTCATTTCAACAGAAATAAGTTCCCTGTTCTGTCCTATGCAATTCTTCGATCTTATAGGAAGTAAAACAACTTTTGAGTTTATTTCAACAATTCTTAACTTCCCGAGGTTGCGGATATAGTTTATCAGTATGAGTCCTGTTAGCTAACCATGAATTTAAGGATGCGTTTTGAGGGAGAGGAAACAGCACTATTTTGCCTATGGACCATTGCCCATGTAAATATTGGATGCTGTTCTGACTAATCGGCTGACCTCATGCGAAAGGTCGACGGAACTTCCCGATCTTTCAGCCTAAAACCGGCTTATGCAGATTCAGAATTATTCAGAGACGCCAAAATTTTTGCCATAATCTCTTTTTTTGCCCTCTTTAACAGGATTCACACCTATTTTATGTTGAAGATCACCGCCTCTCTCTCTCTCCTGGAGTTCTCTAGAACTTTCTCTAGAGTTCTCCATATCTCACTCCTCTAGATTTCTCTAGAACTCTCCCTTCTCTAGAATCTTCTAGCAAAATCCATAAGCTGCGCCACTTCTAGACTTCTCCATAGAAATCTAGTTGTTAGGCTATAATAAAATAATACTTCTAGAATAGTGTAGAAAGATAAGAAAGTCACCGACTTTCCACCCTATAAATAGGAGCAACTTGCTCCTCATTTGTGTGTCCAACTAAGAGAGTGTGTGAGTAAGAAGTCCAAGGGGGTGTGTGGGTGTATGTGTAGGGGTCTTGAGAGTGTGTTGAGTAGAGAGTGCTATGTATGCACATGAGTGAGAGAAATTGTGTAGAGTTGTCTGAGTATTGTATGTGGTGTGAGAAATTATTGTAATAGTGAAAGTTACATTTGAACCACGTTTCCGCAAGGTTCAACAAGTGGTATCAGAGCAGGTCGTCGGAGGCCGTGCGAAGACAGTGGTCGGGGACCATTGTAAGTGAGCAAGGCGGTCAGGGATCGTCGAGCCAAGGAGCGAAGAAGCGAAGGACGTCGGAATTCTACCAGTGCACAATCTGGGATTGTGAAGTCGGTTGGTCCGGGATCAGGCTTACTTGGTATAGTACGAGGCATTATACTCAAGTCACCATGGTGGATTTCTCGAGTCCGGTGAACGGGATGGAAAAGCTCAATGATTTTAATTATAATAATTGGAGTACCCGCATGCGATATTATTTGCTTGGACAAGATTTATGGGATATTGTTGGCGGCAACAACACCACACCACCCACAAATGATAGTGATTTAAGAAAGTGGAACGTCAAGTCAGGTAAGGCTCTCTACGTCCTTGCCGTGACTGTTGATGATGAATTATTGCAACACATAAAGAGTGCGAAGACCCCGAAGGAGGCCTGGGATAACTTGGCAACGCTGTTTGCTTGGACAAATGATGCCAAGTTACAATGCCTGGAGAATGAGCTCCTCTCAATCTCGCAACAAAGTATGACGGTAAGTCAATACTTTTCTAAAGTTAAATCTATTTGTGAAGAAATTTCAAAATTAGATCCAGAGAATGCCATCTCTGAGACAAGAATGAGAAGAATAATAATTCATGGGTTAAGGCCGGAGTATAACGGTATTGTTACGGCCACTCGTGGATGGGCAAATGAGCCAACTCTAACTGAGTTGGAAAATATATTGGTCAATCAAGAGGCCTTAGATAAACAAATCCCTAAGGTCACAATTAAAGACGATGAAAGTGCCCTCTTCGTAATAAAAGAGGGTTCAAGGGCCAGAATAGAAATAGAGTAGGTGCAAGAGATGGCAAACCATGGAAAGATCATGGAGATTGGTGGAGGCAACCCGAAAAGAAGGGTTATCAGCCAGGGGGAGCTCGTCAAGATTGTGACGATGACAACGACGAAGATAAGAGCAACAAAAGGCGTAGCAAACGGTGCTACGTTTGTGGCAAGGTAGGACATATTGCCATATTCTGTTGGTACAGGCAAGAAGAAGGAAATGTCGTCACTTCTTGTAGGAAGGAGGTTGAAAGCGAAGAAGAATGGGACTTTCAAGTGCCTGTTGCAATGAAGGAACGAGAAGAGCTTGCAACAGCTTGTATAGTTGAGTTGGATAATTCGACAAGTTCTATCACAACCCCGAATAAGAGCAAGCCAAGGGAGAACTTGAAGAAGCAACTAACAACGCCAACAAGCAGTCGTGAAAAGAAACTGCAAGAGATGCAGGAGATGATAAAGAAGCTAAAAGTTAAGAATGCAAAGATGGAGAATATGTTGAAGAAAAGGGATGAGATGATAAGGCAAAAGGATCGAGAGCTCAAGGCAAAAGAAAGGGAGCTAGAGAAGTTCCGATGTGAGTTCAAGAAGCCGCAGAAGCTTCAGGATCTCAAACCCACTATGATGTTCCCAATTGGCTATCTTTGAGAGAAATATCAAACACATGTTTGAGGAAAGGAGGCCATCTACACCCTACATCCCATGGAGCAAGGATAGGAGGAATAAGATTGAGGAGAAGAAATTTTATGAGAAAAAGGATCAGGAGGTCTACATTGAAGTGCTTCGGATGGGACTGAATCGGTTGAAGCACGAAATGAAAGCCATGAATGAGAGGGTTGATCAGGTGAGTTCCAATCTCAAAATTCTTAGAGGAGATATGCTGAATACGAAGACCGAATTGAGTAAGAAGGAAAAGGAGACTAAAGGACAGAATGAATTAGCATTACAAAAATTCAAGAATCACAAGACTCAATGGAAAGTCGCAGCAAGAGAAGCAATTGAAGATGAAGCCATAGAGCCATCCACATCTGAGGAAGCTTCGCAATATGCTGAATGGAGGAAGACAGTTGAAGAGTCCAAAAGCAATTTCAGCACGGCTACTATATCGAGAGAGAGTAGTCGGTGAGGGGGAGTGTTGAAGATCACCGCCTCTCTCTCTCTCCTGGAGTTCTCTAGAACTTTCTCTAGAGTTCTCCATATCTCACTCCTCCAGATTTCTCTAGAACTCTCCCTTCTCTAGAATCTTCTAGCAAAATCCATAAGCTGCGCCACTTCTAGACTTCTCCATAGAAATCTAGTTGTTAGGCTATAATAAAATAATACTTCTAGAATAGTGTAGAAAGATAAGAAAGTCACCGACTTTCCACCCTATAAATAGGAGCAACTTGCTCCTCATTTGTGTGTCCAACTAAGAGAGTGTGTGAGTAAGAAGTCCAAGGGGGTGTGTGGGTGTATGTGTAGGGGTCTTGAGAGTGTGTTGAGTAGAGAGTGCTATGTATGCACATGAGTGAGAGAAATTGTGTAGAGTTGTCTGAGTATTGTATGTGGTGTGAGAAATTATTGTAATAGTGAAAGTTACATTTGAACCACGTTTCCGCAAGGTTCAACATTTTATGTGTCAAGAATCTGAGATTTAAATCAGTAATCTTTTTGCATACTTAAGGAGGATATCAGACGTCTATAGCATGATAAGTGCGCTGAGAAGCAAACCCAACATTGACACAAGAAAGTGAACTTCTCATTCCTTCAAGTTGTTATTGTTAATGGGGGCGAGCTTTCTTTTAAGTATGGTCAGATTTACACATAAAACTATACTATCCCAACATGAAAAAACTTATAGTATAATTGAAGTTTATATGGTATACAGCACCACTCTCTTCTCACTCCCCCGAGCTACCTCTCTCTCTCTCTCTCTCTCTCTCTCAGTTTCTCTATTTTCTTCTCTAGTTGATCTAATTTTTAGTTATGGTTCTCTCCTTTTGCTGGTTGTGCATCAAAGTCATATACATTAGGGGTAAGCATGAATTCAGGATAAAACCGAGAACCTAAGATTCGGATATGTGGGAATCAGTATGGTTTTAGGTTTTAGGGTATGTAGGGTAGGTTCCAGGTTTCCACATACCTAGAGCCTAAAATTTGGAACAAGTGTTTATACTTTGCTTGTTCTATGTTTTCACATAATTTTGCGGCATTTTATGGTGTCCAATAATGAGTATGTATAAGTTTATCATTTTCAACGATATCCATGATTAGGACTTCTATTTCATATTCTTTGTGTGTCGAAATATGATTTGTAAATGGTTCATTATAACAAATGGTATTCATTAAAAGTCGAGATTCACCATAATTGTATATAATTACAAATGAAACTTGCATAGACCTTGGAACCTTTCATAGGGCAATCTCCAGATTCTAAAAATTAGGAAATCTGTTTTGGTTGATGGGCCGTAACCTTAAATTGCTGACCCCTAATATAAGTAGGCTTGTTTACTAGACCTTGACAAAGGGAAAGTCATCACGACCTAGAGTAGGCAACCGCCTAAGACTTAGTAAAATTTTAAATTACTTAGCTCCTCACGTCCATAATTTCCGGCATGTACTTTGACATTATCTTCAATTCTTGCGTGCCGGCTGGATAAATAGGTTGGTCATCTCCTGATTTGTTGGGATCATGTGGTCTCGGCTGCACATGTTTTTTCTTTTTTTCTTTTCCTGGAGTTACTTTTGTTTTCTGTGTGTCCGCAAGAGAAAGACTTCCACAGGCTACACCTATTCCTGGAGAACATTCCATCCATCCTTTGGCATTAAAAGGGAGTAGCATGAAGACAACCGAGAAGACGAATTCTTCCATGCACACAATATTATCTTACGTGTGGATTTGTTTTGTTTCTTTCATCGATTCCCTCCACGGCAGCTGAAATGTCTGAAAACGATCCTTTATATTGATTAAAATAATTAGTCAATAAAAAATATTTTCAATATTGATAACAATTTATATTCATATATTTTCGTGGATGTTGAAAATATGTTTTGTTTATTGACTTTTGTAAGCTATACAAATGATCATTTTAAGAAAATATTTTTAAATTAGTCATTTTTCATGAAACAAACATGGTCTCTTTCATGTGTAATAAACGATATTCGGTTCTTCATTGTGTAAAATTAGAGACCTTGTCATGAGTTCTCTACAAGCAAGAACAAGCAGAGCATTCCTTCAATTAAACGAAGGATCTCATGTGAAACCATATGAGGTTCTTTTCTATTAAGCATTCCTTCAGCTAAAGAGAGACCGCCATTTCCTCAAAATGTACTGGTTCCATAAAAGTCTAGTCCTAATATCCAAATTTTTTCCAAGATACAATGGAATGAATATGAAGACATGTTTCGACTTCAACTACAGTAAAAGCACCGCTGTCTCCATAGAAGCTTCGTTTGGTTGAAATTGGTTGCCATTGCATTGCCTCGCCGCAATATACTAGTGAGCTACATCCAAGGACCATCAATCAAAGAGCAAATTGTCATAAGGAAAAACTCATTGCCCCGGTCAGTAATCGAGATAGATAGATAGATAGAGAGAGAGAGAGAGAGAGAGAGAGAGAGAGAGAGAGAGAGAGAGATTGGAAAATGAAAGGCGTTGGAGCATGCGCAATTTCCGCAAGAAAAGTTCTCGCAAGAAGACGATTTCTTTCTCATGCAGAAGAAAACAAAACAAGACTTCAACGGGGACAGTAGAAGAAGCCCTCTCTTGTTACCGACGGCAAAGGAGACAAGAAAAGGGACCAACTTTGGTACATAAACATAGTATTATTCACATAGAAGAATGGGAGACATATAAACCTATAATACATGTCTGAACCAGGAACACATAAGAAAAAGTAAGAGATTGGGCAAAGGTTCGTTTTCTTGCAATGATCTTAATTTACCAACTTGGGTATAAAATAGCGAGTAGTAATTATGACGATCTTTTTCAATCTTAATTCGATGATTAGTGACGGAGTGATTGGTTAAGACTTGCGACCCTCCTCGAATCAATAATGAGTAAGGTGGCTTGTAGAAAATTTTCTTTACATTAATCATATAAGTTATGATGGAAATTACGTATATGTGTCGCAACTTACCTTTTCTCTTCTTCCGAGAGGAGGGAGGGAGGGGGGGGGAGACATAGGTTTAGGGGTATTGCCTAAAATGTGAGCCTATAGCTCTCATTTAAGATACAGGCTTTTTTAAGCTCGCACCTAGTGTGATGTTAGGTATTTAAGTTGATGCTATGAGCATTTTTTAATGAGGAGTCGCCACAGTCTATTGAGATCAACTAGAAATCAAGTGAGGAATGAGAGCATATCTTACTTCCTACGCAATTAGAGATTTAGGGTCGGGGACTTGGTTATACTGATTGATTAACTAATGCATTTTCGATACCTAATCTTGTTTAATTCAAAAGATATTTGTCAAGCAGTTTGAATTGATTTTAAATCTATCCATTAACATGGAAAAGTAATCATACGGGTGTAAAATCATTAAAGTAATAATCAACAACCAAGGCAGCATTAAATTAATTGAAAGGAAAAACAAGCATTTAACGCTAGTAAATAAGAAAGATACCATTCCTAACTAGGCCAAAGGAAAATGAAAATTAATATATTGAAAGCACACAAACAATTGATAATTCGTCTCAAAAAAGGAAATGAGGAAACCCCATCACAAAGCCCTAAGAGTTTGTTTAATTTTGAGCGCGATTTTTTATCAAGCGATTTCACGCATTTTTTATGTTAAACCTTTTTTAAACCAAGATTAACATGAAAAATCTAATGAAACTAGTCAAAATCTAATTTCTAAAGTTTTTCTATTTTTTTTTAGCTTTTTCCAAAGACTTCTGAGTTTTCGGAACTTTTTTAATTCTTAAAAAAGGCCTCGGGTCGCGTCAAAGGATCTGGCCCGAATATGGGTTTAACCCGGACCATAGAGGTCCAGGTTGGGTCGGGCCTGGTCCCACTGCAGCCCTAACCTGATGGGTTCGAATTATTTCAATAAAGAAAGCCCAGATTTCTAATTTCCCTTTAAGTGATCAAAGCCCAAAGTCAAAATCAGCCCACACGCTTGGTGCAGATTCACAAAAACCTCTGACCCATGTTTCTATTCTTTTATTATTTCAATTTTCTTTTCTTTTCAATTTTCCTTTTTTTTTCTTGTTCGTACCCACCCCTTCACCGAACATAGGTCATCTTTTCCTTTCTGCCCCCATCCTCTCTTCTCACGAACGTCCGCACCCACGTCGCGCTCAGAATCCAACACATCAATATATTCACTCATCCTAAGCAAAAGCCGTCGAGATTAAGACTAAACCTCCATTGGTTCTTACTGAAGATGCAGAACTGAAAGCTTCCCATTTGTCCACCATCCATCCTCACCCTTTACGAAAGTCACGGTTGGCCACCATCCATCACCGGAACGATGAACGCAAAACACACCACGCACACGAAAGTAACAGTAATGAAGACAGAAGCGATCGCGACCGTGACCACAGGGATCTACGAATTCGGTAAGACGGACATAACTTTCATGAGTACCAGAGAGGCATTTCATCGAGCACTCGGTGGGCATCAAGTGGAGGGCCAATGATCACTCAACCGGGACATCAAACGGCGATCGAGATAGAAACAGACAACCATGCAGGGTCCAGAGGCAACAAAACGCAGCACCTCCGGGTTCAGAACTCGAGCGAACCGAAGAACCGCGAGCCCCGGTCCGGCGGCCCGAAAACAGAGCGACGCGGAGCGCACCTATGTGCTCGGGCGATGGGGCCCTGCCCGGCTCGGCAGCGGCGGACAGTCGGCGGGCTCGGGATGGATCGAGCCATGACCGGCCTCCTTGGTGTCGTCGGGACGTGATCCTCGAGTCGAAGGTGTCTGAACTAAAAAAAAAATAGACTTACCAGAAGAACGACAGACGCCGGGAAGTGGGGTCTCGAGCGCGGCCGAGCTTCTCTCTTGCTCTCTACCCTCTCTCAACTCTCGAATTCTCTCTCCGCTCTCACTCTCAGTAGTTCTCTCAACCTTTCTCTCGGACCTCACTCTCTTTCCCCAAACGAATCCCCCTTCTGGCCGACTCTCCCTCTCTCGCGTTTAAGCTCGACCAGCAATCGCGCATGGCTCCTGCCACTACCAGCTGCCTTGCCGGCCTAGCCCCGATCCTGGGATGATGCTGCGTGATCCTCTGCCTCGCTTGCTCCTCTGGCTTATACCTTGCTTTCCCATTTTTCTCCAGAGAGCGTGAGAGAGAGGGAGAGGAAGAGGAAAAGAAGACTGGGCGGTGAAGGAAGGATGAAATGAAGGAGGCCGGGCAGGCCCAAGCCAAAGAAACGGACAAAGAGAAAAGGAAAGAAGGCCGGGCCGGCCTGGTCTCTTTTTTTAAACAATAATAGTTCTTTTAATTAATTTTTTATTTTAACATAAAGTAGAACTGACAAAATGGGTCATAAACTTATATTTAAATGGGTCAAGTGAAAGTTAAATATGAGTCAGAAATGGGTCAAGTGAAAGTTAAATAAAAGTCAGAAATAGGTATGAGAAAGTAAAACACAAAAATAAATTGATATTAGGAAACCCACTTCAAATTTTAAACCCATGGCATTTTTTAACTTTATAAAAATGTTTTTTATATAAAAAATCGAAATTATAATTATTTTTCATATTTCAATTGAAATTATAATTATGACTAAATGGACACTAAATCAAAATGTTAAATACTAAATTTGTACCAATAAATGTTTATGACTAAATCGGTATAAATGTAAAAGGTTTATAACTTTTATTACACTTTTATCTCGACCACGCTGCACAATTGGGAAACTACCAACTCTGTTAGAAAATCACTAGCCGATCATTTTGTCGGCTTAATTGATCCAGCTTTTCGCACGAATTCATTGATATATTTGGAGGGTGGATATTGGCCCACGCGAAAATAAATTTCCTCTTGCATGAAAACCCGACGAAGAAAAATAATCCACATATATACTCGCCATAGAGAAATTAGATCTCTCTTCAATTCAAAATTCTCATTAGAGACTCTGCCATTCCTTGCCTAAGATTTTAACGTTCTTGCAGTGGGTGGGGCTCTAATTTTTGGATGACAGGTTGATCTTCTTAATTGCTATAACCCCGAGACCAAGACAATGGTACGGCGTAACCACGTGCAAATGCATTGTAAAAAGAGTAATTCTGTTTGACGATTTGAAGATGCGAATATACAGACATGAATCACTAAATAAACTGGGATCATTAAAGAGACTAAACAAATGACTATATATGGTCTTAGTAATATATATGTTGACACCCAAAATTGCCCTTTTTTGACTATCAACTCGGACTTGATAAGACCAAGCAAAGAGACATAGCTAACATAATTTTGGTCAACAACTATAGATAAGGTGATAAGGAGTTGCTGACAAGCGATATAAGAGGAAACTACTAAGTATTGAGCCACGAAATGTCAATAAGTAAATTTTGGTTCAATCATCTAAAAAGAATTGTAAAGATTGTTTATATCAGAACCATCTGTGCCATGTAGGACGGTGTCACATCAACGATTTCTTGTTAAAATTGATTCAAATGACTAAATTGAAAAATCTTTAAAAAGGTTTAAGACTAAAGTAATAGATTATCAAAATGTTTAGGATTAAATTATTACAGTTGAAATATTTAGGACTAAATTGGCAAGTTGTCAAAATGTTTAGGACTGAATAGATTTAAGACTTTTTGGATAATTTTCTCATTGTTTTATAATCCTAAATAATTGACAATGTTGGACAAAACAAGCAATCGAACAATAAAACTTCAGTTAAAGAGATAATTCAAGTCAATTTGAGGAAATGCAAGTTAAATAGGACTTCTTGCTTTCGCATCAAGTGAGTTCATCCATCTAGACACAAACACGATTAATTACCAAGCACGTCAATTGTTATAATAGTAATTGATTACAAAAAAAACCATAGAAACTAAAGATTAAATCAAATTACAGAGCTTGATGCAAGTTGGGTATACATATCTATGTCATATGACCAGATTTGAGCAAAACCTGATTAATTTAAACCCAGGTACAAATCAAAACGCACAATGTGAACACTTCATGTACTATTAACATGATCGGTATGCTTTGCGACCTTGTCATGAGCCATCATCACATTGCTCTAACAAGTTAAAGGTACGTCACAAACCCCAATAAGCTATAAGCACTGCATCCACATAGTCATATTTGCGGAGTGCTAGATTTGTCGCCCCACAGATATCCATAAACACAGCTTTAACTATGTAAAAGAAGAAATTTAGGTAAGGTAATAGGACAAGCATATTATAGGAAAGTATATAATTAGAATAAAAAATAAATTAGATAGGTGGTAAAAGATTAAAAAAATGGCAATTAGTAAAGGCCCTACATGGGAGCTTTGCATGGATGTGTCGCCCTATAAAGGCCGCTTACAATACTTTTAGGGGAAAAAGGACATGACAATTATCATAACTTTTGTATGGTACTTATTCAACTGCTATATTTTTCTTTCTCATTTTCTTGAGTGTCATAGCTTAGTACATCACCCACTTGAATGTTATAACTGTTTTTTTTTTTTTTTTTTTATCACTTGAGTCATATATAACTTTTCATGCGATCTTTTGAGTGCCGTGACTTTTTAAAGCGTTTACCACGAGTTTTATATCACGTCAAATTTTCGGCACTTGGGTGAATGTTTTAAAAAAAATTATTGACACAAAGGGATTAATTGAAAGTTATAGTACTTTTAGAAGTTATGGTAGTCAAGTAGTCGAAAAATAATATTATTGTAGTTAAAAAATTATGGCACTTGTGACATGCAGTCCTTATCCCCACTACTTTGATATATGACTTTCCCATGCACTCATGCAGAAGAAAACAGAGAAAAGGCTTAAAGCCTTCTAGTGCTTCCCCATACGCGTTGAACGGATCAACCGTGGAAGAAGCTCTCTCACGTTTTGGACAAAAGCATTGGAGAGACATGTGGAAAAGAATAGAAGAAAACGACAGTTTGGTACGAAAATGAAACACCATTAATGTATGCTAATGAAAAACATAAACCAATAGGATAAAAATGTATTATGTCCTTACCCATAACAAATAAGTATATTGAAAGTCCTAAAAGTTGTCATAAGAGTGTAATTAAATTTTAAAATTTTCAAAAAGTATAATCAAATCATAAAATTTATCAAATTGGTACAATCGAGTCCCAAAAACTTATCATCATTTTCCATTCGTCAAAATTATACAAAGTTAGTAAAAGAACTCGAATACATCAATATGACAAGTATTAGAATTTGATTACAGTTTTAAAAAGTTATGATTCAATTGTATTTTCGTGACAAGTTTTAAAACTTAATTACACTTTTTGAAAACTTTAGTACTCAATTGTAATTTTCTGACAAATTTTAGGACTACTAGTTTGCTTATTCTTAAATAAAACTGTAGAATAGTGCAACTTACGGAAAATTGGAGAAATAGAAGGCGTTGGAGCGTGCAATTTCCGCAAGGAGTTCACGCAAGAAAACAATGACTTTCTCATGCAGAAGAAAACAGAAAAAAGACTAAAAACTTCCAGTGCTTCCCCACATGCGTTGAACGGATCAATGGTATAAAAAGCTCTCTCTTGTTATCCATAAAACATTGGAGAGGCTTGTGGAAAAGAAGCGAAGAAAAGGACAACTTGGTACGACAATTGAACACCGATTGATGAATGGAATGAAAGACATATAAACCAATCGGATAAAAATTATCAAGTCCGTATCCATAAGCAATCTTATTCATCCTTAATTTGATGATTACTGAAAAAGTGGGTGGTTGAAACCCCCAAATTAATTGTAAATTGGGTAGCTTGTAGAAAATCTTCTTTTCTCCGGTGATGTATGCTCTAAAATAAATCGTGGGTAAGGAGTTTTGTGTATCATTGCACATGTTTATTTTATTTCTCTTTTTCTGATGAAAAATCGGGTAATGATGTTGAGAAATTGGCGGTGAAAAATTCATTGAAAATTTTACCTAGAGCACTGAATTAATGTTGAGACATTGGAAGCAATTATTGCATAAATTAAGTCTACTTGTAACGCTTCAAGTTCGACATTGTATGAGAGAGACTTTATTGAGTTATCATAAGTAAATGATCCCAGCCAGTGTAATTGCACTTTGGGTACTCCTTCACCTCTTGCGTGATTATACTTAAATTTTCTCTTTGAGGCATGGTCCACACATATGAGTCGAGTCGTCATAAACAACATCAAAGTGGGGACCCTTTTATTAGATTGTATGGTTCTGAGGATGGATTAGGCTTAATTGATCCGAAGAGGGTTAGGCAGTGATTACGAGGACGAAAAGGCAATATTCTTTTGGGGATTGGACCCACGTATAATGGACTTTATTTTTTGAACTACTAGGTCAAGCTATTTGCTTATTAAGATGTAAGACTCGCGTTGAGATCTAATATGACCGGTTTTGTCCATTGCAAGGCCCATAGACTAGTTTATAAAAATAAGAGTTATGTTATTTTTTTTTATGAATTTTTATTTACCTTTCTTATTAATAACATTTACTGACTTATTGACTTATTTCTGATTAACTTAGAGTACATTGTCAACATTTATTTGTATTGACTTATAAGCTTTTTTTCCGATGAAGTTACCAACGAAATTTTTAGTTACAAATTATCACTTGTGTTACTTCCAAAAATATATTTTTATCTTTTTTAATATACCAAGTTGCCTATTGAGTTGCCAGCTTTTTCTACCTTTTTCTAGTAACATTTTTTTTTTTAAAATTTACCAACTCTTTTTAGAAATTACCAACTACAATTAAAGTGATTATAAACTATTTTATGTTTAAGTTGTTAATTAATTTTTTTGTTATCAACTCTAATTTGAGTTAATTACGAATGTTTATAAGAATTTTTTCTTTAAATTATCAACTTTTTGTATCTCTACAAGTACAAAAAACTTCTTTTGAACTTGAAATCTTGGATCCAACAAGTGGATGCTCAATCAAATCACACCGTGTTGACAAAATTGAAGCTTTGCCTTGATAAACAGACGTCGTTCCTACCACCCGCCTAGGTGGCGCTGTTGGTGGCGAGCTTCTCCCCCTAACGCAAGGGGAGGAGTTCGTTTCCGGGCATCACAAGGGTGACTTACCCGAGGTACGAGGGGTGGTGGTGACTCATGTGCCTCCCCAAGGTTTACTCCGCCGCGCTGTCGGCATACGAGGCTTCCCTGAGTCATCATTAAAAAAAAAAAAAAAAAAAAAAAAAAACCAAACGTTGTTCCTTTTCGACCGCAGATTAACAATGAAATCCAAGTCTTCAAGCGCATTGCCGTGCTTGACACACTGGAGGTCATAATGAAATCCAAGTCTTCAAGCGCGTTGCCGTGCTTAGCACACTGGAAGTCTTGAGATGACCTTGGCCAATTCTTTCTAAAAGGTAAGACTTTTCTAGAGTCAAGGTCTCTGTAATAGAGAGAAGGAAAAAAAAAACACTAGGCACATTATCTTCCAGTCTAGACGCTTAGCTCTATAAAGTACAGGCAAGGAACTGATTCTTTACACCACTAAACAAGTTCAAACATCAAGACAGTCTCAAGAGCTACATGATCTCGCTTTGCTTTGATGGCTGATTCAACCCTCCATTGCATGCGCTTCACTTCTATTGTTGCTCCCCTTCCCATTCTTCTCTCATTTGCATTCTTCTTCATAACTGCTACTTCACAGAGACAGACAAACATAAGCCTTAGGGAATCTCTCACCCCTTCCTCCACCAACCCATGGCTCTCACCTTCTGGCCTCTTCGCATTCGGATTCTACGGGACCGACCGTGGTTACTGGGTTGGAGTAACTCTAGGTGGAACCGTGGTTTGGACGGCCAACCGAAACGACCCTCCGGTCCCGAGCAGTTCCACCCTGCTCTTCACCAATGACGGGAGACTCGTCCTGCGGTCTACAGGAGCGCAAGATACGTTCGTCGCCAATACTAGCGAGGCGGCAGTCTTGGCTTCCTTTTCCGATGCGGGCAATTTCGTCTTGTATAACTCGAGCGGGGACAAAATATGGCAGAGTTTCCATTCGCCAACTGATACCCTCTTGGCAGGGCAAAATTTATTACCGGACCATCGGCTGCTTTCGAGCGTTTCAGATAGCGACCCATCGATCGGTATCTTTTGCCTTGACATGCAAGCAACTGGGAACCTCGTGCAATATCCGATAGATAGTCCGCTGAACTATTACTGGTCGTCCGACACCTTTGGACACAGTGACGGTGCAACACTAAATCTCGATAATGATGGCTCTCTCTACTTGTCAAACAGAGCAGGTGAAGTTTTCAAGAATATCACCCCTAGTAGAGGACCTCCTAAGGAAGGAATCGTCTATCTTATGAGACTCGATGTTGATGGGATTTTGCGACTGTACTCATACAACGGGACCAGGAAGAACTTGCACGTGGAATGGAGTTCTTCTAATAACAAATGCAGCCCTGGTGGCATATGCGGCTTCAACATGTTCTGCGTGATGATCGATCAGAACGCCGAGTGCGAGTGTCTCCCAGGATTCGTGCCTGTGAACAAGGGCGACTGGAGATCTGGCTGCAAGAGGAAGTTCACCGCCCAAACCTGCGAGGAAACAAACCCCCTCCCTGGATACAACATTGAACCGGTCAATAACACCGTGTGGGAGAACACCACCTATGACTCACTGACGTCCTTGACCGAGAAAGAATGTCAAGAAGCATGTCTACGGGATTGCAATTGCGAAGCTGTGATATACGAAGATGGAAACTGCGGAAAGCAGAGGCTCCCTCTTAGATACGGCAGGAGAGACCCCGACGAGTCGAACACTCTTTATATCAAGGTTGGTGAGACTGGATTAAAAAGACCTTTTGAGAGAGTGATTCCAATCTCGATTGCATCTTCCGTTGCTTTTGCATTAGTCACACTAGCTGTGTCTGGATTCATTGTTTCCAAGTATCGTGCTCGGGTACACGTAACATTTTCCAAGGAGGGAAATACCAGAATAATAGAGAACGTTTTGCTGAAATTATATACCTATGAAGAGCTGAAGAAAGTGACCAAAGATTTTGCCGAACAGATTGGCAAGGGAGCATTTGGCACAGTTTATAAAGGCACGCTGTCCAATGACCTCGAGGTTGTGGCTGTCAAGAAACTAGAGAAGATCGCATCTGATGGGGATACTGAATTCCAAACTGAGGTGAAAATTATTGGGAGGACGCATCATCGGAATCTCGTCAAGCTGCTTGGCTATTGTGTTGATGGACAGCACAGGCTTTTGGTGTACGAGTACATGAGCAATGGATCCCTCGCGGATCTGCTTTTTGCGCCAGAAAGACGACCTCGTGGGGATGAGAAGATGGGAATCGCTCGGAACATAGCTAGAGGTCTCCTCTATCTACATGAAGAGTGCGAAACCCAGATCATTCACTGCGATATAAAGCCCCAGAACATACTAATCGACGAACATAAGCATGCAAAAATATCCGATTTTGGGTTGTCAAAGCTGCTCAAGCCAGATCAAACCAACACCATGACAAGGATTAGAGGAACGCGCGGGTACGTTGCGCCAGAGTGGCACAAGAAACTGCCGGTGACAGTGAAGGCGGATGTTTACAGCTTTGGAATCATGTTGCTGGAGATCATCTGCTGCCGAAGGAGTGTGGATTGGAAGCTCCCCGATGAGGAAGCCGTTCTCGAAGAATGGGTCCACAACTGTTTTCGAGCTGGGGAACTAGAGAAGCTTGTAGATGATGAATTAATGGACAGAAGACAGTTGGAGAGAATGGTTAAAGTGGGTCTCTGGTGCATCCTGGAAGAGCCATCACTTCGTCCTTCAATGAAGAAGGTGCTTCTGATGCTCGAGGGCACAGTGGACATTCCAATACCTCCTTGTCCTTCTTCGATAATCAGTGCCATCTAAACTCTCCACAGCTGCGCCCCTAGCCATCAGGGACTGCTCTGACATGAGAAATAATGTATTAGATTGCTAATAACAAAGTTATTAATTAATTTTGCGTTGTTTACTCTTTTTTGAGTTAATTATCAGCATTTACTAGATTTTTTATTGCCAACTTTTCTTGTCTCCGACAGCCAAAAAAATAAATAAAAAACTTCGCTTTTATTTGGAATCCTTGATCCATGACTGACTATCGGATGCCCAGTCCAACCACATCATTTTGACACAACTGAAGCTTTGTCTTGATAAATAAATGCGGTTCCCTTTCCACCGCAAATTCTTGGTGAAGTCCAAGTCTTCAAGCACTAAATGTTTGCTTTGCCGTGCTTGACCCACTAGAAGTCATGAGATGACCTTCGCTATCATTAATCCTATTCTTTCTATAAATCCAAAGCTCTATAAAGCACAAACAAAGAGTTGATTCTTCGCATTACAGAACAAGTTCAAACATAAAGATAGGCTCAAGAGCTGCATAATCTTACTTTGCTTTGATGGCTGATTCAACCCTCCATTACAGGCGCTTCACTTCTATAATGGCTGCTGTCATAGCCCCAACTCAACAAGAATAGAGACAATGACGTGATCGTCCTTTTATCCAAAGAACATAGTCTCAAACGTAACCGTAATTCAATCTATATCGAAATATGTACATTCATATATATTTAATAAAAAGTCATATTGTTATAATATCAAAGTTTTCTATAGACTGAAAAATAATATTTACCGCTTAAGTCAGCCAACCCAACAACTATTGTCAGACATATATATAACTCTAGCTAACAACTAAATCTAGCAACCTCAACTCAATCTTACAAGCTAACTAAATTCGTACCCAAAAATTCAACCCCAAAGGTCTCCATGATAGCGCTCTCGTACAATAGGCCGCTAGCCAAGGAACCTAAAAAGCATTAAAGCCGAAACATATTGAGCATTCATTATACATATTTGAGACACAAAAACATAAGTGATTTACACTAAATCTAGATTGTAACAAACCTTCAAGATCAAAATGAGCTATATATTACTTGAACATAACGATACTCATAGTAGAAATACCATTTTCATCACTAAAATCAAAACAAATAATCAATGGTCTAGTCCACTAATCAATCGCATCAATTACATGTCAATTGTCAATTCTATTGTCCAATTTTGTGTTCAAGAATATGACCATGATCACACATAATACCACGTGACAAAACCAACCAAGATTCCCCATTGAGTAGTTCTCTACCTATATTGTTGATTACTGGCCCACAAAGATATCCTAAAACTAGTATACATACACACAAATCCCTTAATGGGTTGATAGAGGCACTTAGCATAATCTATCAACCTCAAACTCCAATAAGCCACAACCAAAATCAGAAAGCATATTAATACTTTGATTCACAAACTAAATCGTATAATTTTTCACAATTCAATAATCAAAATACCTTTCATAAATCATAATCATAAATCATGAACTTTTTCATGATATTTTCGTAAAAGGTTTCACAAACAATTTACAACCAACTAACTCAAACCATAATCAACAAATACTTTTCCATTTAAATTGAACAAAATGGTAGGTAAATCTTGATCCATATTATGTGCAATAAACATGTCATTTCGGTACTCCTAGTATATCTAATTCGTATCGCTTACTCAAAGAAGAGATGGTACCACTTACTCAGAAAAGCTTAAAACCAATTTATGACGGTTACTCAAGCTAACACACTCGTATTCCAATTACTTAATTGAAAAAGACATGAAAAAACCGAGTAATACGCTACTCTAATGAACGACTCGTCTAAACTATGCCTATTCATTGATAAAATGACATGTGTGCGCTAACAAAGAAACTAGTTTATAGCAAACACTCATCTTTATCTGTTTGTGTAAATTGAATGTGACTCGAATGCAGAATTTCAGAATTTTGTTACGATCAAACCATACTTTGGAATCGATTTTCATTGAACCCTGATCAAATTGTACTTCCAAATCGATTTTCGTCGAACTCCACAATTTCACAATACCCTTATCTATCATTTCCATATAAATCTAAAACTAAAAAATCATCAGTTGAATCTCACCGTTCAACTTTTCATAACTCCAAATTTACAACCTAACTTTGAAAATTTCTTCAATTAAATGAATAATAGGCTTGAATACATACTAGGCGTCACAATTTGAATTTGATTTGGCTTGTTGGGATGTCCGTATGAGCGAAAATTCTCTCTCTCTCTTTCTCTCCACCTTTTCCTCTCTTCACGAACGTGCTGCTTCTATTTTCAATTCCTTGTTCTGTCCACTGCTTGCTCTCACGTGAATTATCTGGAGAAGAAAAAAATGGGCCAGGCTTTAAACTTAACTAATAAAATAATGGGCTGGATTTATGGCCCATATATTACAGCTCCATTCACCTTTCTTCCCTCATTTGCATTCATCTTCCCACTGGCAACTTCACGAAGACGGATGAACATAAGCCTTGTTGCATTCAGATTCTACCAGAGAGACAGCGGTACTAGGGGGGAGTCTTCCTTGCGAGAGCCATATTAAGAGCCGTGGTCTGGACGGCCAACTGAACTTCCGATCGTGAGTTATTCCACCCTGCTCTTCAGTGGCCACGGGAGACTTGTCCTACAGTTTGCGGAAGCGCAAGAGATGCTCGTTGCCAATGCTAGTGAGATGGCGGTCTCGGCTTCCATGTTTGATACGGCAATTTTGTTCCGCATAACTCAAGGGGGGACAAATTATGGTAGAATATTGATTCGCCAACTGATACCCTCTTGGCAGGGCAACATTTATCATTGGATCAACAGTTCTTTTCCAATCTTCAAACAGCAACGATCGGTATCTTTTGCCCTGACATGCAAACCGATGGAAACCTCATGCAATATCTGGAAGATATTTCGTAGGCACGAACTTTGCAGGTCGTGTGGAACCTATGGAGTTAGTGAAAATGCGACAGCTATATCTAAAAAATGTTGGTTCTCTCTACTGGTTGAACCTAAGAGGGAATATCACCACTAGTACTTGTTAGGAGGAATGCTTCGGATCAAGAAGAGTTGGAGTTGGAGTCAGCGAGGAATGCTTCGGATCAAGAAGAGTTGGAGTTGGAGTCAGATTTTGAAGCGTGATAACACTATCTTTAAGAAATTATTTGCCTCTCAACATCGTTAATGGTACCTGGAAAAAATCTTCCAATATAGAATAAAGTCTCAAATAAGAATACCATATATCAATTTTGATATATCTCCAAGAACTCTCAAAGGAAAACAATTGGAAAGAAGCTTGTATTATTGGAATGAAAATTCGACAATATTTTTTTTTTGGTAACCTGGGAACTCCTGTACAGCCGATAGCCGGCGAGGTAAACCCAGAGCAGTTTTACTGGAGGACCCACCACCGCGACACCGTGCTTAAGACCACTAGCGACGGCGCTGGGATTCGAACATCATCCCTTGCATTAGGGGAAGGAGCCTGAAGCCAATGCCGCCACCACATGGGGTGGAAAATTCATCAATATTTGATAATTATTGCTACCAAAAATTTGACATACTTATCTTAGTCCTTTTGAACGGAAGCAACCATTCAAAAAAGGTTGCAAAGTGAACAGATTCTTTCTCAAAAGATACGTTGAAATTTTTTTAGCAAAATAACCTCACAAAAAAATATAAAAATAATGAACAAAGATTAATTCTAGTTATGATCCACAATCTTACACCTAATAATCATGCGCCTACATGTGGGTATTGTAAGGTCTAGCCCACAGCCCATTGTCTTTATTTAAATAAGTTAGAAGACATCCACATTTATACAGTGGCATGCATGCTTTTAACTTTCCTATGTGGGATAAGGAAAATCACTGTTTTATTTATTTTACAAACAAACAACTCACGATTCCTTACTTTGTTCGTAAAACAGAATTTCTTAAGTAAAATAAAATTTTAAGATAATATATAGCCAAAATTTCTATAAGATTAATAAATATACATAAAAGCCTATTTCGAGTTACACTTTAGCTAGCGCAAATATCTGAAAATTCTATAAAAAATTTCAAGTATTTGCCATTTTCATACTAGAATTGGATACACTTTAAATGTACTAACATCTTGTTTTAACGATAAGTTCATAATTTACATAGCATGGGTCCTCCTAAAGAAGGAATCGTCTATCCTATGAGACTCGATGTGGATGGGATTTCGAGACTATACCCATGCAGCGTGAGCAAGAACAACTTGTCACTGGACTGGGAGTCTTCCGGTGCCAAATGCAGCCCCGGTGACACATGCGGACTCAGAATGTACTGCGCGACGTACAATCAGAAAGCTGACTGCAAATGTCTCCCAGGATTTGTGCATGCGAACCAGTGCAATAGGACATCCGGGTACAAAAGGAAGCTCACCGCCCAATCCTACAAGGGAACGAACCCTGGATACAACAGTTGACTGGTCACTTACCCTCTGTGGGAGGACGTCACCAAGGAGGAATCTCAAGAAGCATGTCTACGGGATCGCAACTGTGAAGTGTTGATATGCAAAGATGGAAATTGCTCGAAGCAGAGGCTCCCTCTTAGATAAGGCCGCACAAACCTCGACAACTCGAGCCTGTTAAATTATGTCTTGAGTTTGAATTTAGATAACAATTTTTTAAACCGAATTTGTTAATAAAGTTTTTCTCAAACGGATTATAAATCGAATGAACAAGAAAGAAATAATTTCTTTCTTGGATTTCCTCCTTCGTATGTGCGAAACAAGAATTTGGGCACACGTGTAAAGAGGAAATTCACTTTCGGCAGAAGCAAAATTCCAATAGCGGTGGTTTGTTATGTGGTGGGGCCAAGGTCAAACTTTTGACCTTGGGCACACACACATATATAAAACTGAAATCTCCCGAAGGGATTCTTTTTGGTCATCGCTGTAGTTTTACGAAAACCCTATGAAGCGCGCGTCCACAATCCGCAAGGATTCCGAAGTTGCAAGTCCTTGAAGCCACAAACGTGCAATAATTTTGGATCATGAGTTCATATCCCAATAAATTGTTTATTTATAAACACTTAGGGTTTGGAATTAAATCTAGGTGTGAGAAACACTTAATCAATTGAGCAATTGTAAACTCTGATTCTCCGATTTTTTAGTAGATTATTTACTGCTGGCTCTCCCCGTGGATGTAGGTACCAATACTCGAACCGAACCACGTAAATTTCTGGTATCCTTATTTTTCTCACTTATTTGTGATTTCGCATTGACGTAAATTGCAAGATCCTGTCATTTCCGTAGATTGGGTTGGATTTCTTCATTGTGATTTGGAGTTTTTGCTTGTCTGATTATTATCTAGAAATTCCGTTACTGCAATTATGTTTGAGAGGAAATCTGAGATTGAGAAGTTTAACGGGAGTGACAACTTTGTGTTATAGAGCATAAAGATGCGAGTTTTATTGTCAACACAAGGTTTGACTAAGGCATTAAATGGTGAAGATGAGTTGCCGATTATAATGAAAGCCTTAGAAAAAGTAGAGCTAATGGAAAAAACAAAGAGCATAATCTTGTTAAATTTGACGGATGAGGTCTTAAAAGAGGTTGCTGAGGAGAAGGATACTGCAGCATTATGAGCAAAACTTCAAGCACTTTATGTGAAGAAATGTTTGAACAATTGCTTATACATATTGAAGAAGGTGTTTCAATTTAGATATACTAAAGGTATGTCTATCAGAACCCACCTATATGAATTTAATAAACTCATGTTGGTTCTGAAGAACGTCGGTTAGATTTTTGATGATGAAGAACAGGGCATGATGTTGTTAGCCTCTTTACCAGAGTCATGGGAGGACTTTGATTCACTGTTGCAAGGGCATACTACGATGATCTCAGAAGAGGTAAAGTCTGCCTTATTTTTTAAGAAGTGGTAGAGAAAATTGTGAGATGACGGTTTGGCGAAAGGAGCAGCGCAAGCATTAACGATTCGAGGTAGAGAAGAACATCGAGAGCCTAGTAGCAGCAGAGGTAAAAGCATATCAAATCACGCCATAGAAAGTCCAAGGGACGCGTGAAGTGCTTTGAGTGTCATGAGGAGGGACACATTAGGAGAGATTGTCCAAAGTGGAGAAATAAAGTTGATAGACAGAATGCCATAAGCAGTGTGGCAAACGTTGCTAAGAGGATCACCAGTGACGTAGAAGTTGTCTTATGTGTGACTGCTATTTCGTCAGGAGATGAATGGGTGCTAGATTCGGGGTGTTCTTATCACATGACGCCTCATAAGAACTGATTTACTACTTACTAGATTGCAGATGGTGGTAGAGTTCTTTTGGGGAATAATGCAGTCTATAAGGCTGTGGGGATAGGGACAATTTAGATTCGGATGCACGAAGGGGTGGTGCGCACATTGACAGATGTGAGGCATGTACCAGAGCTCAAGAAGAATCTTATTTCTCTAGGGACACTCGATGACATCGGGTGTAGGTACACCGCTGAAGGTGGAGTACTAAAGATCTCTCAAGGTGCCATGATAGTGATAAAGAGGAAAAAAGTGAATACTCTTTATCATCTACTAGGAGTGACCGTGATCAGAACCGCTACAGTTTCATCAGGTGAGTCAAACTCTAACTTGACTCAATTATGGTATATGCGTTTAGAGCACATGAGTGAGGCAGGTATGACGATGCTGAGTGAAAATGGGTTGTTGAAGGGTCAGAAGACAAGGAAGTTGTACTTATGTGAGCACTGCATCTATGGGAAGTAGCATCGAGTCAAGTTTATTACAGCTATTCATTCGATCAAACGACCAGTTAAATATATTCATTAAGACGTCTGGGGCCCATTTTTAGTTCTTTCGAAAGGAGGTGCCCGATATATGCTTACATTTATCAACGATTATTTGAGGAAGGTATGGGTTTACTTTCTGAAGCACAAATATAATGTGTTTGATCGGTTCAAGAAATTTAAGGCATTGATTGAGAAGCAGTAAGATAAATAGATCAAGTGCCTGAGAACTGATAGTGGCTTGGAGTTATGTGGTAAATATTTTACTGAGTTCTGCAAGAAATGAGGTATCGTCAGACATCGCACAGTACTTAGGACACCACAGTAAAATTGAGTGGCAGAACGGAATAACAGAATTTTGCTTGAGCGAGCTCGATGCATGCTTTCACATGCAGGACTTCGCAAGGAATTTTGGGCCGAAGCAATGAACATGGCATGTTACCTGATTAATCAATCTCCATCATCTGTTATCGAGTGGAAGACTCTTAAGGAAATATGGTCGGGGAAACTTGTTCATTATTCCGGATTATGTATATTCAGATGTCTTGTGTATGCTCATACGAGTGATGTTAAGTTTGAGTCGAGGGCAAAGAAATGTATATTTCTGGGTTATGCACATAGGGTGAAAGGTTATCGGCTGTGATGCACCGATCCCAGATCACCTGATTTTCTAATCAGCAAAGATGTGATCTTTGACAAAATTGAAATGCTTCAATAGAGGAGTTTTGAGACACAACCAACAGAGAAGACATATCATGGCGTCATTAGTAAAGTGGTGCTTTAGGTGGAGATTTCGGAGATCTCGAAGGTAACCAAAGTTGAGACTACAGATGAAGCCGTAGTTTCTGAAGTTGGTAATAGTGAACAACTAGCAAAGCCGCAGCAGACTATAGCTGCAGATAGATAGAGAAGACAAATTAATCACCGGTACGTTATGGTTATACAAATATTGCTTATGCATTGACTATAGGTGATGAGGTGGAGACAGATGAGCCTTTGTCTTACTCTAAGGCCATGGCTAGTTCGGAGTCGTCGTAGTGGCTAGGGGTTATGAGTGAAGAGATAGAATCTCTCCATCAAAATCAGACATGGGAGTTGGTCAAAGCACCCAAAAAGCCAAAAGATTGTCGGAAGTAAATGGGTTTTTAAACGGAAAGAGGGCATTCCTAGTATCGAGGCAGCGATGTATAAGGCGAGACTTGTGGTAAAGGGATATACACAGCATGAGGAAATTGACTACAATGAGGTGTTCTCTCATGTGGTAAGACATACTTCTATTTGTGCTTTACTTGCCTTAGTTGCTTCGTAGGATCTCGAGTTAGAGCAGCTAGATGGGAAAACTGCATTTCTTCATGGTGAGTTGGAGGAGTAGATTTACATGAGGCAACCAGAGGAATTTGCTATTTCGAGTAAGGAAGATCATGTTTGCTTGTTAAAGAAATCTTTGTATGGGCCGAAACATTCTCCTAGGCAATGGTATAAACATTTTTATGTTTTCATGGCTAATCAAGACTATTCAAAAAGTCAGATGGATAGATGCGTTTGTTATGGGAGATTGGATAATGGTTCTTTGATTTATCTGCTCTTATATGTTGATGATATGCTGATAGCAGCTAAGAATATGTCTGATATTGATGTGCTGAAGAGACAGTTAAATGCTGAATTTGAAATAAAAGATTTAGGTGCTGCAGAGAAAATTTTGAGTATGGAGATTTTGCATAACAAGACTACAGGAGTTTTACGTCTATCTCAAAAGAAATATATTGAGAAGATTATGGCACGTTTTAATATGCAGTCTGCAAAATCTATAAGTACACCTTTAGCGAAGCACTTTAAACTTTCAGATAAATTATCACCACAGACTAAGGAGGAGGAGGAACATCCTATGTTTCTTATTCTAGTGCCATGGGTAGTATTATGTATGCTATGGTGTGCACTAGGCCTAATATTATGAATAGACCTAGACTTAGAACTAGGGAAGACGGAGTCAATTTCTTGCAAGTATGCTTTCTTACAGTAGGCGAACAACTCCCGTTCAAGCCCTTCAATGATAGCCTTTTAGCAGAAAACCACTCAGCGTTTTAGTTTAGAGCCTAGAGAAACTCAGAGATGCCGAGATAGAAACATTTCTAATATACACGAGCTGCATTTCTTGGAGGATCCTACGAGGTTGGAGAAGAAGATAAGCTTAGAAAGCCATAGAAAAGTTTTTCACAAAACACTCATTTTACTTCGAGGGACTTTGCCCAACACATCACACCCTCCTTGCCTTATATAGATAATAAGAGGTCACAAACATACAAGGACCAGGCTCATGAGTCCGGAAACAAGACAAAGGCACTGGAAACTTCCAGGATGAAATTATTTGCACACTATGAACAGTGACTATACTGTGAATAGCACTTTTCCTAGCCTAGTGCTACAATAAAAGTGAACATTAACTTTCTACAATGAAATTGTATGGACAGCAGCTTTTTAGCGATCTCGTCCATCACGAGCATTCTGGTCATAATCCGAGTCATCTGAGCTATGCATTATTGCAAAAAGATGTTCTTCATATTTTTGTTCAAGAGCTTCAAGATCATCTAGCGAGAGAATCTAATTTGGTTGGTGTGATGAGGATGCTTCTTCATGTGCCTTGTGTGATGCTTCTTCTTGGTTCCAACTTGTATTGTCATCTTTTGTAGTGTCGGCAGGAATGCTTGGCTGAGGCCAATTGGACGATTGTGCTTTAGAAGGATGTATTCATGTCTTGGGATAAGGACAAAGGTCCTTGATCATCGGGGTTTTGGGAAAGAGGACCTCCTCATCTAGCATAAGAGTCTTGAGTTGATTGGACAATGTCATATGCATCTGTCATTGTGTACTCCTGTGATGACATAGCTTGTCTGAAATCTTCAAGTGCTTCCTTAGCTTTTGGTGCTAGGTTATAATGATCCCATGCAGTAGGTACATTATAGATCCAGTCATCTTCAGGAATGGTTTTGTTTTCTTGGCAGAGAATTCTTTGGAGTTCTCGGTACTGGTGTTCACAACATCCAACAGGTCCTGGATAAGATTTATGAATCCGAGCTTCTCTACTATCCAAGTGAGGTTTATAGGATGTGTCCCTATAATCTGTGGGGCATTAATTATGTTACCATTATTTCTAAAAAAATGCCATGGACGTCGGAAAAACAAGATGGTATGGACTTTAGGATTTAGTGTCATGGTTCTCAGTTCTTTTTCCAAGAGGTATTTCCAGTGAGTAGGAGGATAGAACCAATTGAGAAAGTCTAAAAGATTCTTATCACTTTCTCTTTCAACATTACCTCTGCCGAGTAAGAATATCCTTGTAAGGTTAGCAATGAATCTTCTGGTTGGAACTTCAACAGCTATTAAGTACTTATTGGTTAAGTACCATAATAACGTCTTGAGTTGATCAGGAAAATCATCTTCCTTCCATATGAGAGGATGTATGAATGGATATTCTAAGTTTAATCCAAAATGATAAAGAATCGAATCTCCATTGAATCGAAATAGTTCATTATGGCATTGCCACATGAGACTATCCATATTCTCAGTAAGACTGTCATGTTGGATTTGTTCAATAATCTCATGGGGATATTTCCAGCTTGGCAGATCTTTGAACTTTTCAATTTTGTATTTTACTCTATGGTTGAGTATATGGAAAGCAGATCTGTTAATGTACATGTTGATTTCTGCTGGTGCTTTTGGCCTTGACAAGAAGTCAGCAAGTATATTCTTCTTTTTGAAAATATGCTTGGCTTCAAAAGAGTATTTTAGAAACCATTCAGCCCATCGAAGCAGTTGAGAATTTGGGATTTGCTTCTGCTTGAATTTGGTCATCTATGGGAAAGATGCCATGTCTAATTCTATTAGGAAATGATGGCCTATGAGATGGAATTCAAACTTCTTGATCCCATTTTTTACTGCCAGGATTTCTTTGAAAGTAGAGTGGTAATGCATTTTAGCTTGGGAAAACTTTCCACTTTTGTTAGCACAAATGTGTTTTTTACCATCAATTTCTTCAAGTAGGATTGCTGCCCAGTTTTCATCACTGGTTTCAGTTTGGAGAATTCTTTTTTCTGTTGATGGTACCTGCAATGGTGGGAGATTTTGCATGATCTTCTTAAGCTCAGTAACTGCTTTAGTTTGAGTTTTTCCCCAAGGTAGGGGATGCTTCTTCAGCATCAACTGTAGTGGAATCAGCAACTTTGCAATGTTTGGAACAAAATCCCTGAGATAATTAATTATCCCAAGAAATTGCTAAACTTGTTTTGTCGTGAAGCTTTCTTCAAGAAATTTCAACAATTCCTTAGCAATATGTGACCCTATGTAGTATGTACCTTTGTTGAGGTGCTTACCAAGAAATTCAATTTCTGTCTAGGCAATATTCATTTTTTTTTTTTTTTGCGAAAACATAATGCCATGCTTCCTCACGATTTCTTCAAACTGTTCAAGAAGTTGATAAGGCGACTACTCATCATGACTGTAGAGCAAGATGTCGTCAATGTAAATTGTTGCACTTGACAGAATTGGTTAGAAGATTCGACACATGGCCTTTTGAAAGAGAGATAGTGCTACCTTTAGGTTAAAATGAAGAACTTTCTATTGGAAGTGTTGACTTGGAATATATAATCCTATTTTGAATCTGTCTTTAAGATGGATGCCCAATTGCCAAAATCCAGCTTTGAGGTCGAATTTTGAGTAAATGTGGGCCTTGGTTAAACTAGTAAAAAGAGTCTCTGGAGGGTAAAGGGAATTTATCATTTTGGAGAAAGAGGTTGAGAGGTTGATAGTTGATTATTAATCTCATTTTTCCCTTGGTTTGTTCGGCACACTTATTGACATAAAATGCTTCACAAGCCCATTGAGAGTTGGAAATTTCAATAAGATCTTGTTGTAGTAGTTCTAAGCATTCCCTTTGGGCTAAAGCCAAATGTTCTGGCTTCATTCCCACGTGACTTGCCTCGGTTGGATTGATATCTTCATTCTTTTTAAAAGGAAGACAAATAAAGAATTTTGAATATTCCATAACGGATTAGAACAGTTTTGAGCGAATTCAGAATGAGATTCTGAGCATGATTCTAACAATTTTTGCATGATTAGATCTAATAGACTCATCTGAATGGAAAAAAAGCCTTTGAATATTAATAAACTCTAAGAATTGGTCCTTATACCTAAGACATTTTCCAAGGATGATACGAAATTGAGAAATCTGAGTCATGATGTCCCACCCAATTATCAAGTCTTTATTAGGGAGACTCGATCCAAAGATTTTTGTAGTTATGGAACATTGAGGAAAAAATTGGACAGTTACGGGAGTAGTTCTGACATTTGTGGAGAAAGCATCTCCAGAGGCAAAGTTAAAATATTGGATGTGAGAAGTCCAATATTCTTCAGGAAAAAACTTTATTATCTAGAATGGAACAACTTGCTCCAGTATCAATGAGAGCAATAATAGTGATCGATTTGGCAAACTTTGAGGTAAGGATTTTTACAGGGAAATGAGGACACTGAATTCGACTTGAAAATATGTTAGGAGTTTATTATGAAGATATGAGGGATATATGAAAGATATCTTCAAAATCTGAGTCGGATTCAGTTTCACTGGAATTTTGGTAAGAAGGAATGACATAAAGAGTTTGTTTAGATGGTTCTTCATCAGCAGAGAATAAGGATTCTATATCATTATTTTGAAGAGAAATTCCAGTTTCACTTTCAATGTGATGAATTAGATGATGTTGACCTTTTTCGCTTGAGATCAATTTTTGGCAAAATGTCCTTTCTGATTGTAGATGAAGCAACGATTTGATTTCTTGTGGCCTTTGTGATCCTTGCTTTTGCATAGGTATCGCAATTTCTTCTTTCTTCGAAAGTTCTTGGGGCCATGTTTGAATTACTTTGTCTAGAACTTCTTGAAATGTTTCTTCTTTCGAGAAAACTTTCCACAAGTACCATCATAGTCTTGCTTGGAACATTTGATCTTTAACTTCTGGCGAGATCAAGTTGTCTCGAGGCCCTTGTCATATGTGATGTAGGTGCGGATCATTTGGCGCTTTAGGTATAATTCTTCAAGGTATAGATGAATTTATTGCTGTATTTCTCCTAATGGAATATCCTATATTCTTCTCTATCTTCCAAAAAAAGATCTTTCAACCATCTGGGATAGTTCTTTTGGGATGGAAGTCAGGAAAACATGCTTTAGATTTGGATCAGCTCCAACCTCATAAAAAAGCTTAAGCATTTCACGATAATGCTTATCAAGATACTTCTTCTGGATGGAGCAACATTTTCTTTCAAAAAATTCTCTTATTTTCATTTCTATGAGATCAGTAGGTTTTCCCACAAAGAAATGATATACGAGAGTGATGACATGGCTAAAGTCAGGTGACATTAGAAAATGAATCTGGTCTTATTCTGACATTGATTTCCACCAAAGTTTGAGGCTTCCTATAAACCTCCTGACAAAATTGTAAAGGACATCATTCATATCATGATTGGTTATGGACTGAGTATTCAACCAAGTATGAAATTCCTCAAGTCTTTTTAGCCATTTGTGATAAGGAATATCATTGATGATGAAAAATTGTTTTGATGTCATGGTCACATTCTGTCCAAGATTGTTTATCTGAATAATCTCTGGTTTGGAATAGTTTGATTCCATATCCTAATCTAGAAGATCAGCTATGAATATTGATGAAGTTACTGGTGCAATAGGGAGGGAAACAACAGCAAGAATTGAGAAGGATGAAGAGGAGGAAAGGGATACTGAATTTGATTCAGTATTAAAGATGTTAGGAAAAGTTTGTTCCACTGGAAATAGAATCTGATCATTTGGCATGGCAAGATCAAGCTGTTGGATAATAGGATCAGGTTGTTGCTCTTAGGTACCCAAATCCTTTAGAAAATATTCTAATGGATTTGATAACATCATCTGATCTGGCTTTTCTCTTATAATAATTGAAGATGATTATGTAGGCATTTTCTCTTTTCCTTTTTCCTTTCGGATTCGATTCAAGTTTTTGAGGCGATTTCTCATTTCTGCCATATCTGGTTCTTTTCTGAAAGAATCTTCTGGGATTGCAGCGAAGATAAACGGCTTGGGTGGCGGTGGCAAATACCCAGTTCTTGCAGTATTTGCAAATGGATCAAAAGGTCTAAACCTTCCTTCTTCAATGAGTTGGATTTGTCTCTTGAGCTTTTCTATCTCCGACTTTGGGCTCTCTAAATAATGATGCCCTAGATGTTGTCTTGATTCCAAGGCATAAAGCCTTTTTTGGAATTTAGAAACCATTTTCTTGGTGGTCTCATCATACTTTTAAAGATCTTGTTGCACAATTCTAATCTAGGAATCAATTACTTTGAAGGTATTGTTTTGTGCTAACAGAGTCTTCGATTGCCAATTTAGAATAGCTTCAGCAGCATGGGTCTTTCTCTCTCTCCCATGTTCATCCACATTAGTGGGTGTAGGTATTTTAGGAGTATGGCGGTACCTGCCTTATGGATCAATGAATTCTTCCAGAGTAGGGAACGAAAGTTTAGAACTTTCTCGAACAAGAAGGGGAAAATTTGTGTCATGTAACATGGCTATGGAGGAAGTATGTGGTATTTCTGCTAGAGTTTCAAGTGGGTAAGAATGCTTTTTAGCCCATTTTAGGATTGGCTTATAAAAATGGGAGAGAGCTGGTTTTTTCTGAGGAGAAGATGGTGGAGGTGATGGTGGTGAAGTTGGTGAGACTAAGGGTGGAATAATAAACTTTGGTGGTGGAGGCGATGCGTAGGATACTACAAACTAGTATTTATCACACTCACCAAGAATATCAATTAATGGATCTCCATTTAAGTACCTTTGGAATATGGGATCTTTTTGTTTTTTCCTACAAGGTGGAGGTTTGTCATATGGATTTACCTCGTCAGGGGAATTTATGCAATAAGAGCACTAGCAAAAGGGATCCCAAAAACAATGACCATACTGGTTTTTGTAGTAATGGACTGGATGTCCATTACTATTGAAGTGGCGAACAAGTTTTTTTGGATCTGGCTCGGAAATTGATTTAGGAACACATGGTTCGATCATGAAAGAGTTTAGAAGATAGATGGACTTTCTTCCTTGCCAAATTTGATGAAAATAATTCCATCTTTCTTTTAGAGGAATTTAGAGTCCGAAGACTGAAAAGGCTTGTTGCTTTGGTGCAACTTTTCATAGTTAGTGATCCATGTCTCTGGGAGGAGAGTGACTAACTTCTCCTTTGGAATTTGTCTAGGAACATAGATACATGAAGTTTGATAATTTTGCATGGAGATGAACAATGCATCTTCATTTCCATTATTGAAATTTAGATCAAGAGCATGGTTTTGCACTCGATAAACCATTTGGTAGTCAAGTCAGTGTTCCATAACTACAGAAATCTTTGGATCCAGTCTCCCCAATAAATACTTGATAATTGGGTGGGACATCATAACTCAGATTTCTCAACTTCGTATCATCCTTGGAAAAGATCTTAGGTATAAAGACCAATTCTCTGAGTTTGTCAATATTCAGAGGTCTTTTTCCATTCAAATAAGTCTATTAGATCTAATCATGCAAAAATTGTTAAAATCCTGCTCAGAATCCCATTCTAAATTCACCCACTGCAGGAAGGTATACTTGCAGGAAATTAACTCTGCCTTCCCTGGTTCTAAGTCTAGGTCCATTCATAGTATCAGAATTATGGTTTCGTTTGTAATATTATTCGTTCCATGCGCTTGGTAGGTGAATCTAATGTTGAGAAAATCTTTTTACATCATGTCCACAAAACCAGAAATTCTCGAAGCGCCTATTTCTCTTGCTCCTTCATCTTCAACCCCTTGAGATTTCCGTGTTTCTAATGCTTTTAAGATAGATTATCTTTATGAAGTCTCTCTTAGCGATGAAACTAAGATCTCTAAAACCCAACTTCTTCTTATGAACCCTTACTCCGCTTTTGCTAAACCCACCTCATCATTTTCACCCATCTGCTCCATTCACCAACTTATTCATCAAACCCCAAAGCAAGTAAAGGAGTACGTTCAGTCCTCCAAATTCGACTAGCACCCCATTCCTGCTACTGAAAATGAGTACTTTGTTACTTTGCAGATCCCTCCAAATTTTCTCAAACAATGGGCTCAATAGGGATATACTCATGAATTTTCCACATAACATATTTACCATATCAATTGGTCAATTAAGGACCAGCCACTTGTAAACTACACATGTGACATGATACCCATGGCTTCCTTGCCTCTTCTGCATGTCTTACGTGGCATTTGGAAAGAACCACAATTTACACAGACTGAAAGTAATATCAAGTCAACCCATTTAATATTCTAATTCTAAGCTCCTACAGCAACCCAAGCAATTGTAGGATTCCTATTACACATGCACATAAAAAAGCAATGCAACCACAGGGGAATAACCACCGTTCTTATAGATATGACAACCTAATGTACAAGTAAGAGCAGAATGATAAAAATCAGCATATAGTTTGTATTCACCAATCAGGGGATAAAACCATACATTGATGAACCCAGATTAGAGACCAAATTTATGAAATATCTGTCAAAGATGTGTGCAATCATTGACACAAACTCGAATAGAGCTGATTCAAATCCAATCTAAAACATGCCATGTCGTTTCCTTTTCTCATTAAAATAGACTGTGACAAGGCAATAGATATTATCTTCTTAATAGATTGGCAAGAGGGTCTATGGCAAAAGCTTCGGTTATCATTGACGATTGGAATCACAGCCAAAAATCTCGACCGAGATCCAGTCGCTTCAGTTTCTCGGTCGTGAAGCAGAGCAAAATAGAGCACGCTTTATGTTTTATCGGAACAATTGCTACACTTCCTAGTCAGTGATACTCGGCCAGTATCACGAAAGTAATTGATTCTTTCCCCGCCCCGCACTGGGTGACCTTGCATCACGCACTCGGTCATTGCTGGAGGGAAGAAGGCCCCACGGTCTGACTTCCTTCCCAAACCCAAACTGACATTCAGAGATTAATGGGGAAGAGACCCGTGTGTATCCTTCAATTTTAGCAAGAATCTGCTATCCTCCAAATTCCTCAATTTACATGATCCAACTGTGGGGGTTCCATATGAAACGTCAATCCCTGGGTCTTGAATTTCTGGCCACGAAGGATGATTCAAGAACTGCACTTCGCTCTTGCGCTACGCAACGTTGGTAGCGTAGCCATGGTTGCAGTTGTTGATCTAACAAGCAAAATTTGAGTCTCCGAGACCAAGGACAAGACCAAACAGGGCATCCTTTGTGATGGTTGAGTGAACAGAAATGATACGCACTCTTATGAAGGCAACGATTGGCAATTAAGAGGTAGGAGGGAGTTTGGAGGAAATGACCGAGAAAGCCATTCCAAAGTTCCATTAGTCTAAGCCACCAATGCCCTCTATCCTGATCTCTTAGTATCTCTATAGTTCGACAAATGCCGCCAATTCTCAAATTTGGCAGTGTAAGGCCGCCGTTGGAAGTTATGTGCCAATCCGGGCACTGACGTCACCGGTGGAAGATCGAACTTGAAGTTTATTCTGGGCCATCTCGCACCCCTAGGTTTGCTGAGTTCGAGACTATTCGGGGTTTTCAGCGTTATGAGCGGAAACCTCTCGTACCCCCACAACTGCACCAGCCTAAACAGCCCTCAACAACCACGGTGACAAGAAAGTCGCGTGCTCGATCTTTGCTGCCGTGGCTATAACCACCCTCTCTCTCCATGAAATGCTCAAGCCTTTCTACATGGCCAGGCATTAGCAGCCCACCGAGCAAAGATATGATAGTTATGAGTATATAACCATTTTCTGGGAAAGAGAAATCTCGAGAACTTGCACTCGATCTCATGGATCAGAGTCTCCGCATTCTCGACGTTTGTTTTATGAGATGAGATGCCAATCTCGCATGAAACGTCCACGATGGATTTCGTATCGTGAGCAAGAGTCTCGTTCATCACCTTTTACTCCGGGAAATTAGCATCGTAATTCAAGACGACACCATCCTGGTCTTTTTCATCATGATGGATGTCGTCAAGATTTGTTAGTGTTGAGTCCCAATCTAAACATCAAATACATAGACAAGACATGGCATAGCATTGGGAGCATAAAAGACATAAAACACGTCCTTACGATGGTAAATGGACAAATAAAGAGAGAGAATTCAAGAGAGAAAAAGAGAGCCTTCACTGCCACGATGAGTGAGGATGAATGCCATTACGACTAGAGAGAGATTTGTCCGTGGAACGAAGAAGAGGATGCCATTTGCATTTTGCACATCCCTTGCTTAATCCATCATCAACTGCATCCTTAACTCCATTGGTTCACAAATAAATCCTTAAAATTGTTGGGAAAATATGGCTTTAAATTGGGTAGAATAATGAAGTCGGATCGAATAATCAAGTCGGATTTTGAGACGTGATATCACTTTCTTTAAGGATTTATTTGCCCCACAAAGTTGTTAACGGTCACTGGCAAATTTCCTCTAAGATACAACAAAGTCTCAAGTGAGAATACTAGATAGCAATTATAGTATCTTTCCAGGTCTCTCATGGGAAACAATTAGAAATAATGGCTGTATAATCTTTTCAAAGAAGACGAAAAATGGAAGAAGATGTGTGTTTGATCTCAAAACAAACATACTTATCTTTGTCTTTTGAATATAGGCAACTCTTCAAAAGGTTGCGTTAAAAAGACATAAGAAATTCGGAATTAAATTAATAATTAATAGAAAAATAACCATAACTTTTTGTGAACAGTCATACTGTTTTAACAATATTTATAGTTAATTTGTATAGAAATAAATCCGAATTTTCAATAAATAAAAATAATGATCATCGGTTAGTGCCAAATCCCATCTACATGCGCACTCACATCTTTTCGATGTGGGACAATGCACCTCTTCATTTGTTTTATAAATAAATTACCAACATTGTGACTGTCGACTCGAACCAGATAAGACCTAACAAGAAGACAAAGCTAAAATAAAATTTGGTAAGTCCTTTTGGCCGGCCACCGCACAAGGACCATCTCCACGACAACCAATCATCATTGCCTCTGATCATCATTATCAACCGGCCGATCTTGTTCCGACGATTAAGGTGAAAAGGAGAAGTCATCGCCGATTACCATCCACGAACATGTTCGCCCATAGAACGTGACAAAAATAATATCATCTCTATTAGCTCTAGCGATGAAAATAGATTGGTCGCCACATATTAAAACATCGGATCTCACTTCCATTGGTCACCACATATTACTATATCATAATTACATTATTTCTAAACCCCAACTTGCCAAAACGATCTCATATCAGTTTGCAATCCCGTCCATAAAAGCCAAATTTAAGATATTTAGCGTAGGAAAATTACAGATCAATAATCAAGATTTTTTGAAATTTTTGGTGCTCCTCACTTCCCCCAGATCGTATCCAACGTCAAGTGACATTCGAGCTTCGTGTTAGGGGACGTTTCTATCCCAACTAGTCTAGAATTGGAGTTTTTGGTGTGTATGATTTTGGGGTTTCGCTTCTCTTAGGTTTCGGTGGTGCACAGTCTTGTGTCAAATGAGCAGATGAGTTTTTGAAGGCTTTGCTCTCACAAGTGTAAAATTTGTGTGTTCAACCTTATTACTCTAAACGGTGATTTGATTAGGGTTGTCAAACCTAGATGCACATTGTTAAAAGGCAAAACCGTAGCAACAAATAGAGATCTGGCCACCAATTTTGATTTAAAGAAGTGACAAATCTGCTGTTTGAGTGTGTGATCCTAATCTTCTTTTGAATATTTATCTTCTTATCCGGACTTTTTTTTTTTTTTTTTTTTGGTTGGGGGGGGGGGGGGCGGTGGGGAGAAAATTTGTTTGAGATTTGTATTGGTTTCTCTACTGTATTTATGTGGAAATGAATAAAATTTTTCATTTGACAAAATAAGGAAAAAAAAAAAAAAGATTTCCAGCGATGGACTTCCCGATTCAGGGTAAGGATTTCCCGTCCTCGTGTTCTCCCACTAAAGATTATTCCAATTCTCTTAATTTTCAGTCTTCGGCTAAACCACAGGTTAATATCATGACCCTCGATTGTCATTATGTGAATTTTATACTATCGAAAGATGGACATAGAAGTGCCAATCACTTTCAACTCATGCTATTTTAAAAATAATGCGAATGGTTCACCGACAAAATAGTCTCCCAATTGAAATAACAAGGCCTTCCAGATTAATACGATTTCTCGAGACAACATTTTGGCGTTTGCCCAATGCTTCTTTCAAGCGCACACTATTTATTGGGAAAAGAGCACAATGAATTTCATAACTTTTATATGGCGCTCATAAGATGGTCATAATTTTTATTATTACTTTTAAAAGATTGAGAAAAAAGAAGAAAAAAATTAATTTCATGCATGCGTGATTGACTGGTGGATCACTTATTCAATTGACAGGCGCCAATCACAATCATGTGTATTTTTAATAAATGAAATAGTTTCATGCATGTATGATTCATGTGATGCTTCAAAGATTTGGATGTATTTGAAACATCAAGAAAGGAAAGCGAAACATTTAGACAAATGAGCATCTTGGTTATGGAGCACATTTAATTGCCAAGGCTAGTTTGGGATACATATCATGCATTCACAAATGTTGCATGCATTTTAAATACGATCCAAACCTTGACAATTCCAATGCCTAATCAAAAGTTGAAAAGATTTTAAACAATTAATGTTGGAAGTATCACATGTACCAAATTCACTTTGATATGCAGAATTAACACTTTAAATCGATTTTGGAGAAAATGTCATCAAAAGATCATTTCAATTTTTTTATTTTTTTGAGTTGATCTTTTCTCACAATTAAAATAACAAGTCCTTCCAAATTAATATGATTTCTGGAGATAACATTTTGGCATTTGCCTAATGCTTCTTTCAAGCACATGTTATTTATTGGAAAAAGAGCACTACAAATTTCATAACTTCTATATGACACTCACATGAGAGTCACAGATTTTTTTTTTTTCCGATTACTTGAGTGTCATAACTTATTTACAGAGCTCATTTTTGCATCGTAACTTTTTTTTTTTTTTTTTCTGATCTCTTGAGTGCCATATGACTTTTCAATTGATCACTTTATTGTCATAAGTTTTTAAAAACATTCACTACAAGTATCATGCCAATGTTGAATTTCCAATACTTGGGTGAACAGTATCACAAAATTATGGTACTTAAGTGATCAAATGAAAGTTATGATATTGAAGTAAACATTTTTTAGAAGTTACAGCATTCAAGTGGTTTAGGAAAAGTTATAATACTAAAGTAAGTGTCTATGAAAGTTGTAGCACTTGTAGTGATCTTCTTCCCACCGACGACTTAAAAAAGAGAGAGGAGACTTGACTTAAAAAGTTTGTTTGAATGGGTCATTCCCAAAGAGCACTCCCCAGGTTAAACCGATTGGCCATCACAGGGAAGTGGAGGACTCGCATGGTCCTTCCAGGCGACTATGCCTATTACTTGACATGAGGTAGGAATTTTTTGAATCGGTGGATTTGTTAGACCTCATGAGAGATTCATCCAATCTAAAAATTCAAGTTAAGATGTGCTGTGCGTACACAGGGGCTGAACCTGAAGCTAATGCATGTAATCATAAGAACGAGATTGAACAAGTTTCTTGTATGGTCCAAATCAACAGACAAGCAAATTTTTGCAATTTTTGCAAATTAGATATCGTTGATGTGGACATCAACCTTCATACATGGCTAGTCTATGCTAATGTGGACAATTTTTTGTAATTTTTTAAATTTTTGAATATTTTCTATTTTTTTTCCTTTTTTTTCACTTTTTCTTCCCTTTTCCCTATGGCGAGTGCCACAAGTGAGGATGGTGCTCGTCAATTGCAAGCAATGCTCACCCTTGTTGGCCACAAGTGAGCCTAGGCAAAGGGTGGTTTGCAAGGGCCATGATGCCCTTGCTAGGTTTGGTGGGGGCGATGGTTGCCCAAGTGAGGGTGGCCCTCACTTGTGGCTAGTCAAGGGGAAAAAGGAAAAGAAAGGGGAAAAAAAGGAAAGAAAAGAAAAGAAAAATTAAAATATAAAAAAATTGTCCATATTAGCTAGTTGTGTCAAGTAAGAGGAGTAGTGTTCACGTTATTAATTTTTGGCCAAAATTGACCGGAAAGATCATCTTAAAATTGGGGACTAAATTGAAAAATTTTGAGCTGAATTAATCATAATACAATAGGATTAAGACTATTCTGGCAATTATCCCCACTACTTTAGTATAGATAAAGATAATATAATAATGATAAAAATGCACATCATTTTTTTTTCTAGTCGAACATAATGCATACCCCTTTAATATAGTTAAAAGATAACAATAATGACAATTACAAACCCATCCATGAGCAGCGCAGTGGGTTAAGATCTCTCCTCCAGCAAAAGAGATCAAAGATTGGAAACCTTGCTTGTGATATCCTGAAATTCGACCCCGTTTCGATAAAGTAAAATGGGAATTTCGTCGACGTGTTTACGATCCTTTTTCTCTGAGCTGATCACTCACGAGTTAACTAACCTAAAGCCGTTAAGGGATGTATCTACAGTAAAATCCCTAAAAGCTACTCAATTTGTTGGATTGGACTAAAATCACGTCTGATTGATTTTTAACCATGAAATTGAACTCGATTTCAGGAATCGAATTTTAAGCATGTCATAATTCTTATTTTTAGGATCCTGTCTCATCGTTCGTCAATTTATTGATGAGTCCGAAATTTCAAGAAAGAAATTATTTGATGAAAATTTGAAGCCCGAAAAGAATTAAAAAGGGAAAGAGAAAAGAAAAATAAAAATAATATGATTTTTGAATTTCTTTTCTCTCTCTCCCTTTTCATCTCTCTCTCTCTCCTCTCCCCTCTCCTTCTTGCGTAGCCAGCCCCCACCAACCGAATCCCCTTGCCAAATTCAATTTGGCTTCTCTTTCTTTCTTTTTCACTTTGACTTTTCAAACCTTTTCTTTCTCACTTATCTCTTCTTCTCTCTCCTCTTTCTTCTCCCCCCAACCCCACGTGACCGACTCCTTCTCTCTATTTTCTTCTTCTCCTTTGTGGGAAACCAGAAAGGAGAAGCTTGAGCGGAAGTTGCAGGCGCACGAAGACAGCAGCCAGCCACCCGTCCCGCCGCCGCACCGCACGCCCGCGCGCCCGCCGCTCGCCACCGTGCGCCGCCTGCCCTCTCCTTGCCCAAGCGTCCTCTCCCGTGCGTCTCCAACCCCTGTTCCGCTCCATCCAGCCACCGTGAGCAGCCGAGCAAGCCGCCGGAGCCACCGTGCGACCTCACCGGACCGCCACTTGCCTTCCCGACCCTTCTCCGCCCCTAACCATCTCTGTTTTCCCTTGTTTCGCAGCCGAACCAGTAAACCCACGAATGGGTTTCCAGCCGGTTCGTGGGCTGTTTTGGGCCGTTTTCGGGCCCCGAACCCGAGCCGTGCTTTGGAAAGAATCGTTCCTCGCGTCGCCTCCGTCGGATTGATCCGATTTGCGCGCGATTTGGTGAGTAATCTCACTAATCCATGATTAGTTGGCTAATTATGCTTAATGTTGGTTTAGTTTTAATTAATTATGTTTATGTTGTTAGATTAGAATAAATTAGTAATTAGTAGTCAATTGTGATGTGATTTAGATAAATTGATTGCGTAATTAGCAAGTAGACGTGGTCTACTAATTATTGGAAGTGCCTCCGGATTTTTCCCGACCCTTAGTGGCTCCAATTAGGCTTTTCGGGCCTAAGTGGAATTTTTAGTATTTAAATATTAATTTTCGGAATTAAATTAAATAATTATTTATTTTCGGAAAATTCAACCGAGATGGCCCGGAACCGGAAAATTATGCTGATGACCGTGGCGAAGTCCGTTTATTTAATCGGGCTTTAATTTGAGCTAAATCGAATTTTTAATATTAACTATTTAATTTTCGAAATTAATTAATTAATTATTTATTTTCGGAAGATTCAACTAGGATGGCTCGTGACCGGAATATTAAGCTGATGATCGTGGTGAAGTTCGTTTATTTAATTGGGCCTTCTTTTGAGCTAAATGGAATTTTTAATATTTAATAATTAATTTTCGAAATTAATTAATTAATTAATTAATTAATTTTCGGAAATTAAGTTTGAGATGGCCGACGACCGAAATCTCGTGCTAATTGCCGTGGCGTAGTCCGTTTATTTATCTGAGCTTTGAATTGTGTTGAATTGATTTAATTATGGATATTTAGGATATGTTCCTAAATTGATTATTTGGGTAAATTGAGTACGAATTAAGGTTGTGGATAATTACTTTAGAAATGGGATGAATCATCATGAAAGGCACGTGGCTCGGTGATTTGGATGATTAGTATGTCGCCTTGGACAATGCACGGGGCTTGATGATTAGATATATCACCTCGGAGAATGCACATGGCTCGGTGACGAAGTATGTCGCTTTGGAGAATGCATGTGGCTCGATGATCAAGTGTGGCATCTTGAAAGAGACACGTGGGCTCGGTAATTTGATGCATTACCTCGGAGAATGCACGTGGTCTCAATGAGTAAATTTGGCATCTTGAAGAGACACGTGGGCTCGGTAACTTGATGCATCGCCTCGGAGAATGCACGTGAGCTCGCTGATTCAGAATGGCATTTTAAAGGGCACGTGGGCTCAGTAAATTAATGCATTACTTCGGAGAATGCACGTGGCTTGATGATCGGTTCCATCACCTCGGAGAATGCACGTGGCTCGGTGATAAGAGATATCACCTCGGAGAATGCATGTGGCTCGGTGATTGGTTCTATTAGTTATGACTGTATAACAATGACTAGAATGACCTAGAGATGGTCCGGTTGACATGTAATCGACTAGGTCGATTGATCATTGCTTTGATTTGACGTCGTGAATTGATTGACTGATTGGGAATGATCGTGAGTGGTCTTGTTGGCATATAATTGACTAGGTCGATTTGATCGATACTTTGATCCGTGATGTGATTGCTTAGGTGTCTATTTGACCTGTGCTAACATGCAGGTGAGATCTAAGGCAAAAGTACGTCTTCTGCCCTATGCGTATATAGGCAACCTATAGTATAATGGTTTACTAATCGGGCTTAGTGGGGTAAAACTCGCTAAGACGTAGTCTCATCCCAGTTTGGGGAAAACATTTCAGGACCTCGATGAGAAGTTGAGGAGGAGAAGTCTGGGAAGGAGGACTTGAAGGTGAAATCTAAGGAGAATGATTTTTGGAAGAAGAAGATAATGCCGAGAGGGGCCTTGAGTATGGCCTGGATGGATTGAGATTCTATCTTCTTTTGAGATCTCTATTTTGATGTGAATAGATATAGAGTATAAAGTTGTGAAGTGCTTTGGTTTGTATTATGTATAAAGTATTATGTATAAAAGTTTGGTTATAAGTTTCAATATGAAAAATATGGCCCTGCTTTTCTATCCCATCGTTTTATTGTTTGGGGATTTTAATTGCTTCCGCATGTGCTTAATAAATTAAAGGGTCAGCGATATATAGTCTTGGGATATCGAATTATAAAATCAACCAAGTCTGAAGGATGTGTGTGTGCGCTTGAGGATTGGGGCGTGACATCCAGTTTAAGTGGTATCAGAGCGAAGTTGAAGATTGGAGTGATAAGGAGCGTTGACCATGGAATAGTTAGTAGGAAAGGCCTTTAAATTCATGCCGGTGCATGTCTGTGTTAGCTGAATGCTAGAATTGTTTGTTGTGTATGGATCGCTCACCTTCTAATCCAGTGTGGGTTTGGAAGACGGGTTTCAATGTAAAGAATGAACCATGAGCGAGCAGGAGTTGAGAACTCCTAGTAAGAGGACAATGTCCTTTGTGACTCGGGATGATGCACTGACAAAGGTTGGTACCCGAGGTGGTTGTGACATAGTGTTGGCTCTGGCCAGCTCGAGTGTAAGAGTACCACCATAGGTTGGTACTAGTGTAGCAGCGTCGAATGATCCTAAGTTTGATAGGATCGTTCTGATGCTAGTGTTCCTTGAGAACTGATGAGCCAGCAAGCTCAGGATCAAGCCGCTCCTATTGTCGCTTCACCTATTGAGATCCAGAGTGGAGATGTGATCCGGGAGCGAGTCATTACATTCGAGCCGAGGTATAGATCCAGTTCAAGCATAAATGGAAATTGATCAAAGAAAAGATCGAGGTCGAGAGTGGTCCTAACAGACTGAAGGGACAACCAGAAAGAGTGTGTGCTGACATTTGGCAGGAGATAGAAGACTCACCAGTTAAGTGTCGAAATTGTGGAAGGAAGTATGGATAAATCCAGTGTCTGAGTATGACTAGAACATGTTGTGATGATGCCCAGAATGGCCATCAAGTGAAGGAACGTCAGTGGAAATCGAAGGTAGCATAGACATCACTACTGTGGCTAGAACGCCACTAGGATGGCGAAAGGAATGAGAGCAGAATTGATCTTCCACCGATCAGAGAAAGAATGTGTTGGAGATGATCTTATCAGAGTAATGTAGCAGAGTTCTGTGCTGAGTTGGTAGAACTTAAATTGTTGACGTAAAAGTGAAAGAGAGGGAATCACTAGCAATAGTTATGCTTGATTAGTTGCTGAGGTGTGAATTTGATGCCACATGAATAGTGTGGGCTTATGAAGCATCTTGTGATAATGAATCATGGTCATGGAGTAATCTAGTTTAGTCCATTAGCATGTGAAAGTGTAGAGGTTATTAGGAATCGAAAAGAACCTTCTATTTCATTAATCTCGTTGGCTGAAGGCAACCTGTTTGTTAGATAGAGGTTGCCAAAGTTGCTTGGCGATTGTCTTGGGTAGGACAGATTGGAGAACTAGAGATGGAGGACCTCTCAGTGGTCTAAGAATTTCTAGATGTGTTGTCACAAGAACTGTCAGACCGTCGTCAGAGAAAGAGATAGAAATCGCAATCAAACTAGCACTAGGATAGAGCCACTCTCGAAGACTTCTTACTAGTTGTTGTCTGAATTGGTAGAATTGAAGATGCAGATGTGAAGATTGATGAATGAGGAATTCGTGCATATCGGTGCATCACTTTGGGGAAACATCAGTTGTGTTTGTGAGAAGAAGAAAGATGGTTTGTTGCGAGTGTGCATCAACCACCATCAGCTCAATCAGGTAACGATCAAGAACAAGTATCAATTGCCGATGATAGATGACTTGTTTGATCAACTGTAAGGAACGTCAATATTCTCGAAGATCGACTTGAGGACAGGATATTATCAGTTGAGAATTAGGAAGGAGGATATTCCTAAGTTAGCATTTCGTACCCGGTATGGTCATTACGAGTTTATAGTGATGCCGTTCGAATTGACGAATGCTCCAGCTGCATTCATGGATATGATGAATAGAGTGTTCAAGGAATACTTAGATCAGTTTGTGATCGTGTTTATAGATGATATCTTGGTCTATTCGAGAAGTAATGAAGAGCATGAGAATCATCTAAGATTAGTGCTTCAGACCTTAAGAACTCATCAACTGTATGCTAAGTTTATCAAATGCGATTTTTGGTTGACTCGTGTTGCGTTCTTAGGTCATGTGATTTCCGAAGAAGGAATCTCCGTCGATCAAGCAAGATAGAAGCCGTGATCAAGTGGCCAAGACCATCGACAGTGATAGAGATCAGAAGTTTTCTAGGGTTAGCAGGTTATTACAGACGGTTTGTGGAAGGGTTCTCATCGATAGCGTTGCCTCTGACAAAGCTCACAAAGAAAAATGAGAAGTTCATATGATCAAACAAGTGCGAGCGTAGTTTCCAAGAGCTGAAGGAAAAGCTTACTACCGCACATGTGCTGACGATTCCATCTGGTCCTCGAGGATTCGAGATCTATAGTGATGCGTCATTTAGGGGATTAGGTTGCGTGCTGATGCAACATGGCAGAGTTGTTGCATACGCTTCCCGGCAGTTGAGACCTCATGAATTGAATTATCCGACGCATGACTTAGAACTCACAGCCATCATATTTGCGTTGTAGATTTGAAGGCACTACTTGTGCGGAGAAAAGTTTTAGATTTTCACAGACTATCAGAGTCTCAAGTATTTATTCTCTCAGAAGGAGTTGAACATGAGACAGCGTCGATGGATGGAATTGCCGAAGGATTATGATTGTGATATTCTATATCACCCGGGAAAGGCGAACAAGGTCGCCGATGCATTGAGTCGGAAGTCTTCAGTGGCATGGATCTTGGTTAAGGAGTGGAACTTAATCGAGAGAGCTCGAGATTCGGAATTCAAATTTGAGGTAGACCACCTTTCAAGTTTTATGGCCACCCTTAGAATTGAGCCGGATGTCCAAGTCAGAATCAAGCAACTTCAACAGACAGATCCAGACGTATAGAGAATTCTTCAAGAGGATACCGATAAAAAAAAGGCTGATTTTCAAGTTTCTGATGATGTTTACTTAGGCTTCGTGGACGTTTGGTTGTACCTGACGATGTAGAGCTTAGAGAAGAAATTTTATCTGAAGCACATTGTAGCAATTATAGCGTTCATCTTGGAAGTACTAAGATGTATCAGAATTTGCGTCAACACTACTGGTGGTCAAGTATGAAGGCGGACATCGCCAAGCATGTGGCCAAGTGTTTGACTTGTCAGCAAGTAAAAGTCCAGCATTGCAAGCCGGGAGGATTTCTACAACCTCTTGCAATCCCAAAGTGGAAATGAGAGCATATCACGATAGATTTCGTGACTGGACTACCAATGAGTCAGAGGAGGAATGATTCGATTTGGGTAGTAGTCGATAGGCTGACAAAGTCGGCTCACTTCATTGCAGTTCGAAAGGACCTGAGTTTGGATAGACACGCAGACCTGTATGTGTGTCAGGTGGTTCGTATGCATGGAGTGCCAGTTACGATAACATCCAATAGAGACACGACATTTTCTGCTGCTTTTTGGAAGAGCTTGCAGAGTGTTTTAAGTACAAAGCTTCAGTACAGTACGGCGTATTATCCTCAGACGGATGGCTAGTCTGAAAGGACAATTCAGACTCTTGAATACATGTTGAGAGCGTGTGTAATAAACTTCAAAGGAAGTTAGGAGGGTCGGCTTCATCTAGTGGAATTCGCCTACAACAACAGTTATCAGCAGAGCATCAAGATGGCTCCATTTGAAGCGTTGTATGGCAGAGCGTGCAGAACTCCAGTGTGTTGGAATGAAGTCGGAGAAAGGAAGATAACAGGTCCAGAGTTGGTTCAGCAATCAGTAGATACCGTGGCACTGATCAGAGACAGATTGAAGACCGCGCAGAGCAGGCATAAAAGTTATGCAGATAAGCATCGAAGGTCTTTGGAATTCCAAGTTGGTGATCACGTTTTTCTGAAAGTGTCACCAATGAGGGGAACTTCGCGCTTTGGTAAGAAAGGCAAGATGAGTCCGAGGTACGTAGGTCCGTTTGAGATTCTTGAAAGAATTGGAAACCTAGCGTATAGTCATGCATTGCCGCCAAGATTGGCGCAAGTGCATGACGTCTTTCACGTGTCGATGTTAAGGAAGTACGAGCCTTACTCGACCCATGTTCTCAATTTCGAAGAATTGGACGTGGATGACCGTGTGTCATACGTTGAAAGCCCAGTCTAGATTGTCAATCGTAAAGAGCAAGTTCTGCGTACAAAGACCATCCCATTGGTCAAAGTGGTTTGGCATCACCATGGTACTGAAGGAGCGACTTGGGAGACTGAAGAGTCGATGAGACAATTGTACCCCCTCCTTTTTGATCAAAGTGTAATGGTTTAAATTTCGAGGATGAAATTTTTATAAGAGGGGAAGAGTTGTGACATCATGAAATTCGACCCCGTTTCGATAAAGTGAAATGGGCATTTTGTTGACGTGTTTACGGTCCTTTTTCTCTGAGCTGATCACTCACGAGTTAACTAACCTATTGAGTGAAGCCGTTAAGGGATGTATCTGCAGTAAAATCCCTAAAAGCTACTCAATTTGTTGGATTGGACTAAAATCACGTCTGATTGATTTTTAACCACGAAATTGAATTCGATTTCGGGAATCGAATTTTAAGCACGTCATAATTTTTATTTTTAGGATCCTATCTCATCATCCGTCAATTTATTGACAAGTCCGAAATTTCAAGAAAGAAATTATTGGAAGAAAATTTGAAGCCCGAAAAGAATTAAAAAGGGAAAGAGAAAAGAAAAATAAGAATAATATGATTTTTGAATTTCTTTTCTCTCTCTCTCCTCGTTTTCTCTCTCTCTCTCTCCTCTCCCCTCTCCTTCTTGCGTAGCCAGCCCCCACCAACCGAATCCCCTTGCCAAATTCAATTTGGCTTCTCCTTCTTTCTTTTTCACTTTGACTTTTCAAACCTTTTCTTTCTCACTTATCTCTTCTTCTCTCTCCTCTTTCTTCTCCCCCCAACCCCACGTGACCGACTCCTTCTCTCTCTTTTCTTCTTCTCCTTCGTGCGAAACCAGAAAGGAGAAGCTTGAGCGGAAGTTGCAGGCGCACGAAGACAACAGCCAGCTGCCCGTCCCGCCGCCGCACCGCACGCCCGCGCACCCGCCGCTCGCCACCGTGTGCCGCCTGCCCTCTCCTTGCCCAAGTGTCCTCTCCCGTGCGTCTCCAACCCCTGTTCCGCTCCATCCAGCCACCGTGAGCGCCGAGCAAGCCGCCGGAGCCACCGTGCGACCTCACCTCCCCGGACTCCCCACTTGCCTTCCCGACCCTTCTCCGCCCCTAACCATCTCTGTTTTCCCTTGTTTCGCAGCCGAACCAACAAACCAACGAATGGGTTTCCAGCCGGTTCGTGGGCCGTTTTGGGCCATTTCCTGGCCCCGAACCCGAGCCATGCTTTGGGAAGAATCGTTCCTCGCGTCGCCCCCGTCGGATTGATCCGATTTGCGCGCGATTTGGTGAGTAATCTCACTAATGGATTATTAGTTGGCTAATTAAGCTTAAGGTTGGTTTAGTTTTAATTAATTATGTTTATGTTGTTAGATTAGAATAAATTAGCAATTATTAGTCAATTGTGATGTGATTTAGATAAATTGATTGCGTAATTAGCAAGTAGACGTGATCTACTAATTATTGGAAGTGCCTCAGGATTTTTCCCGACCCTTAGTGGGCTCCAATTAGGCTTTTCGGACCTAAGTGGAATTTTTAGTATTTAAATATTAATTTTCGGAATTAAATTAAATAATTATTTATTTTCCGAAAATTCAACCGAGATGGCCCGGAACTGAAAAATTATGTTGATGACCGTGGTGAAGTCCGTTTATTTAATCGGGCTTTAATTTGAGCTAAATCGAATTTTTAATATTAATTATTTAATTTTCGAAATTAATTAATTATTTATTTATTTTCGGAAGATTCAACTAGGATGGCCCGTGACCGGATTATTAAGCTGATGATTGTGGTGAAGTTCGTTTATTTAATTGGGCCTTATTTTGAGCTAAATGGAATTTTTAATATTTAATAATTAATTTTCGAAATTAATTAATTATTTATTTATTTTTCGGAAATTAAGTTTGAGATGGCCGACGACCGAAATCTCGTGCTGATTGTCGTGGCGTAGTCCGTTTATTTATCTGAGCTTTGAATTGTGTTGAATTGATTTAATTGTGGATATTTAGGATATGTTCCTAAATTGATTATTTGGGTAAATTGAGTACGAATTAAGGTTGTGGATAATTACTTTAGAAATTGGATGAATCATCATGAAAGGCACGTGGCTTGGTGATTTGGTATATCGCTTCGGAGAATGCACGTGGCTCGATGATTAGTACGTCGCCTTGAAGAATGCACGGGGCTTGATGATTAGATATATCACCTCGGAGAATGCACATGGCTCGGTGACGAAGTATGTCGCTTTGGAGAATGCATGTGGCTCGGTGATCAAGTGTGGCATCTTGAAAGAGACACGTGGGCTCGGTAATTTGATGCATTACCTCGGAGAATGCACGTGGTCTCAATGAGTAAATTTGGCATCTTGAAGAGACACGTGGGCTCGGTGACCTAATGCAATGCACGTGAGCTCGCTGATTCAGAATGGCATTTTAAAGGGCACGTGGGCTCGGTAAATTAATGTATTACCTCGGAGAATGCACGTGGCTCGGTGATAAGAGATATCGCCTCGGAGAATGCACGTGGCTCGGTGATTGGTTCTATTAGTTATGACTGTATAGCAATGACTAGAATGACCTAGAGATGGTCCGGTTGACATATAATCGACTAGGTCGATTGATCATTGTTTTAATTTGACGTTGTGAATTGATTGATTGATTGGGAATGACCGTGAGTGGTCTTGTTGACATATAATCGACTAGGTCGATTTGATTGATGTTTTGATCTATAATGTGATTGCTTAGGTGTCTATTTGACCTGTGCTAACATGCAGGTGGGATCTGAGGCAAAGGTACGTCTTCTGCTTTATGCGTGTATAGGCAGTCTATAGTATAATGGTTTACTAATCGGGTTTAGTGGGGTAGAACTCGCTGAGACGTAGTCTCATCCCAGTTTGGGGAAAACATTTCAGAACCCCGATGAGAAGTTGAGGAGGAGAAGTCTGGGAAGGAGGACTTGAAGGTGAAATCTAAGGAGAAGGATTTTTGGAAGAAGAAGATAATGCCGAGAGGGGCCTTGAGTATGGCCTGGATGGATTGAGATTCTATCTTCTTTTGAGATCTCTATTTTGATGTGAATAGAGATAGAGTATAAAGTTGTGAAGTGCTTTGGTTTGTATTATGTATAAAGTATTATGTATAAAAGTTTGGTTATAAGTTTCAATATGAAAAATATGGCCCTGCTTTTCTATCACATCGTTTTATTGTCTGGGGATTTTAATTGCTTCCGCATGTGCTTAATAAATTAAAGGGTCGGCGATATATAATCCAGGGATATCGCATTATAAAATCGACCAAGTCTGAAGGATGTGTGCGTGCTCGAGGATCGGGGCGTGACACTGCTTGTTAGCAATTAAAGTGGGGCTAAAAAGGGTCCCGGCAATGGGTTGCTGAGATAGTTTCCCTCGAGATATAATTGTTGTTGGGCCTCCACCGCGTGAAGGCCCATGAGACCCCAAATCGGTGAAGCCGACAAGAGCAAGCTCCTGCGGATCCTCTGTCACTATAACAATAACAATATAACAATAACAATAACAATAACAACAATAACAATAATAACAATTCACATTATTTGATTTATAAGTAAGGCTGTGGAACAGTAAAAGTTGTGGCAAATTGGAGAATAAAAAGGCGGTGGAGCGCCGCCAGAAAAGTTCTCGCAAGAAGACGACTTCTTACCAACTTAAAAACACAAAAGAAGACTTTAAAAAAACTTCGGGTGCTTAGCCACCCGCAATGAACGGATCGACCGCAGAAGAAGCTGTCTCTCCCTCCTTACTAAAATAATCAGTGGAGAGACTTGTGGAAAAGTAGGCCCGGCTGCTAAAATCGACAGGAGTAAGCAACTTGTTGGTCAAAGCTAAAACAAGAAGAGGCTAAAAAAAAAAAAAAAGGACAACGACGGAAGTAATTAATGTAGAAATTAGGAACCCCGCTGGAAGACGGTGTGGTTCGACCATGGACTAAACTCAAGCCATCCAGTCGTTATAGCACCGCGTCAGCGAGTTTATGAAAACCAAAATAGAAGAAATCTCTGGGAACATGGCATTTGAACGTCCGTGTCTGGAGTCTCATGCTTTCTTTGAACAAGACTTTTCTAGAGTCAAGACCTCTAGTTATTATTTCCACTTTGGAAGCTGATGTTGCTCTATAAAGCATGGGCCAAAGAGCTAATTGTTCACACCGCAAAACGAGTTCTGTAGCATTAAAAGTAGACCTCAGTTTGCTTTAATGGCTAATTCTGCCCTTCGTTGTAAGCACTTCATTCGTACGGTTGCTACGCTTCCCTTTCTTCTCGCAATTGCATTCATCTTCTTCACACCTGCAACTGCACAAAGACAGATCAACATAACCCTCGGTGCTTCTCTCGCACCCAACACCACCACCACCAACTCCTTCTGGCTCTCGCCTTCCGGTGCCTTCGCGTTCGGGTTCTATCAGCGAGGCGATGGTTATGCGGTCGGGGTTTTCCTTCCACGAACTCCGCGTAAAACCATAGTCTGGACCGCTAACCGAGACTATCCTCCGGTCCCACGAAATTCCACCCTACGTTTCACCAGCGACGGGAGACTTGTCCTGCAGTCTACAGAAGCGCAAGAGACGTTTGTTGCCATTCCGAGGGAGACTGCGGTCTCAGCTTCTATGCTCGACACTGGCAATTTCGTTCTGTATAACTCAAGGCGGGACGTCATATGGCAGACTTCTGATGTGCCGACTGACACCCTCTTGGCAGGCCAGCATTTATCACCAAGCCAACAGTTGTCCTCGAGCGCTTCCGAGAGCGACCAATCGACTGGTTTGTTTCGCCTCAAAATGCAAAAGGATGGAAACCTCGTGCAGTATCCTGTAGCTACTCCAGAGACGGGCGAGCACGCTTACTGGACATCTGGCACCGCCGGAGTCGGTGACAATGTGACACTATATCTCGATAATGACGGTTCTCTCTACCTGTTGAACGCAACAGGTACATATGTGAACAATATCACCGCAAGTAGAGGACCTCCAAAAGAAGGAATAATCTACCTTTTGAGAATCGACCCAGATGGGATTTTGCGACTGTACTTGTACAACGCGACCCAGAATACGGATTTGTCAAAAATATGGTCGCTTTCTGACAACAAATGTATGCCCAAGGGCTTATGCGGGCTCAACGGGTTTTGCGCCATAAATGATCAAAATCTCGAGTGCAAGTGTCTTCCAGGATTCGGATATGTGAACCCTGGGAACTGGACATCTGGGTGCGAGAGGAACTTCACTGCAGATAGCTGCATGAGAGCAGACGCAGCCCCTAGGTACACTATTCAACCGGTCTCTAACACTGTATGGGAGGATACTGCGTATGCTGATCTTAATTTTTCTACCAACGAAGAATGTCAAAAGGCATGCTTGCAGGATTGCAATTGCGAAGCAGTGATATACAATGACCAATCCTGCAAAAAGATGAGGCTTCCTTTGAAATATGGCAGGAGAGACCTCAATAATGCAAACATACTCTCCATCAAGGTAGGGGAGACTGGATCTAATGGGAATGGAGCGAATGGCTTCCTGCCGGAGGGAAAGAAAAGGCCTTCTCGGAGAGCCATTCTATTTGCAGTTGCATCATCTACTGCTTTCGCATTAATGACACTGGCAGTGTCAGGATTCGTTGTTTACAGGTATCGCTTTCGGCTACATGAAAAACTTCCCAAGGAGGGAAGCGCTACAATGATAGAGAATATTTCGCCGAGATCATTTACTTATGAAGAGCTGAAGAGGGTAACCAAAGATTTCGCCGAAGAGATTGGTAGGGGAGCATTCGGAACAGTGTATAAAGGCACACTGTTGAATAGCCTCGAGGTTGTTGCAGTTAAGAAACTAGAGAAGGTCTCATCGGATGTTGAAAGCGAATTCCAAAACGAGGTAAAAATTATCGGGAGGACTCATCACCGTAGCCTCGTCCAATTGCTTGGTTATTGTCTTGACGGACACGACAGGCTTTTGGTGTACAAGTACATGAGCAACGGGTCGCTTGCGGATCTGCTCTTCACGCCTGAGAAACAACCTTGCTGGGATGAAAAAATGGGAATTGCTCGAAACATAGCCAGAGGCCTCCTCTATCTCCATGAAGAGTGTGAAACCCAGATCATTCACTGCGATATCAAGCCACAGAACATACTAATCGACGAATGTAGGCGAGCAAAAATATCCGATTTTGGGTTATCAAAGCTGATGAAGCCAGATCAAACCAACACCATGACAAGAATTAGAGGAACGAGGGGTTACGTTGCACCGGAGTGGCACAAGAATTTGCCAGTGACGGTGAAAGCAGATGTTTACAGCTTTGGCATCGTGTTGCTGGAGATCATCTGCTGCCGAAGAAGTGTGGATTGGAGCCTTCCCGATGATGAAGCCGTGCTCGAAGAATGGGCCTACAGCTGTTTCCAGGAGCGCGAGCTAGAGAAACTAGTCAATGATGAATCGACCGACAGAAGACAGTTGGAGAGAATGGTGAAAGTGGCTCTCTGGTGCATCCTTGAAGAGCCATCGCTCCGTCCTTCGATGAGGAAGGTGCTTCTGATGCTGGAAGGCACGGTGGACATCCCCATACCTCCTTGTCCTTCTTCCTTCCTCAGTGCTATCTAGACTTTCGCCAACACTGTGCCGATCATCATTGACAGAAATGCATTTGATTGTCAATATCATGTGTAGAAACTGTCCTGAGAGGTTTATTCATGCGAGGCGCGATACTTGTTTGCCAATATTGTTCTTTCTCTGCTATTCTTTCTTCTGGGAAGTTAAAATAATGCAGAAACTATTTTGACAAATTCATTGCTTTCCAATGGAGACAGATAATGATCATAAGTTCTCTGTTTCCTTATAGTGCTATTCTGCCGGATACGATGAAAGTGCAAAGAATGGGGTGGAGGGAGAGGGGACAGGGAAGTTTGCCTATCAACTGAATTTGAAAACATGTTTCGTAATGTGAGCGGTGTCGTTCTGCTATAAAACTTCTTACAGATAAAATATTCGACGATTCTACTTTCCTGTTAAAAGAAATTGGAATACTTTTTTGTGCCAGTAGATTTAGAAAGGAGCTAGTGTCGAAAATGAGAGTAAAGGAAAAAGTACCCCTCAACTGATTTTCAGTAACTTGTGGGTAATTTCTCAATATTTTTATTAAATTATCGAGTCAGCATATTACTAATTTTTTTTTTTTTTATCCTTCACTAATTTTTCTTTGTCTTTCTTGCCAATGCCTTAAACTTACCGAATCTCATATGAATTTGCCCATCTTTATTGGAGTGATTTATCGACTTTTTGTGATTAAATTATTAATTGATTTTGGATTATCAACTTTTGCTTGAGTGACGGCATTCATTTTTTTTTTTAATTATAAAATTTTGTTACTATTACCGAATTTTATTTGTCTTTCTTACATATGCCTTAACTTTACCCTTTCTCATTTGAATTTATCAGCCTTTGTTTTTGTGAAATATATGCTTTTGTCCCTTATTAAGTTACTAAGGGCCCGTTTGGCAACTTGCCAAACAGTGTTTGTTTCTATTATTTTGTTCTCGGAAGTAAATTTGGAACAGAAATGCGTTTGGTAAATTTTTTGTTCCCGGAAACAGATTTGAAGTAAAATCGAGAATTAAAAAAATGTTGATTCTCGTTCTTGAGAACAATTCTAGAATCAAGCACCTATTTTTTCTTTTTCCTTTTTTTTTTTGTTCTTCTTCCCTCTTTCTTCTTCTTTATCTGCTGCCGCCGCCATTGCTGTCCGCCGCCCACCGTTGCTGGTCGTCCAACCGATCTAGCAATCTCGCCAGGCCAGGGCAAGGTCCAGCAAGCTTGCCGGAGGCAAGCCTATATGCTAATGAGAGATTTGGCAAGGCCGAACCTTGCCGGTGGCTAGGCAGGCCTTGCTCGGGCCTCCTCGGCCACCTGCAAAGCTCAACTAGCCTCGCTAAGGCTTGGCTAGCCCCATCAAGGCTCGGTTGATGAGGGCCGGCCTCATGCCGAGGGTCAGTGACGCTCCGATGAGGTCGCTAGCCCTCGTCTAGCCGGTTGCCAATCATCCCAAGGCCGATGACCGGCAACTTGAAGAAGAAGAAGAAGAAAAAGAAGGGAAAAAAAGAAAAGAAGAAAAAAGGAAAAAATGTAATAAATTTATTTAAAAATTAAAAGAAAATAATTTGGAGTATAAATTTTGAGCACGATACCAAACGCAATTCTATTCCGAATCGAAAATTTGTACATTTACCAAACGCGTTCTTTTGTTTAGAAATTGTTCCGAAAACCATACTAATAATAAAAAAATCACTTCTGATCAAAAACATTATTCCCGAAAATAGAAGTATTACCAAACGTGCCATAATTTACCAATGTAACTTACTACTTTACTCATAAAGCCCGCAAATTACGCAGGTGGACCGACTCATTTCGTCCAGAGCCATTCAAAGATGGGTTGGAGAGATTAATCGAATCAACTCTTATCTTTTATTTCTCAAAGCTTGGATACAAAACTACTGCTCACTTTTCCCGTATAGTCCACTAAAGCAAAATCAAGGCCTTCACCTATTTTGTCATAGTAATGTATTTCACCTCAAGATGTACGCAACTTGCGAAAGATTTTATCTTAAGTTAATGTAATTCTACCACCGTTAAGCATAAGAGCCGCACAAGCTATTCAAAGGCATTTCACCAGTGATGGCCATTTCACTATTCTTGCGCATTCCATTTGTATTGATGTTCCCAACAGCAACTTCACAAGACCAGACCCATCATAAGCCTTGGCGCTTCTGTCACACCCACCGCCAAATTCCTCAAGGCCCTCACCTTCCGGTCTCTTTACATTTGGTCAAGAGAGGCGATGGCTGGTCAGTAGTGACTTTTCTTTCCAGTAACTAAAACTGGGGTCCGGACTGCCATCGAGACAGTCCTGTTCCAAGCAATTTTATCACCGCATTTCACTATGGATGGGAGGCTTGTTCCGCAGTCAGCCACTTCTTGAGAATTTGCTGTAAGGGCCGACCTTTGAACTTGCCAACAATATTGTCTGTTTTAGGTTAGAGCCTGCGTGGTCTTGTTCTTCTAGGTTTCGCCCAGAAAAGCTCCCCTTGGTAATTAAGGGCGCGCATGATAAAATTTCTGAAACAAAATTGATTTACGCCAGAAATCAATTTCTCAATTTCTATTCCCCTGACAAGTTTAGCAAAGAAAAACCCGTTTGATAACGACTAAAATTTCTATTTCGAAACAAAATCCGTTTGATAACAGAAAAAATTTCTATTTCTAGGAATAGAAATTGATTAGATAACAACATAGGAAATTCTCAAATATAAAATAATAGCCGAAATAATACTAAAATAATATAGAAAATCCTCAAATACAAAAAATAATCGAAATAATACTAATACATTAGAAAAGTTGAAAATACAATTTCATGGAATTTATATTACATGTGCTTACGTTTCCTATTACGTAATATTTTATTTCGAAAAATAAACAACGTGGCAAAAAAAAAATTGAAATTCAATTGTAGTGAATATGTCGTTGTGTTTTTGCCGAAATTGATTTCACATTAATCAAATAAGTCTAATGATAGCCATGGTTATAATAGTCTAATCTCCTAAAAAAATCCTAACTTCAAGTCTAATTCCAATTTCTTTCCAAATTTTGTTAAAAATATCCTCACCGTGTTCAAAAATCGTCACCAATTTTTTTCAAAATTATCAACACTAGGATTATTTAAAAATTTATTATCAAAATCTATATTTTTATCAACACTCTTACAAGAACAACATATTTCTTATTATATCTCTTTTCCTTATAAAAGAAAAATCGGATGAAACCCTAATGATTTGACCAATTTTTACCGCCTTAATATGAAGTTTATGATTAAAAAAATAGTCAGCCAAATAGAGTCGTTGGGTTGGCATACACAAGAAAAAGTAGGTGAAGAAAGACTCATTATATATGAATATGACCAATTGACTATTACCATGCATAAAATCTCTTACGTGCAACAAATGAAGCCTTGTTCATTCAATTCTCACCATCTAGCCCAATGGTTAAGATTTTCAATCAATATTGATTAGAATGATTATATTAAAAAATCATTAAAATATTTTGGACTAAATTAACTATTTCTATTTCTATTTCAATATTATTGATCTAAAATATTTTGGACTAAATTGAAAAGTTGAGAAAAAAATTTTCTATTTCTATTTCTATTTCGAAACGGAAAGCTAAAAATTTCAAATTCTGATTTCTTCGATTTCTCATTTCCGGAATAGAAATCTGTTTGAAATAGAGAAATCAAATTGCGTTACATTAAACGGATTTTTCCAAACCTGTTCTAACGAGAAACAGAAATTGAGAAAAAACAAAATTTTATCATGCGCGCCCTAAGACTGGTGCTGCACATTATAAGGCACATCACCTCACCGTCCCCAAGTGATGTGGGATTCAGTCCATTCTTACCCCCGTCGCCATCAACACGAGGTGTGCTCTTGGTCCATCTCTCACAAGACTGGGTCATTACAATTGCTGTTCAAGCTTCTCTGCTCTTCAAGCTTCTCTGCTCGATACAGGCAATTATGTACTTTATGACTCTAAGAAGGATGTAATATGGCAGAGTTTGATCCACCGAATGATAGCATTATGGCAGGCGAGCATCTATCACCAGGTGAACAGATGTTCTCAAGCAGTTCTGCCACTGATCATCAGAAGGCATCTTGCGTCTCGACATGAAAAAAGATGGAAATCATATGCAATATCGGGTAAATACTCCAGACACACCGCCAAGCGCTTATTGAGCAACAGCGAAATATGGAAGAGGCGATAATGTGGTGCTCTATCTTGACAATGACAGATTTCTACCTATTGAACACCACAGGTCAAAATATAAGGAGTATCACCAGAGGAGGGCTTCCTAAAGAATGAATAATCTAGCTAATCAGAATCGACGCAGATGGGATTTTATGGTTTTACTTATACAACACAACCAAGAAAGTAATTTGTCCACCGTCTGGTCATCTACTGATGACAAATGCAGCCCCAGAGGCATCTCCGAGCTCAATTGGTTTGGTGCAAATAAAGATCGAGATGACCGAATGCTCGCCCCTCAGAGGACGTCGCGAAATAGATGAATGACTGGAGATATTTGCAGAAGAAATTGGTGTTAAGAAACCAGACAACATCTCATCTGATGCGGAAAGCAAACCCCATAGAGACATCAAGCAGGTGCTGATAGGAAGAACTGCATAAAAGACCCAAAGAGACCATATCAAGCGAAGAAGATAAACCTGAGAGCAGGTTTGCTGACTGATTGAGAAACAACAACCAGCTCAAGAACCATCAACTGTGCTATTACATCACGTCTGTACAAAAACATAACATGGTGAAAATCCATGCTGCTACACTTTCCAGCATTGCTTCAGCATCGGTCTGGGTTCCATGTATTGCGCATTAATTAAAAAGCACTCAGCTTTAGTTACAAAAGCACCATCATGGGCTCTTGACGTGAATCTCTTCCTGTATGTTCTCGTTCTGCTAGCTGGGTATGCCTCATCTCCTCTGCCACCCACCCATCATCGCCTTCATTTCGAAGCTCTTGCCAGGGCATCGAAGACGGTCTTCACGGTCACCTCCTCCACGATCACGACCTTGTCCCTCGATTTCGAGCCCGAACCGATCGAGACCTGCCTCTTCTTCACCCCCAAAACCTGCCCCAGAGAACAAGAACGTAAACCAAAACAGAGGATCTTCAATTAGAAAAAATAATAAAAAAACCAATCTTTGCAAGCTTCGCATTCGAGATTGCTCTTCATCTCCGCAATCTTCGCTCATGCGATGCCCTAGCCACGCGCAGGGACCGACTCGTCGCGTGAAAGGGGGAGATAACGAACCGAGCTCATGTACTCGAGCAGCGCCGCGTTGGCCTCGCCGTCCTTGGCCGGCGCGTCGATCTGGACCCCCACCGCCTCGTCGCTGAGATCTTCCACCGGCATCAGAACAACAACAACGAGATCAGAACGGCAGAGACAGAGAGAGGTCACGGAATCGAAGGTGATTCCGGGAACGGGCGCGACGGCGAGGGGGAAGGGGAGGGAGGATCGGACCTGTGATGGAGGCCGACTTGGAGCCCGGCTTGGCGTGGATGGTGATGGCGACGGAGGAGGGAGGGACGGGGCGGAGGCACGAAGGGAAGCTCTCGGCGGCGGCGGCGGCGGCGGCGGTGGAAGAGGACCGAGTTGACTGGGCCGCTTTCGGCTGCGATTTGCTCTTCCTCGGCGGAGGCATAGCTTCGGATTCCCCCTCCTGCTGAATTTACCTTTTGTTTTTGGAAATATATATAAAGCTTAATATCATATTTAATATTTATACTTGATTTCCGAATATTAAAAAAGGTGCTAATCAATTACATTCGAAATTCAGACAGCTTTGAGGGTTCATTTAACCTGGCTGGTTATTAAACTTAGATAAAGATAATTAATCTATGATTGGAGAAAACTTAACCTTTTAAATTGATTTAAGTTGTAGACCTAAATGGAAAAACTTTCTTTGCTGCAATGCAGTGTGATTTACCATTTTTTATGTGAAATAACTCCTCAAAGTGGTATAAAACACTCCATGATTAAGTTATTTTTTATTGACGAAAAGAAGTAATTTCAAGGTAACTTTTTACAATAAGGTTTGCAACTTTTTCGATTAAAAAAAGTATGATTTAATAACCATAATTTGTTTGATAATCCAACTAAGTATTGGAAATTACCTAGACAAAATTCTCCTATTCCCATAAGTAAGAAAGGAGTTACTGAATTTCTTCAATAAAAAAAAAAAGAGTTGATGCTAATTGAAATATTGTCAAATATATTAATAAAACTTATTAAAAATAGGGTAGGTTTATGTTGTAGAAGAAATCGATAATATTGGGTTATCAACTTTCAGTTATCATGAAACCATTTCTTTATCCTATTTTCAACACTTATAGATTATCAGCGCTTCAAATTCAATATTTACAATTTTTGCACTTAATTTCATTTTTTCCAAACAGTTTTTGCTTAGTAACCCCGAATTACTTAAAATGAATTTTGAACTATCTGTAAGCTCTTCATGTGAAAGTAAACAAAACATATCACTCTCTATGTAGTAAAAATAAAAAAGAAAGAAATTCTACGGGGCTAGCTTTCCAAATCAGAAAGTATCTGCGTTGATGTCTATAGTGATATTCATATAGGAATATTTTATGTACATTGAACTAAAGATCCAATACCTGAAAGTTTATATATCAATATATCATTTATATTTCAAAAAAATTATGAAATATATATGCATTAATCCACATATCAATGTTTAAGTATTATGAAATTTCTATGAATTTCGGATTTTAAAAGGCACTAAAATACATGAGTCCGAAGATTTTGATTAAGCAAAAAGTATGAAATATGAATGAAAAATCAAACTAAACTGGCAAAAGAAATCTTAAGCCTCAATGCTGATTTGAATTGAGATGGAATGGAAGATGGAAATTACTAACATATCTGAACTGGGAACAAAATACAAACACTAATGTTCATCTGCTACTGAAAATTGAAGACTTGCGAATGATTCTGAGCACACTGTAACTCAAAATTATTGTAACATTACGTCCATTCATGACTAGGAATCACGATGAGATCCGAACTCGAGTTCATACGGTGGCGGTGGTAGTCGGACATGGAGAAACCGAAATTTCAGTTGTTCCATCCAACATCATCACCACGGATTTCATCGAAGGACGAAGAGCCGGCTCATCCTGGATGCACCACAGGCTCACTTTCACCAGTTTCTCCAGCAACCACTTATCGACTTCCTCGCCCAGGACCAACTTGTCCAGCTCTCCATCCTGAAATGCCTCTATGCCCAACTGGATAGAAGGATCGCCTCAGGAGTCGACGCGTAGACGTCCATGTGCCTGCGACAGAATACGATCTCCAGGAGTACGATCCCATAGCTATAGACATCTGCCTTCACCGATATCGGGGTGCCCTTGTGCCATTCTGGTGCCATATAGCCTCTCGTCCCTCTGATGACCTTGAAGGTCCTGGTTTGATCCGGCATCAGTAGCTCGGCCAGCCTGAAGTCGGAGATTTTGACTGCCCAGAAGTCATTCATCAGGATGTTCTGGGGCTTAATGTCGCAGTGTATGATGGGCGTGTCGCACTCTTCGTATAGGTAGAGGATTCCCCGGGCAGTTTCCAAGGCGATTCTCATCCGCTCGTTCCAATCAGGACACCTTTCAGATCGGAAGAGCAGATCCGCGAGGGAGGCGTTGCTCATAAATTCTAGACAAGCAACCTCTTGGATGCCTCAGCACAGAAGCCAAGCAACCGAACCAAGTGCCGGGGATCAGCCGCGCCGATGACGCGCATTTCCGTGAGGAACTCCCTTTCACCTTCGTTAAGCCGCTTCTCTAGTCTTTTGACAGCAACAACTCTTTTGCTCCTGTACAAGGTTCCTTTGTAGACCGCACCGAATGATCCCTTGCCCAACTCTTCCTTGAAGCCGTTTGTTGCTCTCTTCAGCTCCTTGTAAGAAAATGGCCTCAGAGTAAGTTCCTCCGTCAAGCCAGAATTGCCACTGTCCACAATCTTCTTGTACTCAAGTACTCGCAACTTGAAGGCAAAAAAGACCAGCAACTGCGAGGACGATGCACGAGCATGTTGTAAGGCCTACAGTCACCAAAAGTAGTTGAATTGTTTCGTCCTTGCTGTCGACATTTTCCAGTACCTGTGAATCAGAGTTATTGGTGTTGGCAGCTTCGGTACCTTCTACTCCCACCTTAAAAAATGCTGTGAATGATTTTTCAGATACTGTCCCGGCATACATAAGAGGAAGCTTTTGTTTCGTACAAGTTCCTTGATCGAAGTCGTATGAAGCTACCTCACAATCGCAACCTTCCAAGCATGGCATGTTGCAATCCACTACTTCCATTGTCACCTTAAAATAGGGAGGGTCCTCCCAGTATACAGATTCAATGGATTTAAAGGTAAACGATGATAAGTTTTCTTTGGCGTCCTCGCACCATGGTTGGGTCCACATCAAGGACACCAAATCGTCGCAATCAAGAAGCTGAAGACTGCAATCAGGCAACACAGAACTGCAAAGGAACCCAAGCTAATTGATAAGATCAAAATAAGCATCTTCTTTGCCTTGGTCACATGTTGGTTGGGCTACTCTGGTTTTCCAGGAGGGGCAGGCATTAATTTCTTGATCAAAACTGTGGAAGATTTATTCGGAGTTGTAGCTGCATACATGGTGGGAAGCTTGTTTTTCTCACAGATGTCACTGATGTGCAAAGCAGCTTCACAACGGCAGTCGTCTGAACAAGACCTGCTGCATTCTTCAATGGAAAGTGGTATCACAGAATAAGGATGGCCCCCTATCGTAGTACTGTTCATTTGGACAATACTAAAAGACAAGGCAGACTCTTCGGCCCTGCAGAGTTGTTCATAGTTAGACCTCCTGTAACAGCCGAGGAGATCATGACTTCCGTCAACAAAATCAAACCCTGGCAAGCAATGGCACCCTGCTTCTTTGTCTGTGAATTTGCAGAAGCTGTTTGATCAGCAAAAACCTTCTATATCACACGAGGAATCCTGTGCTGACCATATTACCGACACATTTGAGTTCAAGGCATCACCATAAATGAAACTGTGCAAATAGAGCCTGAAATTTCCATCACAATCCAGCGTTGCGCGGTAAAGTAGAAATGCTCTTCTGATCTATAAGCGTCCATCCTCAAAGAACAAGGCTACTCTATCCTAGACCAATGTGTATGTGACATCGCTTTCTGTTAGGGCATTGGTGGACCAGTATGCATCGGTATCAGCATTAGTGGAATTAACACCGTATGCAATGAGGTTTCGATCGCCCTGCATTACAACATGAAATCGCCCACTCGAGTGGTCTACTGGAGATTTGCTTGAAACCAATTCCTTATAATTTAACAGATGTTAACCAACTACAAGAGTGTCCGTTTGGAAATCAAAGCTTTGCCAAATTACATTAGACGGGTTATTGTAAGTGACAAAATTACCAGAATCAAGCATCGAGGCTGTCTGCCGGCTTTTGCCATGAAATGATCGGCTTGGCTTGTCCTCCCTGATAGGTTCGAACGACGAGCTTATAAAAGGTGAACTCAATAGAAGAACTAAAATAGACAAGAGGATCATCTCGATTCGCTGTCCAAATGACAGTGTTGTTGTAATATATGGGCCATAAAATCCAGCCCATTATTTTTTATAGCCGAAGCCCAACCCATCTCTTTTCCTTTCCCCTCAATTAGTGCAATTGAGCGTGAGCATAAATGGAAAGAAGGCAGCGACGGCAAAAGCAAGGAAAATTTCCCCTCAATTAGTGCAATTGAGCGTGAGCATAAATGAAAAGAAGGCAGCGACGGCAAAAGCAATGAAAAATAAAATAAAAGAAGCGTTCATGAAGAAGGGAAAGAGCAAAGGAATAAGAGAGAAAGAGAGAAATTCTGGCACACACACGATCCGAACACCCTAACTAGTCGAATCAACTACAAATTGCATTGCTTGGTGAGTATTCAAGTCGATCGTTCGTCTAATTGGAGCACTTTTCTAATTTAGGGCACAAATTCAAACTTATGTCGACTCTAAACTACAAGGTTAGATTGAGGAGTTTTTCGGCTGTGGTTTTGTGGAGATGAAAGTTTAAGATGTCATGGAGCCATGGGGTTTGACGAAAATGGGATCCGAAGTACAGGTTAATTGGAATGAAATACTGAGTTACGCGTAACGAGTAGTACACATAGGCAAAAAATATGAACGTTGAAAGCAGGTTACTTGTACATCAATATCGTTTTATCGATGATTAAGCATGGTTTGGTCGATCGTTCATTGAAGTAGTGGTTCTAGTCAGATTTTAATATTATTTTCGGTTAACTATTAGGAATTTAAGTACATTTGCTCAAGTAACTACCGTGTATTGGTTTTCAGCTCTTTCAAGTGAGTGATGATATCTCTTCTAGGCATTTGTAAACTCATGTCTTTAAAATGATAGAGATTTGATATTTTATGAGTTATAAATAAGTATAGTTGTTGCATAAAAGTCTAAATAGGACAATTACTACCTTTTAATATTTGAGGATGATTTGAAATGGTTCTACAAAAGGTATTATGAAAGAATATTTATATATATGGCATTGTGAACTAGTTTATGATATGATTTTTTAAATGATATGATACTCTACAAAAATATATGTAGTGAATGAGCTTATTTGTGAAAGGTTATTTGTTGGTTTAGAAGATTACATATTTGGGTTTATGAAGAATCTAAAATGATGTGAGGAATATCTTGTGAAATGTGTTTATTTTGATGAACGAAATTTAGAAAGATTATGCGTTTTGTTTTGTGAAATCAATTACTAATAGCAATTGTGGATTTGATTGCTGGTATTGGAGAATGTGAGTTTGGTGCTCAATATTGTCGTGAGTCTAGTAAGTGGCTTGTGAGTATGCACATACTAATCCAGGGTATCCTTGTGGGCCAAACCATTGGCTAATAATAAGTGGAGATCTAACTGAGGGGAATCTTGGTTGCTTTATCACGGGTGTCATGCATGACCATAATTAAATATTTGAGCACAAGTTTGGTCAATGGAGTAGACTATTGACATGTGATTTGAGTTTGGTTAATGGAGTAGACCATTGACATGTGAATTGAGATATGAAATGGACCATCGACATATAATTAAATAAGATTAATTAATAGAATAGACCATTGATAATTAATTTGTTACTGTGAATTGATTTCATTATTGATTTATAAGTAAAAAAGTTTATTGAAAATATATTATCTACTTTGATAATTTGCGTATATAGTACTCTAGCTTTGGAATTAATAACTAGTGATATGTTGTTTGTAAATATGCAAAGTGAATGTTCGATTTGCTCGAAAGAAATGCACTACTCACTGAGTTGTGATTGTTCACCTCTCTATTTTTCAATCTTTTTCGGGTTCTTCAACTAGTATGAGTAGTATGAGAGCGAAATCGATGAGGGGACTTTTGAGAGTTGGATTTTGGTGGTTTGAGGTTGCATTCTTCTAGTAGAAGGATGGCCATGTTATCCTCCATTCTTGATGGTTTTGCAGTATGATGGTAATTTGGATTACCAACAAGCCAGATTCCCACAGCATATTTGCGGCCTTCTGGATAAAACCCCAAGGCAAAGAGACCAAAAGGCGAAAGCCATGAAGTCTGGCTGGTGCTCAGAGAAAGTGAAGAACCAACATGTATCAACTTGGAGGAGGTATTAGAGATCATTTGTTGGGCACTGGCAGCCATGGAAAGCAATAATAGGAGGCAAGCAACCTGCAGAGAGGCCATCGGAGAGAGAGAGAGAGAGAGCAGAAAAGTTCTATATGAATCTGTAAAACCTGTTATCAGTTCTGTGATTAATTACAGAGTGAAGGAAGAAAGAAACATCTGGGAAGGACACTGGAAGTAATACTTCACAAGAGAAGACTTGTCTGTCTGCATTTCAAAGAAAAAACAAATTTCAGTTTTTCCCCACTACAATTTTCATTGGAGAGGAACTTTCTTGGCACTTTTCCAAGTCAATGGCTCTTCAAAGTCCTTGAATGCGCAAATACATGTTCGTAAAGTCTTTGTACTAGGAAGATTTAATGTCAGCATACAGGAATATATCCTAGTTCTTCTGTACAACACTTGCTTAGAGACCCTTGTGTCGGTCAAGCCAGGTCAACGACGGGGTGTCCAGCGGCATTCGTGGAACAATTGCTACAGAACAGAAGATAATTTCTGAAGAACACATTTTGCCGTGTAATCGAATACTATGAGTGTAACAATTGGCTAACAAAATGGAAAATGAAAAGAAAAAGGAGGGGGGACAGGTGGAGGTCACTCGGTTAAAGGACGCTAAACAGGTGGCAACCAAAAAAGAAAAAAAGAAAAGAAGAGCTAAGGCCAAAGAAAAATAGAAGAAGAAAAGAAACAAGAACAAAGAGCGTGGAAACAAGCGGAAAAGAAAAGAAGAGAGGAAGAGAAGAAAGAAGTTCATGCACTCAAGTTTTGAACGTCTTGACAAGTCGGATTAATTTCAATTCACAAGCCCGGTAAGGATTGCAGTCCTACGTCCGTCAAATCGGATAAATTTTCCTAGTTTAGCCATAATTTCAGAAGTACGTAAATTTTGAAAAACCGGTTCGACTTAGGAGTTTTTAGCTATGAAATAATATAACAATAAAAATTTAGAGTGTCGTGAAACCGTGGGGATATTACAGAAGTTACTTTAGTCTCACGGATTGGTCCAAATGAATTTTTAAAGCACTGCGTGCAAGCTACATGGAGCAAACAACAATGAATATGAGCTTCTTGTCGGTGCACAGGGATTGTTTGTGACTCCTATGAATTTGTAGGCTTGTATCTTAAAAATGATACAAATTTAATATATTATTAAAGAGCATGTTTACTACATAAATTTGGATCAAAATTTTATTATTATTGGTTATTTGTGAATGGTATGAAAAACGTTCTAAGAAGTTTATGTGAAAAAGGTCATACGCACTATTTTCTGAATCAATTGTATGAACGAATTTTCAAATAATTTGAAAAATGAATTACGAAAGATATTTTGACTGATGAATTGACTTAAGAAGTGTTATTAGTTTTGGTTATGAAAAATTTATAATCTGTATTTTGGAAGATAATGTTAGTTAGTTGATACTCATTATCACCATGAATCTATTAAGGGGTTTATGCATATTATTTCAGGATATATTATATATTGGATTGGACATTATTAAATTTCTGGTATTGTTTGATAAATATGTACAATGAATGCTCAATCTATTTAGGAGAAATAAGTACTATTCACTGAATAGTGTTTGCTTATATCATTCTTCGCAATCCCTTTTCAAGTTCTTTAGTTAAGGGCAAGTAGCGGGGAGCACTATCAATAGCAAAAAATTTATGTAGTTGAATAGTGGGTATGAGTTGAGATGGTTGGGCATATGTTTGAATAGACATTTGTTGAGTTTTAGTTTGTTAGTTTGGAAAAGTATATATTTATTATGGTGAATTTAAGAAAGATACTACAATCAAATTACTACTTAGTCAAATGTATAGACAGAGATATATATTCTGATAACTAATTAATGTTAGTTATGTTTAAGGTTTCGTCCTTCAAATAGGAGGACAATTGTGTCATTTTCCATATATTTATAGGAGTTGTGGTGTGACAATAAGCAATTGACAACGTTCAAATGAAAAAAAAAAAAAAAAAAAAAAAAAAGGGGGAGGGGGATAATGACACATATTATCCATGAACTCTTAATTTTTCATTTAGTCAATGTGGTTTATGAACTTTTAATTTGTTTTATGTGGTCCCTGGATTTCTGGTACGTGTTCAATATAATTTCTAAACTATATGAATATGTTCAATGTAATCCTTTCATTAATTCAAGATCAAGAACAACATTGAACAATTTTTATAGTCTAACAACTAAATTAAACATGTATCAAAAATTCATTGACTACATTAAATAAATTAAAAGTTTAGAGATCATGTTACACATTAAGCTAAATTTTAGGGATCACATTACACATTTAGACAAAGTTTAATGAACATTTACGTCATCTTCTAAATAAATAAAATAAACCATCATGTCCTTAGTTGCACCCTAGTTATCTTTTCTTTTTTGGCTTCGAAAGTTAACCAGCTCAAATGACTTGAACCCCCTAATACCTCAAATTAGCCGGAGAAAATGATGCAATATCCAGTGGAAGAGCAAACAGCTGTGAAATTTTAGTCTTTACCTTTTATTTAAGGATCAATAACCAAAAATTCTAAATTAGTACACACATGCCATATTTACTCCAAACTTATATATTCATACCACATTTATGTCAAACTAATTTGTGTCACAAAAAACCTCAAAGTAATACACTCCTGTCACATTTATCCCAAATTAGTAGATATGCGTCATATTTACGCCAAATCATGATAAATCTAGGATTCTAGGGGGTAAATGTGATATGAGTGCACTAGTTTTGGGAAAATGTGACATTAGTGTACTAGTTTGAGATCTTTTATAATATAAAAATTAATTTTGGATATGTGTATTAATTTGGAGTTTTCGATGGTATTAATACTTAATTTAATTATAATCCCGCTTCAAATGCACCTTAACTTTGTCCAACACAAAATAGTATAAACTTTCACAAAAAAAAAAAAAAAAAAAAAAAAAATTTGACATGTGAATTCATGTACATATTTTCTTGTAATCTTTAAAATCTAAATGACATATCAAATTTCGATGGAAAAACTTTTGCTTCGAAATATCCTTATAGTAATGTACGAAATCATCAAAAATTCCTTTCATAATTTTAGCACTCCAAATTTCTCGAGAAGTTGAGGGGTCCAGAGAAGTTGCTTACAGCTTGCATGGACGACTTTGTGAGATCGTCTTTGACTTGCCGTCTCCTCTCCCGCTCCCTGCACACAGACCGACCGAATGTCTTCCAGTCTCCCCATGTGCACGAAAAGGAAGAAAAATCAGCACCACGAAGATCGTTCAATATCCTGCCCCACGCGGGGAGAAAAATGCTTGCAAGGAAAACCTACAAGTGATTTGACAGTCAGACCCAAATTGACCCATTTTAATATAATATAGATTGAACGAGTCAATGTCTAGAAAATTGGGTTGTTCCCCGCCTTGAATGTCTTCTAGTCTCCACATGTGCAAGAAAAGAAAGAAAAACCAGTACCACAAAGATCGTTCAATATCCTGCCCCACACGTTAAAGAAATGCTTGCAAGGAAAACCTATAAGGGATTTGAAAGTCGATCCAAATTGACCAATTTTAATATAATGCAGATATAAGGGGTCAAAGTCTATAAAATTGAGTTGTTCCCCTGACTACAATTTTTACTGGGGAGGAAATAACCTTATCTTTTCCGGTGATCTTCCAAGTCAATGCAGAAGTCCTTAAATTTAAAATACGCGTTTGTAAGTCTTACATTAGAAAGATTCAATGTCAGCATGCAGCAACATGTTTCGGTCCTGCTGTACAACATTTTCTTAGATGCCTGGTCAAAGACGGGTTGTATGGGGGCGTTCATCGAAGAATTGCTACAGAAAATACTTTCTCGAGAAAAGATTTTGCCATGCAACAAAAGAGCGTCCACGCCTCTCCCAAGGCTCCGCTAATTCTCACCGGTGTGCTCAAGGCTATTAGGGGAAAGGAATGGAAATTAATGCATTATATATGAATTAATCCAACATATAAACGTTTAAACATTATGAAAGTTTTACGAATTTTGCATTTAAAAGCAGCTAAAATGCATGAGTCGGAAGATTTTGTTTAAAGAAAAAGTATAAAATGAAAATCAATCTAGACCGGCAAAGGAAATCTTAAGCCTCAATGCTGATTTGAATTAAGATGGAATGGAAGATGGAAATTACTAACACATCTGAACTAGGTACAAAATACAAATACTAATGTTCATCTGCTACACAAAATTCAAGACTCGAGAGTGATTCTGAGCACACTGTGACTTAAAATTATTGTAACATTACATGCATTGATGACTAGGAATCGCAATGAGATCCGAACTCGAGTTCATACAGTGGTGGCGGCGGTTGGACATGGAGGAACCGAAATTTCAGTTGTTCCATCCAACATCATCACCACGGATTTCATTGAAGGACGAAGAGCCGGCTCGTCCTGAATGCACCAGAGGCTCACTTTCACCAGTTTCTCCAACAACCACTTATCGACTTCCTCGCCCAGGACCAACTTGTCCAGCTCTCCATCCCTGAAATGCCTGTATGCCCAACTGGAAAGGATGATCTCCTCAGAAGTCGATGCGTTGACATCCATGTGCCTGCGACAGAATATGATCTCCAGGAGCATGATCCCATAGCTATAGACATCCGTTTTCACCGATATCGGGGTGCCCTTGTGCCATTCTGGTGCCATATAGGCTCTCGTCCCCCTGATGACTGTGAAGGTCCTGGTTTGATCTGGCATCAGTAGCTTGGCCAGCCCGAAGTCAGAGATTTTGACCGCCCAGAAGTCATCCATCAGGATGTTTTGGGGCTTAATGTCGCAGTGTATTATGGGTGTGTCGCACTCTTCGTGTAGGTAGAGGATTCCCCGGGCAGTTTCCAAGGCGATTCTCATCCGCTCGTTCCAATCAGGACGCCTTTCAGATCGGAAGAGCAGATCTGCAAGGGAGCCGTTGCTCATGTAATCATAGACAAGTAACCTCTTGGATGCCTCAGCACAGAAGCCGAGCAACCGAACCAAATGCCGGTGATTAGTGGCGCCGATGACGCGCATTTCCGCATGGAACTCCCTTTCACCTTCGTTGAGCAGCTTCTCTAGTCTTTTGACAGCAACAACTCTTTTGCCCCTGTACAAGGTTCCTTCGTAGACCGCACCGAATGATCCGTTGCCCATCTCTTCCTTGAAGCCGTTTGTTGCTCCCTTCAGCTCCTTGTAAGAAAATGGCCTCAGAGCAAGTTCCTCCGTCAAGCCAAAAGTTCCACTTTCCACTATCTTCTTGTACTCAAGTACTCGCAACTTGAAGGCAAAAAGACCAGCGACTGCCAGGGCGATGCACGAGCATGCCGTAAGTCCTACAGTCACCAAAAGTAGTTGGATTGTTTCTTTCTTGCTGTCGACTTTTTCCAGCACCTGTGAATCGGAGTTATTGGTGTCGGCAGCTTCAATACCTTCTACTCCCACCTTGAAAAATGCTTTGAATGATTTTTGAGGAACTGTCCGGGCATACATAAGAGGAAGCTTTTGTTTCATACAAGTTCCTTGACTGAAGTCGTATAAAGCTACCTCACAATCGCAATCTTCCAAGCACGACATGTTGCATTCCGCTACTTCCATTGTCACCTGAAAATAGGGAGGGTCCTGCCAGTACACATGGTCGATGGATTCAAAGGTAAACGATGATGAGTTTTCTCTGGCGTCCCTGCACCATTCTTCCTTGAAGTTCCTCTCGCACCCACTAAACTGGTTTGTACTGTCAACATAATCCGTACCAGGAAAACACCGACATACAGGTTGCTCGTCCTCCATAGTACAGTAACTATTAAAGCCACATAAGCCCTTCACTCCGCACTTATTATCTGGTTGTGTCCAATTCGAGGACACCACATTGTCGCCATTTTCAGTGAACCTATGAGAATACAGTTGGAGTAACCCCCCCGAGTCCAGTATCAAACGGTAGATTGTCGAATTATGGCTCACGGAAGAGGTATCCGGATCTGATATAAGTAAGTATTCTCCCGAGTCGTCCAGTAGAAGAAGTGCACCAGTGAAATTGAGATACAGGTGAAAATGAACAGGCCGTATGTAACAACACGTATTTGAAGCCCAGTAAGCATCTATTCCAGATGTCAGAGTATGCTTAGGGTAGAGAACCAAGTTATTATCAGATTGCATACAGAGACGAAACCTGCCTGTTGAATGATTAGTCCAAGACACGCTCGAATATAATTCAGCACCAGTGGGTAAGGACTGGCCTCCAAGTAATGTATCGGTAGGAAAATTGAAACTTTGCCAGATGACCTCAGAATGCTGGTTATAGAGGATGAAATTCCCTGCATCGTCCATGGCTGCACACGAAGCACTATCTGATGAGTTAGCAATCAGTTCAGTCTCCCCAGGACCAATTTTAAGAACGAGCTGACCATCAGGGGTTAACTCCAGTGCAGCATTTGAGGACACTGGCGGATCGTCTCGATTTGCTGTCCACACAGTGGTGTTCTGTGATTTACGAACCATCCAAATCACACTTTAAACCCACCACCTTCCTGGTAGAAGCCGAATGCAAAGCGACCAGAAGGCGAGGTCCAGGAAGTGGGATAAGTTATGGGATGGATTGCTGAGTTTAAGCTTATCGAGCACTTTTCAGATCCAGCTGCTGCGCAATACCCTGTAAGCAGAAAGATCAGTATGATGTATGAAGAAGCCATGGGCAGTATCTGTTAATAAAGTGGGAATTCACTTCAGGGTATGTGAGAGTTGTAAACAAGAGCCATAACTTCCTCCTCCTTTTAAATGCTGTATTATTGAGAACTTTCTTGTGGCTTGCTTGCGTGACTTTGGTGAGTCATGTTGACTGGCAAAGTCATTGCTTCTCGAAAAATCAAGGAAAATGAGAATCCAGCCAAGCATCTTTCACCCCTGTTGACTTGCAAGACTCCAACTGGTGTAATGTCAGACAGATACTTGTCACGGTCCATAATGATGTCTGGACTTGGAAATAAAAAACATAGCTGTCAAAATTACGTGAGGAAATACAACTAAAACTCTTGTCAGAGAATATAACCATATATTGCTGAAACTTCTGCAAAGACCTTGAATTATCTCATCGGGAAATAATCACGCCCACACATGAAAATAATACTGACCGATTTCCCCAGAAAAAACCTGTCCAGTTGGGTCTAAACAACACAAATGTCAGTGATTCTGGAAAACGACTTCTGTTCTAGTCGATAAAGGCATTGGCCTGAAATTATTCTACTGAGACTCGATGATAATTTCCTTAGAATATTGCTGTCCCAATCAATCTGCAAATGAGCCAGTAAACTATATTGAACATGTTGAGCTGTCCAGTAAAATCAATGCCCTTCTGTCCGTTCAGGTCCCTAACCTGAGTAAACAATATTTTAGCCAACAATATGAAAATTACTTTGATGAAGACTTCATCGGTGCGGAGATGCCAAATAATCCAACTGAGACTCAAACCGTCTCTTCCCTAGCATATTGCGGACTCGACAGTAAAATTTAAGAGGACATGGCCAATTGCTCTACAGAATGAATACCATCTACAGTTCCACACTTTCATAACCTGACTGAACGTATTTTGACCAACAATGTCTAGATCAACGAAGATTTAAGTTTTATTGGAAAGCACTTGAAAAGGTCACCCAGTTATGTCATTCTCGCTCATCAAATCTGTCATGCAGAAGTTTCAATTTTGATGAGTATGCTTGGTCAGTTTGTTGTCAAACTGTACCGGCTTGAACTTGGATGAACAATAGTGTGTATCAGTAATGCCACCAAGATAAGTCATTATTCAGGAAGAATAAACTCTCTAAAGCAAGTGATCAGATTCTCTTTCCAAAGTTATACCCAGCTTCTTACCACCGAATCAGTTCTATCATTCCCGTCATCAGTAACAAAGCAGCTAGAATCAAGCCAATCATACCAAGAGCTTGAACATATCAACAATTGTTAGCACACAGTTACACCTCGGATGTATTATTCAACACACGACAGTCATGCAAATATAGTTTGCTGATAAACCAACCAGTTATTTTTTAATGCAACAAGAGATAACGAATGTATAAAAGGGTGAGATTTAAGTTTTCAAGGACTTCTTTCAAAGTCTAAAGATCATACATCTCACTTCTACGTTCAAAATAGCCTTCCACCAATGGAAGGAGAAGGCCATATTTCAGAAAAGGTACAATAACTTATACATATGATACAGACTAAAAGCAAACTGAGGACGTTGTTGTGAAGGGGGGCTCCGGTGTATCCTTGGTGCCTTCCAACATCAATATTACATCTTTGATTGAAGGGCGAAGACTTGGATCATCTTGAGTGCAAAGCAGTCCCACTTTCACCATCTTTTCTAGGCTTTTCATGTCCACTTGTTCATCATCCATAATAAGTTTTTTCAACTCTCCGGCAACATAACACTTTTGCACCCACGTGGAAAGAAGCACTTCATCTGCCGTTGGAACATCAACCACAATGTTGCTTCGGCAGCACACGGTTTCCAATAGCACAACTCCAAAGCTATAAATATCAACCTTTGTGGACAATAAGGCATGCTTGTGCTGTTCAGGTGCCGCATATGTTCTCTTACCTTTGATGTTATAGAGGATTCCTGTTTGATTTGGCATTAAAACCTTTGCTAACCTGAAATCTGAGATCTTTGCCGTCCATGATTCATCAATTAGAATATTTCGAGTTGTAATAGCACCATGAATTATTTGAAGATCACATTCTTCATGTAGATACAGGATTCCTCTTGCAACTTCCAATGCAATTCTCACTCTCTCTCTCCAGGCCAGCCGGTTTTCAACATTGAACAGAAGATTCGCCAGGGGTCCATTTTTCAGGTATTCATAGACAAGAATTTTCCTAGAGTTTTCCTTGCAAAACCCGAGCAGCCGAACTAAGTTTTTGTGATGAGTACGTCCAACTGTAGCCATTTCTGCTCGAAACTCCTGTTCTCCTTCTTCCACTTCTCTTTCTAGCCTCTTCACTGCTACAGGCCTTTTACCATCAGATATAGCCCCTTTGTACACCGTCCATAGAGAGCCCTTGTGAAGCTTTTCCCTGAACCCACCAGTGGCTTTCTCAAGCTCGTTATATGAAAAAGATTGCAGACTAAACTCTTGCGCTGGACCCAGAGTAGGAACTTTTGCCAGCCTTTCATACTTATGAACTTGGTGATGATACATCAAGAAGCTGAAGACTGCTATCAGGCAACACAGAACTGCAAAGGAACCCAAGCTGATTGATAAGAGCAAAATAAGCATCTTCTTTCTCTTGGTCACATGTTGATTGGGCCCCTCTGGTTTTCCAGGAGGGGCAGGCATTAATTTCTTGATCAAAACTGTGGAAGAATTATCTGGAGTTTTAGCTGCATACATGATGGGACGCTTGTTTTTCTCACAGATATCATTGACGTGCAAAGCAGCTTCACAATGGCAGTCGTCCAAGCAAGACCTGCTGCATTCTTCAAGGGAAAGTGGTATCACAGAATAAGGATAGCCCCGTATCGTAGTACTTCTCATATGGACAATAATAAAAGACAAGGCAGACTCTTCAGCCCTGCAGTGTTGTTCATAGTTAGACCTCCTGTAACAGCCGAGGAAATCATGACTTTCATCAACAAAATCAAACCCTGGGAAGCAATCACACCCTGCCTTTTCGTCTGTGACTTTGCAGAAGCTGTTTCATCCGCAAAAACCGTTTATATCACATGAGGAATTCTGTGCTGACCATCTTACCGACACATTTGAGTTCGAGGCATCACCATTAATGAAACTGTGCAAATAGAGCCTAAAATTTCCATCATAATCCAGCGTTGCTCGGTAAAGTAGAATGCTCTTCTGATCTGGATCTGAGTTGTTAGCTCGGAGCGTTACATGCCCATCCTCGAAGAACAAGGCTACTCTATCCTGGACCAATGTGTATGTGACATTGCTTTCTCCTTGGGTATTGGTGGCCCAATATGCATCGATATTAGCATAAAAGGAATTAATGCCGTATGCAACGAGGTTGCCATCATGCTGCATTACAACATGAAATCGCCCACTCGAGTGGTCTACCGGGGATTTGCTTGAAACCAATTCCTTATAATTTAACAGATGTTGATCAACTACAAGGGTGTCCGTTGGGAAATCAAAGCTTTGCCAACTTACATTAGACGGATCATACGGGAAATTGTAAATGACAAAATTACCAGAATCAAGCATCGAGGCTGAGTCTGCCTGCTTTTGCCATGAAATGATCGGGTTGGGTTGTCCTCCCCGATCGGTTTGAACAACGAGTGCATAGGGGGTGAAAACAATAGAAGATTTAGAATCGACAAGAGGATCATGTCGATTCGCTGTCCAAATGACAGTTTTATTTGGATTACCAACAAGCCAGATTCCCACAGCATATTTGCCGCCTTCCGGATAAAACCCAAAGGCAAAGAGACCAGAAGGCGAAAGCCATGAAGTCTGGTTAGTTCCCGGAGAAAGTGAAGAATCAAAAGGTATACTTTCGAGGGAGGTATTAGAGGTCATTTGTTGGGCACCGACAGCCATGGAAAGCAATAATAGGAGGCAAGCAACTTGCAGAGAGGCCATCAGAGAGAGAGAGAGAGAGAGAGAGAGAGCAGAAAAGTTCTATATGAATCTTGAAAACAACCTGTTATCAGTTTTGTGATTAAGTAGAGAGTGAAGGAAGAAAGAAACATCTGGGAAGGACACTGGAAGTAATACTTCACAAAAGAAGACTCGACTGCATTTCAACGAAAAACCAAATTTCAGTTTTTCCCCACTACAATTTTCACTGGAGAGGAACTTTCTTGGTACTTTTCCAAGTCAATGGCTCTTCAAAGTCCTTGAATGCGCAAATACATGTTTGTAAGTCTTTATACTAGGAAGATTCAATGTCAGCATACGGGAACATATCCTCCTTCTGTACAACTCTTGCTTAGAGGCCATTGTGTCGGTCAAGCCAGGTCAACGACGGGGTGTCCAGCGGCATTTATGGAACAATTGCTATAGAACAGAAGATAGTTTCCGAAGAACACATTTTGCAGTTTAATCGAATACTATGAGTGTAACTATTGGCTACAAAAAGGAAAATAAAAAAGAAAAAGGAAGGGGAGAGGCCGAGGTCACTCGGTTAAAAGATGTCAAACAGGTGGCAACCAAAAAAGAAAAAAAAAAAAAGAAAAAAAGAGTTGAGGCGAAAGAAAAATAGAAGAAGAAAAGAACCAAGAACAAAGAGCGTGAAAAGAAGCAGAAAAGAAAAGAAGGGAGGAAGACAAGAAAGGTATTCATGCACTTAAGTTTCGAACGTCTTGACAAGTCGGATTAATTTCAATTCACAAGCCCGGTAAGGATTGAAGTCATTCGTCTGTCTAATCGGATAAATTTTCCTAGTTTAGCCATAAATTCAAAAGTAGGTAAATTTTCAAAAACCGGTTCGATTTAGAAGTTATTTAGCTAAGAAATGACATAACAATAAAATTCTAGTGTCATGAAATCGTGGGATATTACAAAAGTTAATTTAGTCTCACAAATTGGTCGAAATGAATTTTTAAATTTTTGCGCGCAAGTTACGTGGAACTAACAACAATGAATATGAGCATTTCGTGGGTGCATAGGGATTGTTTGCAAAGCTGAAGTAACCTACATTATTTGGTTTCGCAACCTAGGTGACCAGTGTTTATCTCTCCTATGAATTTGTAAGCTTGTGTCTTAAAAGTGATAAGGATTCGATATATTATTAAAGAGCATATTTGCTACATAAAATTTAGATCAAACTTTTATTAATGTTGGTTATTTGTGAATGGTATGAAAAACGTTCTATGAAGTTAATGTGAAAAAGGTCATATGCACTATATTGTGAATGTATGAAATGAATTCTAAAACAATTTGAAAAATAAATTACGAAAGATATTTTGACGGATGAATTGACTTAAGAATTGTTATTAGTTTTGCTTATGAAACAAATTTATGAATATGTTCAATGTAGTCCTTCCACTAATTTAAGATCAGGAACAATATTGAATAATTTTATAGTCTAGGGACTAAATTGAACATATACTAAAAATTCATGAACTATATTGAACAAATTAAAAGTTAAGAGATCACATTGCACAATAAGTTAAAGTTTAGGGATCGCATTACACATTTAGACAAAGTTTAAGGAACATTTGTATCATCTTCTAAATAAAATAATATAAACCATTTTGTCCTTTGTTGCGCCCTTGTTATCTTTTCTTTTTTGGCTTCGAAAGGAGGGTTCACCGCTCTACGAGGCCCCATTAATTCTCGCCAGTGTAATCGAGGCTAGTAGAGAAAGGAATGGAAGTAATAGTATTATGATTCAAAAGGTCGTCTTTTCATGTATATTCAAAACTGAAAGACCAAATAGGGGCATAAATTTAAGAAATAATGGCATAAACGAAAAATAGGAAGAAGCAACTGTTTGTTAACCAGCTCAAATGGCTTGAACCCCTTGATACCTGAAATTAGCAGGGGGAAAGTGATGCAATATCCAGTGGAAGAACAAACTGCTCTGAAATTTTAGTCTTTCCCTTTTATTTAAGGATCAATATAACCAAAAACTCTAAATCTGTACACCTATACCACATTTACTCCAACCTAATATACCCACGCCACATTTATCTCAAAGATACACTCAAATCAGATTTACCCCAAATCAATATACATGCGTCATATTTATGCCAAATTATGGTAAATCTAGGATTCAAGGGGTAAATGTGACATGAGTGCACCGGTTTTAGATAAATGTGATGCGGGTTTATTAATTTGAGATTTTTTATAATATAAAAATTAATTTTGGATAGGTGTATTAATTTGGAGTTTTCAGTGGCATTAATCCTTAATTTTATAAGAATCCCGCTTCAAATGCACCTTAAGTTTTCTTCAACACGAAATATCATAAACTTTCGCAACAAAAAAAGTATTGACGCGTGAATTCATATACATATTTTCTTATAATCTTTAAAATCTAAATTACATATCAAATTTCGATGGAAAAACTATTGGCTTGAAATATCTTAATAGTAATGTATGAAATCATCCAAAATTCCTTTCATAATTTTAGCGCTTCAAATTTCTCGAGAAGTTTAGGGGTCAGAGAAGTTTTTTTTTTTTTTTTTTTTTTTTTTTTGGTCGAAGGGGCCAGAGAAGTTGCTTACAGCTTGCATGGACGACTTTGCGAGGTCGTCTATGACTTGCCGTCTCCTCTCCCGCTCCCTTCACACAGACCGACCGAATGTCTTCCGGTCTCCCCATGGGCACGAAAAGGAAGAAAAATCAGCACCACGAAGATCGTTCAATATCCTTGCCCCACGCGGGGAGAAAAATGCTTGCAAGGAAAACCTACAAGTGATTTGAAAGTTGACCCGAATTGACCCGTTTTAAAATAATGCAGATTGAACGAGTCAATGTCTATAAAATTGAGTTGTTCCCCTCCTTGAATATCTTCCAGTCTCCACATGCGCAAGAAAAGGAAGAAAAACCAGTACCACAAAAGATCGTTCAATATCCTGCCCCACACGTTAAAGAAATGCTTGCAAGGAAAACCTATAAATGATTTGAAAGTCAGATCCAAATTGACCAATTTTAATATAATGCAGATTTAAGGGGTCAAAGTCTATAAAATTGAGTTGTTCCCCTGACTACAATTTTTACTGGGGAGGAACTAACCTTATCTTTTTCGGTGCTCTTCCAAGTCAATGCAGAAGTCCTTAAAGTTAAAATACGCGTTTGTAAGTCTTACATTAGAAAGATTCAATGTCAGCATGCAGCAACATGTTTCGGTCCTGCTGTACAACATTTTCTTAGATGCCTGGTCAAAGACGGGTTGTATGGGGGCGTTCATCGAAGAATTGCTACAGAAAATACTTTCTCGATAAAAGATTTTTCCATGCAACAAAAGAGCGTCCACGCCTCTCCCAAGGCTCTGCTAATTCTCACCGGTGTGCTCAAGGCTATTAGGGGAAAGGAATGGAAATTAATGCATCATATATGAATTAATCCAACATATAAACGTTTAAACATTATGAAAGTTTTACGAATTTTGCTTTTAAAAGCAGCTAAAATGCATGAGTCGGAAGATTTTGTTTAAACAAAAAGTATAAAAGGAAAATCAAACTAGACCGGCAAAGGAAATCTTAAGCCTCGATGCTGATTTGAATTAAGATGGAATGGAAGATGGAAATTACTAACACATCTGAACTAGGTACAAAATACAAATACTAATGTTCATCAGCTACAGAAAATTCAAGACTTGAGAGTGATTCTGAGCATTATCGTGACTCAAAATTATTGTAACATTACATGCATTGATGACTAGGAATTGCAATTGATCCGAACTTGAGTTCATATAGTGGCGGCGGCGGTCGGACATGGAGGAACTGAAATTTCAGTTGTTCCATCCAACATCATCACCACAGATTTCATCGAAGGACGAAGAGCCGGTTCGTCCTGAATGCACCAGAGGCTCACTTTCACCAGTTTCTCCAACAACCACTTATCGACTTCCTCGCCTAGGACCAACTTGTCCAGCTCTCCATCTCTGAAATGCCTGTATGCCCAGCTGGAAAGGACGATCGCCTCAGGAGTCGACGCATTGACATCCATGTGCCTGCGACAGAATACGATCTCCAGGAGCATGATCCCATAGCTATAGACATCTGCCTTCACCGATATTGGGGTGCCCTTGTGCCATTCTGGCGCCATATAGCCTCTCGTCCCTCTGATGACTGTGAAGCTCCTGGTTTGATCCGGCATCAGGAGCTTTGCTAGCCCGAAATCGGAGATTTTGGCTGTCCAAAAGTCGTCCATCAGGATGTTTTGGGGCTTAATGTCACAATGGATGATCGGAGCATCACACTCCTCATGTAAGTAAAGAATTCCCTTTGCGATCTCCAAGGCAATTCTCACTCTCTCATTCCAATCTGGAGACCTTTGGGATCGGAACAGAAGGTCTGCGAGGGAGCCGTTGCTCATAAACTCGTAGACGAGAAGCCTCTTGGTTCCTTCAGCACAGTAACCAAGCAACCGGACTAAATTCTTGTGATGAGTCCTTCCAATCACCCGCATTTCAGCACAGAACTCCCTCTCCCCTTCACTGATCACCTTCTCCAGTCTCTTGACAGCGATGATTCTTTTGCCTCTCGACAAACTGCCCTTGTAGACTGCTCCGAACGATCCCTTTCCCAACTCTTTCTTGAAACCATTAGTCGCCCTCTTGAGCTCTTTGTAGGAAAATGGCCTCAGGGCGAGCTCCTCTGACAAACCGATATCTCCCCTATCTAATAACTTTCTGTACTCGAGAAACCGCAACTTGAACGCAAAAAGACCAGAAATTGCAAGGGCAATGAATGAACACGTCACGAGGCCTAGGGTCACTACGAGGAGGAGAACCGTTGTGTCCCTAGTCCTTATTATGACCGTGGGCGGCTCCTCTGAAGTGTTATCTCCTGTTTGTTTTTTCTTTACACCCTCAAACCCCACCTTGAAGAATGCCGATGATTTTTCTGGATCTCTCCTCGCATACTTCAGAGGAAGCGTTTGCTTCTTACAGTATCCATCTGAATCCAGGATTGCTACGTGGCAGTCGTAATCCTCCAAGCAGGACTTGCTGCAGTCATCCTCTTGCATTTTTACCTGGAAATATGGAGGGTCATCCCAAGTCATGTTCTCCATACGCACAATGTGGCAAGAGGAGGCGCTTCTTCCAGAATCCTTACACCACTCTTCAGTGAAATTCCTCTCGCACCCGCGAGATGTCTGGTCCATATTGATGAAATCAGTGCCTGGTAGGCAACGACAAACGGGTTGATCATCGTCGAAAGTACAATAGCTGTTGAACCCACAAAAGCTATTCACGCTGCATATATCGTCCAGTGCTGACCACTTGAGGGAGGTTTTGTACCCGTAAGAGCGGTTGAAACTATGAGAGTATAGTTGAAGAATTCCGTTCGAGTCCAACACTGCACGGTACATAATTGAATTGTTGAATGCAAAGGGGCCATCATTCAATACGTAATACACCATCGAATCTGTACTGTTGATGAGAAGCAATGCGCCTGTTGAATTTAGATGCAAATACAGATTCTGCTCACCCCACGTCTCGGAAGCCCAGTAAGCGTCCACTGATATGTTTGGAGTGTGAATGGGGTAAAGCACAAGATTGCCATCGTACTGCATTTCAAGGCGAAATCGTCCGGTTGAGCGATTACTCTTAGACACGCTTGAAAACAACGCAGCCCCGCGAGACAGAGATTGGCCTCCCATTAATGTATCAGTAGGGAAACTAAAACTATCCCAAATGACACGGTGATCTTCATTGTAGAGTATAAAGTTCCCGGAATCATTCATGGCAGCGTAGGAAGCTGATTCACGTACAGAAGCAATCGGCTTACTGTTCCTAGAGTCAGTCCTCAGGAGAAGCTTACCATCCATTGTTAATTCGAGTTTGGCTGTGAATCGCACTGGTTGATCATCTCGGTTTGCGGTCCATGTGGTTCTGTTTTCTACCTCACCCATCATCCAAATTCCTACCGAGAATCCATTCCCGTTCTGGTAGAAACCGAAAGCGAAGCGGCCGGAAGGCGAAAGCCATGAGGTGGGGTGATTTGTGGGGGAGAGTGAAAAGCCTAATTTAATGATGTTGGGCTGTTCTTGGACGCATGTTGCAGATCGAAAGTGCACTAACAGTAGGAGAAATAAAGTATATTTGGAAGCCATGAGAGAAATCTGTGAGAGGTGGAGTTCAGTTTCTTTGGCTAACTAGGAGTTGCTTTTGAATGTTGAATGCTCACCAAGACTTGAGGGGTTCGGAGAAGTTGCTCACAACTTGCGTGGATGACTTTGGCTGCGTTTGGTTCAGCATTTGCAATGGGCTTTGAGTCCAATGCAAATGCTGAAAGCCCAAAGCTATTTTGGGAAAATGCGGTTGTGTTTGGTAAAAAAATTTTGCAAATGGACTTTGAGCTGGATGTGTGTTTGGTAAAATAAACTTTTGCAAGGGGCTTTGATGGGTATTATTTTTTCTTTTTCTTTTTTTTTTTTGAAAATTCAGATAAACCCTTCGCCGGACCGGCGAGGGCTGCGGCCCGCCGGCGGCCGGCGGCGGCGGCCGGGCCGAGGTCGCCGAGGCCGGCGACCTCCGGCGAGGGTCGCGCGACCCGCCCGAGGGCCGCCGGAGGTCGCCCGACCTCGGGCGACCCTCGGCGAGGGTCGCGCGACCCGCCCGAGGGCCACCGGAGGTCGCCCGAACTCGGGCGACCAGGTCGCTGACCCGAGGCCGCGCGACCCGGGCGACCGCCGCCCGGGTCTCGCGGCCGCAGCGGCCCTCGCCCGGGTCTCGCGAGGGTCGCGCGACGGCGAGGGCCGCTGCGGCCGCGAGACCCGGGCGGCGGTCGCCCGGGTCGCGCGCCCCCGGGTCGAGCGACCCCCGGGTCGCCCGAGTTCGGGCGACCTCCGGCGGCCTCGGCCGGGTCGCGCGACCCTCGCCGGAGGTCGCCGGCCTCGGCGACCTCGGCTCGACGGCCGCCGGCGCGCAGATCTGCTCGCCGGCGGCCGTCGCCCTTCGCCGGTCCGGCGAAGGGTTGCTCCTTTTACATTTAAAATAAAATAAAATAAAAGGGTAATAACGAAAATAAGAAAAATCAACGAGGGTAATTTAGGAAGGAAAAATATGTTTTCAGCATTTCCAAGGACCCTGCTTTCATTTGAAAGCTCCTTGGGGAGGTTGCCAAACACCTTCTCTTTGGCTGAAGGGGCTTTGGGGGCTGGATGGGCTTTCTAAATGCCCATCCAAACGCACCCTTTGTGAGGTCGTCTTGACTTGCCAAGTCTATGCCTTTTTGACTGGAAAAGTTGGAGTCGCTTGGAGTGAAAGATGGGGTACGTTTCCGGGACCATTTAACCCCACTAGACATAATGGATATGTTTGTAGTCAAAATGGCTAAGTACGATAAATCTTTTGCTGTATCATACCGAGAACCCTTTCGACTGACGTGGTAGCGAAATGTGAATAATTTTCAAGAGCAAGAACAGATTAATTAGGCACCGGCGACTCATGGAGAATGTGCATCCTGGGATGTAATACTTCACAATGGAAAATCTCCCATCATAAAGCTTCATTTGGACATCTGGAAGGGCTGGTTATTTTTCGTTCCATTCAAATTTCTATCTGTTGGGAACCTCAATAGTGTTGGAATTGTCTCAACTGCTGTTTTCTGTCATGTTTTCCTCTATTTTTTTTTTTTAAAAAAAACAGCCAAGTTCATTTAGTTATGCATTTAGTGTTTTTGCTATTTTCTAGGAAGTTAATAGCACTTTTGTGTGCAATGATGTGTTGCACGTATGTGAGCAGTTTTTGCTTTGTATTTAATTGTGGTACTCGACAGTTTTTTTCTTAAGCACAAGACATATGACTTTTTTGATCTTTTCTCTCTCTCAAACAACATAAATTTTTCTGTTTTGATTGTTGCTTTATGAGCTTTAACATTGGTATCAGAGCATTTGTGGGATCTTAAGGGAGTACGAAGTGAGGGTAAGTGAGTGAAAATTGCTTCCAATCTGCAAAGAAAAAGCTGATGAAGGCAGGATCGAGTGGATTCTTTGCAATGGCTGCTCCAGTCTTTACTGGGGAAAATTATCAGGCTTGGGTTGTCAAGATGACGGCATTCTTGGAGGGTCATGATTTATGGGAGGCTGTGGAGAATGATTATGAGGTTACTCCACTTCCAGACAATCCGACCTTGAATCAGATAAAGTACCATAAAGAGATAATCACAAGGAAGGCCAAGGCTAAGTCTTGCCGGTATGCTGTTGTTTCACCCACTATCTTCACAAGGATCATGAGATGTGATTCTGCAAATGCAATATGGGATTTCTTAAAGGATGAATACGAGGGAGATGAGAAGATAAGAGGCATGAAGATGCTGAATCTCTTGAGGGAGTTTGAGAGACAGCATATGAAGGATTCAGAGTTAGTGAAGGAGTACTCTGATTGGTTGGTTGGGATAGCTGAAAAAATCAGAATTTTAGGGATTGACTTGAAGGATGAAAGGCTTGTTCAGAAGATCCTGGTGTCTCTTCCAGAGAAGTTCGAAGCCACCATAGCATCTCTGGAAAATACAAGAGACTTACCTGATATAAAACTTGCATAATTGTTAAATGCTCTGTAGGCATAGGAGCACAAAAGACTGATGAGAAGAGAAGAGTTTGTAAAGGGTGCGCTACAAGCTAGAGTGAAATCAAATGATGGAGGCAAAGGGAAGAAATGGATTCAGCCTAGAGAAAATGCTGGTGACTCCAAGTTTGTAGTAAAAGAAGGAAATTATGGTGGGTCTAGCAAATGGAAGAAGAACAAAAAGCCTTGTCAATACTGCGGTGGAACTAATCATCAATTTTTTAGATGTTGGAGAAAGCCTGATGCTAGGTGCAGAAGATGTCATAAGTTGGGTCACATGGAAGCCATCTACAAAGAGAAAAATTACTAGCAAGCAGAAGAAGCCCAGGTAGCAGTGAACGAAACTGAGGAAGAGCACTTGTTTGTAGCTTCTTTTTCAGAATCTTCTGTTGGGAATGATGCATGGCTGGTGGATAGTGGCTGTACCAATCATATGACTGGCAATTCGAAGCCATTTAGGAGTCTAGACAAAGTCGATCGATCCGAGTCGAAATGACAACGGACAGTATATCGAAGTGCAAGGAAATGGTACAGTGGCTATTGAAGGAAATCGGGAGGTGAAGCTGATCAGTGATATTCTTTTTGTACCAAATATTGACCATAATCTGTTAAGTATTGGTCAATTAATTAAGAAGGGCTATAAAGTGAAGTTCGAAGGGAAGGAATGTCTTATTAATAATGCAGATAGCAAAAAAGTGCTAAGAATCACAATGAAGGACAAGAGTTTCATGTTCAAGCCACAAGAGATGCAACAAATGGCTTTAAAGTGCAAAGAAGAAAATGCAGAGATATGGCATAAAAGACTTGGGCATGTTCATAGAAAGAGCATGTCGTTTATGCAGAGAAATAGCTTGGCAGATGACTTGCCAAGTTTGGATGAGGAATTTCCACAGTGCAGAACTTGTCTTCTTGGCAAGCAAGCCAGATTTCCTTTCAAAGAAGGAGGCTGGAGAGCATGTGAGAAGTTGCAATTAGTCCACACAGATCTATGTGGATCTATGTCTAAGTCTTCTCTCAATGGTAGCAAGTATTTCATTACCTTCACTGATGATATGACTAGGATGGGTTGGATTTATTTTCTGCGAGCTAAGTTTGAAGTTGCTGATGTGTTTGTGAAGTTTAAAGCCTTAGTTGAGAATCAGAGTGGGAAGGAAATTAAAATGCTCAGGTCTGATAATGGTTTTGAGTATACTGCTCATAAGTTTAAGTTGAATTGTGAGCAAGCAGGAATTGTGCAACAGTTAACTACTCCCTATTCACCTCAACAGAATGGGGTCAGTGAGAGGAAAAACAGAAGCATTATGGAGATGGCCAGATGTATGATGCATGAGAAGATGTTGCCTAAGAAATTCTGGGCTGAGGTAGCTAATACTGAAATGTTCCTATTGAACAGGTTGCCCATAAAGGCCTTAGAGAGGTCAACACCTTTTGAAGTCTAGTATGGTGTTAAACCTTCTGTGAAGAATTTGAAGGTTTTTGGGTGTTTGTGTTATACTCATGTTCCTCAGGTCAAGAGGGACAAGTTGGATAAAAGAGCTAAGCTTGGAATCTTCATTGGGTATAGTCTCTAATCAAAGACTTACATAATTTTTCACCCTATGACAAGGAAGGTGATTGTAAGCAAAGATGTTGTTTTTCTAGGGGAAGATGAGTGAAATTGGATGGAAAGAAAAAGTGCAGAACAGCAACAGTTCGAAAAACAACCTGCAACAGATGTAGAGGTTGATGAAGTTATAGATGGATTAGAAGACAATATGGATGATTTACCAATGAGAGGCACAAGGTCACTTGCTGAAATCTATGAAAGAAGCAATGTGGCAATACTCGAACCATCTAACTTTGTGGAAGCTAAGGAGGATTAGAGGTGGATTGCAGCAATGCAGGAGGAGATTGCAATGATCTAGAAAAACCACACATGGGAGCTTGTTGACAGACCATCTCATAAGAATGTGATTGGGGTTAAGTGGGTGTTTAGAACAAAACTTAATCCTGATGGTTCCGTTAATAAACACAAAGTTAGACTAGTGGTGAAAGGTTATGCACAAATATGGGGAGTAGACTATTCTGAAACATTTGCTCATGTTGCACAACTTGATACAATAAGGCTACTGTTAGCTATTGCAGCAGAGAAGGTGTGTCATATATTTCAGTTAGATGTCAAGTCTGCATTCCTGAATTGAGAGCTTGATGAGGAGATTTTTGTTAAACAACCTGAAGGCTTCAGTATCAAAGGCCAAGAATAGAGTGTATATAGGTTGATGAAAGCTCTATATGGACTGAAGCAGGCTCCAAAAGCTTGGTATGGGAAGATAGATCGATATTTGCAAGATTTTGGCTTTGTAAAAAGTTTAAGTGAGTTCACTCTTTATGTCAAGAAGGTGAATCACAGTATTGTAATTCTGTCACTTTATGTAGATGATCTATTAGTGACGGGAAATGATAAAGAATTGATAGAGAAGGTGAAGCAAGATCTATTTGCAGTTTTTGAGATGTCAGACTTGGGAAAGATGGCTTATTTTTTGGGTCTAGAAGTCTCTGTCAGAAAAAATACATGAAGGAAATTCTAAAGAAGTTTCAGATGGAAGATTGTCAAAGTATAAGCACTCCTATGGCTGCTAAAGAGAAGCTGCAGAAGAATGATTGAACAGATGCAGTAGATGCTTCTATGTATAGAAGTCTGATTGGGTGTCTCATGTATCTTACAGCAACCAGACCAGATATTCTATTTGCTGTGAGTGTTTTATCTAGGTTTATGAGTAGTCCTAGGCAGTTACATTTGACTGCAGCAAAAATGGTTTTGAGATATCTCAAAGGAACATTGTTCTTTGGTGTGAAGTTTAAGAAATGTCAGAAGTTTAATTTGCAAGGATTTTCTGATAGTGACTGGGCTGGTTCAGTAGATGACATGAAGAGTACGTCTGGATATTGTTTCGGTTTTGGTTTTGCTTGTTTCTCCTGGTGTTCTAAAAAACAAGAGATTGTAGCTCAGTCTAAGGCTGAGTTTATAGCAGCTACTACAGCTGCAAATCAAGCTTTGTGGCTAAAGAAGATAATGAAGGATTTGTGGTTGAATTCCAGTTATTGTATCGAAGTCAATGTGGACAATCAGGCTGCTCTAGCAATATCACGGAATCCCGTTTTCCATGGCAAAACCAAGTATTTCAAAGTCAAATTTTTCTTTCTGCGTGAGGTGCAACAAAGTGGCAAAGTTAAGTTGGTCTATTGCAAATCTGAAGATCAGCTTGCAGATATGTTCACAAAACCACTTCAGGCTAGAAGATTTAAGCTGTTAAGAGAGAAAATAGGAATCTGCAGTAGCAACTAATCCAATGAGGAGTTTGTTGGAATTGTCTCAACTGCTGTTTTCTGTCATGTTCTCCTCTGTTTTCCTCTGTTTTTTTAATTAAAAAACAGCCAAGTTCATTTAGTTATGCATTTAGTGTTATTGCTATTTTCTAGGAAGTTAATAGCACGTTTGTGTGCAGTTATGTGTTGCACGTATGTGAGTAGTTTTTGCTTTGTATTTAGTTGTGGTACTCGACAGTTTTTTTCTTAAACACAAGACATATGAAGTGCTATGCTCTGTTTTATCTTTTCTCTCTCTCAAACAACAGAAATTTTTCTGTTTTGATTGTTGCTTTAGGAGCTTTAACAAATAGTTATCACCAACTTTGCTCGAATTCGAGTCCTAAAGGTTAGCTAAGCTTCACATCTCTTCACAAAAGCATCAGATTATAACTGGTAACTTCTGTCCTCTGCAGATCGAGTCTGGCAAAAGGAATTCTGCTATTACATGGAAAAGCCTTGGCATTGCTCTGTTATCTGTTCATTTACTGGCATTTTTCCCAATGCTGAAGTTTCTTTGTAGCATGCTAAGGACTCAAAACCGTATGGAGATATTTTATTCGACCTTGAGTCAGAAAACAACAGTATTCTCATGAAAAAAGGGAAACGAAACTCTCATACCTAATGAGAGGTCCGGAGGCTTCGGCTACAAAGATGCCTACTAAGTTACATTTACGAGATGTAGTTGCAGACATGTGACCTATTTATTCTTGACAGCAGAACAGATGCAAGGAGTACATGGCTGGAAATGGTTTACTAAGTCTCATGAATGTGACCTGTCACAGTGAATATTTGTGGATGCTCTACAAGTTACTGAGAAGCACCAAACAAAGTTGAAAATCGTCCTTTGAGTGAGGTGCAATGAAGTTATCATATGATGAGTCACGCAAGTTAAGATGAACAGGAAGATGGGGTTGGGCATGGTGGGCGTGGCACATCCATAATACCTTCCAGCATCAATATCACATCCTTGATTGAAGGGCGAATCTCCGAATCATCTTGCACGCAAAGGAGCCCAATTTGCACCATTCTTTCGACGCTTTTCATGTCTACTTGTTCATCTTTTACGAGCTTGGGAAGCTATCCGGTGATGTAGCAGTTGTAGACCCACGAGCAAAGCAGCACCTCATCTGCTGACGAGACGTCGACCACCATGTTGCTCCTGCAGCACACTATTTCCAGCAACACAACTCTGTAGCTGTAAATATCGGCCTTTGTCGATACCATGGCGCTCCTCTGCAGTTCTGGGGCCACATAGCCTCTTGTACCTCTGACTTCAGTTTTGGTACCAGTTTGATTTGGCATTAAGAGCTTCGCTAGGCCAAAATCCGAGATTTTTGTGGTCTGAGATTCATCCATGAGGATATTTTGCGCCGTGATGTCGTAGTGAATTATTTGGAGCTCACACTCTTCATGCAAATATAGGATTCCGCTTGCTACTTCCAACGCAATTCTCATTCTTTCACTCCAAGGAGGCCGCCTTTCAACATCAAACAGGAGATCTGCGAGTGATCCGTTCTCCATATATTCGAATACAAGAAGCTTCTTCGAGCTCTCCATGCAAAAGCCGAGCAATTGGACTATATTTTTGTGGTGAGTATGACCGATTGCAGCCATTTCAGCCTGGAACTCTTTCTCTCCTTGTTCGGTGGCTCTCTCTAATCTCTTTACCGCTACACGCTTGCTGCCATCGGACACTGTCCCTTTGTACACCGCCCCAAGAGAGCCCTTACGGATCGCTTCCGTGAACCCACTGGTAGCTTCTTCAAGCTCCTTATATGAGAAGGATTGCAGCGTGAACTCTCGTGCTGGACCCAAAGTAGAATCTATTGACAGCCTCGCGTACTTATGAACTCGGTATCGATACAACAAGAAACTAAACGCAGCTATCAAGGAGCAGAAAATTGTAATAGGACCCAAGCTGACCTCGACAATCAAAACAAGTGTATTCTTCTTCTCTGTCAGAATTTGCTGCCTAGTTGGGACCGGTGCCTTTTGATAAGCAACGGGGGGGCTGGCAAGAGTATCTTTACTAACAGCGTGGAGGAATCATTCCCAGTTGCTTTCCCATAGACGATAGGTAGCTTCATCTTGCTGCACAATCCGTCTCGATGCAGAGCGACATCAGAATTGCAGTCTTCCAGGCATGAGCTCTTGCACTCGCGGATGGGAAGTGGTAGTATCAAATAAGGATGACTCCCGACTTCTAGCCTCGGCAGTGGGGTGATACTCGAAGTAATATTAGCGTCTTCCACACCACAGTGCTGTTCGTAGCTGGAGTTCCTCCGGCAACCCAAAAATCTCTTGCTTTCATTGATGAAAGCAAAACCAGGAAAGCGATCACACCATGCCCCGTCGCTGCTGCCTCTGCAGTAACTGTTATATCCACAGAAGCCTTTAACATCACATTGGTTCTCTGGTGCGGACCACCGAACGGACACTACTGAGCTTGAGAAGTCGCCTTTCAAGAACCAGTGTAAATAGAGCCTGAATATCCCATCGTCATCGAGTGTTGCGCGATGAACGGTACTGCCGCCTTTGCTAAAAAACGAGCTATGATTGGCGAGAATTTTCTCGTAAATGCCACTATATGTCCGCAAAGCAAGAGTTCCTTGAGAATCAAGATTTAGATGCAGTGAGGATTGCCCGGGAGTATTACTCGACCAGTATCCGTCCTGCTGGGCATCATCCGAGTGGTTGACAGAATACGCGACAAGATTCCCATCATATTGCATGAAGATTCTAAACCGACCGCTTGAGCGGTCAAGCGATGATTTGCTCGAAATCAGTTCGTTTCCCACGGAGAGGTTCTGACCGCCCAGTATGGTGTCGGTCGGGAAATCGAAGCTCTCCCAGATCACACGAGAATTGTTGCCGTAGAGCATAAAATTACCGGAATCAAGCATGGAAGCCGAGGTAGCAGGCTCCAATAATTCAGAGCCGACAAGGGATTCCTCCTGACCTCCCAGACCGGTTCGGACGACGAGTTCACCGTCCATAGTGAGCTTAATTGTCGCGTTTGAGGAGACCAATGGGTCATCTCGGTTTGCAGTCCACACGAGAGTGTTGGTAGGCTTACCAACAAGCCATATTCCAATGCCGTACTTTTCCCCTTGAGGATAGAACCCGAAGGCGAAAAGACCCGACGGCGAATGCCACGAAGTGCGGTTGGTTCTCAGAGAAAGCGATGAACCGGTGGTTATCACGCTGGAGGTTGTTTGTTGAGTGTAAAAGGACAAGGAAAGCAGAAAGAGGAGCGGGTAAGCCACTTGCACAATCGCCATGGGAGAAAGCCGCGCAGAAAGAGGGATAGACAGAGAGGGAAAAAGTTTTTCAAATTTTTCCAGGTTCGTTTCACAAAAATAGAACTAGTCAATAAAAACACTTTTCGCTATTGAAAAAAAAAAAAAAAAACCTTCAAAAGTGGGGATAATGTTTTCCATTTCTGAAAAAATGATAAACATTTTCCCTAACTTCTTCCATCTTGCATTCTTTCACCAAACACATATTCCTTTTTCTTTTTGTTCTTTTTTTTATTTTTTTTAAATAATATTTTTAATTCTTTTTCTTTTTCTTTTTCTTCTTCCTTTATCGATTGCCGACCATGGTGGCGGTTGCCAACCAACCACAGGCCAACTCCCACCTTGCCCAAGGCCGATTCAGTGAGGGCGAGGCTCAAGCTTGTAAGATCCGGCAAGCCGCAAGCTCATTTGCCTCGGCGAAGCTCGAGCTTCACGAATGTAGCGAGTTGCGAGCCGGCCAGCCTTGGCGAAGTTTGGGCTCACTTGGATTGACCGAGCCTCGAGTTCGCCAGCATTAGCGAGCTCAAGCTCGCTTAGATCGGGTCAACGATCTCGTAGCTTACCGTATCCAAGCAAGCCTCAAGCTCGCCGAATCTGGCAACCCACGTTTTGGTCAACCGTTGGGTAGCCGGCCATTGGCGAGGCATGCGGCGACGGAGGAAGGAGGAGGAAGAAGGAGGAAGGAAAAAGAAGAAGAAAATTAAAATAATAAAAATTCCATTTTTTAAAAATATATATAAATTAAAATTATTATTTTTTGATAATTTTTCGCTAAAAATCAAATTAAATAACGAAAAATGGAAATTATTTTTTGCTGAAATTTGAAATTTCAACAAAATACAGGAAATATAGTCATTTTCTTGGAAAATGACATTCTAAAAATATTTTTCGAAATCATAATATTTTTCGCAAAACAAACGGACCCTTAGTTGAAATCTCACTAACGAGTTGCTATGTGACCATTTCCAAGGAAATCCAGTTGTCCAACGAACCAGCAAGACGAGGAAAATGACATTCTAGAAAATATTTTTCGAAAACATAATATTTTTCGCGAAATAAATGGATCCTTAGTTGAAATTTCACTAACGAGTTGCTATGTGACCATTTCCAAGGAAATCCAGTTGTCCAATGTGACCATTTCCAAGGAAATCCAGTTGTCCAATGAATCAGCATGTCACGCCCCGATCTTCGGGCACGCACAGATCCTTATCACTTTATCGATTTTATAATGCGATATCCCAGAACTATGTATCGCCAACCCTTTCATTTATTAAGTACATGCGAAAACAGTTAAAATCCCCAGACAATAAAACGATGGGATAGAAAAGCAGGGCCATATTTTTCATATTGAAACTTATAACCAAACTTTTATACAAAACACAAACCAGAGTACTCTACAACTTTTTACTCTATCTCTATTCACATCAAAATAGAGATCTCAAAAGAAGATAGAATCTCAATCCATCCAGGCCGTACTTAAGGCCCCTCTCGGGATTATCTTCTTTTTCAGAAATTCTTCTCCTCAGGTTTTACCTCCGAGTTCTCCCACTCAGATTCCTCCTCATCAGCTTCTCATCGGGGTCTTGAAATGTTTTAAGGCCCCTCTCGAGATTATCTTCTTTTTCAGAAATTCTTCTCCTCAGGTTTTACCTCCGAGTTCTCCCACTCAGATTCCTCCTCCTCAGCTTCTCATCGGGGTCCTGAAATGTTTTCCCCAAACTGGGATGAGACTACGTCTCAGCGAGTTCTACCCCACTAAGCCTGATTAGTAAACAATTATACTATAAGCTGCCTATACACGCATAGGGCAGAAGACATACCTTGGCCTCATATCCCACCTGCATGTTAGCACATGTCAAATAGGCACCCAAGCAATCACATCTCAGATCGAAGCATCGATCAAATCGACCTAGTCGATTATATGCCAACAAAACCACTCACGGTCATTTCCAATCAGTCAATCAATTCACAACAACAGATCAAAACAATGATCAATCGACTAGCAATCGATTACACGTCATCGTCGACCACCTCTCCACATCAACACCATACTTTATAATCTCCATTCGGGTACTCAGTCATAGAGCCAGATGAATGCTCTCGGGTGTCTTTTTCGCCAAGGTGACGTACAATGAACACTTTACTATGCTCTTGGGCGTCTTTTTCGCCAAGGTGATATATTCATCACAGAGCCAACATAAACAATTCACTATGCTCTCGGGCGTCTTTTTCGCCGAGGTGATATATTCATCACAGAGCCAACATAAACAATGGACAGCACTCGTGCGTTCTTTAAGGCGTCGTTTTCACCAGTGATATCCTTAATCACCGAACCACGTATGTCCATGATAATGCATATAGTAAGCACTCGTGCGTTCTTTAAGGCGCCGTTTTCACCAGTGATTTCATTATCATCGAACCACGTATGTCTACATTGATGCAGGTAATAAACAGCACTCGTGCGTTCTTTAAGGCGCCGTTTTCACTAGTGATTTCCTTATCACCGAACCACGTATGTCTATACCTCGTACCCGATCGATCTCAGCCAAAATTATTCTTAGTTCAGCCTCACAATTCTACTCACTTTACAACTCAACAAAGCATTATAAATGCTGAATAAACATACTTGGCTATTTACCAATCAATAATTCAATCTCAATCAATTCCAATCAATTCCAATCAATTTAGGGTAAGTCCCTAAAATATCACAATTTATTTAATTCCATACAACGTGAAATTCAATTAAATAAACGGATCACGCACGACAATCTGCACGAGATTTCGGTCGTCGGCCATCAAAATCTTAATTTCCGAAAAATAAATAATTAATAATCATTAAAAATTCAATTTAACACAAAATAAAGCATAATTAAATAAACGGACTTCACCACGGTCACCAGCATAAAATTTCAGTTCCAAACCATCTCAGTTGAATTTTCGGAAAATAAATAATTAGTTAATTTAATTCCGAAAATTAATATTTAAATACTAAAAATTCCGCTTAGGCTCGAAAAGCCTAATTGGAGCCCACTAAGGGTCGGGAAAAATCCCGAGGCACTTCCAATAATTAGTAGACCATGTCTACTTGCTAATTACGCAATTAATTTTTATCTAAATCGCATCACAATTGACTAATAATTACTATTTTATTTTAATATAATAACCTAAACATAATTAATTAAAACTAAACCAACCTTAATCATAATTAGCCAACTAATTTGGGATTAGTGAGATTACTCACCAAATCGCGCGCAAATCGGATCAATCCGATGGGGACGACACGAGGAACGATAAACCCAAAAGCACGGCTAGGGTTTGGGGTCCGGAAACGGCCCAAAACCAACCACGAACCGGCTGGAAACCCACTCGCGGGTTTGCTGGTCCGGGAGAGGGTTGGGGGCGGCAAGAGGTCGGGAGAGCGGGCGGAGCTCCGATGAGGCCGGACGGCGGCTCCGGCGGCCTGCTCAGCCGCTCACGGTGGCTGAACAGAGGCCGAACAGAGGCTGGATCGTGCGGCAAGAACGGCAAGCGCGGGCGGCGCACGGGCGGCGAACGGCGGACGTGCGGCGTGCGCGGGCGTGCGGTGCGGCGGCGGGACAGGCGGCGACGGTGGCTGGCTACTGCTTCCGATCTTCTGCAGCTTCTGGTTCGTTGTTTCCACGAAGAAGAAAGAAGGAGAAGAAGGAAGAGGGGGTTCGGTCACGTGGGGTGGGGAGAAGAGAGAGAAGAGAGAGGAGAGAAAAAGAGATAAGAAGCTTTGACTAGTCAAAAAGGAGAGAGAAGAAGCAAATTTGAACTTGGCAAGGGTGTTCGGTGGGGGAGGGGGAATCGCACGAGAGAAAAGAGGGAAAGAAAAAGGGAAAATAAAATAATATTCTAAATAAGAAAACACCATTTTCTTATTATCTCTATTATTTTTCCTTTTCTCATTCCCTTTTTAATTTCTTTCGGTCTTCATTTTTCCTCCGATAATTTCTTTATTGAAATTTTGATCATTACGATAATTTGATGAAATGAGACAGACCCATAAATGAATTGTGATCTGATCGAATATTCGATTAAAACAAAATTGAATTTCATGGTTAGAATCAATCAAACGTGAATTTAGTTTAATCCAACCAATTGAGTAGCTTTTAGGGATTTTATGCAGATACATCCCTTAACGGCTTCACCCAATCGGTTAGTTAACTCCTGAGTGATCAACTCAGAAAAAAAGGACCATAAGCACGTCGACGAAGTGCCCATCTCACTTTATCGAAAACATGGTCGAATTTCAGGATGTCACACAGCAAAACGAGGAGAATGACATTCTAGAAAATATTTTTTGAAAACATAATATTTTTTTCGAAATAAACAGACCCTTAGTTGAAATCTCACTAACGAGTTGCTATGTGACCATTTCCAAGGAAATCCAGTTGTCCAATGAACCAGCAAGACGAGGAGAAGAGAACCTGCGGACTTGGCGGGAGGATTGGACAAAGAAGCAAAACCGACACTAGAAGAAAAGCTGTCCTCCGCTTTTGTATCCGCGACACAAGTACACAGGAAGATCTCACTTTAACTTCTGTCTACTTCGATGAAAGAGGTGGCCAAAATGATTGCTTGCCAACTATAAACGTTAAATACACGCATAGACGAGAGACTTTGCTAGTCACCCTTAGGAATTTTGCTCTAATTATCCATCTCCCGAAATTTCCAAGCACTTTTCGGCAAGAGGTAGCTTACCATTTAGATTCATTTTAAGGACTTGGCACAGATGTGGTTAACATGTCGCCCCGAGCAGACCTCCAATGACTAGATAATCTCTCCGTATCTCTCAAACCAACCACACGTTTCCAAATCTCCCCAGGACTAGGAGCACGCGCGAGAAGAAAATGCTTGCCAGGAAAACTGTATAGGGATAAAATGTATGTCAACTTCTCTCTTATTTCCTCGTCCTTCACTCAACCAAGAAAGAATTAGACAACTCATTATGCTATTTCTCCTTACGCCAAAAACACAAAAATTTAATCTATTTCCTCAACCTGGCTATCGACATATAATTTGGTTCCAGTCAATCATGCCTTGTGCATAAAGATGGCATCCATTTGAAGTTTTAAGGAAAATTCCAAATAAGGGTCAAAAGTGCTCTCATCTTCTCAAATAAATATCTAAAGTGAACCTTATTTTAAATAAGAGTTTGAAATGGCTATATCAGTCTCAACGAGTGGCCTTAAATGGTTATAATTATTTCAAAGAAGGACCTAGTTTCGCCGGGGAAAAGTGCCAAAAAAGTCTTAAACCTTTTGCCTTTGTACCGATTTAGTCCTAAATATTGTTTTAGTGCCGATTCAGTCCTAAACCTTTTTAAGTTGTGCCAATTCAGTCCTTTCTAACCAATTTTACTGACTGGACGCTAGCCAATTAACGTGGCCTGATTGGCGCGATGTTAACAATTTTTAATAATATTTTAATATTTTAATATTATTTTAATGTTATTTTCTTATTTTTGTCTTTTTCCTCCAACGATTGCCAAGGTCCGGCGTTCGGCCAGAGGCAACCACCAACGAGAGCAAGGCCGACCTCGCCGGATCTAGCGAGGCGAGCCTCGCCCATGGCCAACAAGGGCCGGCGAGGGCGAGGCTCACCCATGGCCTAATTTGGTGAGGTCCGCGAGGCTCGACCTTGCCCATGGCCGCCTCGCCGAGATCAAGCCATGGGCGAGGCTCGCCTCACCAGATCCGGCGAGGTCGGCCTCGCCCTCGCCAGCGGTCGCCTCTGGCCGGTCGCCGACCTCGGCAACCGGGAGGAAAAAAAGACAAAAAGAAAAAATATAAAAAATATAAGAAAAATATTTAAAAATATTTAAATATTATTAAAAGTTGTCAACGTCAACGCCGATCGAGCCACGTCGGTCGACCGGCTTCTAGTCAGCAAACTCCGACCAAAATTGGCCGGAAAAGACTGAATTGGCACAACTTAAAAAGATTTAGGACCGAATTGACGCAAAAAAAAAAAAAGTTTATGACTAAATCGGCACAAAAGCAAAATGTTTAAGAGTTTTTTGGCACTTTTCCCAGTTTCGCCGACTCACTAGCTGGCAAAATATTCCAACTAAGGATATTTTTATGAAAACACAAGTTAAATTAAAATTAAATTAAATTAAATTAAATTAGATTAAAAATTAAAAAAAAAAAAAAAACACAAGCCGGAAGGGTCCCTCTAGCTGTGGCTATCGCCCAATCACCGATGGGGCAACGACAAAGGCCAGTGGGGTCCCCGGCACTTGTGTTTTCTTTTTTTTTTTTATTAATTTTTTAGAAGAAAAAATGGAAAAAAAAAAGAAAGAAAAAAAATTAAGAATTTAAAATTTTAAAAGACAAAAATGCTTTTCATATCCGATGAGTTCAGCCTTTCTTTGACATTGATATGACACTTCGCGCTTATTTGAAATAAGATTAACTTCAAGCCCTTATTTGAAAAAATTAAGATATTTCGGACTATTATTTAAAATAATATCTACTTCAAGCTCTTATTTGAGAAAATGAGAATATTTTCGGCCCTCATGTGAAATTTTCCCCAAGTTTTATGCCAGAAAATAGGACAAATTGGTTCTTTTGCAGCCCCGACTGACTAGCAAAGAATTCCAATGTTGGGCACTGCGATACCAAACATGCCCGCGGATTCTAAATTGGGATCATCGGGTGTCCTGCACTATGAATCCCCATTTCTGCAAAGATAGCTCCATAGACCGCCCTATAATTCAAGCCGATGCGCAGAAAAGAATTCAACAAGAGAGCTTGTACAGACTCGGCACAAGCAATTTAGCTTTAAGAGCAGCACTGGCTGATGAAAATTTTTCTTTTTTTGCCCACTAAAGTTATGTACTATTAGTTTCTGTTTACATCTCAGAATATATACCAGCAAGCACTCTATATATACTGTCGACAGATATAACAATTCACGTAACAATCTGCTGATAATCACAACAGCAGCAGATTGAAACCATAACTAAGAAAAACAAAGCAATAAGGTAAGGTCTCTGTACAAAGTAGCCTGTGGCCTATACTTCCTCCATGGTGATACGTCATGCGGTAAAGCAAAAGCACCGGTTGGTATTTCCAATAGCAGGCAATAAGTATGTACGGATTAAATATGAACAGTAGGACCCAGCTGCTAATTCAATCTCATTATGCTTTGTCTGTACATGTGTAAAAAGATTTGAGGTCGGTCAGCAGTGAATTCCACAGGTACTTCTGCTAAAATTTAACGGTACCCCCACCGGTAGATTCTACAGCAGCAGCATGATTGGTCACGCTCTGTGACCTACCGGTACCCCCTTGAGAAAGCAGTAAATTCTTCATCTCCTTATAACCCTTAAGTTCTTCCAAAGCATCAGCTGTTGTCTTGGACGCGAGAAAAGCAGAGGATGCAACACTTGAAGTGCCATCCTGAGCTGATACGGATTTAGGGGTCTGGCAATACTCGTGGAAGGAGTTGCTCCAGGTCTCAGATCCGGAGGCTTGTGAAGCTGTTGCCAAATTTGAGACGTCTTGGTGAAGAGGAGGAGCTTTCTTCAACATATCCACAAGAGCTCCAACAGCAGCACCCTGAGATTTTCTGATTGGCAAAAATGAACCAGACTGGAGTGGCTCATGTGCATGTCTTCTTTTATCGAATAAATCCGCTCTGCAAACAATGCACTAATCAGATCACTCTAACACAAGAAGTATGGTGTTACTAGATTGATTCAGAGGAGAAAGGACTTTATAACAATGCATTAGAACAATAGGAAGTAAAAGGGAAAGCAGCACAAGTGAACTTGGATATACTTTTGCACTTTATCAACAAAGATTCTAGCAGAAACAATGCAGACATGAGTAATTTATGATCTTGGTTAATCGGTCAAGCTTAGAAGCAGTTTGCAGAAAGCTGTTTCGGCAGAATATTCATCCAATCTAACAACAGCTTATCAATCTACAAAAGTAAAATTATAACAAAGAGAGAAAGTTTGCCAACCTAGGAAAAAATCGATAACAAAGCTTGGTGCATGGACATCACCACATTCTTATCAATTTACAGTTGTACGTGGGTGATACCTCTAACTTGTAATCACCAATCTCAGAAACGTTTGGAAGGAAATTCCTCCAATCAGGGATGGAGAAAATTATAGCCCTTAAAGAAAGAAAAATAGTGTGGAAGTTACCAATTAAATAATGTGTTCATTGAAGAGCCAAGATAAAGATACAAATGAGCATGACAAAGTAAATCCAATAAGAATAATAATTAGACATTAACAAATGGATAGCCTCATCATCGCATTGCAAGAAACTAATATATAGATCAACAAAAAAATAAAGACTAAAGAGGGCATCCCATCGCACAAGGCCGCCCGCACGGCATGCTCTAAGGAGGGGTTTATGAACACAGCCTTACCCTTGATTTTCCAGAAAGATTGTATACGCAACTCAAACCTATGACCTCAGGCCACAATGGAGTAAAAGAAGAATCAACACAATCGTTCATGAGCTATGAATCGATTGTGATGGCAGCTCCGACAAAGCTCACAATCTCCTAACATTTTTCCAATCATACCTTTAGATTTCAGAAAATATGCATTATGAGAATACAAACATATATATAAGTTTCCTTGAGAGAGTCCTCTTGGCTTTTGGTTTCCCCAAGTTTATAACTCGGCTGATTATGACGTGTGTTCACACTCCTAAGTTTTTGATTGCATTGAATGGGGAGCTTCATGGATTCTTTGAGAGTGGTCGTGGCCTTCGTCAATGTGATCCTATCTCTCCCTATTTATTTACTTTAGTGATGAAAGTCCTATCATGGATCTTATTCAAATGCTCTTTGAAGCTGAAGTTTAAGTTCTTCTAAAGATGCAAGCCCACGAGCCTTTCGTATCTTTTCTTTGGGTATGACGTTTTCTTGTTTTCGGAGGCGAATTTGCCCACTACAACTCTCCTTAAAGAAGACCTTCATACTTTCTCTAATTGGAGTGGCTTGTTCCCAAATCCAAATAAGAGTAAAATCTTCCTTGCTGGAGGCACGTCATTCTTAAGGAATCAAATTATCTCTAAGTTGAGTTTTCATGAAGATAACTTGCCGGTTCGCTATCTGGGGGTTCATATCATTACCTCGAGGCTTACTAAGGCTGACTGTTGCACTCTCATCAACCGCATCACGACGAGGGTTCAATCTTGGATTCATCGCTTCCTTTCTCTAGCTGGCCATTTGCAACTCATCAGGTTAGTTCTTCAAGCTATCCAAGCCTATTGGGCTAGTGTTTTTGTTTTACCTATAGTTGTTCTACATCAGATTGAGAAAATCCTTAGACAATTCCTTTGGAAAGGTCGGGAATTAGGTAGAGTGGGTGCCAAGGTTGCCTGAGAGGATGTGTGCCTTCTAGGACTTGGTATCAAGAGGCTTAAAGATTGCAACAAGGCTACCATGTTGAAAACATATGTCTTTTGTTCTCAAATAAATAGGTTTTATGGTGCAAGTGGGTTCATTCCATGTATTCATATCTAAAATTCGTCATTTTACTTAAAACTTAATAGCATTAAAAGTTAGGAATTAGTTGCAAAAAAAAAAAAAAAAAGACAACATAAAAAAAAAAGGAAAAAAAAGAAGGAAGATAGCTCGAGGGGGGCCGGGTTGGGCCAAATCCGGTCTCGGCCCAACCGGCCTCTCCTTTTCCTTCCCCCACGCGCGGCCCAGCCTTTTCCTTTCTTCTCTCCCTCGCGCTGGGCCTGGCCCAGCCTTCTCCCTTCAGCCCAGCCCACGGCCAGCTGTCTTCCTCATCCGCGCGCGACCTGCAAAATAGAACAGAAAGGAGGAGCAGCGACAGATGAGCAGGGGGATCGGTTTGGCAGGCAAGCGGCGCGATCCGCGGGTCGGGGGCAGTCCGGCCGGCAAGCTGGCAACTGCAGAGGCCATGCGCGCCAGCCGGTCACCCTTAAAAGAGAGGTGCTCGCTCATTTGTCTGGGGTTCTGTGGTTCAAGGGAAGGACGGAGAGCTAGAGAGAGTTTGAGCGAGAGGGAAGCGGCAGGAGAAGACGCATGGAGAGGAGACGGCCATGAGCTAGAGAGAGTGAAATCGAGAGAGTCTCGCTGTCGCTTGAGGTCCGCTCGTGGCTCGCTGTCCAAACTGGTAAGTCCTTCGAACCATGGGTACTCCGTTTTGAGAGGTGTCGGGCTGGAGGTCACGGTGATCAGTTCGCACGAGTTTCAGTCCCTTTGATCCTCCGTTGACTCTATTGTGTGTTAGGGTTATGCTCTGCTGTGTGTTTGAGTCTCGATCAAGTCAAAATGTGTCGTTTCAGTAGTGCCTACTAGGTGTTCGATAAAATGTCTGAGTGAATGGCCGAAGTCCTTGATGTTCAATAATCCAGTTTGATGATTGTTTGCCTTTGTATTGTTGAATTATGTCTGCTGTCACTTTTTTTAGTATATTTTATTGTGATTCCGTGGCATGTTTACCATCTTTTTGCCTTTCCTCTGTGGCGGATCCTGTGATTTAAGGCCGTCCCAGTCGGCACTTCTTCCCATTTTAGTGTACCCTTTTTGTTTGGCGAAAACCTGGATCGAAAATGTTAGTTTCGGCATGGTTATTTCCTTTGGTTGTTGTGGTCGCCGAGATTGGGTGTTGTTGGCCGAAGTTGGGTGCTGTTGGCCGGAGCGATGGTGGAGCGGTGGGGTGTCCGTAAAGGATGGTTTAGTGTCTGGTTATGTGGGTTTTAAAAAAAAAAGAAAAAAGAAATATAAAAGAAAAAGATGAAGTTGCAGAGAAGGAAGGCGTCGGGGAAGAAGACGACGCCCGAAGAAGAGAACGTGCAGAGGGGTAGACCAAAGGGGAGGAGAAAAACAAAAGGAAATGTAAGAAAAAAAGTGCAGCAAAAGAAAAATATAAAAAAAATAAAAAAGCAAAAAACAAAAAGGAGTTGTAAAGACGTGAGGAGAAGATGAAGCAGCCGAAAAAGACAAAGGTGAAGAAGACAAAAAGAGAGAAGAAGAAAGAAAAATATTAAATTTAAAAATAAAATAAAAATCTAAAAATAATTAATTTTTTTTAAACGCCTTTTAACTGACTGGGTCGGATCCGAGTTTGGGCCGAGTCATTGGGTCGGATCGGATTCATCCGGCTGAACCCGCTCCCTCAAATATTATAATATTAAAAACTTTGAAAAATAATAAAAATTCAAAAAACTCCTTCGAAAATTCAAAAATTCAGAAAACATAAAAAAATTTTGAAATTTCTTTTTTCAAAAAATTCCAAAAAAATTGTAAAATCTAGTTTTATTTGGGGAAATTCGAAAATTATTTTTTCTATAAAAAGTCGAAAAATCCCCAAAAAAAAATCGAAAATATTAAAAAAATCTTCAAAAAGGTTAAAATTAATCTCTTGGGTTATTTATTCCAATTTAGAATTATGCTTAAATTTGGCTAAGTCTTTAGGGTTTTACCTTAGGGTTTCAATTGTTCTTAGGGACAAATGCTCTTGATTGTGCAATTTTGGTATGTTGATTTTGGCTTCCCTTTAAGCTAGTTAGGATTAATATTTATCTTTTCTTTGATGTTAAATTTTTGTTATTCCATGCAATTTATTTAATCACTTTCCTTGGTTACTAATTGTTATTTTAATGATTATGCACCCGCATAATTAGCTCATATATTATGGGATATGTATAAAATCAATCCAAACTGTTTGATATAAATCATTTTTTTTCTAAAATGAATAAAATTAGGTACCGAAAGGGCACTAATTGATTAATTATTGTAATCAAGTCTCAAACCTAGATTCTCTAGTTGCATAGGAAGTGAGGTATACTCACATACCTCACTTGATTTTTAACCGCCTCCAATAAACTAGTGGCGACTCATTTTTGTGAAATTTTTAAGAATATTCAAACATCACGCGGGGTATGGACTTGGGAGAGTCCACGCCTAATCATGGATTTTAGGCCCGTCCTTTAGGTGATACCTCTAAACTTGTTCTTTTCCCTCGAGGGTAGGTTGTGACACCACGTTTTTAAAGTATAGGAACTTTTGGGTCGCTAGGAAGCCAACATTTTGTTCTTGGGCCTAGAAGAAGCTTCTAAGTCTCAAGAGTGAATTTTAGGACACCTTCTTTTGGAGATAGCCGCTCGGTCTCTCTTTGCTTTGACAATCGATTCCTCAGGAGACTGTTAAATTTAATCTTCTCAGACTCGCTTATCTACAACTCAGGATAATCTAGACAGGCCTCAGTTACAAATTTTTCTCTGATGCTAGCTAGGCTTTCAAAATAGTCCTTGAGTCGTGGGATTATCGTCTTCCGACCCCTATTTAAGTAGCAAATTGGTGTTGCTGGAGGGAAAACCCGTCGGACTGGTTCATGGTAGCGACTGCTTGGGAAATCATTAGGCGCAAGCGGAATATCGTCTTTTGGCATGATTTCATATGGGATAATGCAATCATGCCAATGTATCAGTTTAACTTTTGGTTTATGGCCAAGCGCAGATTGCCCACACAATCTCTATTATTGTCTCATGATAGAATAGAGAGGGGATCATGCGCATTCTGCAATGGGTTGCCTGATTCCACAGATCATTTGTATTTTGATTGCTTTGTCACGACGGTGTTGCTTTCTTTTGAGCGGCAAGATGCAATTTGCCTTGGTGGAATAGGTTTTGAGGAGAGAATCTCCATTAGGCCACCTCTTTCTTGAAGAGTAAGGACTTCTTTAAATGCATTGCTCACTTTTCTTTTGGGGCTCTTTGTCACATTATTTGGAAAAATAAGAATAGCATCCTATTAAGAGAACAACCCCTTACCGTCCTGGCTATGAAGAACCATCTTTTTAAGGTGATTAGGGATAGAGCTAGCACCTTCCGAAATTTTGAGGAATGCTTCAGAGAAGGTTGCAAAGGAGTTGGGGCATCAATCCCATTTTCATTTTAGGGGACCCGTAATCGACCCTGGTTTCGGCCGACGCTTCAAGGAGTTGCTTGTGCTTGTGAGCCGACGTCTCTCTTCTCCTTCGATGAGGTGTTTGTTTTTTTTTGTCGATTGTTCATGCCATGCCTCTCTAGTTGTTGTTTGCCTTCTTTTGGGCATGCATTGTGTTTTACTTCATGACATTTTTCCACTCATTATAATTTTTTATCTTGAGTGCAAGGTTTTGATCCTGTGATCTTTTGTACTTTTGGTATTTCCTTTTTATATTTATTACCTTTTACCAAAAAAAAAAAAAAACAGATATAGCCAATAGTATTTCGCTGCAGGCATTTAAAGCAGATCGCCTATATGCTGAAGTAATGCAAGAAAATTGTTTGAAAACTTGAGGGGTAGAGAACACATTTACCTGCTACCTGGATCAGTCACATCATCTTCAGCCACATCGAATGCACAAGTGTACTCGGGCTCATCAAAATCATCATGGAAAGACTTGCCGGAGCTTCTGGAATAGGAGATATTTGCTGAACTTTCAGAAGATATTTTTAACCCAGGAGGTCTTCCTATGTCATCCCTTCCGACAAAAGACATCTACAAAAGAAATGAGGGGATTTTCAATAGAGCTGCCGGAAAAGAAAAGCTCACCAGATGACTCTGCAGAGGTATTTAACAATATACCTTGTCAACCGTTGCACCATCACGGCTGGGACACATACTTTTATCAGCCATTGAAGGACCATATCTAGTACCTTTGAGAGGAGGTGAAGGAGGGAGATTTTGGTTCTTGAACAACGTAGGGGAATTAAGAAACTTTGTTGCATGTATCATGTATGTTAACCGGAGCACTCTCAGATCGTAAAAGAGCCCCCGAAAGATGACTCCCAGATACATAATGGGCGGGGAGGGTGAGGGAGAAGGAGAAAAGGTTGGGACGGATAGTTTTCATCAAAGTTCGCATCATACTTATGTGCATGAGATACTTCAGGCGGGTGAGCTGGCAAACCTGGAGGGGGAAATCGACAAGAACTGGGGTTAGAAGCTGAAGCATAAGGTTCGGAATGGGTTGGTGAATGCGAGAAAGTCACGGGAGAAGGAGAGGCGCAGTATTGATCTAAACTCCATTGTGTCCCCTTATAATAGCAATGACGAGGGGGAGCCACGAGATGCAGGAAGCACTGGAAATCTCTTAAGCGGGTCAGCTAATGGGCTGCCCACATGATCGTGTCAGCTAATGGGTTAGCTAATTTGATGCTTGAACTTTAATTTAATATATAATGTTATTTCTGAATTTTTTAATTTATTTAATGTCATCTCTAGACTTTTGGTACTTGTTTAATTTAAGTTATAAACTATATGAAAATGTTCAATGTTGTTCCTAAATTTGAATTAATAAAAATGACGATTTTGAATATTTTCATATAATACATGAACTAAATTAAAAGTGTAACAAAAGTCTAAAAATCACATTGAAAAAATTAAAAGTTCATGAATAATATTACATATTAAATTAAAGTTTAGAGTCATTTGTGTGGTTTACCCTTCTTATTACTTGCTTTGCTCGTTTATTTACTTGTGCGGAAGCTGAAGGACAAGAAAGCGCGTAGAATGGGTAAAGTGACTTGGACTTGGCCCATTGTTTTTTTTTTTTTTAAATTTTATAGGCCCAATTCTTACAATCAATGTCATGGTGACTTACTACTTACATTGCTAAGACTTAATATGGAGCGGTAAGTTCTCAAAGAAGTTCAATAAATTCTAATTTCTTGAACGACGTCAGTTAGATGGTAACTTACCTTCAAAGCGGACCTATGTTGGTATGTTGTTTATTTCACCAGTAACTTGTTATTTGCACCGCTAAGATTTAGTTTCAAGAGATGAATTTATAAAAAGAACTTAAAAATTATTATTATATTGATGGTCTTGAGTCATTAACGTGTGTAAATGACAACTAAGTATTTCATCAATAAGTTGCCAGTTGTACGAATTTACAAAGTGAATTTGGATTTTACTAGCAGTGCAAATATTTACTATGTAAACAGTGTTCCCTTTTTTTCAAACGGAATTTCAGAAACTCCGTTTGCAGGTGATTTCTTCTTCCTTATTTATTGCCACCTTTTTGGCCTAAACAAAATGGAAGTCGAACTAAAATACGGTGTCAAGTGGATAATTATATGAGCCTATTGCGCAAACTACTATAGTTTTTTTTTTTTTTAGGATAGTCGTTAATATAAATGTGATAACATTGCGTTTATAAGAGCTATAGCTTTGTTCATTCACAAAAGTCTGACCCTTACACCAACTGGAGCAAACCAGCTGAAGGGTAAAAAAGGATAGGAAGGCATAGATAACAGAGAATCGATTGGATGATTCTGATCATTGGTCTAGAATGAGAGAGAACCTACATAATACCCATTGTTGCAGTCTTGCAGATGTCCTCTTCTTCCTGAGCTGATAATGTAGCATAGAACACACATAATCCTTATTTAACCCAGAAAAGATCAACTTTAAAAGGTACGGCATGTCTCAAATACCAAGAATGAAACTATGATCTCCTGGAGTGTTGTTAGATGAGACTCTTGAGTAGGGAAAGGTTCTACTTGGTGTGCTCAGTTACGAGGAAGCAGCAGTGGGACATGGGGGAACCGCTATATCAGTTATCCCTTCCAACATCATCACCACAAATTTCATCGAAGGATGAAGCGCCGGCTCGTCCTGAATGCACCACAACCCGACCTTGATCAGGTTCTCCAGGGACTTCTTCTCTATTTCTTCGCCCCAAACCAGCTTCTCAAGCTCTCTCGCTTTGAAATGCTTGTAGACCCAAGAAGAAAGAACAATCTCCTCGGGCCTCTGAACATCGACCTCCATGCCCCGCCGACAGCACACGATCTCAAGGAGCATGATCCCGTAACTGTAGACATCCGTCTTCAATGAAATTGGAGTGTTCTTTTGCCATTCGGGAGCCATATATCCTCTTGTCCCTCGGACACCTGTGAAAGTCCGGGTTTGGTCGGGCATCAGGAGCTTTGCTAGCCCGAAATCGGAGATTTTCGCTGTCCAAAAGTCATCCATCAGGATGTTTTGGGGCTTAATGTCACAGTGGATGATCGGGGCGTCACACTCCTCATGTAAGTAAAGAATTCCCTTTGCGATCTCCAAGGCAATTCTCACTCTCTCATTCCAATCTGGACGCCTTTGGGATCGGAACAGAAGGTCTGCGAGGGAGCCGTTGCTCATAAACTCGTAGACGAGAAGCCTCTTGGTTCCTTCAGCACAGTAACCAAGCAACCGGACTAAATTCTTGTGATCCTTCCAATCACCCGCATTTCAGCACAGAACTCCCTCTCGCCTTCATTGATCACCTTCTCCAGTCTCTTGACAGCGATGATTCTTTTGCCTCTCGACAAACTTCCCTTGTAGACTGCTCCGAACGATCCCTTTCCCAACTCTTCCTTGAAACCATTAGTTGCCCTCTTGAGCTCTTTGTAGGAAAATGACCTCAGGGCGAGCTCCTCTGACAAACCGATATCTCCCCTATCTAATAACCTTCTGTACTCAAGAAACCGCAACTTGAACGCAAAAAGACCAGAAATTGCAAGGGCTATGAATGACCACATCACAAGGCCTAGGGTCACTACGAGGAGGAGAACCGTTGCATCCTTGGTCCTTATTATGACCGTGGGCGGCTCCTGCGAAGTGTTATCACCTGTTTGTTTTTTCTTTACACCCTCAAGCCCCACCTTGAAGAATGCTTTTGATGATGCTTGTGGATCTCTCCTAGCATACTTCAGAGGAAGCTTTTGCTTCATGCAGTATCCATCTGAATCCAGGATTGCTATGTAGCAGTCGCAATCCTCCAAGCAGTTCTTGCTGCAGTCATCCTCTTGCATTTTTACCTGGAAATATGGAGGGTCATCCCAAGCCATGTTCTCCATAGGCACAATGTTGGGAGAGGAGGCGCTTCTTCCAGAATCGCTACACCACTCTTCAGTGAAATTCCTCTCCCACCCGCGAGATGTCTGGTCCATATCAACGAAATCAGTGCCAGGTAGGCAATGACAAAAAGGTTGACCATCGTCCAAAGTACAATAGCTGTTGAACCCACAAAAGCTCTTCACGCTGCATTTATCGACCAGTGCTAACCACTCGAGGGCGGTTTTGTACCCGTAAGAGCGGTTGAAACTATGAGAGTATAGTTGAAGAATTCCATTTGACTCCAACACTGCACGGTACATAATTGAATTGTTGAATGCCAAGGAGCCATCAGTCAATGTGTAATACACCGTTGAATCTGTACTGTTGATGAGAAGCAATGCGCCTGTCGAATTTAGATGCAAATCCAGATTCTGCTCACTCCACGTATCGGAAGCCCAGTAAGCGTCCACTGATATGTTTGGAGTGTGAATGGGGTAAAGCCCAAGATTGCCATCGTACTGCATTTCAAGGCGAAATCGTCCTGTCGAGCGATTACTTTCAGACACACTTGAAAACAACGCATGTCCGTGAGACAGAGATTGGCGTCCCATTAATGTATCAGTAGGGAAACTAAAACTATCCCAAATGACACGGTGATCTTTATTGTAGAGTATAAAGTTCCCGGAATCATTCATATATTATATGGGCTCTTTAATAAAAAAAGAAGGAAAGAAAGAAAGAAAAAGAAAAAGAAAAAGAAAGAGTTTGAAAAGTCAAAAAAGGAGGCTGAAGAGAGTTGTGGAACCTTCGGCTAAGTTATAAAAAGAGAGAAAAGAGGGAGAGAAAGAGAAGAATACCGTAGAAGCAGGGGAAAACGCGAAACAGGGGAGAAGAGAGAAAGAAGAGAAAGGAAAAAGGGAAAAAGGAAAAAAATTTGGCGCGCTCGTAATCCGGACGCCTTATTCAACCGACTCAAGTATGTTTTGCAAGGCCGGTAAGAAATTGAAGCCTTTAATCACTTACTTGAAGCAATCGCTGTAATTAGGGCTCAAAATTTGGATTTCTTGGATATTTGTGTGGCGAAACCCGATTTTTGAGTTGTTAAGTTGTATATTTTTTAGAAATGGTACTTTGGAATGCTGTGAAGCTATAACATTTTACGAATCGTGATTTGAGCTTGCGGTTTGTTCGGAACGGAATTTTGAAGTTGGGGGTGCAATTTGGTACTGTAGCGATCAGTGGCTTTGAGTCTCTTTTTTGTTGTTTTTGGTGCTATTTTGGGGCAGCTGAGTTGGGGTTATTGTATGTTAAGAGAGCTTTCTAAAGACTATAAGACGGCTTGAAATGGAATTTTGTGGAGGGAGTTATGGCGTGACGAAGTTGGCGTATGGGTCGCGCCTAGCTGAAAATGATGGGTTTATGCTAAATTGTGAGTTTTTGGGGCGCGTAGATGTCGTTTTATCGACTAATAGGCGTAGTATAGGCGAGTCGTTATATGAATATCATTTTTACTCGGCCTTTTGATATTATTTTTTCGTTAATTGTTAGGAATCCGAATGCGTTGGTTCGTATGAGCGTCGTAGTTGATTTTTGGCTTTTCCCAGGTGAGTGACACTATTTCTTCTTTGTATTTTAAACTCATGTTTTGAGAAATATGGTAGATTACATATTCCATGAGTTGATAAAAAGCATATTTTGTTGCATAAAACATAATCGAGCTATTACTACCATTTTTGTTGTTCGAAGGGAGTTATATTCCGACTTCATTTTGAATGATTGTTTGAAAATGTGAAATTCTTTGTGAAAGAATATTGAAATGTTTTGGAGAATGCTTTGATATTTATATATCAAATTTCGAGTTGTGATATAATTCTCTTTCCGATGTTGGATTACTGGATATTGTGATTGGTGGTTGGTTCTTAATGTCTCTGTGGACCCTGATGGGTGTGTGGGTATGCACATACTATTCTAGAATATCCTTGTGAGCCAAGCTACCGGCTAATAATAGGTGGAGACCTTGCCAAGAGAGGAATCTTGGTCATCTTGTCACGAGCATTAAGCGTAACCATGATTAGATATTTGAGCATGAATTGGTTAATGGAGTGAACCATTGATGTGTGATTTGAGTTTGATCGATGGAATGGACTATCGATGTGATTTGATGAGATTAATCAATGGAATAGACAATTGATGCATGTTTTACGAGATTGACTAATGGACTTGACCATTGGTACTTTCGGTATTTGAGTTATGATTTAGTATTATGATAAAGTGAGTTATATTTGTGTTTTTTTAATGTGCATAGTGATTTTTCGATCCGCTTAGGAGAAATGTGTTACTCACTGAGCCGTGGTAGCTCACTCTCCTCATCTACTTGTTTTTCAGGTTCTTCAGCGAGTCGCGAATAGGCTTGAGCGTTTGTTCGAGGAAGACTTTTGTGGTGGAAATTTTTGGGTATGACTTATACATAGTTAATGAATTTATAAGCTAGTCTTTGTAGAAGGTTTATGTTTTGATTTTTGTAGATTATAGATATACTCTGATATTGTAACCAATTGCCCCTTTTTGTCAAATATACATATGTGGATGTATATATGTTGATATTGGGTTGAAATTTTGGTTATGTTGAGGCTGCGTCCTTTGGAAAAAGGACGGCCGTGTCATGCCCCTTCTTCTTGTGAATCGGGGTGTGACATTTGTTGGTATCAGAGCCTAAGTTTTGATTTGTTTGGATAGATATGGGACAATGTGAGACTGTGTGATAGATTTTTTTTTTTTTTTTCGCATTAGCTTTTTAGATATTAAGTTGTAGCTTCGTTCTTGGATTCAGGTGATCATGCGTAACTCGGGGACACTTGCTTCGCTTCATAGAAATAGTAAAGGCAAGCAAGTTGTAGCCCCTTATGCTAGAGACATGCCTCAAGCTTCTCAAGGTGCATCTCTAAGGAGGAGATGGGAGGATCGGCGTGATGGAAGTTCTAACTTGCATGAAGCCAGGGAAGTTAACCAACGGTCGTTTTCCCCCGAGTGACTTTGAGCAAGCCACGATTCATTGGTATCGTCAAGCAAAGGAATTAAGTGGAGATGAAGCAACTGGCTCATACACCTTTGCACAATTCAGAGAGGCGAAACCACCCACTTATGATGGGAAAGCTAATCCTCTTGCAGCTGAGCAGTGGACTAGAAAGATCGAGGGGATCTTTGAAGTAGAAGGTGTTCTTGAAGACAAGAAGGTTATTTTTGCTTCTCGATACTTAGAAGGTGAGGCAGAGCATTGGTGGGAGGGAATGAGGCCAGCTCTTGGAGAGAGGGGTGGTGTTATAGCTTGGGAGGACTTTAAGCAGGCTTTTAATGCCCAATTCTTCCCAGTGTCATTTCAAGCAAAAATGAAGAGTGATTTTATACACATATCTCAAGGCGACTCCACGGTTTTGGAGTATGCAACCCACTTTAATCAGATGAGTAGATTTGCTGAGTAATATGTGTCTAATGAGCAAGATAAAACTGATCACTTTTAGAGGGAGCTCCGATATGAAATTGGTTCGGTACTCACACCTCTAGCATTGACATCTTATAAAGACGTGCTAGAACGAGCGATCAGAGTGGAACAAAAGATTTTGGAGTGTGACATGCAAGGCATACCTCAACATAAGAAGTTGAGATTCATTGACTATCAGGATAGCGGTGTCGATGGCAGCGAAAAGAGGAAAGTTTTTAATCAGCCAGGAAAACCCAGAGTTCAGAATAATTTAGGCCCTTGTACTACTTGTGGGAGACAACATAGTGGTCCTTGTTACTGCAAGAGAGGAGCATGTTTCACTTATGGAAAAATGGGACATATGGCACGTGATTGTCCAGCATAGAAGAATGCCTCTGGAGATAGTAGAGTATGTTTTGTATGTGGACAACCTGGACATCGAGCCTATACTTGTTCTTTGAGGAAGACCGCACCTCTTGTTGATAGGCCACAAGAAGGCCAGCAAAGGCAAAGGATGACTGTGAAAGTTTTTACGATGACAGGAGAGGATGCGGCGACTTCTAATACAGTTGTTGCAGGTAATATTTCTATTGCCTCACAACCTGCTTATGCATTATTTGATCCCGGTGCTATGCATTCCTTTATTTCCATTTACCTTGCAAAGAAACTTGATGTGTTGCCTGAGCTTCTAAAATATGAATTGTGTATCGATACTCTCACTGGTGATTTCTTGATTGCTGATCGTGTTTTCAAGAATTGTTTGTTGCGAATTGATGATGTACCATTGCTTGTGGATTTGGTGGAGTTAGATATACGAGATTTCGATGTTACTCTAGGGATGGATTAGTTATCAAAATATCATGCCACTGTCGATTGTTATTCAAAGAAAGTTATTTTTCAACCTCCAAATCAACCAGAATCCTCTTTTCCGGGAAGTTATGAAGGCACTTTTCCAAGGTTAATTTCAGCTATGCGAGCAAGAAAGCTTTTGAGAAATGGTTGTTGCGGTTATTTGGCTTGTGTAAAAGATACAAGTAAGGAGTCGGTAAAGCTAGAAAATGTTCATGTTGTCAGAGAATTTCCTAATGTATTTCATGAAGATTTACCTGGCTTGCCTCCTGATAGAGAGATAGAGTTTTGCATTGATTTAATGCCTGGTACAACACCCATCTCTAAGACCCCATATCGGATGACACATTCTGAATTGAGTGAATTGAAGACACAACTGCAATAGCTTTTGGATAAGGGTTTTATTAGGCCTAGTGTATCGCCTTGGGGAGCTCCTGTTCTATTTGTGAAGAAGAAAGACGGTAGTATGCGACTTTGCATAGATTATCGAGAACTTAACAAGGTGATAATAAAAAATAAATATCCTTTACATCGGATTGATGATTTATTTGATCAACTTCAAGGGGTTCAGGTATTTTCTAAGATCGACCTTTGTTTTGGATACCATCAGTTGAAGATAAAAGTTGATGATGTGCCAAAGACCGCTTTCAGAACAATGTATGGGTATTATGAATTCCTTGTCATGCCTTTTGGGTTAACGAATGCACCTACGGCTTTCATGGATTTGATGAACAAGGTATTCAAGCAATTTCTTGATAGATTTATTGTGTTATTCATCGATGATATTTTGGTTTATTCGAGGAGTTTGGGAGAACATGAACAACACTTGAGAGTTGTTTTACAAACTTTGCTTGAAAAGAAGTTGTATGCTAAATTTAGTAAGTGTGCCTTCTGCTTGATTATATAGAATTCTTGGGTCATGTAATATCAAAGAATGGTATCTCAGTTGATCCAAAGAAAGTTGAAGCAGTTGTTCAATGGAATCGCCCTACCAATGTCACGGATGTGAGAAGTTTTCTTGGGTTAGCAAGTTATTACAGGAGATTTATAGAAGAATTTTCTAAAATTGCCAGTCCACTTACTCGCCTAACTCAGAAGGGAGTTAAATTTGTACGGTCAGATTAATGTGAATGCAGTTTCCAAGAGTTGAAGAGGCGATTGGTGTCAGCTCTTATATTAACTTTGCCTTTAGGAATTGATGGCTTTACAATTTATTGCATGCATCTAAGGAAGGTTTAGGTTGTGTTCTTATGCAAGATGGTAAAGTTGTGGCATATGCCTCTAGACAGTTGAAGGCTCATGAGAAGAACTATCTTACTCATGATCTGGAGTTGGCGGTGGTTGTGTTTGCATTAAAAATATGGCGGCACTACTTGTATGGTGAAAAATGTGAAGTCTTTACCAATCACAAGAGTTTGAAATATATTTTTACTCAGAAAGAACTTAACATGAGGTAGAGGAGATGGCTAGAACTTCTGAAGGATTATGACTTATCTATCAATTACCATTCAGGTAAAGCTAACGTGGTAGCTTATGCATTGAGTCACAAATCCTTTGGAAATATGGCAGCATTGCTCACTTCTCAAAAGCCTATTCTTGAAGATATGAGAAAGCTAGACCTGGAGGTTTTGGTTTATCAGCTTGGTGCTCGATTAGCTAATCTTCGAGTACAACCGACATTGATTGACAGAATCAAGGCTAAACAAAATGAAGATCCTCAATTGGAGAAGATCAAAGAAGGTGTAGAAGCTGGAAAACAAGATGACTTTAGTATCCACGTAGATGGATCATTGAGGTTTCGTGATTGATTATGTGTTCCCAATGATTTAGAATTGAAAAATGAGATATTACAAGAAGCTCATAGTACTAGATTCTTGATTCATCTAGGGAGCACCAAGATGTACAGGGATTTGAGAGGAAATTTTTGGTGGATCACTATGAAGAAAGATATTGTGAAGTTTGTTGTCCAATGTCTAGTTTGCCAGCAAGTGAAAATTGAGCATCAGAAACCAGGTGGTCAGCTACACCCACTTGAAGTACCTAAATGGAAGTGGGAGCATATTACCATGGATTTCATCGTTGGCTTACCGAGGACGTCTAGTGGTAAGAATGCCATATGGGTGATTGTTGATCGATTAACTAAATCTGCACACTTTTTGTCTTACCGATTTGGTCTTTCACTTGAAGACATGGCAAAGCGATACATCAATGAGATAGTGAGACTTCATGGAGTTCCAATGAGTATTGTTTCCGATAGAGATCCCAGGTTTGTGTCCAACTTTTGGAAGAGTTTACAAGGGGCGTTAGGTACTCAACTCAACTTTAGCACAGCTTTTCATCCACAGATGGATGGTTAGTCAGAAAGAACTATTTAGACATTAGAGGATATGCTACGATATTGTGTTATTGACTTTGGTGGTTCGTGGGATGAACATTTACCCTTGGAAAAGTTTTCTTATAATAACAGCTATTATTCTAGTATTAAAATGGCTCCTTTTGAAGCTTTGTATGAGCGTAAATGTATGACTCCTGTTTGCTGGGATGATGTTGGTGAGAAAAGATTAACCGGCCCTGAATTCATACAGCAATCAGAAGAGAAAATTAGACTCATTCGAGAGCATTTGAAATCAACACAAAGCTGTCAAAAAAGTTATGCAAACCTTAAGAGGCGCAAAGTAGAATTTAATGTAGGAGACCATGTATTCTTGAAGGTTTCTCCCATGAAGGGCGTCATGAGATTTGGCACGCGTGGTAAATTAAGCCCAAGTTGCTTATAAGCTAGCTTTACCTCCAGCATTATCCGGAGTCCATAATGTGTTTCATGTATCCTTATTACGGAAATATGTGCCAAATCCTGATCACGTATTGGATTTTACACCATTGAAGTTGAGAGAAAACTTAACGTACGAAGAGTAGCCCATTCGTATTACTGATAAGAAGGATCAAGTGTTACGACGACACACTATTCCTTATGTGAAGATCTAATGGCAAAATCACAGAGAGAGAGAGGCCACTTGGGAACTCGAGGAAAAAGCAAAGCGCAAATACCCTCGCTTGTTTCATGAATGAGGTACGTATAAATTTCGAGGACGAAATTTTTTTTTTTAGGAGGGGAGAACGTAATATATGGGCTCTTTAATAAAAAAAAAAAAGGAAAGAAAGAAAGAAAGAAAAAGAAAAATAAAGAGTTTGAAAAGTCAAAAAGGGAGGCTGAAGAGAGTTGTGGAACCTTCGACTAGGTTATAAAAAGAGAGAAAGAGGGAGAGAAAGAGAAGAATACCGCAAAAGTAGGGGAAAACGCGAAACAGGGGAGAAGAGAGAAAGAAGAGAAAGGAAAAAGGGAAAAAGGGAAAAAGGAAAAAAAATTTGGCGCACTCATGATCCAGACACCTCATTAAGCCGACTCAAGTGTGTTTTGCAAGGCCAGTAAGAAATTGAAGCCCTTAATCACTTGAAGCAATCACCGTAATTAGGGCTCACAATTCGGATTTCTTGGGTATTTGTGTGGCTCAGTCTGATTTTTGAGTTGTTAAGTTGTATATTTTTTTTAAGAAATGGTACTTTGGGATGTTGTGAAGCTATAGCATTTTACGAATTGTGATTTGAGCTTGCAGTTTGTTCGGAATGGAATTTTGAAGTTGGGGGTGCAATTTGGTATTGTAGCGATCAATGGCTTCAAGTCACTTTTTTTGTTGTTTTCGGTGCTGTTTTGGGGTAGCTGAGTTGGGGTTGTTGTTGTGAAAGCTAGTATTTGTACCTAGAGGGGGGTGAATAGGTGTAGAAACAATTTTGCAAGATAAGTGCAGCACAAATGAACGATGGATTATGAAAAGGAAATTCTTCTATTTTCAAATAAACAAGTTACGATCAAAGTAAAAGAGTGTAGGGAAGAGAATTTGAACATAAAATTTATAGTGGTTCGGCTTAATTCAAGCTTACGTCCACTCTTCCGCACTAACAGCTCACCGGCTAGATTTCACTATGAACAAAATAGTTGTTACAATGAAGATCTCCCTTGATTCCACAGTGTAGAAACTCTACTACACTTCCTCAAGGTCTCTCAAAGATATAGACTTTCTTTTGCGTACAAGATTTCGTTCAACAAATAAATTGACTAAGAACAATAAACTTCAGACTTTAGAATTCTTCTATCACACACCCACTTAAACAATTGGAACGTCTTCCTTATATACTCCTTTATGCCATCATACCTGTTGGCACTTACCAAATGAATTCTTCTAATCTACCCGTTGGACAGAATCAATTAGGAAGATCTTCAAGCTATTTAAGGAACATGACGATAGCCCATTAATCTTGCTCGCCCATACAATCAGGATCTCGGTTTCCATAAGTAGAACTTTCTAAGTATACTTCGTGATATAGCTAGTACAAGTACCTAGAGGGGGGTGAATAGGTATATAAAAGATTTTTCTTGATGATTGCACAAAACTTAGACCGTTAAATGATTTGCAACAATTAATAATCAATCGTAAGACTGAGTAAAGGAAAAAGAGAATTTAACACGCGGTTTATAGTGGTTCGGCTTGATTTAAGCCTACGTCCACTCTTCTGCACTGACAGCCTATTGGCTGGATTCCACTATGAACAAAGAGATGTTACAGTGTTGATCTTCCTTGATTTCTAGGTGTAGATGATCTACCACACTCGCTCAAGGTAACAAGTATAAACACTCTTTATGTATGCAATTTCGCTCAAACTGTATCGACTAATAATCAAGGTTCTTCAGACTCTGGAATTTCTCTATCGATCACATTTCTAAAAACAACTAGAACGTCTTCCTTTTATACTCCTTTATGCCATCATAGCCGTTGGCACTTACCAAAGGAATTCCTCCAATCTACCCGTTGGACGGAATCAATCAAGAAGATCATTCGAGCTATTTAAGGAATCGACGATAGCCCATCAATCCCGTTCGCCCATACAATCGAATCTTGGTTTCCAAGAATAGAACGTTCCAAGAATATTTCGTCGACCATCGGATCTTCAATCGATCTAGATACGAATAAAAGAATCCATTATTTTTATCCAACCAAGGGATCTACTCCGAGAGGATAGGATCGAATCCTCAACCATATACTTCGGTTCTGGATTTCCTTCGTCACGGATTAGAAAGACTCGTCGGTGAGAATAGTCTTGAGTCTTGAGTCTTGAGTCTCGGTGATCATAAAGTCTTCGAGACTTTAAACTCCGGTTGCAAATATCCAGATTAGACTGATATAAACGTTTTGTCAGCTTCAAAATATTCTGGAAAGATTTCTCCAACACTTCGCCAATCAACGGATCCACAATCCCTGAATCAATCTTGATTTGAATAATGGATTCCAACATGCTATATCCAACTAAGAGATCTTCTCTAGTCGATAAAGTCAAATCCTTAATGAAACATCCAGTTCTAGATAAGCCTTTTTCGACGGACTAGAAATTATCAATAAGAATAGACTTTGAGTCTTCAGTCTAGCAATCCGGAGGTCTTCAGACTTTGACGAAAGAGTCTACAAGTCTTTAAATTAGACTGATGGAAACGTTTTGTCAGCTTCAAAACACTCAAGGAAGATTTCTCTAACAATCTCCCCCTTTTGATGGTGACAAAACTTTCCTGCAGATTCGGATATGTTTGACTTGTAAAACATTACTCAAGCAAATATGGATATCTCACATAGATAAATGGCTTGATAACACTAGAATCTACATCCACAGAAGGTAGATTAGTTCTTTAAATAAGCAAAGCCATGAGATATCAATAGTGCTTAAGATAAACAAATATTCAAACAGTCAAACCCAAATCCAGTCCAAATCCAAATAGCCAAACACAAAAGTCAAGTCAAAACAGAACATCATAATAGTCAAGAGTTCAAAAGTTCAAGTCAAATCTGCACCACATCTCTCCCTATTTTTGTCATCATTAAAAAGGTAGAGATGAAAAGAGAATGGAATTTAAGATTACTTGGAAACACGAACAAGTTGGAAATCTCCCATTAACTAAACAATCCCTTTCAGCATTAACTAAACAATCCCTTTCAGCTTTTTGAAGTTCTCCTTTAGTTGCGCCACATCTTCACTCTTAGCATTTGCTTGAACTTGAAGAGCAAGGGCTTGAATTTGATCATTCAAAGAAATTGAAGAAGCTTGACTTGCAGTCTGCAAGTGTTGTATGTCGCATCCCAGAGCATATATTTGACCCCACATTTCTAAGAGAACATCAAGAATTATGCGAAAATCTGCTGAATTATCAGTTTGAGTACTAGTTTCTGTACGATCAGACGGTGTAAAGGTAGATGATGGTAAATAAGCGTAGTCACGCAGATTAGACGATGAAACATCATGTCCCTCCTTAGGAAATTGAGATGCATAAATGTCCTTTGGATCTGCTGGAGAGCGGCTTACTCCTTCACTAGTAGCAGGGTATGAGGACATTCCTCTTTTCTCAGGATCTTTCCTTGTTTCCATGCCTTCAGGTGGAGAAGAGTGTTCTTCATGCTTTGCTTCCACTTGATCTCCTCTCTCCTCTTCTTCTTCTTCAATTCTTTCCTCCTCTTCATCTCCTTCTTCTGCTTCTCTCTCCTCTGCTTGTTTTTCTTCTGCCTCCAAATTTTCTCTTTCTCCAGTCCTCTGTTCTATCTCATCCGTATCTTTTCTTGTCTCTCTGTTGATTCTGGAACAGAACAATTCAAGTTCTTCAATGCCATTGTAGAAATTGTGATATCATCCTCATCCTCTTCATCCTCAATGATGAGAGCTCTTCTTTTCTTGGATGAAGCAACCATGGGCTCCTTCCCTTTTTTCTTTGTAGCCGAAGAGATTTGATGAGCCTTGACAAGGGTTTTCTCCTTGAATTTCTCCAACGCCTTGTTGAGTTCCTTCAGATGCATTTTGGAGACCATTTTCAGTTCTACCACCATTTGATCGCACGTTCAAATACAAAGAATTCGGGAAGGCTGAATGTTCAAATGTCTGAATAACTTGATCACAAGAGCTAGATAAGAAAGTTGACCCTTGCTCTTCACCACTACCCTGTACATGTGGAACATAATTGTGTGTGGAAGAGATAACTTTTTCCCAGCATTGATGGCATACATCAGCTTTGCCTTCGAGTTTGAAACATCGATCTTTGAAGTAGATTTTGGTTTGAGACAATTAATCACAATCTTGTGAAGCAAAACGTTGGTTGCATTCATTCTCATATAGGAAATCTTTCCCTTTGTCCTTCTGTCCTGAACAAGCTCCAACGTTGCATGAGTAATAGACACACTAATAGGTTGATATCTCCCTCTTTCAACCCCAATCGCATTAGCCAATGTATTCATGTCAATCACATAATCCTTATCTCGAACATTAAAAGATAATCTATTCGCATCCAAGAAACTGAGATTCAAATAGAAATAAGTAGTAAGTTCAGCATACGCTTCGGTAGATTCAGAATAAAATTGTTCAAGTTGAAGAAGACTGAATTTTTCTCGCAGATTGACAGTCACAGAGTAAAAGAAAATCAAAATCCACACTTCTAGGGTTTATTACCCCACGCTTCAGCAACTTAGAGTATAGTTGCTTGTGTTCCTCCGATCGAAACAAGTCTGTTCTTTTGCTCCGAATTTTTGCCACAACACCCATTCTCGATTTAAACTGACTGTATAACTTGTCATCATCATTTCCATCTAGTTGATTAAATCCTCCAACCCGTGGATCACTTGGGATATTAGCAAATGCTTCTTCCGCTGACCCCGCATGGGCAATTCCTAAACGTTCCATTGTGCGTAAAAAGAATGTTTCATTTATATACCTTTTGTCTTTTAGAAATTCATCAATGTGGTTCAAAGGAGTACCACCCTTTTTCAAAGCGCAATAAAGCTTGTAGGTAAAGTAAGGTTATGAATTCTTACAGGTTCTGCGTCTTCGATTATTTCTTCCTCTTCTCGATGTACAATATCCTGAGGTCTAGAGGGAGGAGATGGACGTTGTTGAGAATGTTGAGGGCTCTGTTGCTGATTAGGAGATTCTTCTTCTTCGGTTAGATCGAAATGCGTAGGACCCTCACGCATTTGCTGTGGTCCCCTATTCGCAATCCTTAAAGACTTTCTTTGGAAAGACATTTTTCACAGTTTTTGAGAGATTCCAAGCTTGTTTTCCCAAGAAAGATGACAACTTTTCAAGGATTAAACAAGAGAATAAGACAGAAATGGAAGATCGGTGCTCTTTTAGGGTTTTTGAGAGTAAAGTGAAGAGGAACCAACAGTATATAAGACAGTCGAAGAGAGACATACAGAACGTCATAAAAAGGAAATATAAAGATGCCCCTTTTAAAAAAAAAAAAAAAAAAACTACATTTTTGAAAATTAGATAACTGTCATTTAAAAAATAACTCATTTTTTTGAAAAGGAAAGATTGTAATAATCACGTAAATTAAATATAGCAATAATTAATCACGGGTTGATGATTGTACCTTTTCAAAATTTGATTCGAGAGATAATAAAATAAAATAACTTACGAAAGAAAATCTTGATCGTTTGAGTCTGAGTATCTTTAGACTTTCAGTCCTTGGTCTGAACTTCCTTAGACTTAAAGATATTGAGTCTGGAACGAATAGTTTCAAATTGATTTTTCTCTAAAGACTTTGTGAAAATATCTGCCAGTTGATTCTTTGAGTCAATAAACTGAATCGAAACTTCTCCATTTTGAACATGATCTCTAATGAAGTGATGTCGAATTTCTATATGTTTTGCTCTTGAGTGAATAATTGGATTCTTGGTGAGATTGATGTTGTCACACTTGATTTCAGTGCATGAATCTCCAATTCCAAAGTCTCTTAACTGTTGTTTTATCCACAAGATTTGTGAACAACTTCCAAGAGCTACATATTTTGCTTCTACTGTAGAAAGATCTACTATACTTTGCTTCCTTGAAAACCAAAACACTGTCCTGCTTCCAAATAGTTAACAGGTACCCAATGTTCTCTTTCTATTAACTTTGCATCCAGCTAGGTTTGCGTCTAAGTATCTAAGAAGAGTAAAGTCTCCCTTTTTAGGATACCAGAGACCTAAAGTTGAAGTTGAGGCAATGCATTTGATAATACGCTTTGCAGCACTTAAATGAGATTCTTTAGGGTTTGCTTGAAATCTGGCACAAATGCAAACACTAAACAAAATGTCAAGTCTAGAAGCAGTAAGATAAAGAAGTGAACCAATGATACTCCTATATAACTTCTGGTCAACTTTCTTTCTTCCTTCATCTTTGTCTATCTTCAAGGAACTTGACATTAGTATATCAGTCTTTTTGCAATTCTCCAGTCCAAACTTTTTGACAAGATCATTAGCATATTTTTCTTAATGAATAAAAGTTCATTCCTTCAGTTGTTTCACTTGAAGCCTGAGAAAGAAGGTTAGTTCACCCATCATGCTCATTTCAAATTCATCCTGCATAGACTTAGAGAATTTCTTGCACAGACTTTCATTAGAGGATCCAAAAATAATATCATCAACATATATTTGAACAAGCAGAAAAATTTTGCTTTTTCTTTTAATAAACAATGTAGTGTCTACTTTACCTTTGACAAAACTGTTTTGAATTAAAAACTTACTCAGCCTGTCGTACCAAGCTCGAGGTGCTTAGTTTAAACCATATAAAGCCTTTTTCAGTTTGAATACAGAGTCTGGTTTCCTTGGGTCTTCAAACCCAGGTGATTGTTCCACATAAACTTCCTCATGGATAAATCCATTTAGGAAAGCACTTTTGACGTCCATTTGAAATAACCTGAAATTCTTATAACAAGCAAAAGTAAGTAATAATCTAATTGCTTCTAACCTCGCTACTGGTATATAAGTCTCATCATAGTCTATCTCTTCTTCTTGCATATATCCCTTGGCCACGAGTCTTGCTTTGTTTCTTATGATCTTTCCTTTCTTGTTCATCTTGTTCCTGAAAACCCATTTAGCTCGAATAATAGATTTATCTTTCGGTTTAAGAGTCAATTCCCAAATATCATTAATACTGAATTGTCTGAGTTCTTCTTGCATAGTTTCAATCCAGCTTTCATCAAATAAAGCTTCTTCTATACTTTTGGGTTATATTTCAGAAATAAGAGCCACAGCACTAGACTCTTTGTGCCTTTTGAATCTTGTCCGGATTCCTTCATTAATATCACCAATGATGAGATCTTTGGGATGACTGGACTTATGCTTCTAGTTGCTGATTGATTTGTCAGACTGTTGATCTTTTTCCACATTTGAATTTTCAACGATTATTTGTTGCTGATCTGCTGAAGTCTAAGCTGCTTTTGGAGATTTAGACTTTTTAGAGTCTGGAGTAGGTTCAGATTCTTCAAGATAAATAGATTCATTTTGCATAGAATCTTGGAATTTGACATTCATTGATTCCTCTACAGATTGAGTCTTCTTGTTGTAGACTATGTAAGTTTTGCTTGTGGTTGAATATCCAAGAAAGATGCCTTTGTCTGATTTTTCTTCAAACTTGACAACTCGATCATTTGCATTTTTCAATATAAAAAATTTACATCCAAACACATGAAAATATGAAACAATAGGTTTCTTTTCTTTGAATAACTCATAGGGGGTTTTCTCCGAAATAGGCCTTAGAAAAACTCTATTAATGATATAACATGCTGTAGAAACTGCTTCAGCTCAAAAACGTGAAGATGTGTTACTTTCAATTAAAAGAATTCTAGCCATTTCTTGAAACGATCTATTCTTTCTTTTTACTACTCCATTTTGCTCTGGAGTATATGGAGAAGAGAACACATGCTGAAAACTAGATTCATCACAAAATCTTGTAAAGTCTTGATTTTCAAATTCGCCTCCATAGTCAGTTCATATACTTAAAATAACATACCATTTTTCATTTTGGACATTTTTAGCAAAATTTTTAAAGTAAGAAAATGTTTTAGAATTACTTACTAGGAAATATACCCAAGTGAATCGTGAGTAGTCATCCACAATTACTAGGCAATATTTCTTACCTCAAATGCTTTGAGTTTTGGTTGGTCTAAAGAGATCCATATGCAGAAGCTGTAGTACACGATTAGTGGAAACTTGATTTATTGGTTTAAAGGAGTTTCTTACCTGTTTTCCCAATACACATGGTCTACATATATCAGTCTTTTGGTATGACAGATTGGGTAGACCACGAACAAGCTTTTTTATTGAAATTTTGGCTATTTGCTTCAAATTGATGTGCCCAAGTTTTCTGTGCCATAAGTTTGTTTCGTCTTGTATTGAGATTAAACATTGGGTTTCATTTGGTTTGACATCCAAGAAGTAGATATTTTCATGTCTTCGACCCATGAATGACTGAGTGTAATCTTTACTGGTTCCTGAACATATTCCCACTTGAAAATTGATTTTGAGGCTTCCAATCGTTACAGTTCCGAATCCCACAATTCTTCTTTTGATGTTTCCTCCAAATGAATCTTTTCCACCATTTACTTGAACAAGTTTTATGAAGCAATTTGAATCTCCTATCATATATCTTGAGCATCCACTATCCATTTACCATTTTACCTTCTTATTGATAGTGACCTGCATTTAGAAAAGAGACTCAAGTTTTCTTTGGTACCCATATTTTCTTGGGTCCATTGGTGTTAGTATAATATACTGTCTTTACCAATACTTTCTTAACAGGTTTCCAAACCATAGGATATTCTTTTTCAAAATGATCTGAACTATTGCACTTAGAACATCTGAGAGCATTACGACCTACTGGTTTTACAAAAACTTTTTGAAAATGATTTTTGTAAGCATCTCTTGTAGGTCTTTTCTTAATTTTTTCCTTCACTTTAGAAAAATCAATTAAATGAATGGTTTCCATAGTCACTCCCAAACTAGATTTATTGAAATAAGGTCTTTGTGTTGAGAGAATTTTCTCAAATTTCTCAGATCCTATAGAAAATCTTTTGGAAATATTTGAGATGTTATTTTTTAAAAATACATTTTCTTTCGAAAGGTTGTCTTCATTTACTTTTAGAGTAGTAACACTCATGTCTAAACATTTAACCTTTTCTTTCAAAATATTTTCCTGTTGTTTTAGTGCAAATTTTCTTTTTTAAGTTTGGAAATCCTTTTAAGAGAAGTCTTAAGACTAAGACACAACTCATCAATATATTTAGAAACTTTAGTAGGGATTTTCAAATTACTCACCTCAAATTCACTATTTGAATCTGAGTCTGTTTCGGAGTTTGAATCCGAATCTGATTGTGCCATTAGATATATTGGCATAATCATCATCACTTTCTTCATATTCTGTATCACTCTAGATTTCTGCTTTAAGAGCCTTTCAATATTTTTAAGCTTTTCCTTCATTCTTCCTCAGAATGGGACAGTTGGGTCTGATGTGTTCATTTTTCTTACATTCAAAGCATACTACATCTTTATTGGATTCATCATCCTCAGTAGACTTACTCTGTTGCTTTTGAAAACTCTGTTTCTTTGGATTGAATCTTCTTCATTTTCTGTTCAGCTTTCTGAATCTTCTTATCATGAGAGTAAGCTCTTCATCATCCATATTGTCTTCAGAATCTGTAACAACATAATTATCATTGAATTTTAATGCAATAGATTTCTTACTTTTAGGATCTTCGTCTTTATTGATTTGCTGCACTTCATAAGACTGAAGAGTCCCAACCAACTCATCGACAAATAGTGCCATAATTCTTTGTCTCCCTTATTGAGGTCTTTATGTGATTCCAATTCTTGGAGAGTCCACGCAGTAGCTTGTTTACTTTCATGGGATCAGAAATTGATTGACCTTGATTTTCAAGACTATTCACAATTTCTGTAAAACGACTAAACATGTCAGTAATAAATTCTCCTGATTTCATTTTGAAGGCTTTGTATTGACCGATGAGAATGTTGATTCTGGTTTCTTTCACTTGATCAGTTTTTTCATAGGTGATATGTAATATATCCAAAACTTCTTTGGCTGTAACACAAAAAGATATTCTGTTATATTCAATAGGTGACAAAGCACAATATAAAGAATAAATTGCTTTTGCATCAAGAGCTTGTCTCTTGGTTATCTCTTCCTGAGTCATTTCACTAAACTCAACAGTTTCTTTTCCTCTCTCTAAGACAGGTGCAGCTTTAGGAATGATTCATTTGTCTACCACGTCCCATTCCAGAGGATCCTTTAATCTTAGGAATGCCTTCATCTTGTTTTTCCATATGTTGTATTCCTTTCCATTAAAGTAAGGCGGTCTGGTATTGCTTTACCCTTCTACCAGTCCTGGAGCCAACATACTAGCCATTGATCTTTAACTCTGAAGTAAAATACTTCAAATTAAGTGAGTACACAGGCTTTGATACCAATTGTGAAAGCTAGTATATGCACCTAGAGGGGGATGAATAGATGCATAAACAATTTTGCGAGATAAGTGCAGCGCAAATCAACGATGGATTATGAAAAGGAAATTATTCTCTTTTCAAATAAACAAGTTATGATCAAAGTAAAAGAGTGTAGGGAAGAGAATTTGAATACATAATTTATAGTGGTTCGGCTTAATCCAAGCCTACTCCACTCTTTCACAATGACAGCCCATCAGCTGGATTTCACTATGAACAAAAGAGTTGTTATAGTAAAGCTTTTCCTTGATTCCACAGTGTAGAGGCTCTACTACACTTCCTCAATGTCTCTCAAAGATATAGATTCCCTTTTGCTTACAAGATTTCGCTCAACAAATGAATTGACTAAGAACAAGGAGCTTCAGACTTTGGAATTCTTCTATCGCGCACCCACTCAAACAACTGGAACATCTTCCTTATATACTCCTTTATGCCATCATACCCGTTGGCACTTACTAAAGGAATTTTTCCAATCTACCCGTTGGACATAATTAATTAGGAAGATCTTCAAGCTATTTAAGGAACATGATGATAGCCCATCAATCCTGCTCGTCCATACAATCAGGATCTCAATTTCCATAAGTAGAACCTTCCAAATATACTTCGCCAATTAAAGGATCCATAATCCCGGAATCAATCTTGATTTGAATAATGGATTTTGACATGCTATATCCAGCCAAGAGATTTTCTCTAGTCGATAAAGTCAAATCTTTAACAAAACATCCAGTTCTGAATAAGCATTCTTCGACGAACTAAAAACTATCAATGAGAATAGACTTTTAGTCTTGAGTCTGGCAGTCTGAAGGTCTTCAGACTTTGATGAAAGAGTCTACAAGTCTTCAGACTAGACTGATTGAAATGTTTTGTCAGTTTCAAAACACTCAAGGGAGATTTCTCCAACAGTTATTGTATGTTAAGAGAGCTTTCTAAAGACTATAAGACGGCTTGAAATGGAATTTTGTGGAGGGAGTTATGGCGTGATGAAGTTGGGGCATGGGCTGTGGCTAGTTGAAAATAATGGGTTTATGCTAAATTGTGAGTTTTTGGGGCGCGTAGGTGTCGTTTTATCGACTAATAGGCCTAATATAGGCAAGTTGTTATAAGAATATTATTTTTACTCGGCCTTTTGATATTATTTTTCCATTAATTGTTAGGAATCCGAATGCATTGGTTCGTATAAGCGTCATAGTTGATTTTCGGCTTTTCCCAGGTGAGTGACACTATTTCTTCTTTATATTTTAAACTCATGTTTTGAGAAACGTGGTGGATTACATATTCCATGAGTTGATAAAAAGCATATTTTGTTGCATAAAACGGGATCGAGCTATTAATGCCATTTTTGTTGTTCGAAGGGAGTTATATTCCGATTTCGATTTGAATGGTTGTTTGAAAATGTGAAATTCTTTGTGAAAAAATATTGAAATGTTTTGGAGAATGCTTTGATATTTATATATCAAATTTTGAGTTGTGATATGATTCTCTTTTTGATTATGGATTACTAGATATTGTGATTGGTGGTTGGTGCTCAATGTCTCTGTGGACCCTGAGGGGTGTGTGGGTATGCGCATACTATTCTAGGATATCCTTGTGGGCCGAGCCACCGGCTAATAATAGGTGAAGACCTTGCCAAGAGGGGAATCTTGGTCGTCTTATGACGGGTGTTAAGCGTGACCATGGTTAGACATTTGAGCATGAATTGGTCAATGGAGTGAACCATTGATGTGTGATTTGAGTTTGGTCGATGGAATGGACCATCGATGTGATTTGATGAGATTAATCAATGAAATAGACCATTGATGCATGTTTTACGAGATTGACTAATGGACTCGACCATTGGTACTTTCGGTATTTGAGTTATGATTTAGTATTATGATAAAGTGAGTTATATTTGTGTTTTTTTAATGTGCATAGTGCTTTCTCGATCTGCTTAGGAAAAATGTGTTATTCACTGAGCCGTGGTAGCTCAATCCTCTCATCTACTTGTTTCAGGTTCTTCAGCGAGTCGCGAATAGGCATGAGCGTTTGTTCGAGGAGGACTTTTGTGGTGGAAATTTTTGGGTATGGCTTATACATAGTTAATGGGTTTATAAGCTAGGCTCTGTAGAAGGTTTATGTTTTGATTTTTGTAGATTATAGATATACTCTGATATTGTAAACCAATTGCCCATTTTTGTCATATATATATATGTGGATGTATATATGTTGATATCGGGTTGAAATTTTGGTTACGCTGAGGTTGCGTCCTTTGGAAAAAGGATGGCCATGTCATGCCCCTTCTTCTTGTAAATCGGGGTGTGACAATTCATGGCAGCGTAGGAAGCTGATTCACGTACAAAAGCAATCGGCTTACTGTTCCTAGAGTCAGTCCTCAGGAGTGGCTTACCATCCATCGTTAATTCGAGTTTGGCTGTGAATGGCACTGGTCGATCATCTTGGTTTGCGGTCCATGTGGTTGTGTTTTCTACCTCACCCATCATCCAAATTCCTACTGAGAATCCATTCCCGTTCTGGTAGAAACCGAAAGCGAAGCGGCCGGAATGCGAAAGCCATGAGGTGGGGTGATTTGTGGGGGAGAGTGAAAAGCCTAATCTGATGATGTTGGGGTGTTCTTGGTCGCACGTTGCAGATCGATAGTGCACTAACAGTAGGAGAAATAAAGCATATTTGGAAGCCATGAGAAAAATCTGTGAGAGGTGGAGTTCAGTTTCTTTGGCTAACTAGGAGTTAGCTTTTGAATGTTGAATGCTCACCAAGACTTGAGGGGTTCGGAGAAGTTGATCACAACTTGCGTGGATGACTTTGTGAGGTCGTCTTGACTTGCCAAGTCTATGCCTTTTTTACTGGAAAAGTTGGAGTCGCTTGGAGTGAGAGATGGGGTACGTTTCCGGGACCATTTAACCCCACTAGACATAATGGATACGTTTGTAGTCAAAATGGCTAATTAGGGGAAATCTTTTGCTGTATCATACCGAGAACCTTTCGACTGACGTGGTAGCGAAACGTGAATCATTTTCAAGAGCAAGAACAGATTAATTAGGCACCGGCAACTCGTGGAGAATGTCCATCCTGGGATGTAATATTTCACAAGGGAAAATCTCCCATCATAAAGCTTCATTTGAACATCTGGAAGGGCTGGTTATTTTTCATTTCATTCAAATTATATCTGTTGGGAACCTCAATAGTTATCACCAACTTTGCTCCAATTCGAGTCCTAAAGGTTTGCTAAGCTTCACATCTCTTCACAAAAGTATCAGATTACAGCTTGTAACTTATGTCCTCTGCAGATTGAGTCTGGCAGAAGGAATTCTGGTATTACATGACGAAGCCTTGGCATTGCTCTGTTCTCTGTTCATTTACTGGCATTTTTCTCAATGCTGAAGTTTCTTTGTAGCATGCTAAGGACTCAAAACCGTATGGAAATATTTTATTCGACCTTGATTCAGAAAACAACAGTATTCTCATGAAAAGAGGGAAATGGAACTCTCATACCTAATGAGAGGCATCAAGGCTTCAGCTACAAAGAAGCCTACTAAGTTACATTTACGAGATGTAGTCGCGGACATACGACCTGTTTACTCTTGACAGCAGAACAGATGCAAGGAGTACATAGCTGGAGATGGTTTACTAAGTCTCATGAATGTGACCTGTCACAGTGTATATTTGTGGATGCTCTACAAGTTACTGAGCAGCACCAAACAAAGTTGAAAATCATCCTTTGAGTGAGGTGCAATGACGTTATCATATGATGAGTCATGCAAGTTAAGATGAACAGGACGATGGAGTTGGGCATGGCGGGCGTGGCACATTCATAATACCTTCCAGCATTAATATCACATCCTTGATTGAAGGGCGAATCTCCGAATCATCTTGCACGCAAAGGAGCCCAATTTGCACCATTCTTTCAACGCTTTTCATGTCTACTTGTTCATCTTTTACGAGCTTGGAAAGCTCTGCGGTGATGTAGCAGTTGTAGACCCACGAGCAAAGCAGCACCTCATCTGCCGACAAGACGTCGACCACCATGTTGCTCCTGCAGCACACTATTTCCAGCAATACAACTCCGTAGCTGTAAATATCGGTCTTTGTGGATACCATGGCGCTCCTCTGCAGTTCCGGGGCGACATAGCCTCTTGTACCTCTGACTTCAGTTTTGGTACCGGTTTGATTTGGCATTAAGAGCTTCGCTAGGCCAAAATTCGAGATTTTTGCAGTCCGAGATTCATCCATGAGGATATTTTGTGTCGTGATGCCGCAGTGAATTATTTGGAGCTCACACTCTTCGTGCAAATATAGGATTCCTCTTGCTACTTCCAACGCAATTCTCACTCTTTCACTCCAAGGAGGCTGCCTTTCAACATCAAACAGGAGATCTGCGAGTGATCCGCTCTCCATATATTCGAATACAAGAAGCTTCTTCGAGCCCTCCATGCAAAAGCCGAGCAATTGGACTATATTTTTGTGGTGAGTATGACCGATTGCAGCCATTTCAGCCTGGAACTCTTTCTCTCCTCGTTCGGTGGCTCTCTCTAATCTCTTCACCGCTACACGCTTGCTGCCATCGGACATTGTCCCTTTGTACACAGCCCCAAGAGAGCCCTTACGGATCTCTTCCGTGAACCCACCAGTAGCTTCTTCAAGCTCCTTATATGAGAAGGATTGTTGCATGAACTCTCGTGCTGGACCCAAAGTAGAATCTGCTGAAAGCCTCACGTACTTCGGAATTTGGTATCGATACAACAAGAAACCAAACGCAGCTATCAAGGAGCAGAAAATTGCTATAGGAGCCAAGCTGACCCCAACAATCAAAACAAGTGTATTCTTCTGTGTCACAATTTGTGGAGCAATGAGGACAGGCAAGAGTATCTTTACTAACACCGTGGAGGCATCATTCCCAGTTGCTTTCCCATAGACGATAGGTTGCTTTATCTTGCTGCACAATCCGTCTCGATGCAGAGCAACATCACAATTGCAGTCTTCCAGGCACGAGCTCTTGCACTCACGGATGGGAAGTGGTAGTATCAAATAAGGATGACTCCCGACTTCTAGCCCCGGCAGTGGGGTGATACTCAAAGTAATATTAGCGTCTTCCACACCACAGTGCTGTTTGTAGTTGGAGCTCCTCCGGCAACCCAAAAATCTCTTGCTTTCATCGATGAAAGCGAAACCAGGAAAGCAATCACACCATGCCCCATCGCTGCTGCCTCTGCAGTAACTGTTATATCCACAGAAGCCTTTAACATCACATTGGTGCTCTGGTGCGGACCACCGAACGGACACTACTGGGCTTGAGAAGTCGCCTTTCAAGAACCAGTGTAAATAGAGCCTGAATATCCCATCGTCATCAAGTGTTGCGCGATGAACGGTACTGCCTTCTTTGCTAGAAAACAAGCTATGATTGGCGAGAGTTTTCTTGTTAATGCCACTATTGTTCCGCATAGCAAGAGTTCCTTGAGAATCAAGATGTAGCCGCAGTGAGAATTGCCCGAGAGTATCACTCGACCAGTATGCCTCCGAGGCACTATTCGAGCAGTTTACAGAATCAGCGACAAGATTCCCATCCCTTTGCATGGACATTCTAAACTGACAGCTTGAGCGGTCAAGCGATGATTTGCTCGAAATCAGTTCACTGTCCTCGGAAAGGTTCTGATCGCCTAGGATGGTGTCGGTCGGAAAATCGAAGCTCTCCCAGATCACACGAGAATTGTTGCCGTAGAGCACAAAATTACCAGAATCAAGCATGGAAGCCAAGGTAGCAGGCTCCGACAATTCAGAGCCGACAAGGGACGCCTCCTGATCTCCCAGACCGGTTCGGACGACGAGTTTACCGTCCTTAGTGAAATTAATTGTTGCGTCTGAGGAGACCAATGGGTCATCCCGGTTTGCAGTCCACACGACAGTGTTGTCAGGCTTATCAACAAGCCATATTCCGATGCCGTACTTATCACCTTGAGGATAGAACCCAAAGGCGAAAAGACCCGATAGCGAAAGCCAGAAAGCAATGAACCGGTGGTTATTATGCCAGAGGTTGTTTGTTGAGTGTATAAGAACAAGGAAAGCAGGAAGAGAAGCGGGTGAGCGACTTGCACAATCGCCATCGGAGAAAGCCGCGTGGAGAGAGGGATAGGCAGAGACCAAGACACAAGTGTGTATAGCTTAGTTGGAATCTCACTAACCTTAGGCAAGTTGTTATGTGACCATTTCCGAGGAAATCCAGGACTTGGCAGGATGCCTGGACAAAGAAGCAAAACCGACACGAGAAGAAAAGCTGTCCTCCGCTTTTGTTTCCGCAACGACTTACAGGAGTCAAGGACACAGGAAGATCTCAGTTTAGCTTCTGTCTACTTCAACGAAATATGTGGCCAAAAATGATTGCTTGCCAACTATAAACGTTAAAACGCACGCATAGACGAGACTTTGCTAGTCACCCTTCAGACCTTTTGCTATAATTGTCTATCTTACGAATTTTCCAAGCACTTTCGGCAAGAAGTGGATTAGCATCCAGATTCATTGTAAGGACTTGGCGCAAATGTGGTTAACATGTCGCCCCGAGTAGACCTCCATTGACTTGGTAATCTCTCTCCTGTCTCCCAGACCAACCAGATGTTTTCAAAAGTCTCCCCAGGACTAGGAGCACGTGGGAAGAAAATGCTTGCCAGGAAAACTGATCAGGAATAAAATGTATGTCAACTTGTCTCTTATGTTCTTGTCCTTCACTCAACCAAGGAAGAATCAGACAACACATTATGCTATTTCTCCTGATGCCAAAAACACAAAAATTTAAGCTATTTCCCCAACCAGGCAATCGATATATAATTTGGTTCAAGTCAATCACGTCTTGTGCATAAAGATGGCATCCATTTGAAGTTTTATGCCAGAAAACAGGACAGGTCGCTTCTTTTGCGGCCCCAATTGACAGGCAAAGAATTTCAATATTGGCACTGCCGATACCAAACTTGCCCACATATTCTAAATTGGGATCATTAGGTGTCCTGGTCCCATGAATCCCCATTCCTGCAAGGATGGCTCCATAGACAACCCATAATACAAGCCAATGCACAGAAAATAATTAAACAATAGAGCTCATACAGACCTGGCACAAGCAATTTAGCTTTAAGAGCAGCATAGGCTGAAGGAAATTTTCGTATATTGCCCACTAAAGTTATGCATGATTAGTTTTTGTTTACATCTCAGAATATATACCAGCACGCACTCTATATGTCGACAGATATAAAAATCGACATAACAATCTGCCAATAATCACACTAGCAACAGATTGAAACCATAAGTAAGAAAAACAAAGCAATAAGGTAAGGTCCCTGTACAAAGTAGGGTATACTTCCTCCATGGTGATTTGTCATGTTGTAAAGCGAAAGCACCAGTTAGTATTTCCAAGAGTAGGTAATAAGTATGTACGGATTAAATATGAACAATAGGACTCAGCTGCTAACTCAATCTCATGATGCTCGTCTGTACTTGTGCAAAAAGATTTGAGGTCGGTCAGCAGTGAATTCCACAGGTACCTCTGCTAAAATTTGACGATACCTTCACCAGCAGATTCTACAGCGGCAGCATGATTGGTCACACTCTGTGACCTACCCGTTCTCCCTTGAGAAAGCAATAAATTCTTCATCTCCTTATAACCCTTAAGTTCTTCCAAAGCATCAGCTGTCATCTTGGACGTGAGAAAAGCAGAGGATGCAACACTTGAAGTGCCATCCTGAGCTGATATGGATTTAGGGGTCTGGCATTACTCGTGGAAGGAGTTGCTCCAGGTTTCAGATCCGGAGGCTTGTGAAGCTGTTGCCAAACTTGAGACATCTTGGTGAAGAGGAGGAGCTTTCTTCAACATATCCACAAGAGCTCCAACAGCAGCACCCTGAGATTTTTTGATTGGCAAAAATGAACCAGACTGGAGTGGATCGTGCGCATGTCTTCTTTTATCGAATAAATCCGCTCTGCAAACAATGCCCTAATCAGATAACTCTTAACACAAGAAGTATGGAGTTACTAGATTGATTCTGTAATATATGGGCTTTAAAACAAGAAAAGAAAAGAAAATAACAGAAAAATAAAGGGTTGAAAAGTCAAAAAGGGAGGTTGAAGGAAAGTGGAAGAAGCTTCGGCTGAATTTAAAAAGAGAGAAAGAGGGAGAGAAAGAGAAGAGTGTTGGAGAAATCTTCGTGAAGTGTTTTAAAGCGGACAAAACGTTTTCATCAGTCTAGTCTGAAGATTTGCAGACTCTACTATTTAAAGTATGAAGCCTTCCGGACTGCCAGACTCAAGACTCAAAGTCTATTCTCATTGACAGTTTCTAATCCATTGAAGAAGGGCTATCCAGAACTGGATGTTTCATTAAGGATGTGACCTTATCGACTGACGAAGATCTCTTGGCTGGATATAACATAATATAATCCTTTATTTGATCATGATTGATTCAGAGATTAAGGATCTGATGATTGGCAAAGTATACTTAAAAGGTTCTACTTATGGAAACCGAGATCCTGATTGTATGGGCGAGTAGGATTGATGGGCTATCAACATGTTCCTTTAATAGCTCGAATGATCTTCCTAATTGATTTCGTCCAACGAGTAGATTGGAGGAATTCCTTTGGTAAGTGCCAACATGTATGATGGCATGAAGGAGTATATAAGGAAGACGCTCCAGTTGTTCGAGAGTATGCGCGATAAAAGATTTCTAAAGTCTGAAGCTCCTTGTTCTTAGTCAATTCATTTGCTGAGCGAAATCTTGTACGCAAAAGATAGTCTATATTTATGAGAAACCTTGATGAAGTATAGTAGAATATCTACAATGTGGAATCAATGGAAAGCTGTGCTGTAACATGTCTTTTATTCATTGTGAAATCCAGCCGGTAGGCTGTCAGTGCGGAAGAGTGGACGTAGGTTTGGAATAAGTCGAACTACTATAAACCTTGTGTTCAATTTTCTCTTCCCTACTCTCTGCTTTACTTTGATCATAATTCATTTTGTTAACCGAAGGAGAACTTCCATTTTATTGTCTGTGTAGTATTACTTTCTTATCTCGAGAAATTATTTTTACACCTATTCACCTCCCTCTAGATGTTTATACTAGCTATTTCAATTGATATCAGAGCCTGTGTACTCACTTTATTTGAAGTGTTTTACTTCAGAGTTGAAGATCCATGGCTAGTATGTTTACTCCAAGACTGGTAGAAGGATAAAGCAATACCAGACCGCCTTACTTTGATGGAAATGATTACAACATATGGAAAAACAAGATAAATGTGTTTCTAAGATCAAAGGATCCTTTGGAATGGGACGTTGTAGAAAAATGAATCATTCCTAAAGCTGCATCTGTCTCAGAGAGAGGAAAAGAAGCTGTTGAGTCCAGTGAAATGACTCAATAAGAAATAATCAAGAGACAAGCTCTTAATGCAAAAGCAATTTATTCTTTATATTGTGCTTTGTCACCTACTGAATATAACAGAATATCTTCTTGTGTTACAGCAAAAGAAGTCTAGGATAGATTACATATTACCTACGAAGGAACCGATCGAGTGAAAGAGACCAGAATCAACATTCTCCTCGGTCAATACGAAGTCTTCAAAATGAAATTAGGAGGATCTATAACTGACATGTTTAGTCGTTTTATAGAAATCGTGAATAGTCTTGAAAATCAAGGTCAACCAATTTCTGATCCCATGAAGGTAAACAAACTTTGCGTGGACTCTCCAAAGATTGAAATCACATAAAGACCTCAATAAGAGAGACACAAAGAATCATGCCACTTTCTATTGATGAGTTGGTTAGGACTCTTCAGTCTTATGAAATGGAACGGATCAATGAAGATGAAGATCCTAAAGGTAAGAAATCCATTGCATTAAAATCCAATGATGATTCTGATGTTACAGATTCTGAAGATGATATGGATGATGAGGAGCTTGCTCTCATGATAAGAAAATTTATAAAGCTAAACAGAAAAGGAAGAAGATTCAATCCAAAGAAACAGAGTCTTGAAAAGCAACAGACTAAGTCTATTAAGGATGATGAATCAAATAAAGATGTAGTCTACTTTGAATGTAAAAAAAAGGGACACATCAGACCCAACTGTCATCTTCTAAGGAAGAAGAAAGGAAAAGCTGAAAAGTATCGAAAGGCTCTTAAAGCAGAAACCTGGAGTGATACAGAGTGTGAAGAAAGTGATGATGATTATGCTAATATATGTTTGATGGCACAATTGGATTCATATTCAAACTCCGAGACATACTCAGATTCAGATAGTGAATTTGAGGTAAATAACTTTAAAATCCCTATTAAAGTTTCTAAATACATTGATGAGTTGTGTTTTAGTCTTAAGACTTCTCTTAAAAGGATTTCCGAACTCAAAAGAGAAAATTCTGCACTAAAACAACAAGAAAATGTTTTAAAAGAAAATGTCAAAGTTTTAGATAAAAATATTTCCACCTTGAAAGAAAATGAAGGCAATCTTTCAAAAGAGAATGCATGCTTGAAAAATGATATCTCAAATATTTCTAAAAGATTTTCTATAGGATCTGAGAAACTGGAAAAAATTCTTTCTGTTCAAAGACCTTATTTCAATAAATTAGGTTTGAGAATGACTGTGGAAACCATTCCTTTAATTGATTTCCCTAAAGTTAAGGAAATAATTAAGCAAAAACCCACAAGAGATGTTTACAAAAATCATTTCAAAAAGATCTTTGTAAAACTAGTAGGTCGCAATGCTCTTAGATGTTCAAAGTGCAATAGTGCATATCATTTTGAAAAAAAAAATGTCCTATGGTTTGGAAATCTATTAAGAAAGTATGGGCAAAAACTGCATATCATACTAAAACCAATGGACCCAAGAAAATTTGAGTACCAAAGAAAGTTTGAGTCTCTTTTTAATTGTAGGTCACTATCAAGAAAAAGGTAAAATGGTATCTGGATAGTGGATGCTCAAGACATATGATAGGAGATTCAAATTGCTTCATAAAGCTTGTTCAAGTAAATGGTGGAAAAGTCTCATTTGGTGGAAATAGCAAAGGAATAATTGTGGGATTTGGAATTGTAAAGATTAAAAACCTCACAATAAGCAATGTTTATTTAGTTGAAGGACTTAACTACAATTTGCTCAATATTAGTCAGCTGTGTGATATGGTTTCAAAATTAACTTTCAAGAGGGAATATGTTCAGGAACCAGTAAAGATTCTACTCAGTCATTCATGGGTCGAAGACATGAAAATATTTACCTCTTGGATGTGAAATCAGATGAATCGCAATGCCTAATCTCAATTCAAGACGAAGCGAACTTATGGCACAAAAAGCTTGGGCACATAAATATGAAGCAGATAGCCAAAATTTCAGCAAAGAAGCTTGTTCGTGGTTTACCCAATCTATCATACCAAAAGTCTGATCTATGTACACCATGCATATTGGGAAAACAGGTAAGAAATTCTTTTAAACCAATAAATCAAGTTTCCACTAATTGTGTACAGCAGCTTCTGCATATGGATCTCTTTGGACCAACCAGAACTCAAAGCATTTGAGGTAAGAAATATTGTCTAGTAATTGTAGATGACTACTCACGATTTACCTAGATATATTTCCTGGCAAGTAAGTCTGAAACATTTTCTTACTTTGAAAAGTTTGCTAAAAAGGTTCAAAACGAAAAATGGTATGTTATTTCAAGTATAAGAACAAACTATGGAGGTGAATTTGAAAATCAAGATTTCACAAAATTTTGTGATGAATCTGGTTTTCAGCATCTGTTCTCCTCTCCGTATACTCTAGAGCAAAATGGAGTTGTGGAAAGAAAAAATAAGTTGCTCCAAGAAATTGCTAGAACTCTTTTAATTGAAAGTAACATCTCTTCACATTTTTGGGCTGAGGCAGTTTCTACAGCATGTTATATCATTAATAAATTTTTTCTAAGGCCTATTCTGGAAAAACCCCCTATGAGTTATTCAAATAAAAGAAGCCTATTGTTTCATATTTTCATGTGTTTGGATACAAATGCTTTATATTGAAAAATGCAAATGATCGAGTTGGCAAGTTTGAAGAAAGGTTAGATGAAGGCATCTTCCTTGGATATTCAACTTCAAGCAAAGCCTACAGAGTCTACAACAAAAAGACTCAATCTGTGGAGGAATCAATGAATGTCAAATTCCAAGATTCTATGCAAAATGAATCTATTCAGATTCATCTTGAAGAATCTGAGCTTGCTCCAGACTCTACAAAGTCTAAATCTCAAGAAACAGCTCAAATTTTGGAAGATCAGCAACAAGTAATTATTGAAGATTCAAATGAAGAAAGTGATCATCAATCTGACAAATCAACTAGTAACTTGAAGCATAAGTCCAGTCATCCCAAAGATCTCATTATTGGCAACATTAATGAAGGAATTCGCACGAGATCCAAAATGTGCGAAGAGTCTAGTGCTATGGCTCTTATTTCTGAAATAGAATCCAAAAGCATAGAAGAAGTTTTATCTGATGAAAGCTAGATTGAAGCTATGCAAGAAGAACTTAGGCAATTCAGCATTAATGATGTCTGGGAATTGACTCCTAAACCAAAAGGTAAATCTATTATTTGAGCTAAATGGGTTTTCAGGAACAAGATGAACGAGAAAGGAAAAGTCGTTAGAAACAAAGCAAGACTCGTGGCCAAGGGATATACGCAAGAAGAAGGGATAGATTATGACGAGACTTACGTACCAGTAGCAAGGTTAGAAGCAATTCGATTATTACTTCATTTTGATTATTATAAGAATTTCTGGTTATTCCAAATGAACGTCAAAAGTGCTTTCCTAAATGGATTTATCCATGAGGAAGTCTATGTGGAACAACCACATGGGTTTGAAGACCCAAGGAAACCTGGCTCAGTATTTAGACTCAAAAAAGCTTTATATGGTCTAAAACAAGCACCTCAAGTTTGGTATGACAGGCTGAGTAAGTTTTTAATTCAAAATGGCTTTGTTAAAGATAAAGTAGACACTACTCTATTTATTAAAAGAAAAAGCAAAAGTTTTCTGCTTGTTCAAATATATGTAGATGATATTATTTTTGGATCCTCTAATGAAAGTTTGTGTAAGAAATTCTCTAAGTCTATGTAGAATGAATTTGAAATGAGCATGATGAGTGAACTAACATTCTTTCTTGGACTTCAAGTGAAACAATTGAAGAAATGAACTTTTATTCATCAAGAAAAATATGCTAATGATCTTGTCAAAAAGTTTGGACTGGAAAATTGCAGAAAAATTAACATACCAATGTTAAGTTCTTTGAAGATAGACAAAGATGAAGGAGGAAATAAAGTTGATCAGAAGTTATACAAGAGTATCATTGGTTCACTTTTTTATGTTATTATTTCTAGACCTGACATTTTGTTTAGTGTTTGCATTTGTGCTAGATTTCAAGCAGACCCTAAAGAATCTCATCTAAATGTTGCAAAGCGTATTATCAAATGCATTGCTTCAACTTCAAGTCTTACTCTTTGGTATCCTAAAAAGGGAGACTTTACTCTTCTTAGATACTCAGATGCAGATCTGACCAGTTGCAGAGTTGATAGAAAGAGCACCTCGGGTACCTGTCAACTACTTGGAAGCAGGACAGTGTCTTGGTTTTCAAGAAAGCAAAATACAGTAGCCCTTTCTACAGCAAAAGCAAAGTATGTAGCTCTTGAAAGTTGTTGTTAACAGATTCTGTGGATAAAACAACAGCTAAGAGACTTTGGAATTGAAAATTCATGCACGGAGATTAAATGTGACAACACCAGCGCACTCAATCTCACTAAAAATCCAATTCTTCACTCAAAAGCAAAGCATATAGAGATTCGACATCACTTCATTAGAGATCATGTTCAAAATGGAGAAGTTTCGATTCAGTTTGTTGACTCAAAGAACCAACTGACGGATATATTCACAAAGCCTTTGAAGAAAAATCAATTTGAAATCATCCGCTCTAGACTCAACATTTTGAGGTTTGAAGAAGTTAAAGTCTAGAGACTCTCAGACTCAGACAAACAAGATTTTGACTGTAAGTTATATCTCGAATCTCATCTTGAAAAGGTACGATCATCAATCGTGTTTGATTATTACTATCTTTAATTGACGTGATTATTGCAACGTTTCCTTTTCGAAAAAGGAGTTATTTTTTAAATGACTATTATCTAATTTCTCGAAAAAGGCAGTTATTTTTTAAAAATGCATCTTTTTACTTTTTTTTATGAAGTTCCGTATGCATCTCTTCGACTGTTTATACACTGTTGTTTCTTCTTCGCTTTACTCTCCAAAAACCCTAAGAAAGCACCGATCTTCCATTTATGTTTTCTTCTCTTGTTTAATCTTCGAAAAAGTTGTCATCTTTCTTGGGAAAGTCAAGTTTGGAATCTTTCAAAGACTGTGAAAGATGTTGTCTCAAAGGAAGTCTTCGAGGATTGCAAGCAGGGGACCACAAATGTGTGATGGGCCTACGCACTTTGATCTCACCGAGGAAGAAGAGTCTCCTAGTTAGCAGCAGAGCTCACAACATTCTCAGTAGCGTCATTCTCTTCCATCTAGTCCACATGATGTTGCTCATCAAGAAAATGAAGAAATCATCGAAGGTGCAGATCCTGTAAGAATTCAAAAGCCCTATTTTATTTACAAGCTTTATCATGCTTTGAAAAGAGGTGGAACTCCATTGAACTACATCGATGAGTTTCTTAAGGGCAAAGGGTATGGAAATGAGTACATTTTTTTTACGAAATATGGAGCGTTTGGGAATTGCCCCTGTGGGGTTGACAGAAGAAACCCTTGCTAATATCCCAAGTGATCCGCGTGTTGGAGGGCTGAATCAACCAGATGAGAATGATGATGATAAGTCGTACAGTCAGTTTCAACCAAGAATGGGTGTTGCAGCAAAAATTCGGGGAAAGAGGACCGACTTGTTTTGATCGGAGGAACAAAAGCTTTTATACTCTAAGTTGTTGAAGCGTGGGGTGATAAACCCTAGAAGTGTGGATTTTGATTTCCTTGATGCTGTGAATGTTAATTTGAGGGAAAAATTCAATCTTCTTCAACTTGAACAGTTCTGTTCTGATTCTACAGAAGCCTATGCTGAACTCACTGTATATTTCTATTCGAATCTTAATGTCATTGGGGTTGAGAGAGGGAGATATCAACCCATCAATGTCTCTAATGCTCGTGCTACGTTGAAACTTGTTAAGGATAGAAGAACAGAGGAAAATATTTCCTACTTGAGGATGAGCGCATTTAACATTCTGCTTCACAAGATTGTCATTAATTACCTCAGACCAAAATCTACTTCAAAAACTGATGTTTCAAATTCAGAGGCAAAGCTGATGTATGCCATCATCATTGGGAAAAAACAGTGGTGAATGACAAAGGTCAACTTCCTTATCCAGGTCTTGCGACGAAGTTATTCAGACATCTGAATATTCAGCCTCCACGAATTCTTTGTACTCAATCTTGTGATCATATGGTGGTAGGACTGAAAATAGTGACTAAAATGTGACTGAAGGAACTTAGCAAAAAGTTGGAGAAATTCAAGGAGAAAACCCCTGTCAAAATTCATCAAATCTCTTTGGCTGCAAAGAGAAAAGGGAATGAGCCCATGGTTGCTCCATCCAAGAAAAGAAGAGCTCTCATCATTGAGGATGAAGATGATGAGGAAGACATCACCATTTCTGCAATGGCATTGAAGAACCTGAGTCGTTCTGTTCCAGAGAAAGACTCAGAACAAAGGACTGGAGAAAGAGAAGATGAAGAGAAAGAAGCAGAGGAGAAAGAAACAGAGGAGAGAGAAGCTGAAAAAGGAGATGCAGAGGAGAAAAGAAATCAAGAGGAAGGAGAGCATGATGAACACTCTTCTCCACTTGGAGGCATGGAAACAGGGGGAGACTGTGAGAAAAGAGGAATGTCCTCATATCTTGCTACCAGTGAGAGAGTTAGTCGCTCTCCAGCAGATCCAGAGGACATCTATGCCTCTCAATTTCTTGAGGACGGACATGATATTTCATCGCCCAATCTGCGTGACTATGTTGATTTGCCATCGTTTGCCTTTACTCCATCTGATCGTGCAGAAGCCAGTATGCAGACCGATAATTCAGTAGATTTTCGCAGAATTCTTGATGTTCACTTGGAAATGCGAGGTCAGATATATGCTCTGGGATGCAAAGTTCATAATTTGCAAAATGCAGAACAAGTTTCTTTAGTTTCTTTGAATGATCAGATCCAAGCCCTTGCTCTTCAGATTCAAGCAAATGCTAAGGGTGAAGATGTAGCTCAACTAAAGGAAGAATTGAAAAAGCTGAAAGGCATTGTCCAGTCAATGGGAGATTTCCAGCTTGTTCGTGTTCCTAAGCAATCTTGACTCTTTTCCATTTCCATCTCAACCTTTTTTATGATGATAAAAAGGAGGAGAGATGCGAGATTTGAAAACTTTGAACCTTAAACTTTTTTGAACTTTTGGATTGTTTTAATGTTTGACTTGACTTTTGTGTCTGGATGTGGACTGAATTTGGGATTTTGATTTGACTGCTTATATTAAGTATTATTGATATCTTATGGATGGCTTTACTCATATGCAAGACTAACCTATTTTCTGTGGTTGCAGATTCTAGTGTTATCATTCATTAAGTCATTTATCTTTATAAGATATCCATATTTGTTTGAGTAATATTTTGCAGGTCAAAGTTATCCAAATCTACAGGAAAGTTTTGTCATCGTAAAAAAGAGGGAGATTGTTGGAGAAATCTTTGTGAAGTGTTTTGAAGCTGACAAAATGTTTCCATCAGTCTAATCTGAAGATTTGCAGACTCTACTATTTAAATTCTGAAGACCTCCAGATTCCCAGACTCAAGACTCAAAGTATATTCTCATTGACAGTTTCCAATCCGTTGAAGAAAGGCTATCCAGAACTGGATGTTTCATTAAGGATGCGACCTTATCGACTGAAGAAGATCTCTTGGCTGGATATGACATAACGGAATCCTTTATTTGATCATGATTCATTCAGAGATTAAGGATTCGATGATTGGCGAAGTATACTTGGAAGGTTCTACTTATGGAAACCGAGATCCTGATTGTATGAGCGAGCATGATTGATGGGCTATCGACATGTTCCTTTAATAGCTTGAAGGATCTTCCTAATTGATTATGTCCAACGGGTAGATTGGAGGAATTCCTTTGGTAAGTGCCAACGGGTATGATGGCATGAAGGAGTATATAAGGAAGACGTTCCAGTTGTTCGAGAGTGTGTGCGATAGAAGAATTCTAAAGTCTAAAGCTCCTTGTCCTTAGTCAGTTCATTTGCTGAGCGAAATCTTATACGCAAAATAGAGTCTATATTTGTGAGAAACCTTGAGAAAGTATAGTAGAATATCTATACTGTGGAATCAAAGGAAAGCTGTGCTATAACATCTCTTTTGTTCATAGTGAAATCCAGCCGGTAGGCTGTCAGTGCGGAAGAGTGGACGTAGGCTTGGAATAAGCCGAACCACTATAAATCTTGTGTTCAATTTTCTCTTCCCTACTCTCTGCTTTACTTTGATCATAATTCGTTTTGTTAACTGGAGGAGAACTTCCATTTTATTGTCTGTGTAGTATTGCTTTCTTATCTCGAGAAATTATTTTTACACCTATTCACCCCCCTCTAGGTGCTTATACTAGCTATCTCAAAGAGCAGCGGGCAGAAACAGGGGAAGACGCGAAATAGGGGAGGAGAGAAAGAAGAGAAAGGAAAAAGAGAAGGAGGAAAAAAAAAATTGGCGCGCTTGTGGTCCGAACGCCTCATCAAGCCGACTCAAGGGTGTTTTGCAAGGTCGGTAAGAAATTGAAGCCTTTAATCACTTACTTGAAGCAATCGCAGTAATTAGGGCTCGAAATTCGGATTTCTTGGGTATTTGTGTGGCGAAGCCTGATTTTTGAGTCATTAAGCTGTATATTTTTTAGAAATAGTACTTTGGGATGTTATGAAGTTATAGCATTTTATGGATCATGATTTGAGTTTGCGATTTGTTCGGAACAAAATTTTGAAGCTAGGGGCGCAATTTGGTACTGTAGTGATCAGTGGCTTCGAGTCTCTTTTTTTTGTCGTTTTTGTTACTGTTTTTGGGGTGGCTGAGTTGGGGTTGTTGTTGTACGTTAAGAGAGCTTTCGAAAGACTATAAGACAGCTTGAAACAGAATTTTGTGGAGGGAGTTATGGCGTGACGAAGTTGGCGCATGGGCCGCGCCTAGCTGAAAATGATGGGTTTCTACTAAATTGTGAACTTTTGGGGCACGTAGGTGTCATTTTATCGACTAATAGGCCTAATATAAGCAAGTTGTTATAAGAATATCCTTTTTACTCGGCCTTTTGATATTATTTTTTCGTTAATTGTTAGGAATCCGAATGCGTTGGTTCGTACAAGCGTCGTAGTTGATTTTTGGTTTTTCCCAGGTGAGTGACACTATTTCTTCTTTCTATTTTAAACTCATGTTTTGAGAAACGTGGTGGATTATATATTCCATGAGTTGATAAAAAGCATATTTTGTTGCATTAAACAGGATCGAGCTATTACTGACACTTTTGTTATTTGAAGGGAGTTATATTCCGACTTCGATTTGAATAGTTGTTTGAAAAAGGATTTGTGAAATTCTTTGTGAAAGAATCTTGAAATGTTTTGGAGATGCTTTGATATTTATATATCAAATTTCGAGTTGTGATATGATTCTCTTTCTAATGTTGGATTACTAGATATTGTGATTGGTGGTTGGTGCTCAATGTCTCTGTGGACCTTGAGGCGTGTGTGGGTATGCGCATACGATTCTAGGATATCCTTGTGGGCCGAGCCACTAGCTAATAATAGGTGGAGACCTAGCCAAGGGGTAAATCTTGGTCGTCTTGTCACGGGCGTTACGCGTGACCATGGTTAGACATTTGAGCATGAATTGGTCAATGGAGAGGACCATTGACGTGTGATTTGAGTTTGGTCGATAGAATGGACTATCGATGTGATTTGAAGAGATTAATCAATGGAATAGACCATTGATGCATGTTTTATGAGATTGACTAATGGACTGGACCATTGGTATTTTGATATTTGAGTTATGATTATGTATTTGAGTTATGTTTTAAATATGCATAGTGATTTCTCGATCCGCTTAGAAGAAATGTGTTACTCACTAAGCCGTAGTAGCTCACTCCTTTCTTATACTTGTTTTTAGGTTCTTCAGCGAGTCGCGAGTAGGCGTGAGCGTTCGCTCGGGGAGGACTTTTGTGGTGGAAATTTTTGGTATGACTTGTGCATAGTTAATAGGCTTATAAGTTAGTCATTGTAGAAGATTTGTGTTTTGATTTTTGTGGATTGTAGATATACTCTGATATAAATATTGTAACCAAGTGCCCTTTTTTGTCAAATATATATATGTGGATGTATATATGTTAATATCGGGTTGAATTTTTGGTTACATTGAGGCTACGTCCTTTGGTAAAAGGACCACCGTGTCATGTCCCTTTTTCTTGTGAATCGGGGTGTGACATTTGTTGGTTTCAGAGCTTAGGTTTTGATTTTTTGGGAAGATATGGGACGATATAAGATTGTGTGATAGCTTTTTTTTAACGTGTTAGCCTTTTAGATATTAAGTTGTAGCTCCGTTCTTGGATTCAAGTGATCATTTGTGACTCGGAGACACTTGCTTCGCTTCGTAGAAATAGTAAAGGCAAGCAAGTTGTTGCCCCTGATGCTAGAGACACGCCTCAAGCTTCTCGAGGTGCGTCTCTAAGGAGGAGACGGGAGAATCGGCGTGATGAAAGTCCTAACTCGCATGAAGTCCGGGAAGTTAACCAATGGTTGTTTCCCCCGAGTGGCTTTAAGCAAGCCATGATTCATTGGTATCGTCAAGCAAAGGAATTAAATTGAGATGGAGCAACTAGCTCATACACTTTTGTGCAATTTAGAAAGGCGAAACCACCCACTTATGATGGGAAAGCTAATCCTCTTGTAGCTGAGCAGTGGATTAGAAAGATTGAAGGGATCTTTGAAGCTGAAGGTGTTCCCGAAGATAAGAAGGTTAGTTTTGCTTCTTGATACTTAGAAGGCGAGGCAGAGCATTTGTGGGAGGGAATGAGGCTAGCTCTTGGAGATAGGGGTGGTGCTATAGCTTGGGAGGACTTTAAGCAAGCTTTCAATGCCCAATTCTTCCCAGTGTCATTTCAGGCAAAAATGAATAGTGATTTTATACACATATCTCAAGGCAACTCCACGGTTTTGGAGTATGCAGCCCACTTTAATCAAATGAGTAAATTTGCTGAGTAATATGTGTCTAATGAGCAAGATAAAACTGATCACTTTCAAAGGGGGCTCCACTATGAAATTGGTTCAGCACTCATACCTCTAGCATTGACATCTTATAAAGACGTGCTGGAATGAGCGATCATAGTGGAACAAAAGATTTTGGAGCGAGATGTGCAAGCCTTACCTCAGTATAAGAAGTTGAGATTCACTAACTATCAGGATAGCGGCGCTAGTGGCAGCGGAAAGAGGAAAGCTTTTAACAAACCGGGAAAGCCTAGAATTCAGAATAATCTAGGCCCTTGTACTACATGTGTAGACGACATAGCAGTCCTTGTTACTGCAAAAGAGGAGCACGTTTCACTTGTGGAAAAATGGGACATATGGCATGTGATTGTCCAACACAGAAGAATGCCCCTGGAGATAGTAGAGTATGTTTTGTATGTGGACAAACTGGACATTGAGCCTATACTTGTTCTATGAAAAAGACTGCACCTCCAATTGATAGGCCACAAGAAGGCCAGGAAAGGCAAAGGATGACTGGGAAAGTTTTTACAATGACAGGAGAGGATGCGGCGGCTTTTAATACAGTTGTTGCAGGTAATATTTCTATTGTCTCACAACCTGCTTATGCATTGTTTGATTCCGGTGCTACGCATTCCTTTACTTCCATTGACTTTGCAAAGAAACTTGATGTGTTGCCTGAGCTTCTAAAATATGAATTGTGTATCGATACTCCCACTGGTGATTTCTTGATTGCTGATCGTGTTTTCAAGAATTGTTTATTGCGAATTGATGATGTACCATTGCTTGTGGATTTGGTGGAGTTAGATATACGAGATTTTGATGTTATTCTAGGGATGGATTGGTTATCAAAATGTCATGCCACTGTCGATTTTTATTCAAATAAAGTTATTTTTCGACCTCCAAATCAACCAAAATTCACTTTTTGGGGAAGTTATGAAGGCACTTTTCCAAGGTTAATTTCAGCTATGCAAGCAAGAAAGCTTTTGAGAAAGGGTTATTACGGTTATTTGGCTTGTGTAAAAGATACAAGTAAGGAGCCGGTAAAGCTAGAAAATGTTCATGTTGTCGGAGAATTTCCTAATGTATTTCCTGAAGATTTGCCTGGCTTGCCTCCTAATAGAGAGAGAGTTTTGCATCGATTTAATGCCCGGTACAACACCCATCTCTAAAACCCCATAGTAGATGACACCTTCTGAATTGAGTGAATTGAAGACACAACTGCAAGTGCTTTTGGATAAGGGTTTTATTAGGCCTAGTGTATCGCCTTGGGGAGCTCATGTTCTATTTGTGAAGAAGAAAGACGGTAGTATGCGACTTTGCATAGATTATCGAGAACTTAACAAGGTGACGATAAAAAATAAATATCCTTTACCTCAGATTGATGATTTATTTGATCAACTTCAAGGGGCTCATGTATTTTCTAAGATCGACCTTCATTCTGGGTATCATCAGTTGAAGATAAAAGTTGATGATGTGCCATAGACTCCTTTCAGAACAAGGTATGGGCATTATGTATTCCTTGTCATGCCTTTTGGGTTAACGAATGCACCTGCGGCTTTTATGGATTTGATGAACAGGGTATTCAGGCAATTTCTTGATAGATTTATTATGGTATTCATCGATGATATTTTGTTGTATTCGAGGAGTTTGGGAGAACATGAACAACACTTGAGAGTTGTTTTACAAACTTTGCGTGAAAAGAAGTTGTATGCTAAATTTAATAAGTGTGCCTTCTGGCTTGATCATATAGAATTCTTGGGTCATGTAATATCAAAGGATGGTATCTCAGTTGATCCAAAGAAAGTTGAAGCAGTTGTTCAATGGAATCACCCAACCAATGTCACGAAGATGAGAAGTTTTCTTGGGTTCGCAGGTTATTACAGGAGATTTATAGAAGGGTTTTCTAAACTTGTCAGTCCACTTACTCGCCTAACTCAGAAGGGAGTTAAATTTGTAAGGTCAGATCAATGTGAGCGTAGTTTCCAAGAGTTGAAGAGGCGTTTGATGTCAACTCCTATATTGACTTTGCCTTCAGGAATTGGTGGCTTTACAATTTATTGCGATGCATCTAAGGACGGTTTAGGTTGTGTTCTTATGCAAGATGGTAAAGTTGTGGCATATGCCTCTAGAAAGTTGAAGGCTCATGAGAAGAACTATCCTACTCATGATCTGGAGTTGGCGGCGGTTGTGTTTGCATTAAAAATATGGCAGCACTACTTGTATGGTGAGAAATGTGAAGTCTTTACCGATCACAAAAGTTTGAAATATATTTTTACTCAAAAAGAACTTAACAAAAGGTAGAGGAGATGGCTAGAACTTCTGAATGATTATGACTTATCAATTAATTACCATCTAGGTAAAGCTAATGTGGTAGCCAATGCCTTGAGTCGCAAATCATCTGGAAATATGGCAGCATTGCTCACTTCTGAAAAGCCTATACTTGAGGATATAAGAAAGCTGGACCTGGAGGTTTTGGTCAATCGACTTGGTGTTCAATTGGCTAATCTTCGAGTACAACCGACATTAATTGACTAAATCAAGGCTAAACAAAATGAAGATCCTCAATTGGAGAAGATTAAAGAAGGTGTAGAAGCTGGGAAACAAGATGACTTTAGTATCTATGTAGATGGGTCATTGAGGTTTCGTGGTCAATTATGTGTTCCCAATGATTTAGAATTGAAAAAGGAGATATTACAAGAAGCTCATAGCACTAGATTCTCGATTCATCCAGGAAGCACCAAGATGTACAGGGATTTGAGAGGAAATTTTTGGTGGATCAATATGAAGAAAGATATTGCAAAGTTTGTCAACCAATGTCTAATTTGCCAGCAAGTGAAAGTTGAGCATCATAAACCAGGTGACCGGCTACACCCAATTGAAGTACCTAAATGGAAGTGGGAGCATATTACCATGGATTTCATTGTTGGCTTACCAAGGACGCCTAGTGGTAAGAATGCCATATGGATGATTGTTAATCGATTGACTAAATCTGCACACTTTTTGTCTTATCGATTCGGTCTTTCATTTGAAGACATGGCGAAGCGATACGTCAATGAGATAGTGAGACTTCATGGAGTTCCAGTGAGTATTGTTTCCGATAGAGATCCCAGGTTTGTGTCCAACTTTTGGAAGAATTTACAAGGGGCGTTAGGTACTCAACTCAACTTTAGCACAGCTTTTCATCCACAAACGGATGGCCAATCAGAAAGAACTATTCAGACATTAGAGGATATGCTACGATCTTGCATTATTGACTTTGGTGGTTCGTGGGATGAACATTTACACTTGGCATAGTGTAAATGTAGGACTCCTATTTGGTGGGATGATGTTGGTGAGAAAAGATTAACCGGCCCTGAATTCATACAACAATTAGAAGAGAAAATCAGACTCATTCAAGAGCATTTGAAAACAGCTCAAAGCCGTTAGAAAAGTTATGCAGACCTTAAGAGACGCAAAGTAGAATTTAATGTAGGAGATCATGTGTTCTTGAAGATTTCTCCTATGAAGGGTGTCAGGAGATTTGGCACGCGTGGTAAATAAAGCCCAAGGTACGTGGGACCATTTTTTATATTAGAAAAGATTGGTGAAGTTGCTTATAAGCTAGCTTTACCTCCAGCATTATCCGAAGTCCATAATGTGTTTCATGTATCCTTATTACGGAAATATGTGCCAAATCCTGATCACGTATTGGATTTTACACCATTGAAGTTGAGAGAAAACTTAACGTACGAAGAGCAGCCCATTCGTATTATCGATAAGAAGGATCAAGTGTTGTGACGACGCACTATTCTTTATGTGAAGATCCAATGGCAAAATCACACAGAGAGAGAGGCCACTTGGGAACTCGAGGAAGAGGCAAGGCGCAAATACCCTCGCTTGTTTCATGATTGAGGTGCCTGTAAATTTCGAGGACGAAATTTTTTAAGGAGGGGAGAATGTAATATATGGGCTTTAAAACAAGAAAATAAAATAAAATAACAGAAAAATAAAGGGTTGAAAAGTCAAAAAGGGAGGCTGAAGGAAAGTGGAAGAAGCTTTGGCTGAGTTTAAAAAGAGAGAAAGACGGAGAGAAAGAGAAGAGCAGCGGGCAGAAACAAGGGAAGACGCGAAACAGGGGAGGAGAGAAAGAAGAGAAAGGAAAAAAAAAAATTTGGCGCACTTGTGGTCCGGACGCCTCATCAAGCCGACTCAAGGGTGTTTTCCAAGGCCGGTAAGAAATTGAAGCCTTTAATCACTTACTTGAAGCAACCGCCGTAATTAAGGCTCGAAATTCGGATTTCTTGGGTATTTGTGTGGCGAAGCCCGATTTTTAGTCGTTAAGCTGTATCTTTTTAGAAATGGTACTTTGGGATGTTGTGAAGTTATAGCATTTTACGAATCGTGATTTGAGCTTGCGGTTTGTTCGGAACGGAATTTTGAAGTTAGGGGTGCAATCTGGTACTGTAGCGATCAATGGCTTCGAGTCTCTTTTTTTGTTGTTTTCAGTACTGTTTTGGGGGTGGCTGAGTTGGGTTTGTTGTTATACGTTAAGAGAGCTTTCTAACGATTATAAGATGGCTTGAAACAGAATTTTGTGGAGGGAGTTATGGCGTGACGAAGTTGGCGCATGGGCCGCGCCTAGCTGAAAATGATGGGTTTTTGCTAAATTGTGAGCTTTTGGGGCGCGTAGGTGTAATTTTATCGACTAATAGGCCTAGTATAGGCGAGTCGTTATAAGAATATCATTTTTACTCGACCTTTTGATATTATTTTTCTGTTAACTGTTAGGAATCCGAATGCGTTGGTTCGTATGAGCGTTGTAGTTGATTTTTGGCTTTACTAGGTGAGTGACACTATTTCTTTATATTTTAAACTTATGTTTTGAGAAACGTGGTGGATTATATATTCCATGAGTTGATAAAAAACATATTTTGTTGCATTAAACAAGATCGAACTATTACTGACATTTTTCTTATTCGAAGGGAGTTATATTCCGACTTCGATTTGAATAGCTGTTTGAAAAAGGATTTGTGAAATTCTTTGTGAAAGAATCTTGAAATGTTTTGGAGAATGCTTTGATATTTATATATCAAATTTTGAGTTGTGATATGATTATCTTTCTAATGTTGGATTACTGGATATTATGATTGGTGGTTGGTGCGCAATGTCTTTGTGGACCCTAAGGGGTGTGTGGGTATGCGCATATGATTCTAAGATATCATTGTGGGTCGAGCCACTAGCTAATAATAGGTGGAGACCTAGCCAAGGGGTGAATCTTGGTCGTCTTGTCACGGGCGTTACGCGTGATCATGGTTAGACATTTGAGCATGAATTGGTCAATGGAGTGGACCATTGACGTGTGATTTAAGTTTGGTCGATGGAATGGACTATCAATATGATTTGATGAGATTAATCAATGAAATAGACCATTGATGCATGTTTTATGAGATTGACTAATTGACTGGACCATTGGTATTTTGGTATTTGAGTTATGATTATATATTTGAGTTATGTTTTAAATGTGCATAGTGATTTCTTGATCCGCTTAGAAGAAGTGTGTTACTCACTGAGCCGTAGTAGCTCACTCCTTTCTTATACTTGTTTTTCAGGTCCTTCAGCGAGTCGCGAGTAGGCGTGAGCGTTCGCTCGGGGAGGACTTTTGTCGTGGAACTTTTTGGTATGACTTGTGCATAGTTAATAAGTTTATAACTTAGTCATTGTAGAAGGTTTGTGTTTTGATTTTTGTGGATTATTGATATACTCTAATATAGATATTGTAACCAAGTGCCCCTTTTTGTCAAATATATATATGTGGATGTATATATGTTGATATCGGGTTGAATTTTTAGTTACGTTGAGACTGCATCTTTTGGTAAAAGGACGGCCGTGTCATGTCCCTTTTTATTGTGAATTAGGGTGTGACAAATTCAGAGGAGAAAGGACATTTATAACACTACATTAGAACAATAGAAAGTAAAAGCGAAAGCAGCATGAGTGAACTTGGATATACTGTTGCACTTCATCAGCAAAGTTTCTGGCAGAAACAATGCAGACATGAGTGACTTATGATCTTGGTAAATAGGTCAAGCTTAGAAGTAGTTTGCAGAAAGCTGCTTTAGCAGAATATTCATCCAATCTAACAGCAGCTTATCAAACTACAAAAGTAAAATCATAACACAGAGAGGAAGTGTGCTAACCTAAGAGAAAATCGATAAAAAAAAAGCTTTCAGAAACAGCTGGAAGGAATTTCCTCCACTCAAGGATGGAGGAAATTATAGCCTTTAAAGAAAGAAAAATAGTGTAGAAGTTACCGATTAAATAATGTGTTCATTGAATAGTCAAGATGAAGAGACAAATGAGCGTGACAAAGTAACTTCAATAAGAATCATAATAATTAGACGTTAGTAAATGCATAGCCTATTCACCACATTGCAAGAAACTAATATATAGATAAACAAAAGAATCAAGACTAAAGAGGGCATCTCATCGCACAAGGCTGCCTGCACAGCATGCTCTAAGGAGGGGTTTATGAACACAGCCTTGCCCTTGATTTTCCAGAAAGATTGTTTCCACAACTCAAACCTATGACCTTAGGCCACAATGGAGTAAAAGAAGAATCAACACAATCATTCATGAACTATGAATCAATTGTGATGGCAGCTCCAACAAAGCTCACAATCTCCTAACATATTTTCAATCATACCTTTAAATTTTATTAAATATGCATTATGAGAATACACACAGATATAGGCAACAGTATTTCGCAACGGGCATTTAAAGCAGATCGCCTATATGCTGAAGTAATGCAAGCAAATTGTTTGGAAACTTGAGGGGGTAAAGTGTGAAAGCTAGTATGTGCACCTAGAGGAGGGGTGAATAGGTGCAGAAACAATTTTATAAGATAAGTGCAGCACAAATCAACGATGGAATATGAAAAGGAAGTTCCTCTCTTTTTAAATAAATAAGTTACGATCAAAGTAAAAGAGTATAGGGAAGATAATTTGAACATAGAGTTTATAGTGGTTCGGCTTAATCCAAGTTTACGTCCACTCTTCCGCACTGACAGCTCACCGACTAGATTTCACTATGAACAAAAGAGTTGTTACAGTAAAGCTCTCCCTTGATTCCACAGTGTAGAGACTCTACTACACTTTCAAGGTCTCTCAAAGATATAGACTCTCTTTTGTGTACAAGATTTCGCTCAACAAATGAATTGACTAAGAATAAGGAGCTTTAGACTTTGGAATTCTTTTATCGCACACACACTCAAACAACTGGAACGTCTTCCTTATATACTCCTTTATGCCATCATACCCGTTGGCACTTACCAAAGGAATTCTTCCAATCTACCCATTAGACATAATCAATTAGAAAGATCTTCAAGCTATTTAAGGAACATGACGATAGCCCATTAATCATGCTCGCCCATACAATCAGGATCTCGGTTTCCATAAGTAGAACCTTCCAAGTATACTTTGCCAATCAACGAATCCATAATCCCTGAATTAATCTTGATTTGAATAATGGATTCGAACATGCTATATCCAGCTAAGAGATCTTCTCTAGTCGATAAAGTCAAATCTTTAACGAAACATCCAGTTCTGGATAAGCCTTCTCCAACGGACTAGAAACTGTCAATGAGAATAGACTTTGAGTCTTGAGTCTGACAGTCCGGAGGTCTTCAGACTTTGATGAAAGAGTTTACAAGTCTTCAGACTAGACTGATGGAAACGTTTTGTCGTCTTCAAAACACTCAAGGAAGATTTCTCCAACAATCTCCCCATTTTTTTATGGTGACAAAAGTTTCCTGCAGATTTGGATATCTTTGACCTGCAAAACATTACTCAAGCAAATATGGATATCTCACATAGATAAATGGCTTAATAACACTAGAATCTGCATCCACAGAATGTAGATTAGTTCTTTAAATAAGCAAAGCCATGAGATATCAACAATGCTTAAGATAAACAAACATTCAAACAGTCAAACCCAAATCCAGTCCAAATCCAAACAGCCAAACACAAAAGTCAATTAAAAAAAAAGTTCAAATCAAATCTGCACCACATCTCTCCCCCTTTTTGTCATCATTAAAAAGGTAGAGATGAAAAGAGAATGGAATTAAGATTGCTTTGGAACATGAACAAGCTAGAAATCTCCCATTGATTGGACAATCCCTTCCAACTTTTTCAAGTCCTCCTTCAGTTGCGCCACATCTTCACCCCTAGCATTTGCTTGAACTTGAAGAGCAAGGGTTTGAATTTGATTATTCAAAGAAACTAAAGAAGCTTGACCTGCAGTCTGCAAGTCCTGTACTTCGCATCATAAAATATATATTTGACCCCGCATTTCTAAGAGAACATCAAGAATTCTACGAAAATCTGCTGAATTATCAGTCTGAGTATTGGCTTCTGCAAGATCAGACGGTGTAAAGGCAAATGATGGTAAATTAGCATAATCACGCAGATTAGGTGATGAAACATCATGTCCCTCCTCAGGAAATTGAGAGATATAGATGTCCTCTGGATCTGCTGGAGAGCGGCTTACTCCTTCACTAGTGACAAGGAATGAGGACGTCATTCTTTGTTTAGGATCTCCTCCTGTTTCCATGCCTTTAAGTGAAGAAAAGGGTTCCTCATGCTCTGCTTTTGCTTGATCTCCTCTCTCCTCCTCTTCTTCTTCTTCTTCAATTCTTTCCTCCTCTGCATCTTTCTCTGTTGCTTCTCTCTCTTCTGTTTCTTTCTCCTCTGCTTCTAAATTTTCTCTTTCTCCAGTCCTCTGTTCTGTCTCATCCGTGTCTTTATCTTGTCTCTCTGTTGATTTTGGAACAAAACGACTCAAGTTCTCCAATGCCATTGCAGAAATGGTAATATCATCCTCATCCTCTTCATCTTCAATGATGAGTGCTGTTCTTTTCTTGGATGGAACAACCAATGGCTCTTTTCCTTTTATCTTTGCAACCGAAGAGATTTGATGAGTCTTGACAGGGTTTCCTCCTTGAATTTCTCCAACGCCTTGTTAAGTTCCTTCAGACACTTTTTAGAAACCACTTTTAGTCCTACCACCATTTGATTGCACGTTCTAACACAAGGAATCCGAGGAGGCTAAACGTTCAAATGTCTAAATATCTTGGTCACAAGAGCTGGATAAGGAAGTTGACCCTTGTCTTTCACCACTACTTTGTACATGTGGAACATAATAGTTTGTGGAAGAGAGAACTTTTTCCCAGCATTGATGGCACACATCAGCTTTGCCTCCGAGTTTGAAATATTGGTCTTTGAAGTAGATTTTGGTCTGAGGCAATTAATTACAATCTTATGAAGTAGAACGTTGGTCGCATTCATTCTCATATAGGAAATCTTTCCCTTTGTACTTATATCCTGAATAAGCTCCAACATTGCACGAGCAATAGACACACTAATATGTTGATATATCTCTCTTTCAACCCCAATCGCATTAGCCAATGTATTCATGTCAACCACATAATCCTGATCTTGAACACTAAAAGAGAATATATTCGCATCCAAGAAACTGAGATTCTAATAGAAATAAGCAGTAAGTTCAGCATACGCTTTGGTAGATTTAGAACAAAACTGTTCAAGTTGAAGAAGATTGAATTTTTCCCACAAATTAACATTCACAGAGTCAAGAAAATCAAAATCTACACTTCTAGAGTTTATTACCCCACGCTTCAATAACTTAGAGTAGAGTTGCTTGTATTTCTCCGATCGAAACAAATTTGTCATTTTGCTCCGGATTTTTGCCGCAACACCCATTCTCGGTTTAAATTGACTATACATCATATCATCATCGTTCCCATCTGGTTGATTAAATCCCCCAACCCATGGATCACTTAGGATATTAACAAAGGCTTCTTCCGCTAACCTCGAGGGGTAATTCCCAAACGTTCCATTCTGCGTAAAAAGAAAGTTTCATTTCTATACCCTTTGTCTTTCAGAAATTCATCAATGTGGTTCAAAGGAGTACCACCACTCTTCAAAGCACAATAAAGCTTGTAGGTAAAAGAGGGCTTATGAATTCTTACAAGTTCTGCATCTTCGATTATTTCTTCCTCTTCTTGATGTACAACATCCTGAGCTTTAGATGGAGGAGATGGACACTGCTGAAAATGTTGAGGGCTCTGTTGCTGATTAGGAGATTCTTCTTCTTCGGTTAGATCGAAATGTGTAGGCCCCTCACGCATTTGCTGTATCCCTTGTTTGCAATCCTTGAAGACTTTCTTTGGAAAGACATTTTTCACTATCTTTGAGAGATTCCAAGCTTGTTTTTCCAAGAAATATGACAACTTTTCGAAGATTAGACAAGAGAAGAAGATAGAAATGGAAGATCGGTGCTCTCTTAGAGTTTTTTAGAGTAAAGCAAAGAGAAACCGACAGTATATAAGATAGTCAAAGAGATGCATACGGAACGTCATAAAAAGGAAATATAAAGATGTCCTTTTAAAAAAAATAATAACCGTCTTTTCAAAAATTAGATAACTGTCATTTCAAAAATAACTCCTTTTTCGAAAAAGGAAATATTGCAATAATCACGTAAATTAAAGATAGCACTAATCAATTACGGGTTGATGATCGTATCTTTTCGAGATTTGATTTGAGAGATAATAAAATAAAATAACTTACGAAAGAAAATCTTGATTGTCTGAGTTTGAGTATCTTTAGAATTTTAGTCCTGGGTCTGAACTTCCTCAGACTTTAAGATATTGAGTATGGAACGAACAACTTCAAATTGATTTTTCTCCAAAAGTTTTGTAAAAATATTCGCTAGTTGATTGTTTAAGTCAATAAACTGAATCGAAACTTCTCCATTTTGAACATGATCTCTAATGAAGTGATGTCGAATCTTATATGTTTTGCTCTTGAGTAAAGAATTAGATTCTTGGTGAGACTGATTACGCTGGTGTTGTCACACTTGATTTCAGTGCATGAATCTTCAATTTCAAAGTCTTTTAACTATTGTTTTATCCACAAGATTTGTGAACAACAACTTCCAATAGTTACATATTCTGCTTCTGCTGTAGAAAGAGTTACTGTACTTTGCTTTCTTGAAAACCAAGACACTATCTTGCTTCCAAGTAGTTAACAGGTACCTGAGGTGCTCTTTCTATCAACTCTGCATCCGGCTAGGTCTGCGTCTAAGTACCCAAGAAGGGTAAAGTCTCCCTTTTTAGGATACTAGAAACCCAAAGTTGAAGTTGAGGCAATGTATTTGATAAACGATTTGCAACACTTAAATGAGATTCTTTAGGATCTGCTTGAAATCTGGCACAAATACAAACACTAAACAAAATGTCAGGTTTATAAGCAGTAAGATAAAGAAGTGAACCAATGATACTCCTGTATAGCTTCTGGTCAACTTTCTTTCCTCCTTCATTTTTGTCCAGCTTCAAGGAACTTGACATTGGTATATCAGTCTTTTTGCAATTCTCCAGTCCAAACTTTTTGATAAGATCATTGGCATATTTTTCTTGATGAATAAAAGTTCATTCCTTCAGTTGTTTCACTTGAAGCCCGAGAAAGAAGGTTAGTTCACCCATCATGCTCATTTCGAATTCATCCTACATAGACTTAGAGAATTTCTTGCACAGACTTTCATTAGAAGATCCAAAAATAATATCATCAATATATATTTGTACAATCAGAAAACTTTTGCTTTCTCTTTTGATAAATAGCGTAGTGTCTACTTTACCTTTGACAAAGCCATTTTAAATTAAAAACTCACTCAGCCTGTTGTACCAAGCTCAAGGTGCTTGTTTTAAACCATATAAAGTCTTTTTCGGTCTAAATACAGAGTCTGATTTCCTTGGGTCTTCAAAACCGGGTGGTTTTTCCATATAGACTTCCTCTTGGATAAATCCATTTAGGATAGCACTTTTGACGTCCATTTGCAATAACCTGAAATTCTTATAATAAGCAAAAATAAGTAATAATCTAATTGCTTCTAACCTTACTACTGGCGCGTAAGTCTCATCATAGTCTATCCCTTCTTCTTGCGTATATTCCTTGGCCACAAGTCTTGCTTTGTTTCTTACGACCTTTCCTTTCTCGTTCATCTTGTTTCTGAAAAACCGTTTAGCTCCAATGATAGATTTACATTTTGGTTTAAGAGTCAATTCCCAGACACCATTGATATTGAATTGCCTAAGTTTTTCTTGCATAACTTCAATCTAGCTTTCATCAGTTAAAGCTTATTCTATACTTTTGGGTTTTATTTAAGAAATAAGAGCCACAGCAGTAGACTCTTCGCGCCTTTTGGATCTTGTGCAGATTCCTTCATTAATATCACCAATGATGAGATCTTTGGGATGACTGGACTTATGCTTCCAGTTGCTGGTTGATTTGTCAAATTGTTGATCTTTTTCCACATTTGAATCTTTAACGATTATTTGTTGTTGATCTTCTAAAGTCTAAGCTGCTTCTGGAGATTTAGACATTGATTCTTCCATAGATTGAGTTTTCTTGTTGTAGACTCTGTAAGCTTTGCTTGTGGTTGAATATCCAAGGAAGATGCCTTCGTCTGATTTTTCTTCAAACTTGCCAACTCGATCATTTGCATTTTTCAATATAAAACATTTACATCCAAACACATGAAAATATGAAACAATGGACTTCTTTCCTTTGAATAACTCGTATGGAGTTTTCTCCAGAATATGCCTTAGAAAAACTCTATTAATGATATAATATGTTGTAGAAACTGCTTCAGCCCAAAAACGTGAAGAGATATTGCTTTCAATTAAAAGAGTTCTAGCCATTTCCTGAAGCGATCTATTCTTTCTTTCCACGACTCCATTTTGTTCTGGAGTATATGAGAAGAGAACACATGTTGAAAACCAGATTCATCACAAAATCTTGTAAAGTCTTGATTTTCAAATTCGCCTCCATGGTTAATTCGTATACTTGAAATAACATACCATTTTTTTCTTTTTGACTTTTTTAGCAAGCTTTTTAAAGTAAAAAAAGGCTTCAGACTTACTTACTAGGAAATATACCCAAGTGAATCGTGAGTAGTCATTCACAGTTATTAGGCAATATTTCTTACCTGCAATACTTTGAGTTCTGGTTGGTCCAAAGAGATCCATATGCAAAAACTGTAGTACATGGTTAGTGGAAACTTAGTTTATTGGTTTAAATGAGTTTCTTACTTGTTTTCCCAACACGCATGGTGTGCATAGATCAGTCTTTTGGGTAGACAGATTGGGTAGACCCCGAACAAGCTTCTTTGCTAAAATTTTGGCTATTTGCTTCATGTTGATGTGCCGGAGTTTTCTATGCCATAAATTTTCTTCTTCTTGGATTGAGATTAGACATTGGGTTTCATCTGGTTTGACATTCAAGAGGTAGATATTTCCATGTCTTCGATCCGTAAAAAACTGAGATGAGTCTTTACTGGTTCCTGAACATATTCCTTCTTGAAAATTGATTTTGAAACCAGTGTCGCACAGCTAACTAATACTTAGCAAATTGTAGTTAAGTCTTTCCACTAAGGAAACATTACTGATCATGAGGCTTCCAATCTTTACAGTTTCGAATCCCACAATTTTTCCTTTGCTGTTTCCTCCAAATGAAACTTTTCCACTATTAACCTGAACAAGCTTTATGAAGCAATTTGAATCTCCTGTAATATGCCTTGAGCATCCACTATTCAAGTACTATTTAACATTTTTCTTGATAGTGATATGCATTTAGAAAAGAGACTCATGCTTTCTTTGGTACCCATATTTTCTTGGGTCCATTGGTGTTAGTATGATATACGGTCTTTGCCAATACTTTCTTAATAGGTTTCCAAATCATAGGGCATTCTTTTTCAAAATGGTCTAAGCTATTGCATTTAGAACATTTAAGAACATTGCGACTTACTAATTTTACAAAAACTCTTTGGAAATAATTTTTGTAAGCATCTCTTGTAGATCTTTGCTTAATTCTTTCTTTTACTTTAAGAAATCAATTAGAGGAATGGTTTCCGCAGTCATTCCCTAACTAGATTTATTGAAATAAAGTTTTTGAGCAGAAAGAATTTTTTCCAGTTTCTCATATCCTATAGAAAATCTTTTAGAAATATTTGAGATGTAATTTTTCAATAATACATTTTCTTTTGAAAGATTGCCTTCATTTTCTTTCAAGGTAGAAACACTTCTGTCTAAACTTTTGACATTTTCTTTCAAAACATTTTCTTGTTATTTTAGTGCAAAATTTGCTCTTTTAAGTTCAGAAATCTTTTTAAGAAAAGTTTTGAGACTAAGACACAATTCATCAATGTATCTAGATACTTTAGTAGGGATTTTCAAATTACTTACCTTGATTTCATCGTCTGAATCTGAGTCTATCTCAGAGTCTGAATTTGAGTCTAATTGTGCCATGAGACAAATGTTGACATAATCATCATCACTTTCTTCACATTCTGTATCACTCCAAGTTTCTACTTTGAGTGCCTTTCGATATTTCTCAGCTTTTCCTTTCTTTTTCCTTAGAATGGGACAGTTGGGTCTAATGTGTCCATTTTTCTTACATTCAAAGTAGACTGCATCTTTATTGGATTCATCATCATTAATAGACTTACTCTGTTGCTTTTGAAAACTCTATTTCTTTGGATTGAATTTTCTTCCCTTTCTGTTCAGCTTTCTGAATCTTCTTATCATGAGAGCAAGCTCTTCATCATCCATGTCGTCTTCAAAATCTGTGACATCATAATCATCATTAGATTTTAATGCAATGGATTTATTACCTTTAGGATCTTCATCTTCGTTGATTCGCTCCACTTCATAAGACTGAAAAGTCTCAACTAATTCATCAACCGAAAGTGGCATAATTCTTTGTGTCTCCCTTATTGAGGTCCTTGGAGAGTCCACGCAGAAGCTTGTTTATTTTCATGGGATCAAAAATTGGTTGCCCTTGATTTTCAAGGTTATTTACGATCTCTGTAAAACGACTAAACATATCAATGAGAGATTCAAGCCTATATCCACTCTTCTACACTGACAGCCCACCGGCTGAATTTCACTATAAACAAAAGAGTTGTTACAATAAAGCTCTCCCTTGATTCCACAGTGTAGAAACTCTACTACACTTCCTCAATGTCTCTCAAAGATAAAAACTCTCTTTCGCGTACAAGATTTCACTCAACAAATAAATTGACTAAAAATAAGGAGCTTCAAACTTTGGAATTCTTCTATCGCGCACACACTCAAATAACTGGAACGTCTTCCTTATATACTCTTTTATGCTATCATACCCGTTGGCACTTACCAAAGGAATTCTTCCAATTTACCCGTTGAACAGAATCAATTAGAAAGATCTTTAAGCTATTTAAGGAATATGACGATAGCCCATCAATCCTACTCACCCATACAATTAGGAAATCAGTTTCCATAAGTAGAACATTCCAAGTATACTTCGTCAATCAACGGATCCACAATCCCTGAATCAATCTTGATTTGAATAATGGATTCCGACATGCTATATCCAACAAACAGATCTTCTCCAGTCGATAAAGTCAAATCTTTAACGAAACATCTAGTTCTGGATAAGTCTTCTTCGATGGATTAGAAACTGTCAATAAGGATAGACTTTGAGTTTTGAGTCTGGTAGTCCGGAGGTCTTCAGACTTTGATAAATGAGTCTAAAAGTCTTCAAACTAGACTGATGGAAACGTTTTTTCGTCTTCAAAACCCTCAAGGAAGATTTCTCTAACATAGAAAACACATTTACCTGCTACCTGGATCAGTCACAACATCTTCAGCCACATCGAATGCACAAGTGTACTCGAGCTCATCAAAATCATCATGGAAAGACCAAGCCAGAGCTTCTGGAATAGGAGATATTTGCTTAACTTTCAGATGATATTTTTAACCCAGGAGGTCTTCCTATGTCATCCGTTCGGACAAAAGACATCTACAAAAGAAAAGGGGGAATTTTCAATAGAGCTGCCGGAAAAGAAAAGTTCACTAGATGGCTCTGCAGAGGTATTTAATAATATACCTAGTCAACCGTTGCAACATCACGGCTGGGACACGTACTTTTATCAGCCATTGAAGGGCCATATCTAGAACCTTTGACAGGAGGTGAAGGAGGGAGATTTTGGTTCTTGAACAACGTAGGGAAATTAAGAAACTTTGTTGCATGTATGTTAACCGGAGCACTCTCAGATCGTAAAAGAGCCCCCGAAAGATGACTCCCAGGTACATAATGGGCGGGGAGGGTGAGGGAGAAGGAGAAAAGGTTGGGGACGGATAGTTTTAATCAAAGTTAGCATCATACTTACGTGCATGAGATACTTCAGGCGGGTGAGCTGGCAAACCTGGAGGGGGAAATCGACAAGAACTGGGGTGAGAAGCTGAAGCATAAGGTTCGGAATGGGTTGGTGAAGGCGAGAAAGTCTCGGGAGAAGGAGAGGCGCAGTATTGATCCAAACTCCATTGTGTCCCCTTATAATAGCAATGACGAGGGGGAGCCACGAGATGCAGGAAGCACTGGAAATCTCTTAAGCGGGTCAGCTAATGGGCTGCCCACATGATCGTGTCAGCTAATGGGTTAGTTAATTTGATGCTTGAACTTTAATTTAATATATAATGTTATTTCTGAAATTCTTTATTTATTTAATGTCATCTCTAGACTTTTGATACTTGTTTAATTTAAGTTCTAAACTATATGAAAATATTCAATGTTGTTCCTAAATTTGAATTAATAAAAATGACGATTTTGAATATTTTCATATAATTCATAGACTAAATTAAACGTGTAACAAAAGTCTAAAAACCACGTTAAAAAAATTAAAAGTTCATGGATAATATTACATATTAAATTAAATTTTAGAGTCATTTGTGTGGTTTACCCTTCTTATTACTTGCTTTGCTCGTTTGTTTACTTGTGCGGAAGCTGAAGGACAAGAAAGCACGTAGAATGGGTAAAGTGACTTGGACTTGGCCCATTGTTTTTTTTTTTTTTTTTTTAATTTTATATGCCCAATTCTTACAATCAATGTCATGGTGACTTACTACTTACATTGCTAAGACTAATATGGAGCGGTAAGTTCTCATAGAAGTTCAATAAATTCCAATTTCTTGAACGACGTCAGTTAGATGGTAACTTACCTTCAAAACGGACCTATGTTGGTATGTTGTTTATTTCACCAGTAACTTGTTATCTGCACCGCTAAGATTTAGTTTCAAGAGATAGAATTTATAAAAAGAACTTAAAAATTATTATTATATTGATGGTCTTGAGTCATTAACAACGTGTGTAAATGACAATTAAGTATTTCATCAGCAAGTTACCAGTTGTACGAATTTACAAACTGAATTTGGATTTTACTAGTAGTGCAAATACTTACTATGTAAACAGTGTTCCCTTTTCTCCAAACGGAATTTCAGAAACTCCGTTTGTAGGTGATTTCTTCTTCCTTAGTTATTGCCACGTTTTGGCCTAAACAAAATGGAAGTCAAACTAAAATACAGTGTCAGGTGGATAATTATATGAGCCTATTGCGCAAACTACTATAGTTTTTTTTTTTTTTTTTTTAGGATAGACGTTAATATAAATGTGATAACATTGCGTTTATAAAAGCTATAGCTTTGTTCATTCACAAAAGTCTGACTCTTACACCAACAGGAGCAAACCAGCTGATGGGTAAAAAAGGATAGAAAGGCATAGATTGTAACATCCCGGGCCCCACTGTGTAATATTGTCCGCTTTGAGTCACCCGCCCTGGGGCACGGTCTCTTCCCTCACCGCTTTAAAACGCGTTACACAGGTGAGAGGGACCCAAGCCTTATAAGCTAACCAAAACCTCCCTCCCTAGACGATGTGGGACAAGAGATGGGTTGTTACACTCTCCACCTTTTAACAGAATAGCGCCTTCGCTATGGCCCCACGGGCGTCAGAACAGCATTCGAGCTGTAGTCCTACACGCGGTCGGGAGTCAACTTTGATACCACTTATAATATCCCGGGTCCCACTGTGTAATATTGTCCGCTTTGGGTCACCCGCCCTGGCGCAAACGAACCGCCATCCTAGCCACAGTCTCTTCCCTCACGGCTTTAAAACGCGTTACACAGGTGAGAGGGACCCAAGCCTTATAAGCTAACCAAGACATCCTTCCCTAGGCGATGTGGGACAAGAGATGGGGTTGTTACACCCATAGTTTCAACGGCTTTTATGGGAACAAAACCACCCTCTTGTGGTCAAAAGCGGATGATAAATGCAGCGTGAAGAGCTTTTGTGGGTTCAACAGCTATTGTACTTTGGACGATGATCAACCCGTTTGTCGTTGCCTACTTGGCACTGAATTCATTGATATGGACGAGAATTCTCACGGGTGCGAGAGGAATTTCACTGAAGAGTGGTGTAAAGATGCTGGAAGAAGCACCTCCTCTCCGAACATCGTGCCTATGGAGAACATGGATTGGGATGACCCTCCATATTTCCAGGCAGAAATGCAAGAGGATGATTGCAACAAGTCCTGCTTGGAGGATTGTGACTGCGACGTAGCACTCCTGGATTCAGAAGGACACTGCATGAAGCAAAAGCTTCCTCTGAAGTATGCTAGGAGAGATCCACAAGCATCATCAAAAGCATTCTTCAAGGTGGGACTTGAGGGTGTAAAGAAAAAACAAACAGGTGATAACACTTCGCAGGAGCCGCCCACGGTCATAATAAGGACCAAGGATGCAACGGTTCTCCTCCTCGTAGTGACCCTAGGCCTTGTGATGTGGTCATTCATAGCCCTTGCAATTTCTGGTCTTTTTGCATTCAAGTTGCGGTTTCTTGAGTACAGAAGGTTATTAGATAGGGGAGATATCGGTTTGTCAGAGGAGCTCGCCCTAAGGTCATTTTCCTACAAAGAACTCAAGAGGGCAACTAATGGTTTCAAGGAAGAGTTGGGAAAGGGATCGTCCGGAGCAGTCTACAAGGGAAGTTTGTCGAGAGGCAAAAGAATCATCGCTGTCAAGAGACTGGAGAAGGTGATCAATGAAGGCGAGAGGGAGTTCTGTGCTGAAATGCGGGTGATTGGAAGGACTCATCACAAGAATTTAGTCCGGTTGCTTGGTTACTGTGCTGAAGGAACCAAGAGGCTTCTCGTCTACGAGTTTATGAGCAACGGCTCCCTCGCAGACCTTCTGTTCCGATCCCAAAGGCGTCCAGATTGGAATGAGAGAGTGAGAATTGCCTTGGAGATCGCAAAGGGAATTCTTTACTTACATGAGGAGTGTGACGCCCCGATCATCCACTGTGACATTAAGCCCCAAAACATCCTGATGGACGACTTTTGGACAGCGAAAAACTCTGATTTCGGGCTAGCAAAGCTCCGACCGACCAAACCCGGACTTTCACGGGTGTCCGAGGGACAAGAGGATACATGGCTCCTGAATGGCAAAAGAACACTCCAATTTCATTGAAGACGGATGTCTACAGTTACGGGATCATGCTCATGGAGATCGTGTGCTGTCGGCGAAGCATGGAGGTCGACGTTCAGAGGCCCGAGGAGATTGTTCTTTCTTCTTGGGTCTACAAGCATTTCGAAGCGAGAGAGCTTGAGAAGCTGGTTTGGGGCGAAGAAATAGAGAAGAAGTCCCTGGAGAACCTGAGAAGCTGGTTTCATTCTCGGTATTTGAGACACGCCGTACCTTTTAAAGTTGATATTTTCTGGATTAAATAAGGATTATGTGTGTTCTATGCTACATTATCAGCTCAGGAAGAAGAGGACATCTGCAAGACTGCAACAATGGGTATTATGTAGGTTCTTTCTCATTCTAGACCAGTGATCAGAATCATCCAATTGATTCTCTGTTATCTATGTAACATCCCCGGGTCCCACTATGTAATATCGTCCGCTTTGAGTCCTGGACCCCACTGTGTAATATTGTCCGCTTTGGGTCACCCGCCCTGACCAGGATGAACCGCCATCCCAGCCACGGTCTCTTCCCTCACAGCTTTAAAACGCGTTACACAGGTAAAGTAAGAGGGATCAAGCCTCATAAGCTAACCAAGACCTCCATCCCTAGGCGATGTGGGACAAGAGATGGATCAAGCCTCATAAGCTAATCAAGACCTCCATCCCTAGGCGATGTGGGATAAGAGATGGGGTTGTTACACTCTTCACCTTTTAACAAAATAGGGTCCTCGCTCTAGCCCCACGGGCATCAGAACAGCATTCGAGCTGTGGTCCCACACGCAATCGGGAGTCGGCTCTGATACCATTTATAACATCCTGGGCCCCACTGTGTAATATTGTCCGCTATGGGTCACCTGCCCTGGCGTGGACGAACCGCCATCCCAGCCACGGTCTCTTCCCTCACGGCTTTAAAACGCGTTACACAGGTGAGAGGGACCCAAGCCTTATAAGCTAACCAAACCTCCCTCCCTAAGCGATGTGGGACGAGATGGGGTTGTTACACTTGGTATCAGAGCCAACTCCCAACCGCGTGTGGAACCACAGCTCGAATGCTGTTCTGATGCCCGTGGGGCCAGAGCGAAGACGCTATACTGTTAAGAGGTGGAGAGTGTAACAACCCCATCTCTTGTCCCACATCGCCTAGGGAAGAGACCATGGCTGGGATGGCGGTTCGTCCGCGCCAGGGCAGGTGACCCAAAGCGGACAATATTATACAGTGGGGCCCGGGATGTTACAATGAGAGTATAGTTGAAGAATTCCATTCGAGTCCAACACTGCACGGTACATAATTGAATTGTTGAATGCCAAGGAGCCATCATTCAATGTGTCATACACCGTCGAATCTGTATTGTTGATGAGAAGCAATGCACCTGTCGAATTTAGATGCAAATCCAGATTCTGATGACCCCATGTATTGGAACTCCAGTAAGCGTCCACTGATATGTTTGGAGTATGAACGGGGTAAAGCTCCATCGTACTGCATTTCAAGGCAAAATCATCCTGTCGAGCGATTACTCTTGGACACACTCGAAAGCAACCATGTCCGCGAGACAGAGATTGGCCTCCCATTAATGTATCAGTAGGGAAACTAAAACTTTTCCAAATGACACGATGATCTTTATTGTAGAGTATAAAGTTCCCAGAATCATTCATGGCAGCGTAGGAAGCTGATTCATGCACAGATGCAATCGACTTACTGTTCCTGGAGTCAGTTTTCAGGAGGAGCTTACCATCCAATGTTAATTCGAGTATGGCTGTGGACGGCACTGGTTGATCATCTCGATTTGCAGTCCATGTGGTTGTGTTTTCTGCCTCACCCATCATCCAAATTCCTACCGAGAATCCATTCCCGTTCTGGTAGAAACCGAAAGCGAAGCGGCCAGAAGGCGAAAGCCATGAGGAGTGATTTGTGGGGGAGAGAGAATAGCCTAATCTGATGATGTTGGGATGTTCTTGGTCGCATGTTGCCGATCGATAGTGCACTAACAGGAGGAGAAATAAAGCATATTTGAAAGCCATGAGAGAAATCTGTGAGAGGTGGAGTTTAGTTTCTTTGGCTAACTAGGAGTTGCTTTTGAATGTCGAATGCTCACCAAGACTTTTGAGGGGTTCAGAGAAGTTGCTCACAACTTGCGTGGATGACTTTGTGAGGTCGTCTTGACTTGCCAAGTCATTGCCTTTTTGACAAGAGAAGTTGGAGTCGCTTGGAGTGAAAGATGGGGTACGTTTCCAGGACCATTTACCCCCGCAAGACATAATGGATTTGTTTGTAGTCAAAAAGGCTAATTAGGAGAAATCTTTTGCTGCATCATACCGAGAACCCTTTCGACCGACGTGCTCGCGAAACATGAATCATTTTCAAGAGCAAGAACAGATTAATTAGGCACCAGCGATTCGCAGAGAATGTGCATCCTGGGATGTAATACTTCACAATGGAAAATCTCCCATCATAAAGCTTCATTTAAACATCTGGAAGGGCTGGTAATTTTTGGTTTTATTCAAATTTTTATCTGCTAGGAACCTCAATAATTATCACCAACTTTGCTCAAATTTGAGTCCTAGATGTTCGCTAAGCTTCACATCTCTTCACAAAAGTATAAGATTACAACTGATAACTTCTGTCCTCTGCAGATCGAGTCTGGCAGAAGGAATTCTGGTATTCCATGGCGAAGCCTTGGCATTGCTCTGTTCTCTGTCCATTTACTGGCATTTTTCTCAATGCTGATGTTTCTTCATAGAATGCTAAGGACTCAAAACCGTATGGAGATAGTTTTTTCGACCTTGATTCAGAAAAAAACAGTATTCTCATGAAAAAAGGGAAATGAAACTCTCATACCTAATGAAAGGCATCGAGGCTTCGGCTACAAAGATGCCTACTAAGTTACATTTACGAAATGTAGCAGCAGACTCATGACCTGTTTATTCTTGACAGCAGAAAAGACGCAAGGAGCACATGGCTGGAGATGGTTTACTAAGTTTCATGAATGTGACCTGTCACAGTGAATATTTGTGGATGCCCTACAAGTTACTAAGAAGCACCAAACAAAGTCGAAAATCGTCCTTTGAGTGAGGTGCAATGACGTTATCATATGATGAGTCATGCAAGTTAAGATGAACAGGACAATGGGGTTGGGCATGGCAGGCGTGGCACATCCATAATACCTTCCAGCATCAATATCACATCCTTGATCGAAGGGCGAATCTCCGAATCATCTTGCACGCAAAGGAGCCCAATTTGCACCATTCTTTCGACGCTTTTCATGTCTACTTGTTCATCTTTTACGAGCTTGGGAAGCTCCCCAGCGATGTAGCAGTTGTAGACCCACAAGCAAAGCAGCACCTCGTCGGCTGATGAAACGTCAACCACCATGTTGCTCCTGCAGCACACTATTTCCAGCAACACAACTCCGTAGCTGTAAATATCGACCTTTGCAGATACCATAGCACTCCTCTGCAGTTCCGGGGCCACATAGCCTCTTGTACCTCTGACTTCAGTTTTAGTACCAGTTTGATTTGGCATTAAGAGCTTCGCTAGGCCAAAATCCGAGATTTTTGCAGTCCGAGATTCATCCAAGAGGATATTGTGTCGTGATGTTGCAGTGAATTATTTGGAGCTCACACTCTTCGTGCAAATATAGGATTCCTCTTGCTACTTCCAACGCAATTCTCACTCTTTCACTCCAAGGAGGCTGCCTTTCAACATCAAACAGGAGATCTGCGAGTGATCCATTCTCCATATATTCGAATACGAGAAGCTTCTTCGAGCTCTCCATGCAAAAGCCGAGCAATTGGACTATATTTTTGTGGTGAGTATGACTGATTGCAGCCATTTCAGCCTGGAACTCTTTCTCTCCTCGTTCGATGGCTCTCTCTAATCTCTTTACCGCTACACGCTTGCTGCCATCAGACATTTTCCCTTTGTACACTGCCCCAAGAGAGCCCTTACGGATCACTTCCGTGAACCCACTGGTAGCTTCTTCAAGCTCCTTAAATGAGAAGGATTGCAGCGTGAACTCTCGTGCTGGACCCAAAGTAGAATCTGTTGACAGCCTCGCGTACTTATGAACTCGGTATCTGTAACATCCCGGGCCCCACTGTGTGATATTGTCCGCTTTGGACACTGAGTCCTCACGGCTTTAAAACGCGTCACGCAGGGGCAGAGGCGCGGCCCACCCGCCCTCTCCCAAGCCATGATATTGTCCGCTTTGGGTCACCCGCCCTGGCGCGGACACCCGCCCTGGCGCGGACGCACCGCCATCCCAGCCACGGTCTTTTCCCTCACGGCTTTGTTCTTAGCACAGCGGAAGCATGTGTGAAACGCGTCACACAATTAAAGGGACCCAAGCCTTATAAACAAGGCCCAGGACTCCCCCCTAAGCGATGTGGGACAAGAGGGAGAGGATCCCTTCCTTGCGCACGTCCGGGGACCGAGGCGCGGACGCACCGCCATCCCTCCTCCCCGCGCACCGCCGCTCGGGCCGTCACACTCTCCCCCCCTTAACAGAACAGCGTCCTCGCTGTGGCCCACCGCCGCTCGGGCCGTCACACTCTCCCCCCCTTAACAGAACAGCGTCTCTCCCCCCCTTAACAGAACAGCGTCCTCGCGTGGCCCCACACGCTGTCGGGAGTCGGCTCTGATACCATTGTAACATCCCGGGCCCCACGTGTGATATTGTCCGCTTTGGACACCGAGTCCTCACGGCTTTAAAACGCGTCACGCGGGGGGAGGCGCGGCCCACCCGCCCTCTCCCAAGCCATGATATTGTCCGCTTTGGGTCACCCGCCCTGGCGCGGACGCACCGCCATCCCAGCCACGGTCTTTTCCCTCACGGCTTTGTTCTCAGCACAGCGGAAGCATGTGTGAAACGCGTCACACAATTAAAGGGACCCAAGCCTTATAAACAAGGCCCAGGACTCCCCCCTAAGCGATGTGGGACAAGAGGGAGAGGATCCCTTCCTTGCGCACGTCCGGGGACCGAGGCGCGGACGCACCGCCATCCCTCCTCCCCGCGCACCGCCGCTCGGGCCGTCACAGTATCGATACAACAAGAAACTAAACGCAGCTATCAAAGAACAGAAAATTGCAATAGTACCCAAGCTGACCCCGACAATCAAAACAAGTGTATTCTTCTTCTCTGTCACAATTTGCTGCCTGGTTGGGACCAGTGGCTTTTGATAAGCAAGGGGGACTGGCAAGAGTATCTTTACTAACACCGTGGAGGAATCATTCCCAGTTGCTTTCCCATAGATGATAGGTAGCTTCATCTTGCTGCATAATCCGTCTCGATGAAGAGCGACATCACAATTGCAGTCTTCCAGGCATGAGCTCTTGCACTCGCGGATGGGAAGTGGTAGTATCCAATAAGGATGACTCCCGACTTCTAGCCTCTGCAGTGGGGTGATACTCAAAGTAATATTAGCGTCTTCCACACCACAGTGCTGTTCGTAGTTGGAACTCCTCCGGCAACCCAAAAATCTCTTGCTTTCATCGATGAAAGCAAAACCAGGAAAGCAATCACACCATGCCCTGTCGCTGCTGCCTCTGCAGTAACTGTTATATCCACAGAAGCCTTTAACATCACATTGGTGCTCTGGTGCGGACCACCGAATGGACACTTCTGGGCTTGAGAAGTCGCCTTTTAAGAACCGGTGTAAATAGAGCCTGAATATCCCATCGTCATCAAGTGTTGCGCGATGAACGGTACTGCCTTCTTTGCTAGAAAACGAGCTATGATTGGCAAGAATTATCTTGTAATTGCCACTATAGTTCCGCAAAGCAAGAGTTCCTTTAGAATCAAGATTTAGCTGCAGTAAGGATTGCCCGGAAGTATTAGTCGACCAGTATCCGTCCTGCTGAGCATCAGCCGAGTAGTTGAGAGAATACGTGACAAGATCCCCGTCACTTTGCATGGAGATTCTAAACTGGCTTGAGCGGTCAGGCGATGAGTTGCTCGAAATCAGTTCGCTTTCCTGGGTGAGGTTCTGACCGCCTAGTATGGTGTTGGTCGGAAAATCGAAGCTCTGCCAGATCACACGAGAATTGTTGTTGTAGAGCACAAAATTACCGGAATCAAGCATGGAAGCCAAGGTAGCAGGCTCCGACAATTCAGAGCCGACAAGGGATGCCTCCTGATCTCCCAGACCGGTTCGGACGATGAGTTTACCGTCCTCAGTGAATTTAATTGTTGCGTCTGAGGAGAGCAATGGATCATCCTGGTTTGCAGTCCACACGACAGTGTTGTTAGGCTCACCAACAAGCCATATTCCGATGCCGTACTTATCTCCTTGAGGATAGAACCCAAAGGCAAAAAGACCCGACCGTGAAAACCACGAAGTGTGGTTGGTTCTCAGAGAAAGCGATGAACCGGTGGTTATCATGCCAGAGGTTGTTTGTTGAGTGTATAAGAGCAAGGAAAGCAGGAAGAGAAGCAGGTGAGCGACTTGCACAATCACCATCGGAGAAAGCCGCGTGGAGAGAGGGATAAGCAGAGACCAAGACACAAGTGTATATAACTTAGTTGGAATCTCACTAACCTTAGGCAAGTTGTTCTGTGACCATTTCCGAGGAAATCCAGGACTTGGCGGGAGGCCTGGACAAAGAAGCAAAACTGACACGAGAAGAAAAGCTGTCCTCCGCTTTTGTTTCCGCAACGACTTACAAGAGTCAAGTACACAGGAAGATCTCAGTTTAGCTTCCATCTACCTCAACGAAATATGTGGCCAAAAATGATTGTTTGCCAACTATAAACGTTAAACACACGCATAGACGAGAGACTTTGCTAGTCACCCTTCAGACCTTTTGCTACAATTGTCCATCTTACGAATTTTCCAAGCACTTTCGGCAACAAGTGGCTTAGCATCCAGATTCATTTTAAGGACTTGGCGCAAATGTGATTAACATGTCGCCCCGAGCAGACCTCCATTGACTTGGTAATCTCTCTCTCCTGTCTCCCAGACCAACCAGATCATTTCAGAAGTCTCCCCAGGACTAGGAGCACGTGGGAAGAAAATGTTTGCCAGGAAAACTGATCAGGAATAAAATGTATGTCAACTTGTCTCTTATGTTCTCGTCCTTCACTCAACCAAGAAAGAATCAGACAACACATTATGCTATTTCTCCTGATGCCAAAAACACAAAAATTTAAGCTATTTCCCCAACCAGGCAATCGATATATAATTTGGTTCAAGTCAATCATGTCTTGTGCATAAAGATGGCATCCATTTGAAGTTTTATGCCAGAAAACAGGACAGGTCGCTTCCTTTGCGGCCCCAATTGACAGGCAAAGAATTTCAATATTGGCATTGCCGATACCAAACTCGCCCACACATTCTAAATTGGGATCATCAGGTGTCCTGGCCCCATGAATCCCCATTCCTGCAAAGATGGCTCCATAGACCACCCCATAATACAAGCCAATGCACAGAAAAGAATTAAACAATAGAACTCATACAGACCTAAAACAAGCAATTTAGCTTTAAGAGCAGAATAGGCTGAAGGAAATTTTTGTACATTGCCCACTGAAGTTATGCACGATTAGTTTTTGTTTACATCTCAGAATATATACCAGCACGCACTCTATATAACTGTCGACAGATATAACAATCGACATAACAATCTGCCAATAATCACACCAGCAGCAGATTGAAACCATAAGTAAGAAAAACAAAGCAATAAGGTAAGGTCTCTGTACAAAGTAGGGTATACTTCCTCCATGGTGATTCGTCATGTTGTAAAGTGAAAGCACCGGTTAGTATTTCCAATAGCAGGTAATAAGTATGTATGGATTAAATATGAACAGTAGGACTCAGTTGCTTGATAGTGCTAGTATGAACACCTAGAGGGGGTGAATAGGTGTAAAAATGAATTTTATAAAACTCAGCAACTTAATTCAATTTATATAACAATGGAAGACTTAAGATATAGAATATCTGCAATGATATATATAAGACTATGAACTAAGTAAAGGGATAAGGGGAAGAGAATTGAAAATATGATGATTTATAGTGGTTCGGGTTAATTCAAGCCTACATCCACTCTCCCGCACTGACAGCCCACCGGCTGGATTTCACTATGAATTAAAAGAGTCGTTACAGTGTCACGTCCTTGATTCCACAGTGTAGAAACTCTACTACACTTCCTCAAAGTCTCACAAATGTCTAAACTCTCTTTTAAGTACAAATTTTCGCTCAACAAATGAATTAGCAAAGAACAAGGAGTTTCAGACTTTGGAATTTATCTATCACGCACACAGTCGAATAACTAGAGCATCCTCCTTATATACTCCTCCATGCCTTTATAACCGTTGGCACCTTTCAAAGGAATTCTTCCAATCTACCCGTTGGACAGAATCAATTAGAGAGATCTCGAGTTACTTAAGGAATGTGAAGATAGCCCACCAATCATGCTCGTCCATACAATCAGGATCTAAGTTTCCATAAGTAGAACCTTCCAAGTATACTTCGTCAATCAACGGATCCGAATTACTCAAAATATTTGCAATACGAATAATAGATCTTTAGATGCTATCTCCAGCCGTAAGATAATCTTCAACCAAACAGATTAAATCCTTAAAGATAAACTTGCATCTGAATAAGATTTCTTCATCGGTCTAGAAACTATCAATGAGAGCAAACTTTAAGTCTTGAGTCTGGCGGTCTTCAGACTTTGATGGAAGAAAACGTTTTGTCAACTTCAAAACAAATAAGGAAGTTTTCTCCAACAATCTCTCCCTTTTTGATGGTGACAAAACTTTCCCGCAAATTTGGTCACTTTGACTTGCAAGACAACACTTAAGCAAACCAAGATTTCTTATCGATGAAAATCAGAGATTACGATAGAGATAGTAGCAATTCTGCAACCATAGAAAACTTAGTCTTGTAAACACAATTATCTTTAATGTAATCAATAATAGCTTAAGTTGCGAGCATCATCAATCCAAACCAGTCTTAATCAAAACCACACCAAACAAAAGTTAAAGTCGAAAATAGAAAGTTAAAAAGATAGAATCAATCAAATCTGCATAAAACCTCTCCCCCTTTTTGTCAATAGCAAAAAGTGGAGAATAGACTAAAGAGATGGATAGAAAATGGAGTTAAAATCAAGGCTGTTTGGGCAGGCGAACTAGCGTGAATTCTCCCATAGAATGCACTGTCTTCTCAAGCCTGTCAAAACTCTGCTTCAGTAATGGAAAATCTTCACCTTGCAAAGACTAAACTTGAAGCTTCAGGGCGTTCAACTATTCATGCAACGATACTGAAGTGGCCTTAAAAGCATTCTTGAGATCCTGCATCTCAAATCCCATGGCATATTGCTGCTTTCTAACATCCAAAAGGACTTCCATCAATCTTGAAAAATTTGTTGTCTGAGCAGACGCATCACTAGGACCAACTGAGTCAAGGATGGGGATTTTGAGAATCGATGGATCTTCAGCAGATTGTCCAACATGACTGTCTTCTGGATTGTGCGAGGCATACACATCCTTAGGATTTGTTGTAGAACGACTCACATCACTAGCAGGCAAAGATGAATAAATACCTTTTAGATCAACAGCTCCCCCTGTTTTGATGGCCTCAGGTGGAGTAGGTGAAGTTTCCTCATCTGCAGACGCACTAGACAGAGAGATAGCCAAGGTTGGCTCAAGAGAGTCCTCTTGACCCTGATCTTGTTCTCCGTCTCTCTTCTTCATCCTCTTCTCCTCTCTCTTCTTCTTCCTCTTCTCCTCTTCCTTCTTCTTCTTCTTCCTCTTTTGCTTCTCTCCTTCCTTTTTCTTCCTCTTTTCTTATTCCTTCCTCTGTGACTCCTCTCTCTCTTTCCTCTTCTTCTGGCTCTTCCCTTGTCTCACAAAAGCTTACATAACTCTTTAAGTTTCTCAAGGATGCTATGGTCAATTCATCCTCATCTTCTTCATCTTACAAGATGAGAGTTCTTTTCTTCTTCTTCACAGGAGTAACCATGGGCTTTTTGCCTTTTTTCTTCGCAGCAGCAGAGTCTTGTTTTGCTTTTGTGGGAGACTTTTCCTTCACATTCTCCAACACTTTGTTTAGCTCTTTCAATCTCATCTTTGTCACCATTTTGAACCCAATCACCATAGGAGGAATGGTTGTCAAGCATAATGGTGCAGAGATGTGAATTCTAAAGTGCCAAAAGAGTTTCAAGATAAGAGCAGAATAAGGGAGCTGTCCCTTATCTTTTTCAACAGTGTGATACATATGAAACAATATGGTGTGAGGAAAAGAGAATTTATATCTAGAGTTGATAGCACACATCAACTTAGTTTCCGATCGAGAAACATCTGTCTTGGATGTTGATTTAGGACAAATTCAATTTATCACAATCTTGTGCAACAAAATGTTAGAAGCACTCATCCTTGAATAAGAAATTTTGCCATCAACATTCCTATCTCTTACCAATGACAGAATATCATGTGCAATAGACACATTAATTGGTTGAAAACTCGATCTTTCCACCCCAATTATGTCAGCCAGTGTGTCTGTATCCACCAAAAGCTCTTTGTCCTTCACAGTGAAAAGAAAACTGTTTGCATTCAAGAAGGACAAGTTCGAATAAACGTACGCGGTGAGTTCTGGAAAAGCATAAGTGGATTCAGAACAAAACCATTATAGTTGCAGTAAATCAAACTTCTCACGAAGATTGACCTTTATCAAATCAAGAAAGTCAAAATCAACAGTTCTAGGGTTCATAACCCCTTTCTTCAGAAGTTTTGGATAAACCTTCTTGTGCCCTTTCGATCTAAACAGATTAAAGCCATTGGTAACGTTGGCAGCCACACCCGATCTAGGCTGAAAATGAGCAAACAATCGTTCATCGTCGTCCTGAGGTTGATGTGCAGAGCCATAGGATGGGTCGCTCGGTATGTTCTCAAACGTTCTATTAGCCGTTCCTTTCTCTACAACTCCCAAATCTCTCAAAAACAAGGTTTCATTCTTGAATCCTTTATCTTTTAAGAATTCATCGATTAAGAACATCGGCATAGCTCCTTTCTTCATATTAGAGTAGAGCTTATAAGCAACCTTGGGAGTCAGAGTTCTTACAGGTTCAGCATCCTCTATGACTTCTTCTTCAAGATGAGTCGGTGGAAAAGGTTGACGCTGTTGAGAAAGTTGTTGCTGACTCGGACACAGTGGTGGAGAAGAATCTTCTTCCATAGTTAAGTCAAAATGGGTAGGACCCTCAGGCATAAATCGTGGTCCCCTGCTTGCAATTCTTGAAAAATTTCTCGAAGACATTGTCGCTTCAAGGGAGGAATTCACCACTTGCTTGAAAAAGGAGATAACTTTTTGACAAATCGAGAGTGAAAGCGAAAGCAAATAGAAATTTTGTATTCTAGGGTTTCAGTGCAAAAACGAAGAAGACAACTCTCGACAGTATATAAAACAAGTGAAGCGAGGTAAACAAAAAGTTGTAAAAGGAAAATAAATATACATTTTTGAAAAGGATAACTTCCCTTTTCAAAACTGCCTTTTCAAAATTAATAACTGCCTTTTTAAAAAAGTAAAGAAAACTTTGAAAGATGATTTCAATCAATTAGCGATTAATAAACAATCGTACCTTTTTAAATTTAGAAATACCTTACCATTGTAACTCTAAGTCTGAACACATTCAGACTTTACCTTTTGAGTCTTGTGCACATCCAAACTCTACTGGGTAAGAGATATAATGTTCAGTCTGGTGCGAATAGACTCAAATAGACTTTTCTCCAGTGGCTTTATAAATATATCCGCCAGTTGATTCTTTAAATCAATAAATTGAATCATAACTTCTCCATTTTGAACATGGTCTCTAATAAAATGATGTCGAATCTCTGTATGCTTTGCTCTTGAGTGAAGAATTGGATTCTTTGTGAGATTAATTGCGCTGGTATTATCACATATGATCTCAGTGCACGAATCTTTGATTCCAAAGTCTCTTATTGTTATTTTATCCACAAGATTTGAGAACAGCAACTTCCAAGAGCCACATATTCTGCTTCTACTGTTGAAAGAGCTACTGTACTTTACTTTCTTGAAAACCACGAAACTGTCCTATTACCAAGCAATTGACAAGTACCAGATGTGCTTTTTCTTTCAACTTGGCAACTTGCTAGATTTGCGTCTGAATATTCAAGAAGAGTAAAGTCTGCCTCTTTGGGATACCATAGACCTATCTTCAAGGTTGTTGCAATGTATTTGATGATGCGTTTCGCAGCACTTAAATAAGACTCTTTTGGATCTGATTGAAATCTAGCACACATGTAAACACTAAACAAAATGTCAAGTTTAGAAGCAGTAAGATAAAGAAGTGAACTAATTATACTCATGTACAGCTTCTGGTCAACTTTTTTTTCCTCCTTCATCTTTGTCCATCTTCAAAGAACTTGACGTTGGTATATCAGTCTTTTTGCAATTCTCCAAACCGGACTTTTTAACAAGTTTTTTAACATATTTTTCTTGGTGAATAAAAATCCATTCCTCTAATTGCTTTACTTGTAATCCAAGAAAGAAGGATAATTCACTCATCATGCTCATCTCAAATTCTTCCTGCATAGACTTAGAGAAGTTCTTGCATAGATTTTCGTTAGATGATCCAAATATTATATCATCAATATAAATTTGAACAAGTAAAATTTTTTTACCATCCATTTTAATAAACAGAGTAGTATCTACTTTACCTTTGACAAAATCACTTTGGATTAAAAATTTACTTAACTTGTCATACCAAACTCGAGGTGCTTGCTTTAAACCATATAGCGTCTTTTTCAGTCTAAATATAGAATCCAGTCTCCTTGGGTCTTCGAAACCGGGAGGTTGTTCCACATAGACTTCCTCTTGAATAAATCCATTCAGGAATGCGCTTTTGACATCCATTTGGAATAACCTGAAATTCTTATAACAAACAAAAGCAAATAGTAATCTAATTGCTTCTAACTTTGCTACTGGTGCGTAATTCTCATCATAGTCTATCCATTATTCTTGTGTATATCCTTTGGTTACGAGTCTTGCTTTATTCATTATAATTTTTCATTTCTCGTCCATCTTGTTCCTGAAAACCCATTTAGCTCCAATAACAAATTTACCTTTTGGTTTAGGAGTTAATTCCCAAACATTGTTAACACTGAACTGCCTGAGCTCTTCTTGCATGGCTTCGATCCAGCTTTCATAAGTTAAAGCTTCATCTATGCTCTTGGGTTCTATTTCAGAAATAAGAGCTACAGCGCTAGACTCTTCATGCCTTTTAGATTTAATGCGAATTCCCTCATCAATGTTACCAATGGTGAGTTCTTTAGGATGACTGGACTTGTGCTTCCAGCTGCTGGTTGGTCTGACAGATTGTTGAACTTCTTCACCAGTTGATTCTTTAATATTTGTTCATTGTTGCTCTTCTGTAGTCTGGGTTTCTTCAAGGGATTTAGACTTTGTAGAGTCTGGAGCAGGTTCTGATTCTTCAAGTTGAGTTTGAATTTATTGATTTTGTAAAGAGTCTTGAAATTTGACATTCATCGATTTTTCCACAGATTGAGTCTTTTTGTTGTATACTCTGTAAGCTTTACTGGTGATTGAATATCCAAGGAAAATTCATTCATCTGATTTTTCTTCAAACTTACCAATTTGATCATTTGCATTTTTCAAAATAAAAAATTTGCAACCAAACACATGAAAATATGAAACACTTGGCTTCTTTCCTTTGAACAACTTATATGGAATTTTCTCCAGAATAAGCCTTAAAAAAAATCTGTTAATAATATAACATGCTATAGAAACTGCTTCAACCCAAAAACAAGAAGAAATGTTGCTTTCAATTAGAAGTGTTCTAGCCATTTCTTGCAACGATCTATTCTTCCTTTCCACAACTCCATTCTGTTCTAGAGCTGTTGACACCTAATTTTGGAAAAATAAAATTGCATTTTGAAAAGAAAAATAAAAAAAAGGGGAAAATTGATTTGATTGAAGTATGCAAGGAAATATGGAATTCCAACGGATGTCCGGGTTTTGTTAAATGCAGCAACAATTTTGAAATCAAGTGAACAAATGGCAAAGATTTTGATAAAATAGAAGGAATCGATGCAAAATCGAGCTGATTGCAAAATCATGCTCTGATTTGCATCCATGATCTAATGCAATAGAAGATGGAAGTTTAAAATTTTCCATAGAAAGCGGCCGATCGGAACCACTATAAAAAGGAGTTGACCTGCACGGTATTCGGGGGAAGCGAATTCAGAAAAATTTTCAGAGCAAAGAAAAATCGAGAGAAAAATTTGTGAGAAAAAAGGGTGATGGACGATCTCGAGGATTTTCCGATTGGTCTATTGAATGGTGCGTCCTCTTGACGACATCCCACATTCATCATGCGTCATGGATATTGACGACAAGCATAAAGCTAAGTCGAGCTTCCTTTTTTAAGTTTGATTGTGTGTGATTCCAATTTGCTATTCGAACTAAGGTGATTTTATTTTTGTTTCTGGCCTAGATAAAATTCCTACATCTCCGACGATAATTCCAACAGCGAGACATCGAAGTGGCCAGTGTACCCAAGCACCGATTGCTATCCAGTGATTTCACTGCAATTCAATGCCGAACAAAAGGCCACACAATTCCATATTCCGCCATAATCGACAAGAGAGAGACAACAAGAGAAGGGGGGTGTCCACTCAAAAGATCTCAGAGGAGACTAGCAAATGATTAAATCAAGAACTAGCCATATGCCACCCTCCGTGCTGCAAACTCCCAAACCCGCGGCTGTTCTGTTGCGCCACCAACTCATCGGCCATTCACCGAGCACTGACCTTCGTGCACCACCACCAATCGTGATCTACTCCAGCCACTTGTGACCAGATCAATATCCTAGACATTCTCGTTCTCTTTTGCAGGTTTACTAGTGCCTTTGTCCACGAACGGCAACGAAATCGTGGCATCCCACGAATTCAAGAAGGGAATAAAGTTAAAAAAAACCATGGGTGAAAAAGATTGGTGAGCTTGAAGAAAGTAATCCATTCTGGTAAAAAATCACAATTCGGCCAAATAAGGGCAGGCGTTGGATTTGTCTTCTCTTGAATTTTGTCTAGATTTGACAATTCGTGGGCTTTGTGATTTTACTTCATGCAAGAAGAATGATTACTTTTTGGCCAGGAGATCGTGAAGAGTTTAAGTGTGTGGAGTTATATATATTCTTTAATAGAAGAACAACGATACAGATGAAGCCCAACCGTCCGCGCCGGCCTCGCACTCGCATCAACCACAGTGCCGGCACCTCCTCAGCCCGCGTCGCCTCCGCTCGCGACCTGTTCACCCGTTGACGCTGCTGTCCGCCCACTCGTCAATACAACACTCATTCTACAATGGTGTTGAGTCCCTGTTGTAGGTAGTTTAGTTTTAGTTTTACCTTTATTTTGTTATTTTGTGTTATTTTATTATCATTTTTAAGTCTTGTTATTATTGGTTAAATTAGAACTTAGTATGTCGATATTGATTTCGTAAATTTTGTAGGTATTATCCACAGGGATTTTGTCCATAATTTTTATAATTATTAATTTAACCCGTAAGACATCGGATCATTTTTTAATTATATTAATTTTCGGGCTTTTTGATAATATTTTAATTGTTAAATCATTATAATTATTAATTTGATCCGTGAGACTTCGGATCAGATTTTTAATTATTTTGAATCTTTTGACGTGATATTTAGGGTTAGAGTAATCGTTAATTTGACTTGTGAGACAATAGGTTATTTTTTCGATTATTTTAATTCTTTATTTGATTAACATCTTGATTGTTTAGATATAATTGCTTATCTTGAAAAATGCTAAAAAAACATAAAAATAAAAAAAATTCAAAATCTTGCATCAAAGCATGTAGGTTTAATAAATCAGACATGTAGGATTAGGTTTATGAAATTTTCGTCACCTAGTGCTTGCATAATAGGTTCATTTAATTAGAATTCATTTATTAGCGAAATTAGGTCATTTAGTTAAGATGCATGTTTTATAAAAAATTTCCAATTTCAAGAAAATTCAAAAAGTAATTGCTTGCTACAATTTCTTTATTTGAATGTTTAATAATGGATAAGCACCCGTGTGGTCACCACATTTGCATGATAGTGATTTAGCTTAAAATAAATCCAAGCCGCTTAAAAAAATATTTTGAAAATTAAAAGAAATGGTATCGAAAGGGTATTAGAAAATTCTAGTGTAACCAATTCCCGTACCCTTAGTCTCTGGTTCGTAGGAGTAAAATAAATCTCTCTTTCTTTTACTTAGGTGTCTAATCGACCTACCCTAAACTGATTAGTGGCGACTCCTAGATAATAATCTTTTACATGTTAAAAAACTTAAACCTTAAGTCGCGAATTGGTATGGGCTTGGAAGAGCCCGAGCTAAGTGTAAAAACTTAGCAGTCCATTAACCTAGTTTTAGGTGATACACCCGAAAAATAGGTCGCAACAGCTTGGCGACTCCGTTGGGGACTTGTGTTAAAACACTTAGTGGACTTAGGCCAATTTTTCTTTTTCTTTCAAAATGAAAAAAAATGTTTTGTGTGGCAGCAAGGACATTAGGTACGTCCCTAACATTTCTAATGTGTAAAATGTTTTTGCATATGGGAGGTATAAGGGGAGTAGTCTATGCTAACCTTTGTCTTGCAGGTTGAAGTATGGGATTAATGATTTATTTTTCTATAATTAGAAGTGTTGTTTGCATTTAAATTGTCATGCATGTTTTACTATTTTTTGCACTACACTATTGCACACACAACCTGTGGCCGGACCTGAGCTGCGATAGGATTTCTAGGATGGTGTTGAGAAGGATACTTCCTCCAAAGCGAGACTGCTATGTAGAGGTTGACCTTCTCTTCCCCGAAAGTCTTTTCATGGTGTCGAATGTGTTTGTCCATATCTGCGAGACTGCGTGACTATTGGACATTCTATTCGACTAGGCTGGAGTTAGGGGGACCTGACACGTTAATACGAGACTGCAACGGTCAGATCATCCTCTTAGCTCCACTTTGTTAAGCCATTTAGATAGAAATCGAGCCTCACATTTCATGTGTGTGTCTATGTCCTTGTCATCCCTTCCGGTGAAAGTAAGTTGTCTAAATTCTTACTTCGCAATTTACTTACTTTATTGCGATTTTTTCGGTCCATGACAATAGGTTTCGTCACTTGTCTTGTTTTATATGCTATGGGGAGGACCGACGTACAATTCATTTCCACTCCGAAAAAAGAGCTCAAGATGTGGCTGGATCAGTGAGATCAAGAGGGCCAGAGGTATGTGAAGACTAGGATTGCCCGACTTCTCCCACTATTGGAGATCAACATCCACTCTAGTGTGATACAAGCACTCCCTCACTTCTGGGGTCCACAAACTTCCACCTTCATATTTGGTGAGTACGAATTGACTCCAACACTAGAAGAATATAGTGTTGCCATTGGAATGCCCCTGGAAAAGGAACTTATTAGACCGCCTATTGGTATAGATTCTATTTCTGAATTATCACAGTTTTTAGAAATCGAAGCCGAAAGAGTGAGGAAAGTTGTCAAAGCCAATTGTTTTGCATGCCCATTTTCGTTTTTGGAAAAATGTTTTGTAAATCAACCAATGATTTCAAAAGCTAGGATCTTCATGTTAGCATTTTTCGGGCTAATTGTTTTTCCTTATCGAAGAAATGCCATTAATCCTTCAATTTCATGGGTGGTTAATCGTGTTTGTGACGGCTTAAATTATGTCAATATGCTTTTAGCTGAAACATTTTTGTCATTAAACCATTTCAAACAAAATGAAGAAAGGACCATGTGTGCCCTCCCTGAACTTTTACAAATATGGTTTTTCTCCCACATAAGAGGATTTGGCCACCTTATGAAACAATTTAAGATTAATGATTTTAGGCACCCCATACAAAAATTCGCGGTCTTAGAGCGTTTTTCTCCAAATAAACAGTGCGCTCGTTGGATTAAGTTTTTGAAAAATCCTGATCCTAAGACATTCATATGGCATACTAAATGGTTCCGAGTTGAGGTAGCCCGTTTCTCACACAAGCATGATGAGCCAATTCCGTTGCTGGGCTTTTCTGGTGCAACTTCTTACTACCCGTATAGGGTGGCCCGTCAGTATAAAGCTCTTCAAGAAATTCCTCCATCACTCAAGACAGAGTTGTTCCAAGTTCGTTTTATTCGAGCAAACTATGACTATTTCAATGAGATCCATATGATCATTGCTGCATGGAATGAATGCCACACAGAGAAGATTTTGGTGCCCAATAGACTAAAAGGCGAGGAGGAGATTCACCATGCGTCAACATTCTACATTCAACAACATCGGATTCCTACAGCCTTACGTCCAGTAGTTCCTGATGTGACTGAGAAGCCAACCCAACGAGCACAAATTGAGCATCTTAAGCGGAAATTGGAAATGATTGAAGCGGAAAATAAGAAGCTTCACAAGGCGTTGAAATCCCGAAAGCATATAAAATGAGACGTCTTGAATTTTAATGTTTAGGGACTTTGACTTCTAGCTCAATGTTTTCAATTTTTAGATTTGATGTTTAGGGATTTCGGATTTCAATTCTTAGTTCATTGTTAGGAAGCTTGGTTAAAATTTCAAATAAAATCAGGCAATTAGACCATTGTCATGGGCCATTTTTCCTATCTTGTCATTGGGTCTTACATTATCTCTTTTTCTTTAGGTAACAACGGATTCTCCGCGCTCTCCCATTATTACGCGATCAAAGGCTAAAATGGCTTACCAAGGGCGAGAGAGGCAAAACCTACTACCCCCGAGCATTCACGAGACATTCCCCGGTCCTCCAAGAATGATGCATGAAGAAGTGGAAGTGATAGACACTCTGAGGCAGCCTAGTGACAAGTTTGATTACCTGGTGAAGTATTCGGCCCCTCCCAGGTATTACATTGGTCCTAGTGAGATAGTCCCAGATGGATGGGGTGGCATGGATGATTCGACACCCTCGAAGGCAAAGAACCCTGATGATGAGCTAGAAGGAGTTGCAAGCTTATTCGACAACCTCATCATAAGAGCCATTGATGAAAGACCCCCTGAAGAGATGGGCATTGGCCCACAAGAGTAACTCTTTTGCTGTTTTTGCACATGCCCTTGCATGGGAATTTTTATTATTTTCTGAATGATGTTTTCAGTTTCTTTTTTTATTGATTAAGTGTTGCATTTTCTCCATTCAATAAATGTAATTGATTGATGAATTTCAATGAAATTACAAATTTTATTTTGAGGGCATGATGAGGTACACCAAACTAGCCCAGTTATGATATCTAACCGATAAAAGAAAAGAAAATTCAAGGAGAATTCTGAGGCCTGGGTTTCGTCATGCTTTCTCGTGTCTAAATGTTTCAAAAAAATGCTTTTCCAAATGCTTTTAAAAAATACATATATAAAACTTGATTTACTTTGTTTGTCTTTTTGACCCATCCACTTTTTGTTTTAGAGACAGTCTTGTAACATGTGAAGGTGTGGAAATGGTCCAATCCAATTCCGGAGTCTAGGGGCAAGTTCGCTCCAAATTGCAGCGGCCCGTATGTGGTAAAAAAAGATACTTCCTGAATGTACCTTGATCTTGGCAGAAGTGCATGGTCATGAGTTTTTCCACTCCTGTTAATTCAGATGTTGTCAAGAAATACTACCCATGATAGAATTTGCCATGCCATGTTTTGAACTGCGAGCATTTCAATGATGAATAAATTGCTTGCAAATCTTGCGTTTTTTCTCCCTTGATGAATTATGTGAGATAAATTGAATGTGTCAAATGGGATACTTTGGAATGACGAAAGGCAAGCCTTGTTCCATACACTGTTTCATACACTAACCCCCAGTGAGTTGTGTGAAAAATTCCATGCCCGCAAGGAAGAGGGCTATCTCGCAAAGGGTACGTTAACCAAGGTGATGAGAGACATCATTTTCTCTATCCTAAACACTACAGATGATCCATTGCTCAACCCCTTTGAGCCCCATACACTTATGGAGATTTTTTTTAAAATTATCCCTGTCAAGAATCATCCCACATTGGGACAAATTTGAAATAAATGGTAGGAATCTTCTTGCTCCCACTTGCATCAAATTTCGAATATTGCTTTTGCAGCGTAACTCGTACGGTAATTTGAAGTGCCTTAAGATGATAAAGAGCAGTTCTTTCTTTATCCTATACACTTCTATCAATTGCATAGCCCACTTGAGCCTATGAATTTATTTCATATTAAACCCAGTTGGTGATCATCCCCCACACTGGGGCAAGGTAAAAAGAATCATTCCAGTAACATGGCTTAGAATGCTGTAAAGGATGGTTGTGCAAGTTCAAAAAATAAGTGCAAAATAATGGGGCATGAAAAAGCAGTGTGCCTGGTAAAAGCAAGGCCAATGCCAAAAAAAAAAAAATCAATCAATCAAACTCTTGATATAGTGAGTTGTATCCCCAACAAGGTGGTACCACAAAAACCTCTCAAATGTTGTTCCAATCAATGGAGTTGTGATAAAAAATCTTCGACAGTGGAAAAAGAAAGTGGTGGAAATGTCAAGATGATCACCAACTTTACCCCCCATAAACACTTTTTGAGCCTAATGATCATTTCATTTCTCAACCCATGAACCAAGCCTATGTTACGTCCCTTGCAAAGTCTCTTCTGATTATGGCACTTGAATTAACCTAGGGGTTCACATGTTTTAAGCATCGCTCGAAGAAGTGCGAGCAAGATTATTTCTTTCTCATTTTGCAGGGTTCTTGACTCGTAAACCCAAAGATGATTACATAACATCACTCTCTCTTTCAAAAGCCTTGACTCAAAGAGTCCCTTTTGTTAAGCCGTTGACCAGGCCCACAGTACGGTCCTTATTAAAGACCTCTCAGATTAGTAAGGTCGTACCACTTGCGAGATTGCACAAAAACTTGTTTAGCATGATGATAGTGAGATAGAGTGATTGTTAAAATCATGCGTCAAAGGTCAGGATGAAACAACCCTTTTGATAAGGATGAGAGAAAAGTCCTTTCAGACCAAAAGATCCTTCACTTGACACATCCATAACACTCATGTATTTAGATTGGAATATCCTTTTGAAATTCTTCCCAATGGAAATTAGGTAATGCAAGAATGATAGAAATCATCACACATGAACCTTACTTGAATTAAATGCATGTCTGTGAATGCATATTGCCTCTCCTACAACTGTGTTTTGCAGGAGACATATCCCCAAGGAACAGACTTGTTACCAGGTAAGTATATCCCTATTCATACCTTAAATACTTGTCATTGTACAGGTATTCAAGCATTGGCGCTCGATGGAGTCGCCCCCCAAATTTTTTTTTCCTCCGGATTCAATCTGATTAAAGCGACCAAAGAATGGTTCGGGTCTTGGTTGGATGATTTCTGTTGCAAGGCTGGGCGACCGAAGAATGGTTCAAGTCCTAGCCAAGCAAAACCTCAGTCTAGGCGACCGTAGAATGGTACGGGTCCTAGACAACATTTATTACTCTAACAGGCGACCGTAGAATGGTACGGGTCCTAGAAAAGCAATTTCCTCATTCAGGCGACCGTAGAATGGTACAGGTCCTGAAAAATCAATTTTCCGTCAAGGCAACCATAGAATGGTACGGGTCCTCAACAACACTTATTCCTTATTCAAGCGACTGTAGAATGGTACAGGTCCTGGAAAGTGAATCCCCATTTAGGCGACCGTAGAATGGTACGGGTCCTAGAAAATGAATCCCAGTTTAGATGACCGTAGAATGGTACGGGTCCTAAACAACCTCAGTCCAGGCGACCATAGAATGGTATGGGTCCTGGAAAACAAATCCCCGTTTAGGCGACCGTAGAATGGTACGAGTCCTAGACAACCTTAGTTCAAGCGACCGTAGAATGGTACGGGTCCTAAAAAACAGATCCTCGTTTAGGCGACCGTAGAATGGTATGGGTCCTAAACAACCTCAGTTCAGGCGACCGTAGAATGGTACGGGTCCTGAAAAATCATTTTTTTCGTCAAGGCGACCGTAGAATGGTACGGGTCCTAGACAACCTTAGTTCAGGCGACCGTAGAATGGTACGAGTCCTGGAAAACAAATCCCCGTTTAGGCGACCGTAGAATAGTACGGGTCTTAGACAAAACCTATTTCCCTATTCAGGCGACCGTAGAATGGTACGGGTCCTGGAAGGTAAACCCCCATCTGGGCGACCGTAGAATGGTACGGGTCTTGGGAAAGCGGTCACTCTGCGAAGTCATGTTACTATTCTGAGCGACCGTAGAATGGTACGGGTCCTGGACATGTAACACTAATCTATCTTGAGTTACTCTACCATTCCCGAAGTTAAGTAATTCCAGATAAGTTCCTTTATCATTTGCATTAGCACCTTCATGCATCATATAAATTTCATTTTCCAAAAAAAAAAAAAAAAAGCAAAAAACAAAAACAAAAAGTCATTTAGTGCATTTGCATAATTAAAATTAGGTCTCAATTTGTTTTTGAATGCAACATCTACGAGCTCACCTTCAAAGAGGGGCAACTGTTGACACCTAATTTTGGAAAAATAAAATTGCATTTTGAAAAGAAAAATAAAAAAAGGGGAAAATTGATTTGATTGAAGTATGCAAGGAAATATGGAATTCCAACGGATGTCCGGGTTTTGTTAAATGCAGCAACAATTTTAAAATCAAGTAAACAAATGGCAAAGATTTTGATAAAATGGAAGGAATCGATGCAAAATCGAGCTGATTGCGAAATCATGCTCTGATTTGCATCCATGATCTAATGCAACAGAAAATGAATGTTTAAAATTTTCCATAGAAAGCGGCCGATCGGAACCACTATAAAAAGGAGTTGACCTGCACGGTATTCGGGGGAAGCGAATTCAGAAAAATTTTCAGAGCAAAGAAAAATCGAGAGAAAAATTTGTGAGAAAAAAAGGGTGATGGACGATCTCGAGGATTTTCCGATTGGTCTATTGAATGGTGCAGTCCTCTTGACGACATCCCACATTCATCATGCGTCATGGATATTGACGACAAGCATAAAGCTAAGTCGAGCTTCCTTTTTTAAGTTTGATTGTGTGTGATTCCAATTTGCTATTCGAGCTAAGGTGATTTTATTTTTTGTTTCTGGCCTAGATTAAATTCCTACATCTCCGACGATAATTCCAGCAGCGAGACATCGAAGTGGCCAGTGTACCCAAGCACCGATTGCTATCCAGTGATTTCACTACAATTCAATGCCGAACAAAAGGCCACACAATTCCATATTCCGCCATAATCGACAAGAGAGAGACAACAAGAGAAGGGGGGTGTCCACTCAAAAGATCTCATAGGAGACTAGCGAATGATTAAATCAAGAACTAGCCATATGCCACCCTCCGTGCTGCAAACTCCCAAACCTGCGGCTGTTCCTGTTGCGCCACCAACTCATCGGCCATTCACCGAGCACTGACCTTCGTGCACCACCACCAACCGTGATCTACTCTAGCCACTTGTGACCAGATCAATATCCTAGACGTTCTCGTTCTCTTTTGCAGGTTTACTAGTGCCTTTGTCCACGAACGGCAATGAAATCGCGGCGTCCCACGAATTCAAGAAGGGAATAAAGTTAAGGAAAACCATGGGTGAAAAAGATTGGTGAGCTTGAAGAAAGTAATCCATTCTAGTAAAAAATCACAATTCGGCCAAATAAGGGCAGGCGTTGGATTTGTCTTCTCTTGAATTTTGTCTAGATTTGACAATTCGTGGGCTTTGTGATTTTACTTCATGCAAGAAGAATGATTACTTTTTGGCCAGGAGATCGTGAAGAGTTTAAGTGTGTGGAGTTATATATATTCTTTAATAGAAGAACAACGATACGATGACGCCCAACCGTCCGCGTTGGCCTCGCACTCGCATCAGCCACAGTGCCGGCACCTCCTCAGCCCGCGCCGCCTCAGCTCGCGACCTGTTCGCCCGTTGACGCTGCTGTCCGCCCACTCGTCAATACAACACTCCTTCCACAACGGTGTTGACTCCCTGTTGTAGGTAGTTTAGTTTTAGTTTTACCTTTATTTTGTTATTTTGCGTTATTTTATTATCATTTTTAAGTCTTGTTATTATTGGTTAAATTAGAACTTAGTATGTCGATATTGATTTTGTAAATTTTGTAGGTATTATCCACAGGGATTTTGTCTATAATTTTTATAATTATTAATTTAACCCGTAAGACATCGGATCATTTTTTAATTATATTAATTTTCGGGCTTTTTGATAATATTTTAATTGTTAAATCATTATAATTATTAATTTGATCCGTGAGACTTCAGATCAGATTTTTAATTATTTTGAATCTTTTGACGTGATGTTTAGGGTTAGAGTAATCGTTAATTTGACTTGTGAGACAATAGGTTATTTTTTCGATTATTTTAATTCTTTATTTGATTAACATCTTGATTGTTTAGATATAATTGCTTATCTTGAAAAATGCTAAAAAAACATAAAAATAAAATAAAAAATCAAAATCTTGCATCAAAGCATGTAGGTTTAATAAATCAGACATGTAGGATTAGGTTTATGAAATTTTCGTCACCTAGTGCTTGCATAATAGGTTCATTTAATTAGAATTCATTTATTAGCGAAATTAGGTCATTTAGTTAAGATGCATGTTTTATAAAAAATTTCCAATTTCAAGAAAATTCAAAAAGTAATTGCTTGCTACAATTTATTTATTTGAATGTTTAATAATGGATGAGCACCCGTGTGGTCACCACATTTGCATGATAGTGATTTAGCTTAAAATAAATCAAAGCCGCTTACAAAAATATTTTGAAAATTAAAAGAAATGGTACCGAAAGGGCATTAGAAAATTCTAGTGTAACCAAGTCCCCGTACCTTTAGTCTCTGGTTCGTAGGAGTAAAATAAATCTCCATTTATTTTACTTAGGTGTCTAATCGACCTACCCTAAACTGATTAGTGGCGACTCCTAGATAATAATCTTATGCATGTTAAAAAACTTAAACCTTAAGTCGCGAATTGGTGTGGGCTTGGGAGAGCCCGAGCTAAGTGTAAAAACTTAGCAGTCCATTAACCTAGTTTTAGGTGGTACACCCGAAAAATAGGTCGCGACAAGAGTGTATGGAGAGGAGAACATGTGTTGAAAACCAAATTCATCATAGAATTTAGCAAAGTCTTGATTTTCAAACTCACCTCAATGGTTTGTCCGTATGCTTGCAATTACATACCCTTTCTCATTTTGAACCTTTTTGGCAAATTTAGTAAAATAAGAGAAGGTTTTAGACTTAGTTGCCAGAAAGTATACCCAAGTAAATTATGAATAATCATTCACTTTTATTAGGCAATACTTCTTTCCACCAATGCTCTGAGTTCTAGGTTGTCCGAAGAGATCCATATGTAGGAGCTGCAGTATACAATTAGTTGAAACTTGATTTATTGGTTTGAAAGAACTTCTAACTTGTTTTCCCACTACACATGGTGTGCATAAGTCAGATTTTTGGTACTTCAAGTTGGGTAGTCCACGAACAAGCTTCATTGAAGAAATCTTTGCAATTTGCTTCATATTTATATGGCCAAGCTTTTGATGCCAAAGATTTTCCTCATCTTGAATTAAAATTGGACATTGATATCTTTCTAGACTAATATCCAAAAGATAGATATTTCTATGTCTTCTTCCAGTAAAAGATTGTGAAAGATCTTTACTAATGTATGAACATATCCCTTCTTGAAAATTGATCTTGAATCCAGTGTTGCACAATTGGCTGATGCTGAGCAAGTTGTATTTGAGTCCTTCTACTAAGGAGACGTTGCTGATTGTGAGACTTCATATCTTTACAGTTTCACATCCAACTATTCTTCCCTTGCTGTTTCTGCCAAAGGAAACTTTTCCACCAATTACTTGCTTAAGTTTAATAAAACAATTTGAATCTTCAGTCATATGCCTTGAACATTCACTGTCCAAGTACCATTCGACAATTTTCTTGATAGTGACCTGCATTTGAAAAAGAAACTCAAGCTTTCTTTGGTACCCACACTTTCTTGGGTCCAATGGAGTTAGTGCAATATATGGTCTTTGCACAATCCTTCTTAACAGGCCTCCAAACCATAGGACATTCTTTTTCTAAGTGTTATGAGCTATTACACTTTGAACATCTAAGAGAACTTCAGCAAGTTTTACAAAGAATTTTTGAAAATGATTTCTATAGAAGGCTTTTATAGGTCTTTGTTTGATTATTTCTTTTACTTTTGGAAAATCAATTAAAGGAATAATTTCATATGTCATTCCCAAGCCTGATTTTTTAAAGTAAGATCTTTGTACTGAAAGAATCTTTTCCAATTTTTCAGATCCCATGGAAAACCTTTTTGGAATGTTTGAAATATCATTTTTCAAAAGTGTGTTTTCTTTTGAAAGAGATTCTACATTTTCTTTTAAAGTAATAAAACTTTTATCTAGATTTTCAAACTTTTCTTTCCATAAAATTTCTTGTTGTTTCAGTGCAGAATTTTCTCTTTTTAGCTCAGAAATCCTCTTAAGAGAGATTTTAAGACTAAGACACAGTTTATCAATATATTTCGAAACCTTAATAGGAATTTGAAAATTACTTACCTCAATTTCACTATCTGAGTCTAAGTCTGTATCTTTCTCAGAGTCTGAATCTAATTCTGATTTAGCCATTAAACAAATATTAGCATAATCATCATCACTCTATTCGCATTCGATATCACTCCAAGTCTCTGCTTTGAGTGCCTTTTTGTATTTCTCAGCTTTTCCTTTCTTTTTCTTCACCAAGGGACAGTTGGGTCTAATGTGTCCATTTTTCTTGGATTCAAAACAAATAACATCTTTATTGGATTCATCGTCCTCAACTGAATTGTTTTGAAACTTTTAAGAGCTTTGTTTCTTCCAATTGGATCTTCTTCCCTTTTTGTTCATTTTTCTGAACCTTCTTATCATGAGAGCAAGCTCTTCATCATCCATATCGTCTTCAAAATCTATAACATCAAAATCATCATTAGATTTTAAAGCAATAGATTTTTTACCTTTGGGATCTTCATCTTCATTGATTTGCTCCACTTCATAAGACTGAAGAATGCTAACCAATTCCTTAATGGAGAGTAGCATGATCCTTTGTGTCTCCCTTGTTGATGTCTTTACGTGATTCCAATATTTGGAAAGTCCACACAACAATTTGTTAACCTTCATGGGTCCTGAGATTGGTTAACCTTGATACTTAAGACCATTCGCAATTTCTATAAAATGAGTAAACATGTCAGTGATAGATTCTCCTTGCTTCATTTTGAATGCTTCATATTGATCGAGCAGAATATTGATTCTGGTTTCTTTCACTCGATCGTTTCATTCATAAGTGATGTGTAGCCTATCCCAAACTTCTTTAGCTGTTTCACAAGAAGATATTATGTTATATATCAATAGGAAATAATGCACAATATAAAGAATAAATTGCTTTTGCATCAAGAGCTTGTCTCTTGGTTCTCTCTTCTTGAGTCATTTCGCTAGTCTCAACAGCTTCTTTTTCCCCTTCTGAGACTGTTGTAGTTTTAGGAACGATTCCTTTGTCTACCACATCCCATTCTAGATGATCTTTCGATCTTAGGAAAGCTTTCATCTTGTTTTTCCATATGTCGTATTTCTTTCCATCGAAATAAGGTGGTCTAGTGTTGCTTTGCTCTTCAACCAAACCCGGAGCCAACATACTAGCCATGGATCTTTAACTCTGAAGTAAAAGCACTTCAATTTAAATGAGTACATAAGCTTTGATACCAATTGATAGTGCTAGTATGAACATCTAGAGAGGGGTGAACAGGTGTAAAAATGAATTTTATAAAACTCAGCAACTTAATTTGATTTATATAACAATGGAAGATTTAAGATATAGAATATCTGCAATGATATATATAAGACTATGAACTAACTAAAGGGATAAGGGAAAGAGAATTGAAAACACGATGATTTATAGTGGTTCGGCTTAATCCAAGCCTACGTCCACTCTCCCGTACTAACAGCCCACCGGCTGGATTTTACTATGAATCAAAAGAGTCGTTACAGTGTCACATCCTTGATTCTACAGTGTAGAGACTCTGCTACACTTCCTTAAGGTCTCACAAATGTCTAAACTCTCTTTTGAGTACAAATTTTCGCTCAACAAATGAATCAGCAAAGAATAAGGAGTTTCAAACTTTGAAATTTATTTATCACGTACACACTCGAATAACTAGAGCATCCTCCTTATATACTCCTCCATGCTTTCATAACCGTTGGCACATTCCAAAGGAGTTCTTCCAATCTACCCGTTGGACAGAATCAATTAGAGAGATCTCAAGTTACTTAAGGAATCTGAAGATAGCCCACCAATCATGCTCGTCCATACAATCAGGATATAGGTTTTCATAAGTAGAACCTTCCAAATATATCTCGCCAATCAACGGATCCGAATTACTCGAATTATTTGCAATACAAATAATAGATCTTTGGATGCTATCTCTAGCCGTGAGATAATCTTCAACCAAACAGATCAAATCTTTAAAGATAAACTTGCATCTGAATAGGATTTCTTCGTCGGTCTAGAAACTGTCAATGAGGGCAGACTTTAAGTCTTGAGTCTGGCGATTTTCAGACTTTGATGGAAGGAAATGTTTTCTTAACTTCAAAACAAATAAGGAAGTTGTCTCCAACACTGCTAACTCAATCTCATGATGCTCATCTGTACATGTGTAAAATGATTTGAGGTCGATCAGCAGTGAATTCCACAGGTACCTCTGCTAAAATTTGACAATACCTTCACCAGTAGATTCTACAACAGCAGCATGATTGGTCACACTCTGTGACCTACTGGTACCCGCTTGAGAAAGCAATAAATTCTTCATCTCCTTATAACCCTTAAGTTCTTCCAAAGCATCAGCTGTCGTCTTGGGTGTGAGAAAAGCAGAGGATGCAACACTTGAAGTGCCATCCTGAGCTGATATGGATTTAGGGGTCTAGCAATACTCATGGAAGGAGTTGCTCCAGGTCTCAGATCCGGAGGCTTGTGAAGCTGTTGCCAAATTTGAGACGTCTTGGTGAAGAGGAGGAGCTTTCTTCAACATATCCACAAGAGCTCCAACAGCAGCACCTTGAGATGTTCTAATTGGCAAAAATGAACCAAACTGGAATGGATCATGCGCATGTCTTCTTTTATCGAATAAATCCGCTCTGCAAACAACACACTAATCAGATCACTCTAACACAAGAAGTATGGAGTTACTAGATTGATTCAGAGGAGAAAGGACATTTATAACAATGCATTAGAACAATAGGAAGTAAAAGCGAAAGCAGCATGAGTGAACTTGGATATACTCTCGCACTTCCTCAGCAAAGTTTCTAGCAGAAACAATGCAGACATGAGTAACTTATGATCTTGGTAAATCGGTCAAGCTTAGAAGCAGTTTGCAGAAAGCAGCTTCAGCAGAATATTCATCCAATCTAACAACAGCTTATCAATCTACAAAAGTAAAATCATAACAGAGAGAGAAAGTTTGCTAACCTAAGAGAAAATCGATAAAAAGGCTTTCAGAAACAGTTGGAAGGAATTTCCTCCACTCAAGGATGGAGGAAATTATAGCCCTTAAAGAAAAGAAAAATAGTATAGAAGTTACCGATTAAATAATGTGTTCATTGAATAGTCAAGATGAAGAGACAAATGAGCGTGACAAAGTAACTTCAATAAGAATAATAATAATTAGACGTTAATAAATGCATAGCCTATTCACCACATTGCAAGAAACTAATATATAGATCAACAAAAAAATCAAGACTAAAGAGGGCATCTCATCGCACAAGGCCGCCTGCATAGCGTGCTCTAAGGAGGGGTTTATGTACACAGCCTTACCCTTGATTTTCCAGAATGATTGTTTCCACGACTCAAACCTATGACCTTAGGCCACAATGGAGTAAAAGAAGAATCAACACAATCGTTCATGAGCTATGAATCCGACAAAGCTCACAATCTCTTAACATTTTTCCAATCATACCTTTAAATTCCAGAAAGTATGCATTATGAGAATTTAAAACACATACAGATGTAGCCAACAGTATTTCGCTGGAGGCATTTAAAGCAGATCACCTATATGCTTAAGTAATGCAAGCAAATTGTTTGAAAACTTGAAGGGGCAGAGAACATATTTACCTGCTACCTGGATCAGTCACGTCATCTTCATCCACATCGAACGGACAAGTGTACTCGGACTCATCAAGATCATCAGGGAAAGACCTGCAGGAGCTTCTGGAATAGGAGATATTTGCTGAACTTTCAGATGGTATTTTTAACCCAGAAGGTCTTCCTATGTCATCCCTTCCGACAAAAGAAAAGAGGGAATTTTCAATAGAGCTGCCGGAAAAGAAAAGCTCACCAGATGACTCTGCCGAGGTATTTAACAATATACCTTGTCAACCATTGCACCATCACGGCTGGGACACATACTTTTATCAGCCATTGAAGGGCCATATCTAGTACCTTTGAGAGGAGGTGAAGGAGGGAGATTTTGGTTCTTGAAGAACGTAGGGGAATTAAGAAACTTTGTTGCATGTATGTTAACTGGAGCACTCTCAGATCGTAAAAGAGCCCCCGAAAGATGACTCCCAGGTACATAATGGGCGGGGAGGGTGAGGGAGAAGGAGAAAAGGTTGGGGACGGATAGTTTTCATCAAAGTTCGCATCATACTTATGAGCATGAGATACTTCAGGCGGGTGAGCTGGCAAACCTGGAGGGGGAAATCGACAAGAACAGAGGTGAGAAGCTGAAGCATAAGGTTCGGAATGGGTTGCTGAAGGCGAGAAAGTCACGGGAGGCGGAGAGGCGCAGTATTGATCAAAACTCCATTGTGTCCCCTTATAATAGCAATGACGAGGGGGAGCCACGAGATGCAGGAAGCACTGGAAATCTCTTAAGCGGGTCAGCTAATGGGCTGCCCACATGATCGTGTCAGCTAATGGGTTAGCTAATTTGATGCTTCAACTTTAATTTAATATATAATGTTATTTCTGAATTTTTTAATTTATTTAATGTCATCTCTAGACTTTTGATACTTGTTTAATTTAAGTTCTAAACTATATGAAAATATTCAATGTTGTTCCTAAATTTGAATTAATAAAAATGATGATTTTGAATATTTTCACATAATTCATAGACTAAATTAAACGTGTAACAAAAGTCTAAAAACCACATTAAAAAAATTAAAAGTTCATGGATAATATTACATATTAAATTAAAGTTTAGAGTCATTTGTGGTTTACCCTTCTTATTACTTGCTTTGCTCGTTTGTTTACTTGTGCGGAAGCTGAAGGACAAGAAAGCACGTAGAATGGGTAAAGTGACTTGGACTTGGCCCATTGTTTTTTTTTTTTTTTAAATTTTATAGGCTCAATTCTTACAATCAATGCCATGGTGACTTACTACTTACATTGCTAAGACTTAATATGGAGCGGTAAGTTCTCATAGAAGTTCAATAAATTCCAATTTCTTGAACGACGAGTTAGATGGTAACTTACCTTCAAAGCGGACCTATGTTGGTATGTTGTTTATTTCACCAGTAACTTGTTATCTGCACCGCTAAGATTTAGTTTCAAGAGATGAATTTATAAAAAGAACTTAAAAGTTATTATTATATTGATGGTCTTGACTCATTAACAACGTGTGTAAATGACAACTAAGTATTTCATCAGCAAGTTATCAGTTGTACGAATTTACAGACTGAATTTGGATTTTACTAGTAGTGCAAATATTTACTATGTAAATAGTGTTCTCTTTTTTCCAAACGGAATTTCAGAAACTCCGTTTGTAGGTGATTTCTTCTTCCTTATTTATTGCCACCTTTTGGCCTAAACAAAATGGAAGTCAAACTAAAATACGGTGTCAAGTGGATAATTATATGAGCCTATTGCGCAAACTACTATAGTTTTTTCTTTTTTTTTTTAGGATAGACGTTAATACAAATGTGATAACATTGCGTCTATAAAAGCTATAGCTTTGTTCATTCACAATAGTCTGACTCTTACACCAACTGGAGCAAACTAGCTGAAGGGTAAAAAAGGATAGGAGGGCATAGATAACAGAGAATCTGATCATTGGTCTAGAATGAGAGAGAACCTACATAATACCCATTGTTGCAGTCTTGCAGATGTCCTCTTCTTCCTGAGCTGATAATGTAGCATAGAACACACATAATCCTTATTTAATCCAGAAAATATCAACTTTAAAAGGTACGGCGTGTCTCAAATACCGAGAATGAAACTATGATCTCCTGGAGTGTTGTTAGATGAGACTCTTGAGTAGGGAAAGGTTCTACTTGGGGTGCTCAGTTACGAGGAAGCAGCAGTGGGACATGGAGGAACCGCTATATCAGTTATCCCTTCCAACATCATCACCACACATTTCATCGAAGGACGAAGCGCCGGCTCGTCCTGAATGCACCACAACCCGACCTTGATCAGGTTCTCCAGGGACTTCTTCTCTATTTCTTCGCCCCAAACCAGCTTCTCAAGCTCTCTCGCTTCGAAATGCTTGTATACCCAAGAAGAAAGAACAATCTCCTCGGGCCTCTGAACGTTGACCTCCATGCTCCGCCGACAGCACACGATCTCCAGGAGCATGATCCCGTAACTGTAGACATCCGTCTTCACTGAAATTGGAGTGTTCTTTTGCCATTCGGGAGCCATGTATCCTCTTGTCCCTCGGACACCCGTGAAAGTCCGGGTTTGGTCGGGCATCAGGAGCTTTGCTAGCCCAAAATCGGAGATTTTCGCTGTCCAAAAGTCGTCCATCAGGATGTTTTGGGGCTTAATGTCACAGTGGATGATCGGGGCGTCACACTCCTCATGTAAGTAAAGAATTCCCTTTGCGATCTCCAAGGCAATTCTCACTCTCTCATTCCAATCTGGACGCCTTTGGGATCGGAACAGAAGGTCTGCGAGGGAGCCGTTGCTCATAAACTCGTAGACGAGAAGCCTCTTGGTTCCTTCAGCACAGTAACCAAGCAACCGGACTAAATTCTTGTGATGAGTCCTTCCAATCACCCGCATTTCAGCACAGAACTCCCTCTCGCCTTCATTGATCACCTTCTCCAGTCTCTTGACAGCGATGATTCTTTTGCCTCTCGACAAACTTCCCTTGTAGACTGCTCCGAACGATCCCTTTCCCAACTCTTCCTTGAAACCATTAGTTGCCCTCTTGAGCTCTTTGTAGGAAAATGACCTCAGGGCGAGCTCCTCTGACAAACCGATATCTCCCCTATCTAATAACCTTCTGTACTCAAGAAACCGCAACTTGAATGCAAAAAGACCAGAAATTGCAAGGGCTATGAATGACCACATCACAAGGCCTAGGGTCACTACGAGGAGGAGAACCGTTGCATCCTTGGTCCTTATTATGACCGTGGGCGGCTCCTGCGAAGTGTTATCACCTGTTTGTTTTTTCTTTACACCCTCAAGCCCCACCTTGAAGAATGCTTTTGATGATGCTTGTGGATCTCTCCTAGCATACTTCAGAGGAAGCTTTTGCTTCATGCAGTGTCCTTCTGAATCCAGGAGTGCTACGTCGCAGTCACAATCCTCCAAGCAGGACTTGTTGCAATCATCCTCTTGCATTTCTGCCTGGAAATATGGAGGGTCATCCCAATCCATGTTCTCCATAGGCACGATGTTCGGAGAGGAGGTGCTTCTTCCAGCATCTTTACACCACTCTTCAGTGAAATTCCTCTCGCACCCATGAGATTTCTCGTCCATATCAATGAAATCAGTGCCAGGTAGGCAACGACAAACGGGTTGATCATCGTCCAAAGTACAATAGCTGTTGAACCCACAAAAGCTCTTCACGCTGCATTTATCGTCCGGTTTTGACCACAAGAGGGTGGTTTTGTTCTCATAAAAGCCGTTGAAACTATGAGAGTATAGTTGAAGAATTCCATACGAGTCCAACACTGCACGGTACATAATTGAATTGTTGAATGCCAAGGAGCCATCATTCAATGAGACGTCCACCGTTGAATCTGTAATGTTGATAAGAAGCAATGCGCCTGTCGAATTTAGATGCAAATCCAGATTCTTCTCGCTCCACCTATCGGAAGTATCAGTAGCCCAGTAAGCGTCCACTGATATGTTTGGAGTGTGAATGGGGTAAAGCACAAGATTGCCATCGTACTGCATTTCAAGGCGAAATCGTCCTGTTGAGCGATTACTCTTAGACACGCTTGAAAACAACGCAGCCCCGCGAGACAGAGATTGGCCTCCCATTAATGTATCAGTAGGGAAACTAAAACTATCCCAAATGACACGGTGATCTCTATTGTAGAGTATAAAGTTCCCGGAATCATTCATGGCAGCGTAGGAAGCTGATTCACGTACAGAAGCAATCGGCTTACTGTTCTTAGAGTCAGTCCTCAGGAGGAGCTTACCATCCATTGTTAATTCGAGTTTGGCTGTGGATGGCACTGGTGGATCATCTCGGTTTGCGGTCCATGTGGTTGTGTTTTCTATCTCACCCATCATCCAAATTCCTACTGAGAATCCATTCCCGTTCTGGTAGAAACCGAAAGCGAAGCGGCCGGAAGGCGAAAGCCATGAGGTTGGGTGATTTGTGGGGGAGAGTGAAAAGCCTAATTTGATGATGTTGGGCTGTTCTTGGTCGCATGTTGCAGATCGAAAGTGCAGTAACAGTAGGAGAAATAAAGTATATTTGGAAGCCATGAGAGAAATCTGTGAGAGGTGGAGTTCAGTTTCTTTGGCTAACTAGGAGTTGCTTTTGAATGTTGAATGCTCACCAAGACTTGAGGGGTTCGGAGAAGTTGCTCACAACTTGCATGGATGACTTTCTGAGGTCGTCTTGACTTGCCAAGTCTATGCCTTTTTGACTGGAAAAGTTGGAGTCGCTTGGAGTGAAAGATGGGGTACGTTTCCGGGACCATTTAACCCCACTAGACGTAATGGATACGTTGGTAGTCAAAATGGCTTATTAGGGGAAATCTTTTGCTGTATCATACCGAGAACCCTTTCCACTGACGTGGTAGCGAAACGTGAATCATTTTCAAGAGCAAGAACAGATTAATTAGGCACCGGCGACTCATGGAGAATGTGCATCCTGGGATGTAATACTTCACAATGGAAAATCTCCCATCATAAAGCTTCATTTGAACATCTGGAAGGGCTGGTTATTTTTCGTTTCATTTAAATTTCTATCTGTTGGGAACCTCAATAGTGATCACCAACTTTGCTCGAATTTGAGTCCTAAAGGTTCGCTAAGCTTCACATCTCTTAACAAAAGTATCAGATTACAACTGGTAACTTTGTCCTCTGCAGATTGAGTCTGGCAGAAGGAATTCTGGTATTACATGGCGAAGCCTTGGCATTGCTCTGTTCTCTGTTCATTTACTGGCATTTTTCTAAATGCTGAAGTTTCTTTGTGGCATGCTAAGGACTCAAAAACCGTATGGAGATATTTTATTCGACCTTGAGTCAGAAAACAACAGTATTCTCATGAAAAAGGGAAATGAAACTCTCATACCTAATGAGAGGTATGGAGGCTTCGTGATGCAAGCCTAGGGGAGGCTTTCTCAAACAGCAGGATCGGGAGAAGGATCGGGAGAGTGACTTGCGCACAAGAAACGGGACGAACAGAAATTTCAGCACTGCACAAGCTCAGGAGAACAGTCGTATCTTTATCGATACAGATCGGATTGACCTGATTCCAAAGCCAAATGAACAAAGACTTCTGGATCTACAATTTCTCTGTTTTGGGTTTTCTGAAATAAGCACTATAGGATGGTCGAAATTGGGTTGGAAATAACGAACAGAATAGGAAAAGATAGAAACTCCGTTGGTTGCTCTTCTAGGCCTCCAAGGAAGTTGAGGGGCACCGATTCTTCTAGATCGATGACTGCAACTCTTCAAGGATGCAGATTTCGAAAGCTCTGACTCTTCAAGGACGGAGTGAAAACTCTTCTAGGTTTTCAAGGGTTGAACTCTACAAGGTTCACGATACTTAGTTCAAGCAAAGTTTTTTTTCATTCATCAAAAGTTGTCTGTCTTCTACAAGAAATTGGGCTTATATCATCAAAGAAATAAAGATAGAGCATTGAAACTAGGAGAAATAAAGGAGCATTGAAACTAGGAGATATAGTAAAGGGCATGGAAACTATAAACTAGTAAAAGCGTCACGCGAGCTTCCAAGGTATCTTTCAAGCTTCCGGGATGGACTCTAGGTTTTCAAGGGTTGAACTCTACAAGGTTCACGATACTTGCTTCAAGCAAAGTTTTTTTTCATTCATCAAAAGTTGTATGTCTTCTACAAGAAATTGGGCTTATATCATCAAAGAAATAAAGATAGAGCATTGAAACTAGGAGAAATAAAGGAGCATTGAAACTAGGAGATATAGTAAAGGGCATGGAAACTATAAACTAGTAAAAGCGTCATGCGAGCTTCCAAGGTGTCTTTCAAGCTTCCGGGATGGACTCAAGATGTCGATACAACTTCTTGGTTTCGTTGAGCTTGAATGCGGGCCGATCTTTTTGGTCGAGAGAGCTGGTCTTTAATGCGGGCTGCATCATCCTCCCCATCTTTAAAAGAATTCGTATTCTCGCCATCATCATCAAAAGAATCTCCCACCCTACTAGGTGCCAACGTAATCTTCTTGCCTCCAAATTCAAAAGAATATGTATTTCAATAACCATCATGCATAGTCCTCTTATCGAATTGCCATGGTCGACCAAGAATAATGTGACTAGCATCCATCGGCAGAACATCACACCATATCTTGTCACTATAAACAGAACCAATGGATAGATTAACAAGACATGTTTTGAAGCAGTTACCTCAGCGCCTATCTTCAACCACAACATCTTATAAGGCATAGGGTGCGTTTTTAATTCCAACTTCAGTTTGTTTGCCGCTACTTCAGAAATTATATTCCTACAACAACCAGAGTCAATAATTAATTGACACACATTTCCCATGATTGTGCAAGCAGAATGAAAAATATTGGTACGCAGCCACCTATCTCTAGTGTCGTCTCGAGGAATAAGAAAAATTTTCCTCACCATAAGAAGTTCGCCAATGTCAACATGCACTATTTGTTCATCATCTGCAGCTTCTTCATCATTTTTCAACTCCTCTTCAAGTGGATTCTCAGCATTCTCATCAAAATCATCATCCACCAAAAAGGCTTTACCAGTTGGTCGATTTTTATTGATTCAACAATTGCTAGCACGATGACCCAACTCCCCACAAGAATAGCAACGTATTTCGGACGTAGCAGGTTGCTTCGAAACATGGGGCTGAGTAGAAGGCTTACTAGCAGATTGCTATCTCCGAGAATGAGAGCGCTCTATTTTGAGTGCCCGTTGGTGCGCATCTCCTAAGTCCCAAATGTCGAGGACTTCCAAGGCGTCTTGAATGTAAAATTGAAGACCATTCAAGTATTTGTTCACAAGCACATCCTCCAGGTCCTGGTTATTGTTACAAATCACCAACTCATTAAATTCATTGGTGTATTGGTCCACCGTTTGTGTATCTTGTTTTAGATTTTGGTACCGTTGGTAGAGCTCTCTCTTATATCCTTTGGGAAAAAAATACTTTTGAATCTTGCCATCCATCTTTCTCTACAAAGTGATTGGTGCTTTGCCAACGGCTTGGTGAGTTTGTTTTTCACGTCTCCACCAAGCAATCACCTTGCCTCGGAATCGCATAGCAATGATCCCAACTCAGCGATTCTCTGGAACATTTCGATGCTCAAACACCTCATTCACAAGTGTTAGCAAATCAACAATTTCATCAGGAGACTCAGTACCTGTAAATTCTGGAACATCTTTCTTGACTTCCTTTTCCCAATCTGGCTCACGAATATGTTGTAAACGATGTCGAACATGCCTCCGACCATGAATAGATTGAACACTCTCCGAAGAGAAAGAGTCACCATGGGAATCTTCAGTCCTGGAACAGGGTGGAGAATTATTTGCTTCAGCCCTCAAACGCTGAACTTCTTGTGTCAATTCATCAATTTGTTGTTGCATATTCTCAGCGAGTGTGTGCAATTCATTGAGGGGAACGATTCTGCCGCCACGACGTCTAGCTTGTCTTGGAGGCATTGTCCTCTCCTCCAAAGCTCTGATACCAAATGATGCAAGAATAGGGGAGGCTTTCTCAAACAGCAGGATCAGGAGAGTGACTTGCGCACAAGAAACGGGACGAACAGAAATTTTAGCACTGCGCAAGCTCAGGAGAACAGTCGTATCTTTGTCGATACAGATCGGATCGACCTGATTCCAAAGCCAAATGAACAAAGACTTCTTGATCTACAATTTCTCTGTTTTGGGTTTTCTGAAATAAGCACTGTAGAATGGTCGAAATTGGGTTGGAAATAACGAACAGAATAGGAAAAGATAGAAACTCCGTTGGTTGCTCTTCTAGGCCTCCAAGGAAGTTGAGGGGCACTGATTCTTCTAGATCGATGACTATAACTCTTCAAGGATGCAGGTTTCGAAAGCTCCGACTCTTCAAGGACGGAGTTAAAACTCTTCTAGGTTTTCAAGGAGATGAACTCTACAAGGTTCACGATACTTGCTTCAAGCAAAGTTTTTCATTTATCAAAAGTCGTCTGTCTTCTACAAGAAATTGGGCTTATATCATCAAAGAAATAAAGATAGAGCATTGAAACTAGGAGAAATAAAGGAGCATTGAAACTAGGAGATATAGTAAATGGCATGGAAACTATAAACTAGTAAAAGCGTCACGCGAGCTTCCAAGGTGTCTTTCAAGCTTCCGGGATGGACTCAAGATGTCGATACAGCTTCTCGATACAGCTTCTCGGTTTCGTCGAGCTTGAATGCGGGCCGATCTTTTTGGTCAACTTCTCGGTTTCGTCGAGCTTGAATGCGGGCCGATCTTTTTGGTCAAGAGAGCTGGTCTTTAATGCGGGCTGCATCACTTCGGCTACAAAGATGCCTACTAAGTTACATTCACGAGATGTAGCCACGGACATATGACCTGTTTATTCTTGACAGCAGAACAGATGCAAGGAGTACATAGCTGGAGATGGTTTACTAAGTCTCATGAATGTGACCTGTCACAGTAAATATTTGTGGATGCTCAACAAGTTACTGAGAAGCACCAAACAAAGTCGAAAATCGTCCTTTGAGTGAGGTGCAATGACGTTATCATATGATGAGTCATGCAAGTTAAGATGAACAGAACGATGGGGTTGGGCATGGGGGGCGTGGCACATCCATAATACCTTCCAGCATCAATATCACATCCTTGATTGAAGGGCGAATCTCCGAATCATCTTGCATGCAAAGGAGCCCAATTTGCACCATTCTTTCGACGCTTTTCATGTCTACTTGTTCATCTTTTACGAGCTTGGCAAGCTCTCCAGCAATGTAGCAGTTGTAGACCCATGAGCAAAGCAGCACCTCATCTGCTGACGAGACATCGACCACCATGTTGCTCCTGCAGCACACTATTTCCAGCAACACAACTCCGTAGCTGTAAATATCGGCCTTTGTCGATACCATGGCGCTCCTCTGCAGTTCCGGGGCCACATAGCCTCTTGTACCTCTGACTTCAGTTTTAGCACCAGATTGATCTGGCATTAAGAGCTTCGCTAGGCCAAAATTTGAGATTTTTGCAGTCCGAGATTCGTCCATGAGGATATTTTGTGCCGTGATGTCGCAGTGAATTATTTGGAGCTCACACTCTTCGTGCAAATATAGGATTCCTCTTGCTACTTCCAACGCAATTCTCACTCTTTCACTCCAAGGAGGCCGCCTTTCAACATCAAACAGGAGATCTGCGAGTGATCCGTTCTCCATATATTCGAATACAAGAAGCTTCTTCGAGCTCTCCATGCAAAAGCCGAGCAATTGGACTATATTTTTGTGGTGAGTATGACCGATTGCAGCCATTTCAGCCTGGAACTCTTTCTCTCCTCGTTCGATGGCTCTCTCTAATCTCTTTACCGCTACACGCTTGCTGCCATCGGACATTGTCCCTTTGTACACCGCCCCAAGAGAGCCCTTACGGATCTCTTCCGTGAACCCACCGGTAGCTTCTTCAAGCTCCTTATATGAGAAAGATTGCAGCGTGAACTCTCGTGCTGGACCCAAAGTAGAATCTGTCGACAGCCTTGCGTACTTATGAACTCGGTATCGATACAACAAGAAGCTAAACGCAGCTATCAAGGAGCAGAAAATTGCAATAGGACCCAAGCTGACCCCGACAATAAAAACTAGTGTATTCTTCTCCGTCACAATTTTTGGCTTCGTTGGGACCGGTGGCATTTGATGAGCAATGGGGACAGGCAAGAGTATCTTTACTAACACCGTGGAGGAATCGTTCCCAGTTGCTTTCCCGTAGATGATAGGTAGCTTCATCTTGCTGCACGATCCATCTCGATGCAAAGCGACATCACAATTGCAGTCTTCTCGGCACGAGCTCTTGCACTCGCGGATGGGAAGTGGTAGCATCAAATAAGGATGACTCCCGAATTCTACCCTCGGCAATGGGGTGATACTCGATGTAATATTAGCGTCTTCCACACCACAGTGCTGTTCATAGTTGCGGCTCCTCCGGCAACCCAAAAGTCTCTTGCTTTTATTGATGAAAGCGAAACCAGGAAAGCAATCACACCATGCCCCGTTGCTGCTGCCTCTGCAGTAACTGTTATATCCACAGAAGCCTTTAACATCACATTGGTGCTCTGGTGCGGACCACCGAATGGACACTTGTGGGCTTGAGAAGTCGCCTTTTAAGAACCGGTGTAAATAGAGCCTGAATATCCCATCGTCATCAAGTGTTGCGCGATGAACGGTACTGCCTTCTTTGCTAGAAAACGAGCTATGATTGGCAAGAATTATCTCGTAATTGCCACTATAGGTCCGCAAAGCAAGAGTTCCTTGAGAATCAAAATTTAGATGCAGTGAGGATTGCCCGGGAGTATTAGTCGACCAGTATCCGTCCTGCTGAGCATCAGCCGAGTAGTTGACAGAATACGCGACAAGATTCCCATCATTTTGCATGGAGATTCTAAACCGACCGCTTGAGCGGTCAAGCGATGATTTGCTCGAAATCAGTTCCTTTCCCTCGGAGAGGTTCTGACCGCCCAGTATGGTGTCGGTCGGAAAATCGAAGCTCTCCCAGATCACACGAGAATTGTTGCCGTAGAGCACAAAATTACCGGAATCAAGCATGGAAGCCAAGGTAGCGGGCTCCGACAATTCAGAGTCGACAAGGGATGCCTCCTGATGTCCCAGACCGGTTCGGACGACGAGTTTGCCGCCCATAGTGAACTCAATTGTTGCGTTTGAGGAGACCAACGGGTCATCCCGGTTTGCAGTCCACACGACAGTGTTATTAGGCTTACCAACAAGCCATATTCCGATGCCGTACTTATCCCCTTGAGGATAGAACCCAAAGGTGAAGAGACCTGACCGCGAAAGCCACGACATGCGGTTGGTTCTTGGAGAGAGCGATGAACCAGGGGCTATCATGCCAGAGGTTGTTTGTTGAGTGTATAAGAACAAGGAAAGCAGGAAGAGAAGCGGGTGAGGGACTTGCACAATCACCATCGGAGAAGGCCGCGTTGAGAGAGGGAGAGACAGAGACCAAGACACAAGTGAGTATAACCTAGTTGGAATCTCACTGACCTTAGGCAAGTTGTTATGTTGACCATTTCCGAGGAAATCCAGTTGTCCAATGAACCAGCAAGACGAGTAGAAGAGAACCTACGGAATTGGCGGGAGGCCTGGACAAAGAAGCAAAACCGACACGAGAAGAAAAGTTGTCCTCCGCTTTTGTTTCCGCGACGACTAACAAGAGTCAAGTACACAGAAGATCACAGTTTAGCTTCTGTCTACTTCAACGAAATATGTGGCCAAAAAATGATTGCTTGCCAACTATAAACGTTAAACACACGCATAGACGAGAGACTTTGCTAGTCACCCTTCAGACCTTTTGCTATATTTGTCCATCTTACGAATTTTCCAAGCACTTTCGGCAATAAGTGGCTTAGCATCCAGATTCATTTTAAGGACTTGGCACAAATGTGATTAACATGTCGCCCCGAGCAGACCTTCATTGACTTGGTAATCTCTCTGTCTCCCAGACCAACCAGATGTTTTCAAAAGTCTCCCCAGGACTAGAAGCACGTGGGAAGAAAATGCTTGCCAGGAAAACTGATCAGAAATGTATGTCAACTTGTCTCTTATGTTCTCGTCCTTCACTCAACCAGGGAAGAATCAGACAACACATTATGCTATTTCTCCTGATCCCAAAAACACAAAAATTTAAAGCTATTTCCCCAACCAGGCAATCGATATATAATTTGGTTCAAGTCAATCATGTCTTGTGCATAAAGATGGCATCCATTTGAAGTTTTATGCCAGTAAACAGGACAGGTCGCTTCTTTTGCGGCCCCAATTGACAGGCAAAGAATTTCAATATTGGCACTGCCGATACCAAACACGCCCACACATTCTAAATTGGGATCATCAGGTGTCCCGGCCCCATGAATCCCCATTCCTGCAAAGATTCCATAGACCACCCCATAATACAAGCCAATGCACAGAAAATAATTAAACAATAGAGCTCATACAGACCTAAAACAAGCAATTTAGCTTTAAGAGCAGCATAGGCTGAAGGAAATTTTCATATATTGCCCACTGAAGTTATGCACGATTAGTTTTTGTTTACATCTCAGAATATATACCAGCACGCACTCTATATAACTGTCGACAGATATAACAATCGACATAACAATCTGCCGATAATCACACCAGCAGCAGATTGAAACCATAAGTAAGAAAAACAAAGCAATAAGGTAAGGTCTCTGTACAAAGTAGGGTATACTTCCTCCATGGCGATTCGCCGTGTTGTAAAGCGAAAGCACCGGTTAGTATTTCCAATAGCAGGTAATAAGTATGTACGGATTAAATATGAACAGTAGGACTCAGCTGCAAACTCAATCTCATGATGCTCGTCTGTACATGTGTAAAAAGATTTGAGGTCGGTCAGCAGTGAATTCCACAGGTACCTCTGCTAAAATTTGACAGTACCTTCACCAGCAGATTCTACAGCAGCAGCATGATTGGTCACGCTCTGTGACCTACCGGTACCCCCTTGAGAAAGCAATAAATTCTTTATCTCCTTATAACCCTTAAGTTCTTCCAAAGCATCAGCTGTCGTCTTGGGTGTGAGAAAAGCAGAGGATGCAACACTTGAAGTGCCATCCTGAGCTGATATCGATTTAGGGGTCTGGCAATACTCGTGGAAGGAGTTGCTCCAGGTCTCAGATCCGGAGGCTTGTGAAGCTGTTGCCAAATTTGAGACGTCTTGGTGAAGAGGAGGAGCTTTCTTCAACATATCCACAAGAGCTCCAACAGCAGCACCCTGAGATTTTCTGATTGGCGAAAATGAACCGGACTGGAGTGGATCATGCGCATGTCTTCTTTTATCGAATAAATCCGCTCTGCAAACAACGCACTAATCAGATCACTCTAACACAAGAAGTATGGAGTTACTAGATTGATTCAGAGGAGAAAGGACATTTATAACAACGCATTAGAACAATAGAGAGTAAAAGCGAAAGCAGCATGAGTGAACTTGATATACTCTCGCACTTCCTCAGCAAAGTTTCTGGCAGAAACAATGCAGACATGAGTAACTTATGATCTTGGTAAATCGGTCAAGCTTAGAAGCAGTTTGCAGAAAGCAGCTTCAGCAGAATATTCATCCAATCTAACAACAGCTTATCAATCTACAAAAGTAAAATCATAACAGAGAGAGAAAGTTTGCTAACTTAAGAGAAAATCGATAAAAAGGCTTTCAGAAACAGTTGGAAGGAATTTCCTCCACTCAAGGATGGAGGAAATTATAGCCCTTAAAGAAAAGAAAAATAGTATAGAAGTTACCAATTAAATAATGTGTTCATTGAATAGTCAAGATGAAGAGACAAATGAGTATGACAAAGTAACTTCAATAAGAATAATAATAATTAGACGTTAATAAAAGCATAGCCTATTCACACATTGCAAGAAAAATATATAGATCAACAAAAAAATCAAGACTAAAGAGGGCATCTCATCGCACAAGGCCGCCTGCACAGCGTGCTCTAGGGAGAGGTTTATGTACACAGCCTTACCCTTGATTTTCCAGAATGATTGTTTCCACGACTCAAACCTATGACCTTAGGCCACAATGGAGTAAAAGAAGAATCAACACAATTGTTCATGAGCTATGAATCCGACAAAGCTCACAATCTCTTAACATTTTTCCAATCATACCTTTTCCAGAAAGTATGCATTATGAGAATTTAAAACACACACAGATGTAGCCAACAGTATTTCGCTGTAGGCATTTAAAGCAGATCACCTATATGCTGAAGTAATGCAAGCAAATTGTTTGAAAACTTGAGGGGGCAGAGAACACATTTACCTGCTACCTGGATCAGTCACATCATCTTCATCCACATCGAACGCACAAGTGTACTCAGACTCATCAAAATCATCAGGGAAAGACCTGCAGGAGCTTCTGGAATAGGAGATATTTGCCGAACTTTCAGATGGTATTTTTAACCCAGAAGGTCTTCCTATGTCATCCCTTCCAACAAAAGACATCTACAAAAGGAAAGAGGGAATTTTCAATAGAGCTGCTGGAAAAGAAAAGTTCACCAGATGACTCTGCAGAGGTATTTAATAATATACCTTGTCCACCATTGCACCATCACGGCTGGGATACATACTTTTATCAGCCACTGAAGGGCCATATCTAGTACCTTTGAGAGGAGGTGAAGGAGGGAGATTTTGGTTCTTGAAGAACGTAGGGGAATTAAGAAACTTTGTTGCATGTATATTAACTGGAGCACTCTCAGATCGTAAAAGAGCCTGTGAAAGATGACTCCCAGGCACATAAATGGGTGGGGAGGGTGAGGGAGAAGGAGAAAAGGTAGGGGACGGATAGTATTCATCAAAGCTCGCATTATATTTATGAGCATGAGATACTTCAGGTGGGTGAGGTGGCAAACCTGGAGGGGGAAACCGACAAGAACTGGGGTTAGAAGCTGAAGCATAAGGTTCGGAATGGGTTGGTGAAGGAGAGAAAGTCATGGAAGGCGGAGAGGCGCGGTATTGATCAAAACTCCAACTGTGTCTCCTTGAGAATGGCAATGATGAGGGGGAGCCACGAGATACAGGAAGTGATGGGAATCTCTTAAGCGGGTCAGCTAATGGGCTGCCCACATAATCTGGTATAAGCTGGGGGGACATTGGCGTAGATGCCTCAGAACTCACATCAGATAATGATGATCGATACAACACAGAAAGGCAAAGCCTACCGGATGAAGTATCCACAGGGGCAAACCCAAATCGCTGCATTTCGGCCTCTTCTCTACGGGTGAAGGGCTCAACAAAAGAAGAAACCCGATGAGCCAGAGAGAAAGAGCGGATTTGACCAGTTAAATTCAGGTCCCGAAATATTTTATATGCTGGCAAGAGCCGGACAGTTAGGTATAAGGATCTTAAGAGCAATATCGACTTCTTATAAATTGATGACAAGATATTACTGCTCGATCTTTTGCTCCCCTTGCCAGCATCCTTGGACTTCCTCGCCTCATACTGCACTATCCATCTTTCTATAATCTTTTCACTCCTTCCATTTCCTAGCTCCTCCTGGTCAGAGTTCCAGCAATTTGAATGCACTTCTTTTGACGACAAATTCCTGAACGGTTCCGCCTTGGGATAAAAATTGGCTGGATCCCAGTTAATCACTCTCTTCACCAAAACAACATCAACAACCATAGGTTCAAGATTGCTTTGGCGCCAAAAATCGAGATTCTCCAATGCTTCAGGGCATTCTCTAAGAGCTAAATTGAACCATTTATCTCTGGGCCTCACGCTCGATGAGGAAGAAGAGGACGAAGATGGGGAGGACACGATATGTTCACCGCTGAAATTCCGCGAGGAAATGCAAGGGCTCCTCGACTCGAGTATTATGTGGAGACTCTTAGCAAAGAATTCAGTGATAATCTGCTCCATCTTCGCAGAATCCGAGTGGGACGACGCCATGTTCGAAGACACAACCTTTTATAGCCGCTGGAAACCGCCCCAGAGAGAACAGAACATCCTAGACGCTCCAGCTAGAAGCACTCCACCTGCCCCAGAATCCAAAAAAACACATCACGAACACATCTCAACAAGAGAACCAGCAATCGAGCGAGAGCAGATTCGCCCGCGAGCACGCATTCCACCGAGACGTACAGCAACTCATCACTAAAGCTAAAAAGCTGGCCAGCTCAGTGAAAGATAACTTCTCCAAGCATGAAAACCGCACTGCCCAGTGCCCAGTGACTGATCAAGCAGGCAGAGAGGAAAGAAAGAGAGAGAGAGAGAGAGAGAAGAAAAAAAACCAGGAACGAACAAAACGGGAACAAGGGCCCTAGGCAAAAAGCATGAAGCGGCACATAGACGGTAGGGTTTATAGGATTCGCTCGGCAGAATTCCTCCTCCCCATGTCGCCTACTTATCGCCTACTTAAAACCCTAAAGAACATGCGCAGACACCATCGAGCAAAACCATCCCACATCAAACAATACCCAACGCTAGATAGAGAGAGAAGAGAGAGAGAGCATACAGAGAACGCGACAAGCACTGCGACGAGCGAGCAGCAAGCGACTGCGAGGAGGGCTCGAGACTGAATCGCCAGCATCTCTCTCTCTCTCTATCTCTCTTCTTTCTCTCTCTTCGACGGTCCGACCACCTTCTTATCCAGTGGAACGACAACCCGCGACGACGACGACGACGATGATTGATGGATTAAGAAGAGGAGGAGGGGGAGGAACAGGGGAGAGAGAAAGAGAGGGGAGGGACTGTGTGGGCGCGCCTACGGGATCCCCCGGGGACATGGCCCGTCCAGATCTCGCCACGTCAGCTCGGCCGCTGACCGGCTATGGCCCCCCAGCGTCAATCCGAGTGACACGCTAGCGGTCCCTCGGGCCTCGGCGGCGCCTTCCTTATCCTCCCGTTCAAACACGGCGGGTTAGTTTGACGCTGCGGGGATCGACCGCGGGGTAGCGTGGTTTCTACGTTCTATCTTATTATAGAAGCGTATATAATAACTATTCTATTTATGATCAGTATTACCTTTTTATTTTTGTGATTAGATTTAAAATAGAAATTTGTTTGGTAACATAATTTTATTTTCTTATTTCTGAAAAAAAGTTTAGTTTAGAAATAGATTTGAAGTGAAAATGGAAAGCAAAATTTATATACTTCTTTATTTATACAATAGAAATGAGAAATGGAAATTTATAGTTATCAAATGAATTTCTATTTCGAAAATATATTTTATATTGTTATTTAACGCGTATTTTTATTTCATTTAGGGAATAGAAAATTTAACAAAAAAAATTATATTTCTTTATATTGGATAGGGATAGTTGGGCAAGCACAGCCGTGCTTGAAGAACTAATTGCTTGAAATAGACATGTCATCCCTCTGACTCAATAAGATTGATGCTCAAAACAATAGGGGGATTAATCCAGTTAAACTCTTAGATTAGCCTCATTTATCATCTCCGTTATGGCCCATTCCACTATGTTTGATGAATCGTTTGCTATCACCATCAATATTTCCTACACACATCAAATAAGTATATGCTTTTATTTAAAATAAGATCCACTTCAAATTATTATTTAAGAAAATGAGGGTATTTCAAGTTTTTATTTAGAATTTTTCCTAAATTTTTTTTGGTCAATGGTAAGAAAAACGCTCTGACCTTTGATGATGATAAATAGATAGATGCAAGAAGGAACAGAGAATTTCTCACCGTAGCCTGTGCCTTGACCTAATGCGGCGTTGGCAACGACTTCCCCTACGAATCCTTCAACGTGATAAGAACATCCAGCAAGTCTTGTTTGTCCATTGATTGATTGATTCTCTCGTTTATGGTGGGCTCGCGCAACCACCAGGAATGGGAAATAATCGGAAATGCAGAATGTGTACAGAGAGTTTAGTGCACATGTTTTCCTCATAAACGTTTGGTCCTCCATCTTGCATTGGTTGAAGGCATGCTTCACTAGGTTATCGGCTTCCTCAGCCAATTATGTCGTGTCGGGCATATGATCTCTGTCATCAAGACCTGCCTCATCTGCTCCCCGAAGGGCGAGACGATGGCGGTCATGTAGCCGCCATTGAACACCCAAGCCGCCATCGAGATGGGCCTCGACACGAACGTGGCGTCTTGATTCTTGAGGAACTCCTGGGCGATCTTCGGGTCGGTGATTGCAATGACGTGCGGGGTCCCTATGTGAAAGCATGCAATGTCGGTGTCCATCTGCTCCATCAAGCGAAGGATCCACCGGCCCATGGGCTTGTTTCGGAGCATGTCCAGGGCGCAGCCGACCACTGGCCATGGGGCAGGCCCTGGAAGGAATGGGAGCAAGTCGGATTTTCCTTTTGAGGCTTTTGCACCTAATTTGTTTGATGGTAAGGTATAAAATGACTAGTGCCCAGGAAGAGTAGGGCATTAGTGGCGTCTGAGGCGGTGAAACTCGACATTATGGTGGCAATCGGACTTTCGTCAACACGCTGGCTAGTCTTGGGCCATGAAGGTTTACTAAGATTTGCGTTTTGGGATAAAGAGGAACATTGGAGGGTTGGGCACTAACATGCACGCATATATAGAGAGAGAAATGCCTATAAATGGAAGCTGAAATTGACCAATCCATTTAATTGCAAGCTAGCTATTCTCCAAAAGGATCTGATTCTATTTAAGTGTGATTAAATGTATTAGATTTGCAAGGAATTAACAACATCTGTGAATTAGAGTAAGTGTAATCTCTGTCTATGTTATGTCTATGTACATTCTGCCTTGAACTAATGGCGTGTGACGTGAACTTAAACGCAATCTATAGGTGAACTAATCCTAATGATGAGCAAGAGAATCATGAACTAAGTTAATATGGCATGCAATTTGATTTATATGAGCCTAAGCATTTATTGATTAGGTGACATGGATATTTAACTAACTAATTCTATATAAGATATACATGTTATATTTTTTGTGGAATTCTTTTAAAGCTAAAATATGAAATTACTTAAAGTGTATGATGACCTAACTTAAACTAGGAAGTAATTTATATAAAATCCTAATCTAAATTAGGTAATTTACTAAATTAGTAGATGGTTCCTATGATATGCAATTCTAATTTTGGTAACTTAGATATATGCAATCTAACCTAAATACAAAATGATTTTTTATTTTGGTATTTTCATAATAGGAATGTCTTGTGATTAACAATATCAACCGAAGAGGATGAACAGGTAATTAAAAAAAAAAATTGAAAAAATTATGCAGAAATATAAGTGCCTAATTAGGCAGAAGCATAAAAACTCGATGTTAGCAATAAATCGATACATAGAAGAATAGGTGATGATTGTCAATCTTCTATTAGACAGTTATGAAAATAAACAGAGAAATAGAAAAATAATGCATGCAAAGCTATATAGTGTTTCAACTTAGTGCAAGCACACATTCACTCTCCTAGACTAGCAATTTACAGACTGGATTCAACTAATAATCTTCTAGAATGTTATGGCAATATGTGTTGCTTATACTAAAGCACTTCTTCCCAAAGTTGATACTACTTATACCCAAGCAGATAGATCTCATTATCATATACCTGAGCAAAAACTACAACACGGATACACTTCTCAACTAGATCACACTTTCAATACACTCAGAAAATAGTATAAAGATGTAAGGCTCTCTCTATTGATCGGATTGCTCATCACTCTTGATCTCTCACTTCTTCAACGTCTATTGATCTTCTTTTATACTCCTCAATATTCAATCGTCCCTTTGGACAATCATCTCAAGGATCAATCTCCAAGCCATCCGTTGGATAATTATTGAGCAAATTTATCTAGCTATTGAAGTAAATCAATTTGAGATTATGGAGATTTAATCGCCCACATAATCAAATATGAAAGTTTCTATAAACAAAGTAGCTCAAACTTTGGAAATAATCCCGTCTACGGGATGATTTTCAATCAATCAATATTTTACGACCAATTAAGATCTTCCTTATAGTCAATCTTTCCATGAAATCAATAATCAATCAACGTCTTCGCTTGGGAATCTAAGCCAGATTACTAGCTATTATAATTGTTAAGATATCAAAACGTCATATGATATTTTTATCCAAAGCACATGGTTGATATTGGCTAGTAATATCACGGAGTGGGAGTGAATAGGTGATTTCAAAATACTTGACAAATTTTGCAGAATTAAATTAGTCAAATTTGATATAAGCTTAACTAGTTGAAACGTAGTATTAATATAAGCACAAACTAGTTATCTCAAGCAATGTAGTGCAATGCTTTTATCAAGCAGTGAATGAATATAAGTAGAGAGACAAACAATGCACACAGGGCTTATAGTGGTTCAATTTGATATAAACATATGTTCACTCTCTCACACTAAAGATCTACTTGTTTGATTTCAAGACCTTAGATTAGATCGTGTTGCTTTTACTCAAGTACTTATCCTTGAAGTTGGTGCTACTTATATCAAAACCGATAGATCTTATTATATAACACCGAAGCACGAACTATAACACTATCAACACTTTCTGAAAGATTGCAATTTTAACCTTTAAGAAGACAAATTTAAGAACGTAAAGCTCTCTCTAGAATTGGATTTTTAAATTCTTGATTAGTGTACTATATTTAGCATCTCATTTATACTTAGCATCCGATCTCTAAGCTAGCCATTGGATGTTTGTTGAGAAGATTGGGGTAATTGTTAGAGTTAATCAGTCAAAATTCCCATAGACTTGGTCACCCATATAATCAAATCTTGATTTCTAGAATTAGAGTGACTCTAGCTATGGAAAGTATATTGCCTTCAGGATGATTGTCAATTGATCAAAATATCTCATGTAATTAAATATTTCGCATGGATAATTTTTAAGATTGATGGTCAATCGATATATTCTAAACTTCAAAAAATGAGATAAAATGTTTAAAAATAATAATCTTGAATTTCTTGAAAAGATTTATGTCGCAAGTAATGTTGGTATCCACTTATATCAGCAATTTCTAGTTATATCAAGCTTCCTTGTTATCTAATAATATTAGACTTTCAACAAGCTTCGGCCTATACCATACATTTGTAGGCTTCTCCTTATATCAGACTTTCTAGTAATATTTAATTGTTCTTCATTGTTCTCCTTAGTATCTTAGTATCTTCATTGATCTTTCTGGTAATATCAATTGTTTATTTTGTCTGGCAACTCCAAGTCTCCACAAACTTCCCGTTCTTCATGACTTATTCACCTCCATAAAGGTTCATCCTATTTTTGTCATTCTTCACTTCATACTTCGGATACGTGTGATATCAACAAGGTATATCAACTTTTCTCTAGCTTCTATATTTTGATCGTTCCAAGCATATTGGCAATCATGACTCTATCTCGTCATTCACCTATCTACAATACCTCCAAGCTTTACCGAACTCCTTGTTCAATGCTTATTTACCTTCTACTCAAGTACCTTTACCTTGTAGATACCTCTACACCCAATGCCTTACCATTGATAGAGAATTCAAATGTCCAATTTAAACTGTTAGGAAAATCCCTTATGATGTTTTGAAGATAACAAAATAAATCAAATGCTACTAACATGTTTAATGGTTAAGTACTAGACTATGTAAATGATAGAATATGTAAATGATATTGTCAAAGTCTATATTTGAAAGAACCAGAAGATAGACTCTATGCCGAAACTAAACTTGTTCATACTGCGTTCAGACCTGAAGGTTAAATATGTTTATAAGTAGAATATGCTCAGACTTAAGTCTAGATTATAAAGTCTATTTTAGACGAAAGTCACTCAGACTTTACTTCAGACGGAAGACACTCAAATTTTATTTCTAACATAACACACTCAAACTTTATATACAAAATGAGACACAAGTCTAGAACGTAACAAGGTCCAGATTGGGACATAAGTTCAGAACGTAGTAGATTTAGAACAAAACATGTTCAGAATGAGACAATTTGAAAGAACGTAACACAAACCCCAACATATAACGGCTAGTGACCTAATTTAAATTCTACATCAAGATAAATTTGATTGACTCAATCTAATTTATTGACAATTGGATCTTGAAGACAAAAACTTTCTAAACGAAAAAACTCTACTTATGGAAACTAAGATTCTGTTTGTATGGGCAGTTATAATCAATATGAGATTCTGTTTTTGTCACTCAATGGCTACTAAATCTTCTAGATACAGATCTATCCAATAGGTAGATTGGAAGACGATTCTCTAGATACTATCCAACGGTTAGTTTGAAAGTGGAGGAGTATTTAAGGAGACCAAGGACTAATGTACAAGTAAGAGACGGAGCGTAGAATCTATAATTCCAAAGCCTGCGCGAATTTTGATTATACACTTGTCTTTCATAAGCTTAAACATTTGTTATCGTGAGACAAATACCAAAAGAGTGACTTAGTGAGATAGTGTGATCAACCACTAAGTGTTTGCACTCAAAGTTGTTCTCTCTTGTTAATCACATAGTGGAATCTAGCTAGAAGACTATTAGTATGGAAAAGTTGACATAGGCTTAATTTAAGCAGAACAACTATAAATCTCGTGTACAATTTTCTCTTCTCTTAACTCTTCTTCTTTAAGTCTGTTGCGCACTTATATATTATTTTAGAAGTCTGTTCTATCACACAACAGATTATGAACATCTATCAAAAGTTTGGTGACTCGTTTATTAGACTTTGATCCTTATTCAGACTTTGCTCGCAACTTATTTTATTTTACATTTATTTGTCAAGATTTTTTTTAAACACCTATTCATCCCCCTCTAGGTGTTCGTACTAGCATTTTCAATTGGTATCAAAGCCAAGTACTCGTTTTATTGAAGTTTTTTTTACTTCTAAGGTAAAGATCTTCTATGACTAGTATCTTAGCACCAGAGCTGATTGAAGGACGAAGTAATACCAGGCCACCCTACTTCAATAGAAATGAATACAACATTTGGAAAAATAAAATGAAGACATTCCTAATATCCAAAGATTCCTTGCAATGCGATGTTGTGGAAAAGGAAATCAATCTCACTGCTGCGTCTATATCAAATAAGAGTGGCAAAGACAAAGAAGCCAAATCCCCCGCTCTTATGCCTCGGATAGAGATGTCCAAAAGAAAAACTTTTGATGCAAAAGCTATTTATTCTTTATATTGCGCATTGTCTCCTATTGAGTATTATAGAATCTCTTCACGTGAAATAGCTAAAGAAGTTTGGGATATATTTCGTGTTACTTATGAAAGGACTAATCGTGTAAAATAAACAAAAGTAAACTTCATGCTTGGCCAATATGAATCCTTCAAGATGAAGCCTGGAGAGTCTACTGGAGATATATTCAGTTGCTTTATGAAAATTGTAAATGGATTGGCATATCAAGGTCAATCAATTTTTGCTCCAATAAAGGTCAACAAACTACTATGAGGAGTTACCACTGGCCTTGATGGCTCCGCTGGGTAGACTCCAGACTTCCAAATGGGAGGTCAGGAGTTCGAAGCCCCTGCAATGCAAGTTGCAGGGAGGCTGGTGGGCCACTTGGTGACTTACCCGGTGGCATGGGGTAGTGGTTTCTTCATGTTGCCCCCAGGTTCTACCCGCCGGCTGTCAGCTTTCGAAGTCACCTAGGTCACCAAAAAAATTAAAAAACTGTGAGGACTTTCAAAGGACTAGAACCTTGTGAATACATCAATTTGGGAGATGCAAAGGATCATGCATCTTTCTATTGATGAACTTATTGACACTCTTCAATCCTATGAAGTGGAACAAATCATTAATGAAGATCTGAAGGTAAGAAGTTCATTGCACTTAAATCTAATGCTGATTCTGATGATACAGACTCAGAAAATGACTTGGATGATGAAGAACTTACTTTTATGATCAAGAAATTCAAAAAGCTGAGTAGAAAAGAAAGGAAATTCATTGGAAGAAGATAATACAAGTAGAATGAGCAGAAAGAACAATGAAAGAGAATAATGAGCAAGTAAATATATTCTTGATGGCACATTCAGATTCAGACTCAAATTTAAAATCATAATTAGAATCAAACTCTGAGTCTGAGTTTAACTGAGACACAGACTCGGAATCCAACAAGAAAATTGAGGTAAGTCATTCATAAATTCCTATTAAAGTTTCTAAGTATATAAATGAGCTTTGCTTAATTCTCAAATCTTCTCTTAAAATGATATCCAAACTTAAAAATGAGAATTCATGGCTTAAGCAATAGGATCTTTCTCAAAAATAAAAGTTTGAAATTTTGTAAAAAAATATTTTCTACAAACAAAAGAAAGTCGAGATTTACTTGCAAAAAATAAACGATTCTTTAAAGAAAGAATTTTCAAATATTTTGACAAAATTTTCAAAGGGTTCAAAAAGATTAGAGCATATCATTTCCATACAAGTACCTTATTATAACAAGTCGGGACTTGACTTCAATAAGAAAAGTGATTCTCTAATAGATTTTCCTAAAGTCAATGAGAGACTTAGATAAAGACCTCCTAGACTTGCGTACAAGAAGCATTTTCAAAAGATATTTATAAAATCTGTTGGTTGAAATGCCCTCAAGTGTTCAAATTGTGGAGGCATAGAACACTTTGAGAAAAAATGTCCTAAAGTTTGGAGACCTAATTAGAAAGATTGGATAAAAACAACATACTCTACTAACTCTTATGAACCCAAGAAAATTTGGGTACCAAAGAAAAGATGATTTGTTTTTGCAAGAAATAAAGGAAAAGAAGAAAGAAAATTTGGTAAGGAGTGCATATTTTTTTCTCAATTTGATTTGGGCAATAATTCTAATTATACTTGATTTTCGATATATCCTCGGTTGATTTGGACTTTATAATGGTCATATTCTATGGTTTGTTTTATTAAAGGAAGAATCGTGTGATTTTTTTATTTATTCGTGAGTTGAGATTTGATTTAATACATGTGATTATTTTTTATATCTTACTTAGTGACTATTGAGTTTATTTGGTTTGATTTTATGCTCTTAGATTTTGTTATATTTTGTAAAGTGAAAATCTATTTTATGTGATATTAATTATGCAAGATATATATATTGGTACTAAGGGAATCTCCGTGCGCCACTTCGCGGCGGAGTAAACCTTGGAGGAGCAGGAGAGTCACAACCACCCTTTTTGCTTGGACAAGTCGTGGGTTCCTTTCCAACAAGGCAAACGACGTAAAAATTCGAACTCCAGACCTCTCCCGAAAGGAACTAAAGCTTAACCACTACGTTGCCACCACAGGTGGTATTAATTATGCAAGATATTCTTTCTTATATACTCAATGATTTTATTCCCTTTGATTTTATCGTACTTTGACTAAGTGAAAATTTCTTTTTCAAGATATTATTGTACATAATGTTCTTTCCTTAAATAATATGTTATGATGAATTAAGAAAGAATATTTGATTATCTATGGAGATTTTATATTTTTCTTTAATAAAATGGAATGATCCAAATTGATGGATACCAAAAAGGAATTGAGTTCATTGCAGGAAATTCTATAAGGGAAGAATGATTACAAATCTACATAACTTTTGATGCAATCAAAAAATATCTCATGCAAAGATTGGTAATGATAATTTATAATCAATGGTATATTTCAAACATATATCTTGAGTAAGTGAATAAGTTTTTTTTATCATCCCGCCTTGCAAATTTCTACATGCATTTATCATGATTTATCATGATTGCTTATTTTTTTATATTGCAAGTATTTCTTGTCATAAATATAAGGCATTGCAATTTTTTTACTTAATTTGGTGCGTGATAGAAATATCTACTTTCTTTTTGCGAAATGCATCAATAATATATTTTTGAGATTTATGCTCAAGGAAATCCCTTCGATATTATTGCATATTCATGAATACTCTTACTATATTTTTAGAAGATATCTAGCAAGTTTGATTTGCAAATTAGAGAAATGTATTACGTTTTATTTTTGCAAAGATTGTTATCTATTATACAAGAATTTGCAGGTGAAAAAGGAATCTTTCATATGGATTTTGGAAAACTCGATTAAAAAATTGTGGAGATTTTGTACTATTTTCCGGAGACTAAAAAATTCTCTTCCTTGCGCAAAGTTTTTGCAAATTATTGAGCAATCTCCTAATGTGTTATACAAAATGTTGAGTAGCTCTAAATTTAAATATTTGATAATTTTATATATGCTATTCAATTTATTTATTTATAGAAAATGCATTATATATGACGTGAATATTATAACAGCGTATTTGTGCAAAAGGTTTGTTGAATTGATGCATGTTGAATTCGAGACGAGCTTGATTGAAGAAAATAAATTTCTACCTTGAATTTCAAAAAGCAAATAATCATTGCGGATGTTGTTGCTACAAAGGAAATAATGGAAAAATATTATGTTCAACATGCACAAGCCGCAATTAGTGCTATTATCAAATTTTGTCCTTATGACATGGGGAGAAAGTGAATCCAAAACAAAGGAAAAAAATCGTGATCACCTCAAAATGGCAACTAATTGAGGGGGAGCATTGATCAATTATGGAAAAATATTTTTGAATCAATAATGATCTTAATTATTATGGGAGGAAGAAAAAGGTAAATGTGTTAGAACTTGTCAACTATTAAAAAAATTCGGTTAATGCATCTTTTATTACCTTTTATCATTGACAAATCTCTTATTTATTTGTTATCACTTTATATTCTCTACGTGATACTTTTTTCCATTGTTATCACTTTTTGATTATGACAAAAAGGGAGAGAGAATATAAATTTGCATTGTGTTGATATTAGTCATTGAGTTGCGATTATCTTTCCATATATAATTATGCTCAATCTATTTGCTATCTTCTGCTATCTTTTTATTTGAATTACATTATTTTTTAAGATTGCCCTGATTTATTAATATTTTTAAAAGCGTGTTTACACATCTGCATATTCAGAGATTATTTTGTAATCATAAAAAATTGGGAGATTGTTAAGGAAATCCCTTATGATGTTTTGAAGATGACAAAATAAATCAAATGCTATTAGCATGTTTATTGATTGAGTAATAGACTATGCAGATGATAGAACGTGTAAATAATATTGTCAAAATCTATACTTGAAATAACTAGAAGATAAACTCTATACTGAAGCTAAACTTATTCAGACTGTGTCCAGATCTGAAGGCTAAATATGTTCAGAAGCAGAATATGTTCAGACTTACGTTCAGATTGTAAAGTCTATTTTAGACAAAAGTCACTCAGACTTTACTTAAGATGGAAGACACTCAGACTTTATTTCTGACATAACACATTCAGACTTTACATACAAAACGAGACACAAGTCCAGAACGTGACAAAGTCTAGAACAAGACACAAGTTTCGAACGTAGTAGATTCATAACAAAGCATGTTCAGAATGAAACAATTTGACAGAACGTAACACAAGCTCAAACATATAACGGCGAGTAATTTGGTTTGGATTCTATATCAAGATAAATTGATTAACTCAATCTAATTGATTGACAATTAGATTTTAAAGACATGAAATTTCTAAACGAAGAAGCTCTACTTATGGAAACTAAAATTCTGTTTGTATAGGTGATCATAATCAATTTGGGATTCTGCTTCCATCACTTAATGGCTACTAAATTTTCTAAATACAGATCTGTCCAATAGATAGATTGGAAGAAAATCCTATAGATACCATCAAACACTTAATTTGGAAGTGGAGGAGTATTTAAGGAGACCAAGGACTGATGAACAAGTAAGAGACGAAGCATAAAATATATAATTCAAAAGTCTGAGCAAATTTCGATCATACACTTGTCTTTTATAAGCTTAAACGTTTGTAATCATGAGAGAAATACCAAAATAGTGACTTAGTGAGATAGTGTAATCTACCACTAAGTGCTTACACTTAAAGTTGTAATCTTTTGCTGATCACATAGTGAAATCCAACTAGAAGGCTGTTAACATGGGAGAGTGGACATAAGCTTGATTTAAGCTGAACCTCTATAAATCTCATGTGCAATTTTCTCTTCTCTTAGCTGTTCTTATTTAAGTCTGTTGCACACTTACAGATTATCTCAGAAGTCTGTTCTATCGCATGATAGATTCTGAACATCTATCAGAAGTCTGGTGACGCACTTATCAAACTTTGATTCTTATTCAGACTTTGCTCGCAACTTATTTTATTATGCATTTATTTGCCAAGATTTTTTTTAAACACCTATTCACCCCCTCTAGGTGCTCATACTAGCATTTTCCTAGACATCATCTGCATAATGGCTTGTCATCTTTCATCCGATTTACTCAACCATCAACATATTAATAGCCCTCGATTATTTGTTATCTTCAAAACATCATAAGAAATTGTCCCAATAGTGATAAGCCGAAACAGTGATAAGCTGTTGTGCACTAATAATACAAGCACTTCACTTGTATCAACAGTCCCAATTTTATAAGATTTCCCGACGATATTATGCTGCTTTTCTTTTGGCAACTTTGAGTATGATAGCATTATAGGTTTTATGGTCCAATTCACCCTAGTACCTCCAAGTCTGTACTTCTCATTACTTTAGACTTGTTCACCCATACATCCTTCTAGTATTTATGAATCTTTTTAATTTGTCTGTCTAACCTCCTTAGCTATGGATCTAAGTATTTCCTAAAATATAAACAACATTTTCACTTATCAAGCTCGTGAGATATTTATGGATTGTTTTATCAACTTCAAAAAAAAAAAAAAAAACATAGGAGGTTTTCTTGATAGAAAATTTCATGAACTAATGAGATGTTATACCTAAGCCCCACATAATCAAATATTCACCAAGACCCAAAATAGGAAACGAATTAATCGTGGATATAATCTTTAGTCTCAAAGATCAAAACCTCAATTATCACAAATATGCACGACTAGAAAGATAAAATTTCGTACTTGGAAAAAGCCTAAGATCACACCAAATCAAGTTAGAATTGAATAAACTCAATTTTAGGCAATTATTTATTCAATTTGGACTTAGTTTAGCCAATTACCAAATCCAGACTGATCTAACAATGACCGGTAGCGTGATTCATGGCGACCAGTGAGGCAAGGATGGGATCACCGGCAAGGAGCTCACGGTACGGCAAGACGGGAAGCTGTTGGAAATCGTCAAAGGAACTAGGACACACCAAGGCAATCGCTAGTGGTTATTGTTCTGGTGTTAGCGCCGTTGGGGTACTACGGAGTTCATTGGACGCCGGAGGGAAAACAACAGTTTGACTTGGTAATGCTGCACCGGCATTGGGATCACCTGCATAAGAGAAACTAGGCACAACGAGGATGACAGGACAGCTAGCAGTGGCGTGCGGTACCGGCAGATGTGGACGAAGTACCGCCTTGGGCCGGAGCTTGCCTGGGATCGCTGGTTTTTCGTCAAAAGTGCAGCTGCACATCGGGGTGTTGGATGACGGTCACAGGACGTATCAATGTAAGGCAGAACACGGGGTCAGGTTTGTTATTGTGGGAGGTGTTGATCGCCAGGAACACCAGCCGGAGCTAGGCTGCAATCAAGGCGCGTCAAGATAGCGGTCGAGGTGCGACAACAGCTGGGCATGGCAGGATGCGTAGTCGAGAGCCTTGTTTTTGTGCTGAGTTTCTGTAAACCTCTCTATAAGGTGTTCTCTCTCAATTGTGGACTTCTCAAATTGTGGACCCTCCTAATTGTGATGTGAACTACTCTATGTATAGGCTTAGTTTAGGGCATCCTTGCAAGAAGCTACCTTCTTATTTCGAAATCGAGGTATGTATGATATACTCAACAATAGAAAACCTCTTTTATTCGCAAGAACTAAATTTTGAGGATATAAAAATTATTTGCACTGCTTGTTTGCCTTAATAAATCAAATTTCCCAATTTGAAGCACCCCATTTTTATTAGTTTCGGCCACTACATGATTAATGGGCTTTTGCCAAATTTTTAATTCACATGAGCTTAGTCCAACAAATTCAATTAAGTCCAGATCCCCCCCGCCGGAGTCCATTGATTTTGGTCCAATTAAAATGCGGTGTATGTAGTTTTAATACTATGAAATGCTCCTAATATGCAGAGGCAATTTGAAAAAAAAAATTGTTTAGGGGTCGAGATCAACTCCTAATTTATCTATGCAATGGCTAATTAAATAGGTTGCCAAAATTTAGATGTCGACAATCATGTTTTTATTTAATTGTTTAATTTTTTAAAAATAGTTGATAGTGATCATATAGAATCCCACAGAATAAATGGCTACCTTTATAAATAAAGCATTACCATTAATAATGCCAATTGTCGTGAATGATAATGTCGACCATTTGGCAACACTCGGGCCCTAAATTGGCTCCTCCATTGAGGAAGAAAAGAAAGATCTCATTGGTACACAATTTCAACTCTGCCAGCACATTCCAACACTCGATGAGTCCGAGGGCCTCAAGTCTTGGCATGCCCCCAAGCCGAAGCCAAGGTTGTTACAATTGGCAGGAGCTTTTATTTCATGAGTCACGGCTCCATCAGCTGCTACATTGGCTAGGGCTAGAAAAAAAGAAGCAAGTAATATTTCAATGCTAGAGTCGAAAATCGAATTTGTAAAAAGAAATTATGAAAAGAAACCACGAAGAGTTGGTCGATTAGGTATGATTCATTGGTGAGGGAACGATGGATTTTGCATCGCATGCCTGTATACTTCTAATTTGATGTTATATATAATCATTATTTCACTAAAAAATGAAAATTTTAAATTAGGGACGAAATTGATAGATTTTGAGGATGGACGGAAAAATAAATGGTTGAAAAACCCATAAAAAAATTTGAAATGCGAATGCTGGAAATAAAAGGTGTGAATGACAACTATTTTGTTCATGAAATCAAGTTTTAGCCTCTTTTGACAACTTTGCGAGCAAAATTACGCATTTAATAACAACAAACAAGTTTTTCCTCCCAAGTGATTAGCGATTGGTGGCGAGTGGCGATGGGTGGGCAGTCGACCAGTAGTGCGGGCGAGCAATGAGAAAGGTTTTTATTTCTATTTTTTTGTTTCAGAAATAGAAAATTAGAAAAATTTTAATGATCATTTTTGTTACAAACCTATTTTCTTACTAAAAATGTATTCTAAAAATAGAAAAATAAAATTGTGTTATCAAACGGATTTCTATTCCAAATTTATTCCTAAAAAAAAAACAGAGAAACATAATGATTATCATGCGCGTCCTAAAGGTTGCAAGAAAGGTAATGGCATGGGAAATTCAAATTGTTGGAAAGAGAAATTTGCAAGGAATTTACGAATAAATTTGCTGGAAGAAACCATGAAGAGTTGGTGGATATCTCAACACATTTATGTATATGTATACAAAGGAACGATGCATATGCAAGGGAACGAAACGACTTTGCATTGCATGCCTAGATAGTTCTAATTTGATGTTATATATTATTAGGAAAAATTATCCAATTGATCCTAAATCTAGTGTATAAATGCCAATTCAATCATAAACTTTTCATTTTTGTAAATTTAGCCTTGAATTTTTTTTTTGTGAAATGCCAATATACCCATTCTACAAAGTTTTCATTAGAAGCCGATGATAAGGCGATCGAGTCATCGTCGGCCATCTTACATAGCATACAGTCACATCATTGATTTTCAATAAAAATTGGCCAAAAAGACTATCGAAATCTCGAATAAATGTTTAGGATTAAATTGACAAAATTGAAAAGATTATGACTAAATTGACATTTGTACAATAAGTTTAGGATTGATTGAATAATTTTCCCTTATTGTTATTCAATTTCAATGCAAATGAGAGGTTTTTCAAACTAGTATATATGCATGTTATTATTACTACTAATAATTATTTCTTTTTATTTATGCATCTTATTAATATAATTATATATTTGAAATAGGAGCGTGCAAAGGAGATTGCCCAAACTGGGAATTGCTCGAACCAAACCAAACTGGCTTGTTGGTCCAATTCCCAAGAGTGTTGGTCTATTTCTCGATTCCTAAAAGTAAAATCAGTGTCCGGGCGGTCCAATTCCTAATTCAAAGGGAGAATTAGACTAGAGTGGACTGGACCGATTAAATATAATTTTTTTAAAATTTTTTAGTCTTTCAAAAAATTAGTAAAATGTGAATTAAACACTATCTTAATCCGATTTCAAGTAGTTAAAAAAAAAAAAAAGCAACGAGAAAAAATAAGAGATCGGTTTCATTGGATCGGACCAATGGTGTGGTCTGACTCCTAGTCCTAGGACCAATTGGAAATCATCGGAGAGCTGTGTTGTGTTTCCCAAGCGAGTTCTATCTCAGACGGGCGTAGACAAATGCGGAGAACCAATGTAAGAGTAGAAATCGCTGAATTTGCGATAGGAGTCAAACTCACCGTAGTGAATGCAACTCCGAGGAGAGAGCTCAGGCTCGAGTTCAGGTGTGGAGAGGTCACAAAAGCCAAATAGAGAGAGAGAGAGAGAGAGAGAGAGAGAGAGGGGGGGGGGGAGGGAGGGAGGGTTGCGAAGGCAGACTGACATTGGCGGTGGTGGTTAAGACGATGGAGGAGGTGGGGGTGGTGGGTGAAATAGAATGAAATAGGTGGTGGTGCCACTTTAAAAGGCAAGAATTTAGATCCGTTGGCGAAGGGTTTGCTTCTGCATGGATCCGCACATACGCTAGCAATTCCTCGAGGTAGTGCATTTTTATCTTCATGTCCAAACACACTATATACCCTAATTCCCAATATATCAATTTTTCGTCCTCTTTGAGAATGTTGGGAACGGACTGGCAACATAATTACTATTATTGACATCATTATAAGTTTCTCATACCCATTTCAAAATAATGTAAGAGTTTTCTTAATGGGGGCTACATTAATTGATATTATAATTTACCATTTTATGGAATTAATTTACGATAAGATAGAAGGTTTACTAATTAGTCTAATATGAGACTAGTTAGTGTGGGCGGAATTGAATCTAGCCGTAATGAGAGGATTTGGTTGAAAACTCTATAAATAGTATTCAAGTATTTCCTCTAACCTTAATTTTCACAATTATCCTCTCAAATGAGCATTTATCTAGTGCTAAAGGGTGAGGAGGTCATTTCATTAAGCCGCTGATATAAAGGGCAATAGAAGAAAATGACTTGCACTTGAATCATTACTTTTATGCTTCTACATCAAGAACGATAGATTTCAAAATAGCCACGTTAAATTTTCTACTCAATTATATGTGTTCTTGTTCTAGTTATGGAAATCATGGAATTGCGCATTTTAACATCTAACATGTAATATTAGAGCCACCATAGATTAGAACACTGACGTATAGCTTTTTTTGCCTCTTTTTTTTTAATGATTTTTTATGCAACAAAATTCAATTTTTATTATTTAAATAGAAAGAACTCGATAAAATGAGCAAATTTGTAGGTGCCGTGCCGCCAACAAAGGTTCCACGAGCCCCCATGCACAGCCATGCACCGCCAAAGGTGTTGAGCAAGCGCCATGCGCTCAAGTGCGGGTGCTGCTGATGCATGCACTACACACACCAGGGCTAACGTCAGTGATGTAACCTGTGAGACGCAACTTGATCCGGTGACCCGACCTATTAACCCTAAACCCGACCTGAGATCCGACCCGTTGACCTGCCTGAACCGAGTTACCATTGACTAAACCAATTAATCGGTTGGACCATGCAATCGAACTAGGAACCAGTCGGACTGTCATCAGCTGGATCATAAAGTAGGCCGAGTGAGGCTGCTTGTGTGTGTGCTCCATGCGCCACGCACTCAAGTGGAGCATGCGAGCATGTGGAGGCTCTAATGAGCGCATGGTCAACGGCTACGTGCTCGTACATTGATACTCTACCTTGTGGTGTATTTATTTTACATGTTTGATGATTTTATGAATGTGAATACATATGGAACCTTAAATACGTGTATTTTCTTGTATTTTTGTTTTATTTTTCTATGATTTTGGAAAAATAGGTACCGGTGTACAGGTTTGTCATCACATAGATATTGTGTAGAGTATAATTCATTGATAATATATATAAAGTTTAATTTATATCAATGAATAAAACAATATAATTGACATGATATGTGATTTTAATGATCAATTGCCCATGTCACTAAAATTAAAATCACATGAATATTGTGTATGTGAGTAGTAAAGTTCATATCCCTAGTATGACAAAGTTTCAAGGATTCAATTGAGTTATGATCACTAAGTAGCACACTTGATTGGGTTTAAGAAATATCGGTCTTATATAATGATGAGATGTCTCATGTTCTAATGCATGGTCATACTTTCAAAAGAGGTGGTTGTGTATTAATTCATAAAAGGATACATAATGAAGAAGTGATTGATTCTAGTGATTTATACATCGAAATGTGATGAATTTACGAATGTTAGAATATATTATCATAGCCACTGTCATATGGAGAGTATACGACTGCAAGTCATGTATTTTGCCTAAAAGTGATTTTATGATTTTGTATGTAACTCTCTAGATGTGTAATTATACATCAAGTTACATAATACTAACATGATACTAATTATATATATTACTTGTTTTTTCAGTCACTTTTTTTTAAACAGTAACTCCGTTACTATTGAGGTTCTTACTGGTTCAAATTTTAAGAGATGTAGGGAAGATTTTTGTTTAGTATGAAGATGACAGATATTCATATAGCTCTTATTGCCAATAAATCAACAGATCTTATTGCCAAAAGTACAAAAATTTAGAAAGCATGTTTTCCTGCTTAGGAAAAGAGTAATTGAATTTGCTTGCTATCGATGAAACGTTCCATTCAAGAACATTTGGCTTGTTTGCACACTGCACTGCTAGAAAGATAATGGAAACCTTAGTGGCTAAAAACTGTGTCTTGTCTAATGCTGAGATAGGGGCACATTTGCAAATACTATTTAATATAAAATATGATGGCTCTGGTGGAACTAGAGATTATATTTTGAAGTTGGTAGATTTGTTGACAAAATTTTAGGCTCTTAATATTGTTATTCCTACTACTTGCATTGTGCATCAAGCTCCAAATACTCTTCCTCCTAATTTTGGGATTATCAAAACCACTTGTAGTTTTCAAGATGAGACTTAGTCAATTAATGACCTGATTGCAAGGGCAGTGGTAGAGGATAGAACATTAAAGAAAGATAAAGGGCATGTTGCCATTTATGCTCCTAGTTCTAGTAACAAGGGTAGGAAGTTCAAAAATTATACTCATAAGGGCAATTTTGAAGTTGCCGATCCTTCCAACAATAAAGGACATTCTGAAACTACTTGTCCTTCTAACATTTTGGGTTCTAATAAAGCATCCGTCAATAAGGATGATATTATCTGCTACTTTTATAGGGAGAGATGACACGTAAAGAAATGTTGCAATAAATATAAAACTTGGTTATTCAAGAGAACCAAAAGTAAGCCTAAAAATAATGATTCTTTGGCATTTATTTATGAATCCAACATATCTGAAGCCCTGTCTAGTTCTTGATGGCTATATAACGGTGCAACTAATCGTGTTGCATTTACCATATAAGGGTTCATAAACCAAAGGACGCCAAATTGGGATGAATCAAAACTCGATGTAGGAAACAACATTAAAGTTGATGTCAGGTTTGTGGGAGATGTTATTTTGACTTTAAATTCTGGTTTTAGAATGATGTTAAGAAACACTTTTTTATGTACCTTCTTTTAGACGAAACTTAATTTTTGTGTCATGTTTGGACATGCGTGGATACTCTTTTGAAATAAATATCAATAATATTTATATATTTTTTTTAATTCAAATAAGATTATGTGCTACAATTTATCCAATGGATTGCATCAATTATGTTTATCTCCCAACGATATGTACATCTCTTATTTAGCTAAAAATGTTGTTTCTAAAAAGCCTTTACCTAAAGAATAGTCATATGTATTGTGGCATAAATGTTTTAATCACATCTTTAGAGAAAGAGTAGAAAGGCTAATAAAACTGACATCTTGCCTACTCTTAGAAGTGATATAGAGACTTGCATAAACTATTGTAGAGGTAAGATGACTAAGATAAAAAAAAAAAACCGCAATTCAAAGTTTTAACTTGTTAAATGTTATTTACACTGATATTAGTGGATCATACATGGCAACCTTGAGTAGATTTTTTTACTTCATCACATTTATTGACAACTATTTCCTATATAGACACCTATACTTAATTAAACAAAAATCCGAGTTTTTTGACAAATTCAAGATTTTTCGAATTGAAATATAAAGACAGTTGGGAAAAGTCACATAAATTGTCAAATCTAATCGTGTTGTGAGTATTTAGGAAATTATGGTGATGCTAGACAACTTAAAGGGCCGTTCGCTAAATACTTGGAGATTATGGAATAGTAGCTCAATTTACCATGCCCGGGAGTCTTGAACAAAATTGTGTAGTTGAAAAGTGCAATCGCACTCTTATGGATATGATAAGGAGTATGATTAGTAAAACAAATTTACCTGGTTTTCTCTAGAGTAAAGTTTTGACAACAGCGTTTTACATTTTAAATCGTGTTCCTAACAAAATGATTCCATCAACTTCTTTTGAGTTATAGACTAGACGTATACCTAGCTTGAATCATTTTAAAGTTTGGGAGTGTCCTGCATAAGTGAAATTATATAATCCAATATTAAGTAAGTTAGATTCCACAACTACTCAGTGTTACTTTGTATCTTACCCAGATCATTCAAAGGAGTATAGATTTTATAATCCTAATAGAGGTACAAGAATTGTGGAATTGCAAACAACAAAATTTCTTAAATTTGATGTAGCCGAAAATGGTAGTTGTTCACAAACAATTAAAGATGACAGTATGGTGAGGATTACTGAATCCCTGTCTTTTCCAATGCAGACAATTATGGAGCCTCCTATGCTATAAACTAAGCCTATTGTGGCACAAGATCATGTTGTTAAGGCAATTCCTGATGAAGTTCTTCAAGCCTCTCAAGTTTATAATGAGGTTATAGTAGCTCCACTCAGGAGGTCAACTAGGAAAAGACATTCAGCTATACCACCAGACTACGTAGTCTACTTAGAAGAACATGATTATGATATTGGTTGCATTGATGACCAGTGACTTATACAAATACTATTACTTCCTCAGTCAAGTGGCTAGATGCGATGAAAATTGATATGCATTCCATGAAACACAATGGTCTTGCCAAATTGTTTGAAGGTTACAAGCCCATTGGTTGCAAATTGGTATACAAGACTAAAGAGATTTCATAGGAAATATTGGGAAGTTTAAAGCCAAACTGGTAGTAGCTAAGTGCTTCACTCAAAGAGAATTGATGGATTACGAAGAAACCTTTTATCCAATCTCTTCTAAAGATTCTTTTAGAGTTATTTTGGCATTAATAGCTCATATTAATATAGAATTACATCATATGGATGTTAATAGTGCTTTTTTCTAGATGGAGACCTTAATGAATAAGTCTATATGGTGCAACCAGAAGGTTTTGTAGTAGACGATTCAAGTAAGCTTGTATGTAAATTGAAAAAGTCTATTTATGACCTCAGGCAAATTTCTAGACAATGGCATTTAAAATTTCATAGTATTGTCACTTCATTCAGATTTATTGAGAACAAAGTAGATCAATATATATATATATTGCAAGGTTAGTGGGAAAAAAATATTTTTCTCATACTTTATGTAAATGATATCTTACTCATGAGTACTGACATTAGATTACTGCACGAGATAAAACGGATGTTATCAAAAAATTTTAACATGAAAGACTTTTGTGATCCATCTTTTTTTCTTGGCATTGAGATCCATAGGGATCGTTCTCACCATTTCTTGGTTTTGTCTCAGAGGGCATATGTTGATCGTATTTTAGAAAGATTCAATATGCAGCATTGCAAGTTAGAAATTGCTCCTATTATTAAGGGTGATAAACTCACATTGCCCTAATTCAAATTTTAAGAAAGCCTAAATAAACAATGTATGCTTGAAAGTATCATGTATGCTCACGTTTGCAATAGACCAGGCGTTACTTTTACGACAAGACTTATTTATTAATAATAGCAAAAGTATCACCACCGCCTTGGTGGCCGCGATGGTTTTGGCTCTCTCCCCCTTATGAAGGGGAGGAGTTCGAATCCTCTCACGGTCGCTTGGGGTCTTAAGTGGGACGCCGAGGGTAGTGGGTCATCCCGCTTACGTGTCCCCCTAGGTTTACTCACCGGTTGCCGCCTGTACGGGGTTCTTGGGTGACCAAAAAAAAAAAAAATAATAATAGCAAAAGTTTCAAAGGGTATATGCACATGGAGGTTAAGTTTTTTATCATAAAGGAATCAGTATATAATGTTGACATTGTAGTAGATCATGTTTCTACTGATAATATGATTGCAAATTCACTTACGAAAGGTCTATGCCCTTGTGTGATTGATCAACATGTCATTTGCATGGGTTTAGGAGTATCTTGGGATGTTGTTATTTAGTGGGAGCTGTTTTTATTTTTCTCTAATAAAATTTACATCTGTATTTGTTACATTTAATAACGTTTTGATATGTATTTACTTTTACATTCAATAAAATATTTATGGACGAATTGTTATTATGTTAAATACATATTGATAAAAGTTTCAACATATTGTATTAAACTTGAGTAAAGGCTAAGGACATATGATTATTAGCCTCGAACATATATCTTGTTATACATAAAGAAAACTTAACCATAAAGATAAGGCATATGTAAGTTCACTAGAATCATAAAAATATTCTCTAGCAGCACAGGGTTTTGTGGTAGATAAGGTAAAATAATAGTGATTGACAAATGAAATATCTCTATGAGATGTGTTATTTATTTGCCACATTATCATATTGAATTGATATCAATAAAGTGAAAAACACGCGTGACCATGGAAGGCTCTATGTGTGTACATACAGTTACTGCCATGATATGATATTTAAGACTTTATAGATATGATTGACTATTAAGAATTATCTCTAGACCAAGATGCGTACATACGGTACAATTTTAATTAATATAGTCCAAGTGGGAGAATGTAAGAGTTTTCCTAATGTGGGTTACATTAATTGATATTATAATTAATCGTTTTACGAGGTTGGTTTAAGGTGAGACAGATGTTTCTTAATTAGTCTAATATGAGACTAGTTAATATGAGTCGAGTTAAACCTAACCCATAATCAAAGAGCCTGACTGGAAACTCTATAAATAGTGTTCAAGTATCTCATATAACCCTAATTTTTACAATTATCCTCACAAATGAGTGTTTACCTAGTGCTAAAATGTAAGAGGGCCGTCTCATTGAGTCAATGATAAAGAGAGTAATAGAAGAGAATGACTTATGCTTGGATCATCATTTTTCCACTATCACATCAAGAACATGGATTCCAAAATAGGTACATTAATTGTTCTACTCGATTATATGTGTTTTTATTCTAGCCATGGAGATTGTGGGATTATGCATTTTAGTGTCTAACAAATATTTCATCATGAGTGCTTAGAAGTTAGAACCACCGATGATTTAAAAGTACAAGAGGTTTGTCGAATCATCATTAGAGCTACGCTGTGGGAGTTTTGGTAGTCTTAGAGTCTACACACACAAAGTCGGATGCATTTCCTACTATGCACAAGGTTTTAACCTTGTGGCCTTACGTTTTGAATCGCTAGCTCTCATACCACTATGTCACCATAGGCGGTGCATGAGCAATTGACCCAAGGGTCGGCGGCATAGTTACGCCTCATATCTTTTCATTTTATTTGAATCATACAATGACTGAAATGTTTAAAATTAGATTGCTTTCTATCTATTAAAAAGTCTGGAATATATTTCTGTTGGTAGGGTGATATTCTAAGATGTCACATAGAAAAATGTACTAAAGTCACATACTTCTCTATATGGGATAGAGATGATTCGGCAAGCATGGCTCAGCTTGAAGAATTAATGGCTCGGCAAGGGACAAGTCATCCATTGACTCAATAAGATTGATGCTCGAAACACTAGGGGGTTTACTCCAGTTAAACCCTTGGATTAGCCTGGCAAGGAGCATCACGGTCATTGTTGTCCCAAGTTGCATAGCAATGCACCCGCGCCGGCCCGTGCTAAAGGAAATTAATCGCAGGTCGGGATCTGTAAGCACGACTTCCACGGCGTCACTCATGATGTGCCGCTCCGGCTTGAACTTGAGGGGCTCATCCCACACTTTAGGGTTTCTGCCAAGACCCATCCGGCTCACGAGGATGTGGCTACCCTTGGGGATGCGGTAACCGGCCACGACCGCATCGGACAGGGCGACATGCGGGACATTGAAGGGCGCGATTGGGTGGAGCCTAAAGGCCTCCCGAGCGCATGCTTTAATGTAGTTGAGCTGGGGGATGTCGGACTCTTGGACTAACCTCTCCTTTCCCACAACTCTATCTATTTCTTCTTTGGCTTTCTTAAGGAGTTCGGGACGATATATCATCTCCGCCATTGCCCATTCCACAGCATTTGATGGATTGTCTACTGCGGCCATCATAATTTCCTACACATATCAAGATGTGAGGGGAAAAAAAACTTATGCATCTTGGAAATCTAATTTACAACCACAATATGGAAATAAGTTCATAGGAAAATCTTTCTTAAGAGTCTTGGTCGTTCTTTGGTTTGACATTGACATTAACACGCTCAAAATATTGACTACATTTTTTGTAGGTAATTTTTTATGAAGAATCTTTCTTTAGGATTTTTAGGGTTAGTTGTAAGAATAATGCTCTATTCGGAAAATTTACTAACAAAGTCCCCTTTTGACCGAATATTTAACTTCCTATTGTCTGCTTTCTAACCTTTCACGATCATAAATAGTTAAACACAAGAAGGAAGAATAAGTTTCGCACCGTAGCCTGTGCTTTGATTTCATGTGGCGTTAGCAACGGCTTCCCATCCGAATCCTTCAACATAATAAAAACGTCCAACAAGTCTTGAGGCTCTTTTCCATTGCTGTCCGAACTCGAATCGTCCCTCCATTGTTCGATTCTCTCGTTTATGATGGGCTCATGCAGCCTCTGAAACGTCCTCGTGCACTCTCTCACTACCTTCTCATGCCCATCGAGGTCAAACCCCACCAGGAATGGGAAATAATCGGAAATACAGAATGCGTACAGATAGTTTAGTGCATTGAACATTGCGTCCACATGTTCTTCTTCATCAATGGTCGGTCCCCCATCTTCCCTTCCTTCGCCAAAGTACCTCTTGTTGAACACCAACCTTCTAATCACATTCCCACAATAGTGCCTTGTTGTGTGCCTCAAGTTCACCTGCCCTAGGCTTTTGCATTGGTTGAAGACATGCTTCATTAGGTTGTCGGCTTCCTCGGCCCTCTTGTCATGGAGCCACTTGTGTCGCGCTGGGCATATTATCTCTGACGTTAAGACCCGCCTCATCTTCTTCCACTGCTCCCCATAGGGAGAGATGACGGCTGTCACGTAGCCACCACTGAACGCTCGTGCCGCCATCGAGACAGGCCTCGACGCGAACGTGGCATCTTGCTTCTTGAGGAACTCCCAGGCAATCTCCGGGTCAGTTACGGGAATGACGTGTGTGTTTCCTATGCAGAAGCACGCAATGCCGGTGTCCATCACCTCCATCCAACGAAGGATCCACCGGGCTGGAGGCTTGTTTCGAACCATGTCCACGGCACAGCCAACCACTGGCCACGGGGCAGGCCCTGGCGGGAGCGGGAGCGGAAGCGGAAGCGGCTTAGGTTTTCCTTTGGCGCTTTTGTACCAGAAATGTTTGATGATATTGTGTAAGATGACCAGTCCAACGAGAAGTAGGGCACAGGCCATGGTGGCGAAACTCATCATCGTGGCACTGTCGACTCGCTAGCTAGTCTTGTCCTTTGGAGTCTTACGAGAACTAGGATTTTGGGGAAACGAAGAAGATATGAGAGTTTGTGAATGAACATACACCGATATAGATGTCTTTATATAGGGAAGCTGAAATTGACCAATCAATTACTTGACTTCAGCCAAGAAATTAAAATATGGCAATGTGTTTTTTAAGGGATTTTCTTTTTTCACACCTAGTTTAAGTACATCGTTTATAATAGTTTTGATGGTCCAAAGCTAGCGGGATCTTGAAGAAATGCTACTCTATAATTGTGCTCACCTCGTACCTTTGTTGGCCTTTGGGTTGAGATCTCATGCTCATCACATGCAAGCTTCTTTCTCTTTGATGAGTCAAATTTGTACACTAATGCTCTACGCAAGGAGAAAGGGAAAAAAAAAACATTTTTTAGTAGAAAAACATGTCGAATTGAACGAGTTATTAGGGAAAAGTACCAAAAAAGTCATAAACCTATTGCATTTGTATTAATTTAGTCCTAAATATTTTTACATTGGTACCAATTCAATCAATTTGGCCAATTTTGGCCTACCGACGTTGACGTGGACATCGGCCGGTGACCAGATGCTAATGTGGCAGTTTTTAAATATTATTTTGAATTTTTTTGAATTTTTTTGAATTTTTTTCATTTTTCTTTTCTTCCGTCTTCCTCCTTGGACTGTTCCGATGTGGCAAGCGCCTCGAAGCCCTCACTTGCCACTAGCAAGGGTCACGACCCTCACCCGGCCTCTCCTAGGGCCGTCGGCGAGGCGGCTTCACCCGGATCTAGGCGAGGCCAGCCTCACCTTGGCCTCACCGACCGCGGGCGAGGGGCTAGTGAGGCTAGCCTCCCCCAGGCCTTGCCACGGGCGAAGGCGGCCTTGCCGGAGTGGCCAACGTGGCCCTTGACAGGCCTTGCCAAGGCAAAGGCGGCTATTGCCCATGGCAAGGCTAGGGCGACGCCAAGCGAGGGTCGCAACCCTTGCTCAGTGGCCAACGAGCCTCACCGGCCACAGCCAGAATAGTCCAAGGAGGAAGAAGGAAGAAAAAAAAATAAAAAAGAAAAGAAAAAGGAAAAAGGAAAAGGAAAAAATTCAAAAAAATATTTTAAAAATTGCCACGTCAGCGTCTATGTTAGCACCGGCAAGCCAAAATTGGCTGGATAGATTGAATTGGTATTAATGTAAAAAGGTTTAGGACTGAATTTGTCCAATTGAAAAATTTATGACTGAATTGGTACTAATGCAATAGGTTTATTACTTTTTTGGTACTTTACCCTAATAACTCATTCAATTCGACATGTTTTTCTGCTAAAAAAACGTGTTTTTCTTTCTCTTTCTCCTTGCATAGAGCATTAGTATACAAATTTGACTCATCTAAGAGAAAGAAGCTTGCATGTGATGAGCATGAGATCTCAACCCAAAGACTGACAAAGGTAAGAGGTGAGTCTTAAATTATGTACAAAACGCGATCGGCTGGATTTTTTGAAGCCGCACAAAAGAGGAAATATAAAATAAAATAAAAAGGGAGGAAAGTTTCCTCTTTGCTACAGAATCTGAAACATGGAAGATGAAATAAAACAAATCGTGGTGGGCCCTTTTGGCGTGAGGAAGAAGTCCACTCGTGAAGCTTGCCGAAACCCTTTTGGATGAAGTCTTCCGCATGTAGACGGAAGGAGGTGGGCCCAGGTCAAAACTTGACTTGGGCACACGTATAAAATAAATGAAATATTATGCAGGTTTTTTTTCTTAACTTGGAACACGCCACTGAAGCTCTACGTAATGAAGCCGCACGTCCAACGATCATTGAAGCCACAAGCCGCGAGAAGTTTTGAAGAAATACGCGAAGCCGTATGTCCTAATTTTGGTGTATGTAGAGCGTTTTGTTTAAAGCTTGAACACATTAGAAATTTACATGATTTGGTCCGAGTATCGGTACCTACGTCCACAAAGAGAGCCGACAGCAAATAATTTATTATAATCGGAATATCATAATTTATAATCGCTAAAATGCTCAAATGTTTCACACACCTAAATTTAACCCAAAATCAAAGTGTTTATAAATAAACAACTCACTTGGATATAAAGTCACGACACAAGACTACCACGCGTTCAAGATTTAAACAAAACGCTTTACGTACACCAAAATTAGGACGTACGGCTTCGCGTATTTCCTCAAAACTTCTCGCGGCTTGCGGCTTCAATGATGGTTGGACGTGCAGCTTTGTTACATAGAGCTTCGGCGGCGTGTTCCAAGTTAAGAAAAAAAACCTGCATAATATTTCCTTTATTTTATACGTGTGCCCGGGTCAAGGTACCTGGACCCACCTCCTTCCGTCTAGAAGACTTCATCCAAAAGGGTTTCCACGAGCTTCACGCGTTGACTTCTTCCTTGCGCAAAAAGGGCCCACCACGATTTGTTTTATTTCATCTTCCATGTTTTGGATTCCATAGCAAAGAGGAAACTTTCCTCCCTTTTTATTTTATTTTATATTTCCTCTTTTGTGTGGCTTCAAAAAATCCAGCGAATTGTGTTTTGTATATAATTTAACACTCACCTCGTACCTTTGTCGGCTTTGGGTTGAGATCTCATGCTCATCACATGCAAGCTTCTTTCTCTTTGATGAGTCAAATTTGTACACTAATGCTCTACGCAATGAGAAAGGGAAAGAAAAAAACGTTTTTAAGCAGTAAAACATGTCAAATTGAATGAGTTATTAGGGTAAAGTACCAAAAAAGTCCTAAACCTATTGCATTTGTACCAATTCAGTCCTAAACTTTTCAATTTGACCAATTCAGTCCTAAACATTTTTACATCGGTATCAATTTAGTCCATTTGGCCAATTTTGGCATGTCGACGCCGATGTGGACATCGGCCGGTGACTAGATGCTTTGACGACGTGCAATTTTTAAATATTTTTTTGTTTTTTTGAATTTTTTGAATTTTTTGAATTTTTACATTTTTCTTTTCTTTTTCCTTTTCTTTTCTTCTTTCTTCCTCCTTGGACTGTTTCAGCGTTGGCCAGCGAGGGCCTCAAAGCCCTCGCTTGCCGCTGGCGAGGGTCACGGCCCTCGCTTGGCCTCTCCTAGGGCCGCCGGCGAGGCCAGCCTTGCCTTGGCCTCGTCGACCATGGGCGAGGGGCCGGCGAGGCTAGCCTCACCGACCGTGGGCGAGGGGCCGGCGAGGCTATCCTCGCCTACCGTGGGCGAGGGGCCGGCGAGGCTAGCCTCACCCAGGCCTTGCGGCGAGCGAAGGCGGCCTAGCCGGAGAGGCCAACACGGCCCTCGCTAGGCCTTGCCGGGGCGAAGGTGCCTATCGCCCACGGCAAGGCTAGGGCGAAGGCGGCTATCGCCCACAGTAAGGCCAGGGCGACGCTAAGCGAGGGCCACGAAGCCCTCGCCAGCCGCCGGTGAGGGTCGCAACCCTCGCTCAGTGGCCAACGAGCCTCATCGAAGGCTCGCCGGCCACCGCCAAAACAGTCCAAGGAGGAAGAAGGAAGAAAAGAAAAAGAAAAAAATTCAAATTTTTTTTAAAAATTGCCACATCAGCCTGTACATCAACGCTGACAGACCAAAATTGGCCGAATGGATTGAATTGGTACTAATGTAAAAATGTTTAGGATTGAATTTATCCAATTGAAAAGTTTAGGACTGAATTGATATCAATGCAATAAGTTTATAACTTTTTTGATACTTTACCCTAATAACTCATTCAATTCAACATGTTTTTCTGCTAAAAAAACGTGTTTTTCTTTCCCTTGCTCCTTGCGTAGAGCATTAGTGTACAAATTTGACTCATCAAAGAGAAAGAAGCTTGCATGTGATGAGCATGAGATCTCAACCCAAAGGCCGACAGAGGTACGAGGTGAGTGTTAAATTATGTATAAAACGCGATTCGTTGGATTTTTTGAAGCCACACAAAAGAGGAAATATAAAATAAAATGAAAAGGGAGGAACGTTTTCTCTTTTTTACGGAATCCGAATAATGGAAGATGAAATAAAACAAATCGTGGTGGGCCCTTTCGGCGTGAGAAAGAAGTCCACGTGTGAAACTCGCCGAAACCCTTTTGGATGAAGTCTTCCGCATGTAGACGGAAGGAGGTGGGCCCAGGTCAAAACTTGACCTGGGCACACACTTATAACATAAATCAAATATTATGCAGGTTTTTTTTCTTAACTTGGAACACGCCACCGAAGCTCTACGTAATGAAGTCGCACGTCCAACGATCATGGAAGCCGCAAGCCGCGAGAACTTTTGAAGAAATACGCGAAGCCGTACGTCCTAATTTTGGTGTATGTAGAGCGTTTTGTTTAAAGCTTGAACAAAAATAAAGACATCATAAATTTATATGATTCGGTCCCGAGTATTGATGACTTTACGTGTCACTAAAAGAAAAAGCCGTGAAAGAAATAATCTACTATAATTAGAATATCATAATTTATAATTACTGAAACACTCAAATATTTCTCACACCTAGATTTAACCAAAAATTAAAGTGTTTATAAATAAACGACTCACTTGGATATAAACTCATGACACAAAACTACCACACATTCAAGCTTTTTAAACAAAATGCTCTACGTACACCAAAATCAGGACGTACGGCTTCGCGTATTTCCTCAAAACTTCTCGCGGCTTGCGGCTTCAATGATCGTTAGACGTGCGGCTTCGTTACATAGAGATTCGGCAGCGTGTTCCAGGTTAAGAAAAAAAACCTTCATAATATTTCCTTTATTTTATACTTGTGCCCAGGTCAAGCTTTGGCCTGGGCCCACCTCCTTCCGTCTACATGCAGAAGAATTCATCCAAAAGGGTTTCCGCGAGCTTCACGCGTGGACTTCTTCCTCACGCCAAAAGGGCTCACCACGATTTGTTTTATTTCATCTTCCGTGTTTCGGATTCCGTAGCAAAGAGAAAACTTTCCTCCCTTTTTATTTTATTTTATATTTTCTCTTTTGTGTGGCTTCAAAAAATCCAGCGAATCGCGTGTTGTACATAATTTAACACTCACCTCGTACCTCCGTCGGCCTTTGGGTTGAGATCTCATGCTCATCACATGCAAGCTTCTTTCTCTTTGATGAGTCAAATTTGTACACTAATGCTCTACGCAAGGAGAAAAGAAAAAACAAAACACATTTTTTAGCAGAAAAACATGTCGAATTGAACAAGTTATTATTAGGATGCTTGTCATGAGCGCTAAAAGTAAGACGACCATAAATTTTATTTTATTTTTGGTCGGTTGACGACCATAAATTGAGTTGTTGTCAATTTGCATTTTCCTAAGGCATCCCCTTATTTTTCGTTCTTCTCCTTCTTCTTCTTTATTGTGCACGAAACATGCGTAGGATAATGGAAAGAGCAAAGGACTATTAGAAGTCTACTAAATCTGGCAGTTTAATGTCTGCTTTATAGCTAATTTTGTCCGTCGACAGCTATCTCAACTCCCTTCCATTTCATTAGACATGCTCAAATATGAGAGTTTACTGTCTGTTCTTGTCCTTGTTTAGCCTTGCAAGTTAGGCGTTTAGATGATGGTTATTGCATATGTGATCTATATGCCATGGTAACTCGCTTGATCGGTGACCCAGCGCATGTATGTCACGTTTTTCATTATTGCTAGATCCACTCTCTTTATGTGTAATTAAAAAGGTATAAGAATTCGACAACTTTATGATGTAACTTTGCGATTACAATCATTATTTCGCTTGTTTGTTCTGTCAAAAGTTCTATCTCGACTCATTTTTTTGGGGGAAAAAACATATATAAATTACGTCCAGCTTTTACCTTAAACCCAACCCCAACCCCAAAAAAAGAAAAATCTCTCTGAAATTTCAAGATGGGCTTTTAAAACGTTACATTTCCATTATTTTCAAATGAGAAACGAGTTAATGCTATCATGAGCACGATAAGATTGAAGCTTTAAAATAACATTCTATCCTCTCAGTAAAACTCGGGCCAGTGGTCGTGAGTGATGAAATTTTATCCTCAAAATCTTGATCTTTCCATCTATTACAGCAATTATCGGCTCGTATTATCAGGACACTACTTTCTCCATTAGAATTTTCATTAGAGCGCAGCAATAGATTGACAAGTAAAACTAAATTGTATTTCAATAATTTCCAGATAGAATTGAGAGCCAACCTCACATACAATCCTTAAAAATTAATTGCGGCATTCAAGTTTATCCAAAACGAATTCCTTATTTTGCCACGCTTGATCTTATAAGCAACGAACCTTTTAGGGTTTACTGATTTTTGGCCATTTTGGCTAGAGGCAACGCGCAAGCTCTTCCATTCCCATAGTGTGAACGTAACAATAGAATTTCATTCTATTTTACTCGTGAAGACTGAAAGCCATGGATCGAAATAATTTAATAAAAGAAACGACACGCATTGGATGATTCATATGATGACGAAGCTCTTGCAACGTGAGATGCATTGCATAAATTTATTGCACGCAAGTTCCTTGCAAGAGCGGTTTACCTAACCCCTTGACCTATTTCTGGTTCAGTCAATCTGGAGAAACCCCTCCATGTGGTTTGATCAGATTGACCCGATGGCTGCATCTAACCTGTAATGAACAAACCGCTGCTTTGAGAATTAAGAGCGCAACAAAAAATTAAAACTAGCAATGCCAGTAGTCGTTACTGATGACATCGATGGCCCGGCAACACTCGATCCATAATCAGTCTCTCCATTGAGGAGGAAGAAGAGAATGATCTCGTTGGTACACGATATCTGCTCCCCAGTGGAGGACTGGCACGGCCTCATCCCTTGCCGCAAACCAAGCTGAAGCCGAGCTTGTAGCAATTGACGTGAGCTTTTATTTCACGAGTTGTGGCTCCACTAGCTAATACATTGGCTAGGGCTAGCAAGAGAAGCAAGCAATATTTCAATGCTATGGTTGAAAATCGGATTTGTAATAACAAAATATGAAGAGAGAGAGAGAGAGAGAGAGAGAGAGAGAGAGAGAGAGAGAGAGAGAGAGAGAGATGAAGCAATCATGAAGAGTTGGTGGATATATATTTGTCAATGTATATGTATATGTATGACGCGTATATAGGTACAATGGATAGGTGAGGGAACGGAAGAACTTTGCAATGAATAGTTCTAATTTAATGTTATATAATTATTGTTTCACGAAAAAGTGAAAATCTCGACGTAGTAAGAAAATTGATGTATTTTGAGGGGGAAAAAAAGGTGTTCTTTGTTGATTTTGAATAGGAATATAAATGGCTGTAAAAGTAAAGAAATTCAAATGTAGGTACTGGAAATGGTCAAGGTTGCAAAATGGTAAAGGGTGGGAAAGGTACATTTGCAGGAAACTTAAAAATAAAATTGCTGGAAGTAACCATTGAGAGTTGGTGCATGTATCTTAATATATACATTTATGTAATCTAATATTAAATTAAAATACATTCGTCCATTTCTCATCTCATATATGTATATGTTAAGGTATGTGTACGATGAATAGGTCAGGGGACGAAAGGACTCTGCATTGAATGCCAGAAAAGTTATAATTTAATGTTCTATATAAATACTATGATGCATTTGTTTCACAGAAAATTTAAAATTTAAAAAATAGTTTTCAAAAAATGATGGGTTATATTGTTTGGAAAATATACTCTACAAGGTATAACTCCCTTAGACAGTAAATAAATTATAGAAACCACTATGAGCCTGACACTTGAAGAAACTAGACTTGAAAAAGCTTACTCAGGAAAATCTAGGCCTAGGGTCAAAATCCTCGATTAGACGATCATCGCGGTCGTCCTCCTTCTCCTCAGAACGCGATTCAGACTCTGTCATAGGTGTTGCTGAGGTTCTCCCACTTTCTCCTTACCCTCGCGAGAAGTTTCAGCCTTACCTGGCTCGGGTTGTGCTGATTTCACAGTGATAGCCTGTTCGTCCTCATTCTCATCCTCTGAAACCTTGCCGATATCCTTCATCAGTAATTTTCACCGTCCTCCGTTGCTTCTCTTCTCTTCGTATCTTCCAGGCAAGTTTTTGATCGCCTTAGCATTTTCGAGTTGAAACATGCTTGGGAGAAGGAGGGTCATCCGCGACAAGTTGGTTGGACGATGTGGGATTCCCACTCGATGTTGTTGCTTGTCTTGCTCGCCTGATGAGAGGAATCACCTCGCTTTCAGTTTCACTGTCGTCTCTCACCTCAGTTAGATCAACGCTGGTTGGCCCTTTCTGTGCCCTAGAGAGTGTCGCGTCAATTCTTCGCAATCGTCAACTTCCGGCATAGGTTTTCTGAATAAACATGCAGATTATGGTGCCATAAGATTTTGGGAATTCGATACGAGAGAAAAGTTTGATTGATATTACACTTTAATATACATTTTGGTGTCTTTATATTATGATTTCACTGTAATGGGCAGTTCTTATAAATTGTTTTTAGCAATAAATCGAATAAGATTTGCAGACAATCAAGTATATTGCACAAAATCAGCCAATGATATTCTACATATATTTAAAATGCGAACTAATTGAGTGACAATCTTTAATTAATTATGAGAATAATAGTTTATTTAGAACCATAAAAAATCAAATAACAAATAATTATAAATTATTATGGGACCTACTCCTTTAAAAATTTGTGACTTATAATAAATTGTAATTCTCATGGTAGCTCACAAATTATTGTACTAGCAAAACCCATTTAAAATAGAGTGGTGCTAGTGTCACGGGCCAATCGTTTGGGATCGAGACCATGCGGCAACTCAGGCTCTCTTGGATCGCTTGGGATTGCTAGGGTGCCTAAGCCAAGCCTTGCTCAGATCGATCACTCACTCACTTGCTCACCCATATCATAGAAAGAGAAAGTTCCTAGAGAGAGAAGCTCTCAGATTACAACCATTGATCGTACTTCGATTCGGCAGATGGGATTGCATCTTCTAACCTACTAACTACCGACATTTATGCCAAGAGTTGCTCACCCTTAGAACGTTCCGAAAGCTCTTGCAGGAAGCCTCGACGATCTTAGGAGGTCTTCCCCAAACATGCACGATCCCTTGGTCATGGGAACCTAATGCTCGTGACATTCTCCCCCACTCATTCGAGTGACGCCCTCAGCACTCTCAGCTTGGAGAGTGGTCTTCTTGGCACGAGCTCGAGCTCTCTTGTTCCAATTCCGCATGGTTCTGGACAATACAGCTCCATCTTCGGTTCGGGCATGGCACATGGTGAGCACTCAATCTTAGGGAAGAGCACTTGGATTGGCATGTCATGAGTAGGAGTACGAGGATCCAACCCAACCTTTGGCTTCTCCAAGGATTGCGACTTCAGTCGTGACTCGGTCATGTGCTTCTTGGCCTTCAGACTTTTATCAAGGCGTCGGATCATGGCAATGGTCTTGGTGTTGATTACCTCTTTGATCATTGGGATCATTGCTGGACACTGTAGGTCGAGGATCATGATGCACTTGGTTCTTATGTCAATCATGGACCAGACAATATGGAAGAATCGCATGCCCAAAATAAAGTTGTAATCATCGAGGGGGATTACCTCAAATGAGAGCTTGCCCTTCCATCCTTCAATTTGGACGTCCACATCTGGAGTTGAGCCTACACCTGCAAGGCCATTTGAGTTAACAATCTTGAATGATTTTCTGGTTGGCTCCACGCAAAAACCTAAGGTGTGACGCCCCAAGCCGTCACTCTAGACCCTCAAGTATAATCTTTAATTTCTATTACGCAAGTGGAAGAATATACACTTTTCATATAAAGACATTACACTTAAGAACGAATTTCAAAATGATAACATGCTTCTCTTCATTCATCATAAACAAGGATTATAAGAGGAAAACGACATCTTAACAATTACATCATAGCAATACACACATCAAGATGACCCAAACAAAACACCTGGGACAGGCCAAAAAGGTGTCTAACTCCTCTACCCGGTAGTTTTCCTCATCCATTACATTTCTCCATACCATGCGCACCTCCTAATCTAAGCTCAAAGCATCACCAACGGATGGGGCCAAACAAACTCCCATTCACATTGAGATACACGGATACAAATCGCATATGAAAAGGATTAAGGCGTCCATCATCTATCTAGATAGTACAAATATAACGAGTCAAAACAAGGTCAGAATCTCGATCCTTAAAGTTCCTATACACGCCATCTACCCGCACAGGCGTGCCATAAGTTGCCAAAGGTGTCACATCCATAGCTAATGATCTGAGAGGAAAAATAAGGGGTGAGCAACAATGCCCAATAAAGTATAAAGCATGGCATTAAACAATGAGATCCTAACTTCGCTCATTAGTGAAAATAGCACCAACATGGTGAATCATCATGATCATGGACTACATCAAATAAGGCAGCATATGGTATCAATAATATTATGCGAACTAGACAAGCTAAAGTGAGTATAATGCATTAAGACTACACCGAAATGTGCATACGTACTCCATTCATGTATCACACGGCATACACAATCACATTCATGCATCTCATATCACACAACAACACCATCATATATACTCACATGCCTTGTTGATTAATTTCAATGTGTGATCATTTCATGTCCACCCTCGAAACGGATTAAACCCAGGACGCTAGCTAGATCCGTTCAAGTCACTTCTGGATTCCTGGCCTGGACTTCCAGGGGATGCTAGCCCTAGGGCATCTCCCTCCAAGACATCCCGGTGTCCAAGATCTCTGGCCTTGTGACTTCAATCGAGGCATCCCAAACCTCACTGTTTGGGGCATCCCCACTCCCTAGGGACCTCATCGGAACGCTGTCTAATGGGATATCTCTTAACTTGATTCATTCGCACATTTCACCACATCACAATCTTCCATTAGGGCACACTTTTAACACCACCAGCACACACATGTATCACCATACAGCATGCTCAATGCACTGAGATCACAATGCATCAATATGCACAAAACATAATTGCCCTTTACACTACCTCACAAACTAATCACACATGATTCCACACACATGCTAAGCATCACACACATATAGCCATCAAGCATAAGTTCTCAGCATGCCAAAATCATCCAAAATCACGAAATAGGAATTTTCCAGCAAGCAAGACACCAAGAACAGCAACAAGACCACAAGCGGCCCTCATCAGCAGAAGCCGAGTCTACTCACACGTCTCCGAGATTAAATCTAGAAACATAACCAAGGGAGTTCGGAAAATCCTTAAATTTAAATATTTTATAAATGACACTTAAAAGAACACTTTTTTATGAAGACACCTTGACCCAAATCTTTCTAGAATAGGAGCAATAAATCACTCACATCGTTACCAAAATTGTGTCCGCGTCCAGAAATTACGTTTTCCAAAACCAGCTTGGATCAAAGTCCAAAACGCATTCATTTGCTCTGAAATTTGACTATGTTAAACTTCAAGATGTACTGAAAAACTTTCATGAAGGTCTACTTTGAAATTGAACCCCAAAAGTTGATAAAAACTCTTTGAACACCAAGAGGTCACGGATTCCAACATAAAATGAGATTTTGTCTTGCATGCAATGAAGCTGAAATCTTGTTCTTTTAAATCCAAAAAATTTGACTAAAATATATGTCATAAGTGAAGATGTTTAGAACATTTCTTAAGAAGAAAGGAACCTCAAATTCATAGCACATTCCAACCCACGAAAATAGCAAACATCAGGTATCTTGTTAATAGATCTGGAGAAAGATCCAACCTCAACTCCTTTGAGCACGTCTCTTTCAAGCTTAGTAACCATGAATCTTCAAGAAACTCACATGCAAAGCTTCTCACACATCACAGCATACATGCACGCTGAAATCTTACATAGATCTAGCTCCTACAACCCAAAATCCACTAGATTGAGCTAAACCACCCTCAAGCGTCGAGAGGATGTCAAAGTTTAATACCTAGCCTATTCCCTTACCTAGTTTAGGACTCAAAGACCGCTTCCTCGGGCTCTCTAGAAGGCTGGCTACTTCTCTGGTCGCTGGTCCTTCGAAGAACAGCAACGAAACAAGGAGAAAATGAGAGAGGGAGGTGTCTGGTGTGTGAGGGGAAGAAAGTAGGAGAAGAACAAATGGGAAAGGAGAAATAGAGGCAGAAGTTGGAGGAAAATGATTGCTTTCTTGGGAAATTTCCCTTGCTGCAGCCATGCATAGGAGGAGATTGGCTGGGGAATTTTTAGGGCCATCATAAGGTTTAAGGGTTAGGGTTTTCGGCTTAGGGAAAAGGGTAGAGCTGAAACTTGCATGGGGAAGCTAAAGCCAAATGTAGAAAATCCTTGATTTTGTCCTTTTCTCCTTGGCTTACCTACCCTAACAAAGTTTAGTCTAAATGAAATAAAGCTAATCATCTTCCTAGTCCAAAGATTTCCGCCACCTCTAATACTAGGTACTAATTTAAACAATTTTATTCCAAGATCCTCCATTATAAACATGACACCAAAAACTTAGTAGGATGGTATACACCTCCAAGTCACAATTTCAAATATCCAAGGATCTTACGTCCATCTCTAATTTCATATGCACCACAACATCACTAATTAAGTTACAAGAAAACACCATCGAAAAATTCAAAATCACTCAAATTCACACAAGACAAACATTGGCCAAAAAATCTCAACATTTATCCTCCTTATCCGAGCCTTCCACCCATGTCTAGCCCATGAGCTTTACTCATAGTCCACCATTCTCTCTCTAGCATGAACTTAGCCCAAAAATATGGCCATTAGGCCATCACACGCCTAGCCCACACGGAAAGTCCACCGGGCGATCCACCTATCCCAATTTCTCTTCCGTTGACAAGCACAAGCTTAATCGAACTTCAAAGGCTGAAATTTCAGGATGTCATATAAGACCTTTGCCACTTCGATTGACATGAACATGTTCAAAGTACCTATGTCAACTAAGGCATATAGGGTGTGGCCACATACCTCAATCTCAACGAAGAACATGTCCATGTTCGGGGTAGTTTCCTTCTTTTTTGTCAACGACCAAGCTTGGACGGCATTGAGATATTTCACAATTCCAAGCCAGATTTGCCGCTTCTCTTCTTTGGGCTCCTCCTCCTCCTCCTCCTCCTCCTCCTCCTCTTCTATGGTAAGGAGAGTGTTGATCTTGCCCTCCTTTAGGCACTTTTGGGTCCAATGCGGACCGTTGCAAATGAATCAAAGAGATGACGGGGGTTGGTCGAACTTACTCGTGGTGTAGTTCGTCTGGGGTCAACCTTTTTGGAAGGACAGCTTGGACGCTCCTTCGCCCCATGATTTGGCTCGGATGCATTGGTCGTGTGGGCCTCGAGGAGTGTTTCCACCTTCGTCCTCGAATCGATCCAACCACCAATCCCTTGCTCGGTTCTTGGGCTCAACCTCGGTGAGGTCGACGAGGGATTCGGCCACACTTAGCGCCCTTGGGAGACTCTTCAAGTCTTGTCGCTTGAGCTCGAGTTGCACCAACGGCTTGAGTCCATCCATGAACGCTACGAGAGCCTTCTCCTCTCCAAGATTGTGGATTTGGAGTTTGACCTCGGTGAGTTCCTTCACATACTCTCGGATCGTCCCTCTTTGTTCAAGGTGATGGAGCTTGCTATGGGCTTCTTGTTGAGCAAACTCAAGAAAGAAGTAATCTCGAAACTCCTTCACAAAGTCATCCCATGTGTCCACGGGATCACGCCGCACTTGGTCTCGTCACACCTATTATGCTACCAAAGCATTTTGGTATCAGTTAGGAACATCGAAGCGGTTCTTACCTTGATCAACTCGTCTTGGATGTTAACAACACCAAAGTATTTCTCCATGCTCCATACGAAATTGTCCACCTTCTTGGCAAATTAGTTGCCTTTGAATTCCTTTGGTTTCGACACCTCTAGCTTGGGCATTGCTTGCGTGGGTATCAACCTATTTGGGATGCTCGACTTGCATAAGGCGAGCTCGGTCTTAAGCTCTTGGATCTCTGCCTTCATGGCTTCAACCTCATCTCTTCAGGGACTCTCTTCCTCGATCACTTGGACTCTATCCCTTAGTAGATCGATTGATGCTTTAAGGGCTTCGTCCTTGAAGTGTAGTGGGGCCATAGCTTGGTTGATGCAGTTTATGAAGTCTTCACGGAGCAAAACCTCAACTTCCATGATGCGGTCTCTCACGTCGTCAAGTCCTATGAACTCGGCCATGGCACTCCTTACCTTCGCGAGCTTCTCATTGAGCGCAACTATGATGTCCATCGAGGCTTCCCTTATTTTAGTTAAGCAGCATGTTTCCTTGACTTGGATAACCTCTCCATCCATAATAGTTTCTTGGCTCAACATTCTCTCGAATAGCCGGTGCTCCTCGATCTCTTGAAACAAATCTCCCTTCTTGCTTCGATACCACTTGTCACGAGCCGATCATTTGGGATCAAGACTGTGCGGTGACTCAAGCTCTCTTGGATTGCTTGGGATTGCTGGGGTGCCTAAGCCAAGCTTTGCTTGGATCAATCATTCACTCACTCACTCGAATCGTACAGAGAGAAAGTTCCAATAGAGAGAAGTTCTGAAAGAGAGAAAGGAGCTTAGATTTCTAAATGCTTTGATGGATACAAATGCGGGGAGGACACCCCTTCTTATACTTGAGGCTCTTACATTATAACCATTGATTGTACTTCGATCCGACGGACGAGATCGCATCTTCTAACCCACCAACTACTGACATAAATGCCGAGAGTGTTCTAGACCTTGATGCAATTATTGTATCACCTGCCCATTGAACGTTCTGGAAGCTCTTGGAGGAACCCATGGCAATCTCGGGAGGTCTTCCTCGAATATGCTCGGTCCATTGGTCATGGGAACCTCGTGACCATGACACTAGCATCACCATCTCATGGTGTAACGTTTAAAGGATGTTTCCTTTCTCAAACACAAGTACTAGAAAGTTTCCAAGCAAGACATAAGTCTCCCTCTCTCTCATGCAAGATGTGTGGCTAAGGATTGACTGCCCATTTTCCAAGCTAGCGGTATGGTTAGCTAAGCATTTTCCTTTAAAATAAGCTAGAATGTGTACTTGAATTTTTGCCTTATTTAAATTTTTTCACCATGAGTGATGTAATTATATCAAGCATTCCGCTTATGTCCCACTTTGGATATGATCACGTCTCCACTTATATTCAACTTAAGTAAAAGGATCAGTGATACCTAGTTCACTTTGAATATAATCAAAGGAGTTCTTTTCTAAAGGCTTACTGAATATGTGAGCTAATTGATGCTTTGAATTAACAAACTGGATATTAACATGCCATTATGCACATGATCACAAATAAAATTAAGCTTGATTTCCATGTTCTTTGCCGTAGAATGCAAAATGGGACTCTTTGTCAAATTAATGGCACTAGTATTCATTACACCCAATAGGAACATTTGCAACTCCAAAATCACTTTGCTGCGACTTCATCCATAAGATTAGCGCGCAACAACTTTCAAAAACCACAAACTCTAGTTCAACTACTGAAAGTGAACCTGTGCTTTTCTTTTCGGCAAACCCAAATACCAACATGCAATCCACCAGTTGACATATTCTCGTATTGCTTTTTCTATCAATTCAACATCCAAAAAACTCAACATTAGAATTTGGGGAAATTATCCAAAAAATCCTAAACCAATTATACTTTTGCCAATTTAATCATAAATCTTTTAATTTTGCCAATTAGTCCTAAGCCTTTTCATTTTTTGTCAAATTTGTCTATCCGGCGAATTTTGGCCAAAAATCGTTGATGTGGGCAATTTTTATAATGTTTTAATATTTTTTTTTTTTTTTTTTTTTTTTTTGTTCTTTCTTCTTTTCCTTTTGCCAATGGCTAGCCACCAACCATGGCCAGTCAACTGGCCTCACCCACTACAAGTTATGCCTGACCGAGCAAGGGGAGCCCTCACCCAAGTGAGGCCTGTTGATCGAAGGTTGGCCTTGCATAGGTCGAATCTGGCAAGACTGGCCCTCACCCCGCCCGGGTGGCTATGTCAAGTGACAGTGAAGCCGCTCTAGCTTGGGCAAGGTTGAGCCTTGGCAAGGGCATGCCTCGGCGAGGTTGGCCCTTACTCAAGATAGGGTGGCCTCACCCGGCATCGCCCGAGTGAAGGTGATGGCTAGAGAAGTCACCTTGACCTAGGCTAGGGTCGGCCTCGCCTAGCCCAAGTAATGCCAACCCTTGCTAGGGCTCACCATTGCCTGACTAGGCCTTTCCTATGGCAAGTGGGGCCGGTCGACTGGCCATGGCCAATGGCCAATCACTAGCCACCAACGAATGGAAAAGAAGAAAGCAAATAAATAAATAAATAAATATTAAAATTAAAACTATTAAAATATTATTTAAAATTGTCCACATTAGCACCGATGGTCCTACGTGACACCACTAGCATCCACGTCAGCAATTTTGGCCATATGGACTCAATTAACAAGAAATGAAAAGGTTTATGACTGAATTGATAAAATTAAAAATTTTAGGATTGAATTGGCAAAAGTAAAATAGGTTTATGACTTTTTGGATAATTTTCCCTTAATATTTCCAATAAGTGTAAAATCGAAATCTTTGGGATACCACTGTCCTAGTTTAGGATATGTTAGGACTCTTGATCTTACACCTAAGCAAAAATGATCACATTGACAACACTTCTCAAAATATTACAATTTCAATATGATCGAAAAGACAGTTGACAAATGTAAAGCTTTCTCTGTATTTGGCTTTTTGCACTCTGGATCTCTCTTTCTCCGACGTCTTGTTGATCTCATTTTATATTCCGCAACATCCAATCTACTCGTTGGACAATCTTCACGAGGATCACTCTTCAAGTTGACCATTGGATGATTGTCAAGCAAATCAATTTAGCCATTGAAGTCAATCAATCGAAGTCTCGTATATTTTGTCACTTATACAATCAAATCTTTGGTTTCCAAGAGTAGAGTTGCTCGATTATGAAAAGTAACTTGTCTTTATGATGATTGTCAACCAACCAAAATATCATGCATGATTCCACGTAGATAATCTTTGAGATTGATGATCAATCACTTTCTTCCAATATATGAATTTCTGCTTGATCACAAGTTGTCAAAAGGTTAGATAACTTGTCTCGGAATGTTATCCTCAGAGTATGTAACAAGGTTGTTGTTGTCCTTATCTTAGCAATTCCTGGTTATATCTGGCTTTTTGGTGATATCAAACTTCCACTTATATGAGGATTCTGGTGATAGCATTCTTCGATTATATTAAGTTTCTTGTAAAATGTTCACCTTGGTATTTCTAAATCTTTATGAACTGCCCATTCTTCTAAACTTGTCGGCGTAAGAGTTCCTTTTATATGAATATTACTCGAGGCATAAATGACACTTGCATATATCAAGCTCGCAAGAATCACAGATTGTTTTGTCAACTTCAAAAAATAAGAGGTTTTCTCAACAAAAACTACCCTCGGATCCTTTTCATAAACACAATAGGCCTCTTTTATTTGAATTGTATGATGCATGAAATATTAAACATTAGATTGCTTTCACAACAAATAGCCTATAATAATTCTATATTAATAAGCTTATGTTCTGAGACGTCACATAGAAAGATCAAGGTTCCCAATACGCATGTCCTGCACATACTAAAGTCACATGCTTCTCTATTTTGGATAGAGATGGTTTGCCAAGCACGGCTTGGATTGAGCAACCAATGGCTTGGCGAGGGACAAATTCTTTGACTCATTAAGATTGATGCTCGAATCATTAGCGAGTGGACTCCGGTTAAACCCCTGGATTAGCCTAGCAAGAAGCATTACTGTCATCGTTGTCCCAAGCTGCGCGGCAATGCACCCGCGCCGGCTCACGCTGAAGGAAATGAATCGCAGGTCGGGTTCCGCGAGCAAGACTTCCTCGGTGTCACTTGTGATATGCCGCTCGGGCTTGAACTTGAGGGGTTCGTCCCACACTTTAGGGTTTCTGCCAAGACCCATTCGGCTCACGAGGATGTGGCTGCCCTTGGGGATACGGTAGCCGGCCATGACCGCGTCCGACAGGGCGACGTGCGGGACATTGAAGGGTGCGATTGGGTGGAGCCTAAAGGCCTCCCTAGCACATGCTTTGATGTAGTTGAGCTGGAGGATATCGGACTCTTGGACTAATCTCTCCTTTCCCACAACCCTATCTATTTCTTCTTTGGCTTTCTTAAGGAGTTCAGGCCGATTTATCATCTCCGCCATTGCCCATTCCACTGCGTTTGATGGATTGTCCACCGCGGCCATCATAATTTCCTACACATGTCAAGATGCACAAAAACGTCTGCATCTTAAGTTAACTTGAAATCTAATTTATAACCACAATATACAAATTAAAGTAAAGTTAAATACGTACGGATTATAGGAAAATCTTCTTAAGGATCTTTTGGGAAAGGTATAATGACATTAACATTAGGACGCAAAGATATTGACTTCGTACATTATAGGTAATTCTATATATAGGGAGGGAAGTCTTTCTTTAGGATTTTTGGGGTAGTTGTAAGGCTCTATTCGTACAATTTTAGTAACAAAGTCGTCTTAACCAAATATATAACCTCCTATAGTTTGCTAAGAAAGAATAAATTTCTCACCGTAGCCTGTGCTTTGACTTCATGCGGCGTTAGCAATGGCTTCCCTTGTGAGTCTTTAAGCATAATAAGAACATCCAACAAGTCTTGAGGTTCTGTTCTATTGCTCTGCGAACTCGAATCGTCCCTCCATTGTTTAATTCTCTCGTTTATTATGGGTTCATGTAACCTCTGAAAAGTCCTCGTGCAATCTTTCACTACCTTCTCGTGCCCATCAAGGTCAAGCCCCACCAGGAATGGGAAGTAATCCGAAACACAGAATGCGTAGAGATAATTTAGTGCATTGAATAGTGCGTCCACATGTTGTTCTTCATCAATGGTTGGTCCTCCATCTTTCCTTGCTTTGCCAAAGTACCTCTTGTTGAACACCAACCTTCTTATCACATTCCCACAGTAGTGCCTTGTTGTATGCCTCAAGTTCACCTGCCCTAGGCTTTTGCATTGGTTGAAGACATGCTTCACCAGGTTGTCGGCCTCCTCGGCCCTCTTGTCGTGGAGCCACTTGTGTCGCGCTGGGCATATTATCTCCGACGTCAAGACCCGCCTCATCTTCTTCCACTGCTCCCCGTAGGGAGAGATGACGGCGGTCACGTAGCCACCGCTGAACGCTCGTGCTGCCATCGAGACAGGCCTCGACGCGAACGTGGCATCTTGCTTCTTGAGGAACTCCTGGGCGATCTTAGGGTCGGTTACGGGAATGACATGCGTATTCCCTATGCGGAAGCACGCGATGCCGGTGTCCATCTCCTCCATCCAACGAAGGATCCACCGGGCCGCGGGGTTGTTCCGGAGCATGTCTGGGGCACAGCCGACCACGGGCCACGGGGCGGGCCCTGGAGGGAGTGGGAGCGGCTTGGATTTTCCTTTGACGCTTTTGCACCAAAATTGTTTGATGACATCGTGAAAGATGACTAGTGCCATGGGAAGTAGGGCATAGCCCAAGGCGGCGAAACTCATCATAGTGGCGGCAATCAGAGTACCGCCGACACGATAGCTAGTCTTGGCCTCTGGACGTTTAAAAGAACTAGGATTTTGGGAAAATGAAGAAGATATGAGAGTTGTGCATGAACATACACCGATATAGATGTGGCTATATAGGGAAGCAGAAATAGATCAATCAATTACTTAACTTCAGCCAAGGAATTAAAATATGGCGGTGTGATTTTTAGAGGGATTTTCTTGTTTTCACACCTAGTTTAAGTACAACGTTTATAATAGTTTCGATAGTCCAAAGCTAGCTGGAGGTTGAAGAAATGCCACTCTGTATTCGTGCTCATCTCATACCTTTGTCGGCATTTGGGCTGAGATCAGGTGCTCATCACATGCAAGCTTCTTTCTCTTACGTAAGGATAAAGGGAAAGAAAAACATATTTTTAGCAGAAAAATATGTCGAACGGAACGAGTTACCTCAAATTGATTGCAATTTCTTAAGGCATCCCCTTATATTTTGTTCTTCTTCTTCTTCTTCTTCTTCTTTATTACGAGTGAAGCATGCGTAGAGTAACAAAAAGAGCAAAGGAATATTAGAAGTCTGTACTAAATCTGGCAGTTTAATGTCTGCTTTATAGCTAATTTAGGAGGTTGGTAGCTATCTCAACTCCCTTCTATTTCATCAGACATGCTCAAAGATGATAGTTTACTATCTGTTCTTGTCCTTGTTTAGCTTTGGAAGTTCGGCGTTTAAATGATGTTTATTGCATACATGATCTATAAGCCGTAATAACTCGCTTGGTCCGTGACACCGCGCATGTGTGTCACGGTTTCGTTATTGCTAATTCCATTTTCTTTACTCGTAATTAAAAAGTATAAGAAATCTTCAACGTTTATGATGTAAAGATGTGATCACAATCAGCATTTTGCTTGTTTGCTCTGTGAAAAGTTCTATCACAACCCATTTTTGAAAAAAGAAAGTATATATATAATAGGTCCAGCTTTTACCTTAAACCCAGCCCCAACCTAAAATAAAAAATCTCTGAAATTTAAAATGATTTTTCAAATCGTTATTGTCTGGACTAACAATACAACTTAAAGATGGGGTGAATAGACTGTTTTCGAACTTTGATGATCTTTTGTGGAAATTAGCTAATCGCTAAATAAAGATTAGCTCAACCTAATGTTTAGGTAAGTACTAACTAGCTGTATGCCAATGTATGTAAAAAAGATGTAAATAGTGAAACACAGAGTTATAGTGGTTCGGCTTTATCCATGAGCCTACGTCCACTCTTCAGACTAACAGCTTCAAGATGGGCTGGATTCTACTAACAATTTGCTTGGAAAGTTACAAATGGCTAGCATCAATCTTTTACATGATAGATCCCACTATCTAGGCTCAACTACTGCTCTTACACTTGTATACTTAATCCTCGACATAATTGCCAAACAGCATGAATATCAAAATAGTACGACAGAGAGCTTATAAGTAAGAACAACAATACGTAAGCTACTTGATCTTATATATATGGTGTGCACTCTCTTGGTTCCTCATGGTCTTCTCTTTTATACTCTTCCTCAATCTAACCATTGAATATGAATTAGAGAAGCAGATGATTATTAGAGAGTTTCTGTTGAGCTAATGTCCAGGGAAAGCACTGTCCATGCAGTTTCTTTCCTTGAATTTTTGCAAGCTAACCAAAAATAGCAACTACTACTGTCTTCTCACCATAGTCTCTGACTAACTTGTCAAATAACCTAGCTACTATGCTACATGCTTTATCTTGATAATGCTAATGTGCGAATATAGGTCTTTCAATAGCTACTTAGCTAACCCAATGGATATTGTCATGCCCTGAACCCCGGGCAAGCACACATCCCTCGACGGTCGACTAAAATGCGACGTTCCCAAGACGCGTGGCCAACCCAATCGATTCTATGCATATGCGGAAGCGGATAAAATAATCTCTAGACAACAATCAACATGGAATAGAAAAGCAGTACAACCAATTTAAACAAAACACACTTTATAAACATATTAGGTTTATACACAAGTCTATGTCCAAAAGAAAACCCTAGGCCACCTACGCTCTAGACCCTTCAACCTCAGGCTCTAGATTCTCTACACTAGGAACCTGAAAATGTTAAACCACGATGAGATGAGACAATGTCTCAGCGAGTCTACACCCTAAACCTCGATTAGGAAGATAATTCACCTAGAGGTAGCCTAAGAACACATCAAATAAGACTTACTTCGCCTCAGCACCTCCCTGCACATTAGTATAGTTCATATACATATGCATATAGCAAACATATTTAACAACTAGAACATTGTACATCAATCATCAAATATTCACAGGGGTCCCGATTATAAGGTCAAATGTTATGACACGTCCCATTCCGTGCCACACAATTTTGTCCCATAATCAGGCGCGGCTATCTCAATCATTCACATGTGTCCCAGTTATTTTGACCCATCAGTCATATCCAACTCAACAGTCGGCAGTCATCCGACATAACTGGGCATCATCTCGCTTCATCGGGCATGGCAATGTCTACATCTAGACGGCATTCCCAAAGGAGCATCGGCCTAGCCTCCACTGCGACTGACATTCGTTGATGTGGGGCATTTTAGAAGGAGCATCGCCCGCCGTAAACGCATCATGACCGGTTTCGATAGCAATCACATGCACATCCATGTTCAGCCAGGAATATTGTGCTTTGCACTCAAATACTTTAATTTCAAATAATGGACTTGGCATATTTTCTTCATATTAAAAACACCCAGTAAAATAATTGTGCGTGAACACACAGTTAATCAATCCACAAAGCGTGACACTCTCTCTTTTAAAAATATCACGATTTTATATAGTACTTAAAATACTTTTTGGCGTCAAAAACCGACACTAGGTATTTTTCTAATTAAATATCAAAAGTCAATATTTTCGAAATAATAAATCAAAATCACCACTCAACATTCAATTGCATGATTTAGCAGTCAATTGCACAAACCAACACTACCACGACGATCAACACGAAATTTCAACAACCGACTATCCTAGTATAATTTCCGCTAATTAATAAATAATTGAATAAATTACATTTAATTAAATAAATTGCAAAATATTTAAGTTAAAGCACTCAATTAAATTAACCTAAGCTAGCCGAGCTAATTAATTGAACTAACTAATCTAATCTAACCAACCTAGCTAATCTAATCTAATAGGCTAGCTACAACTAATTAAATTACCTAAATCACCTAACTAACCATGCTAGCTAAATTAGCCTGGGAACTAACTACTCTAACCACCTAGTCACACTAACTAGCTAGTTAGACTAACTAAGGATTACATTAATCCTTAATTAGTCTGACTAATCCACCCTAAGCATAATTAGCCTCCTAATTAGAGTTTAGGAGGTAAACTCACCGGTTTAGCGTGAAAACCGGTTCATGGCAACGGCGGCGTGACAGCGACCGCAACTCAGGTCTACAGCAACATCAAAGGAGGCTTGGGCCGAGTTGAAAAACGGCCCACAAGACTCGACAAAAGACTGGAAATTTGATTCTGCCCTTGCTCGATTCTAGAGCTACTAGTCAACTCGGCTTAGGGGCTAGTGGCAAAGCTAACAAGCTAGATAGGCGATGCCGGAGGGTGGTTGAGGTCGGCGGTGAAGCTGGGTGGGTTGGCCGGTGGAATAGGACGCTGGAATGCTGGGGTGGGATAGTGAAACGAACGTGGGACGTGCGTGAAAGTGAACTGGCGTGAAGAGGTTCGATGGATGATAAAGTGGAGGGGTGCAACGACCAGGAGAAAGAGAAGCGGGTTGGTGGAGTGTGAGCTGTTCGGTTGGTGGTGGGAGTGCGTGAGCTGCAGGCGATGATGGCAGGGGGAGAGTGGGCTGGTGAAGTTGCGTGAGGTGAGTGGGGGAAATGATCGTGAATGAGGGAAATGAAAAGGAGGCAGAAGTCGCAAAAGGGGGATTAGCAGTCTGGCATGCGTGAGAAGTTGAAGAGAGGGGGGTAGAAAGTCAAGCAACAAATATCTTAATTTTTTTTTTTTTGGTGAAGGTAAGAGGTATATTAAACTAAAACCAAAAGCTTTACAGCTATATAGTAAGGATTTGACACCAAAACTTGCCCTAAAAAAGACAACAAGTCAACTCGAGAGGAAGGGTGCCAAAAAGGAAAACACACCCAACAAGGCAGAAACAGCCAAACAAGCCGCAACCAAAAGAAGGCCAAACAATAGCAACCCCCAAAGAAGAAGGGAACCATAAAAGGCCACAGCAGTGGCAACCAAAAAACTGACCGCAAAGGCAGCAGCTAGCTAAGGAACGGCAAAATAAGGAAAGGCTCCTAAGCAAGGAGAGAGCACAAAAGAAGGAAGCCGCAACCAACAGCGAGCACGAACAACTTGCAGAAGACGCATAGCCCCCTGCCAAGGCCCACCGCCAAGCAACAGCACCAGATTAACGAAGTACAACACAACCCCTCGCCAAGTCACAACAGCATCAACAACCACCATATGCAGCAACCAACGTCCAACGCTACAACCAAAAAGCTAGCCTACCAGCCACCACCCACACCAAATAACAGCAGGTTCGGCTTGGTCACAACATCTATAGAAATTGACCTTATGAAGCAAGCGTAGGCACAGGAGAGAAAATGGAAGGGTCTAACCCCCATCAACGCTAAAATCTCCGATTTCTATAAGTGTCATCGATGTTGTTATACATCAAGGCTTTATCATTAACGATTTTGATAAGATGATTCTTCAGGGCCAGGATTGCCAACATCTCCTCCTTAAAGAGGATGTTGTTCCTCTTTTTCCAAATCAAATGGCATAAGCCTCCAAAGGAAAACCTAGCCATGGACTGATGGAATTCTTTGCCAGAGATGAACTTCATTGCCCATTGGAGGTTATCCTTTCACAAGCTGTTCCTCCAAGGAAGATTGCATCTTGCAGCCCAGAAATAAGCCAGAATAGCAGTGATGCGGCAACCAAAGAAAAGGTGGTTAATCGAGTCAGGTCTGGACTTGCAAAAAACACAATCCACGTTATCAATTCTACCATAGGCGAGTAACAAATCCTGGGTGGGCAGGCGATTTTTAACCATAAACCAAAGGTTAAATTGGTACCTTGGCATAATGGAATTGCTCCAAATAAACGCAACACGGGGCACTCTGGCCTTCTTCATTCTGATGGTCTCCCAAGTAGAGGCAACCGAAAATAAGCCTGAAGTGTTCTCTAGCCAGTGAAAACGGTCCGAGCACTGGGAAAGTATAGGTAGGAATTGCTCCCAAGACTCTAGCTCAACCTTAAGCACCTGTTTGGATGGTGAGAAAAGATCCAACACCCTTGCTTGCCTGGAGATCCCTGATCTATAGATAAACGCATCCGGGAACCATAAGCTAACGGAGCCTCTAGGATGCCAGTGGTCAAACCATAGAGATACTGCCTGGCCATCCCCAATTGTCCACCGAAAAAACTGCCCAAAATCCATCCTAAGCTGAAGAATCTTCTTCTAAGCCCACGAGTAAAGAGTCGGCTTCTTGGCTATCCAAAAATTCTTCCTTTTTAAAAAGGTAGAATTGATCCATTTACACTATAGGAATTCTTTATCAGAGAACATGATCCATATGTGCTTAAGCATGGCTGTAGTATAGCAATCCCGTAGCCTGCGAATTCCAAGACCACCCTCCTTTTTCAGGAGACACACATCCTAACAAGCTACTTTAGCACCTCCTCTCCCAAGGACCAGCCCTCTCCACAAAAAATGTCTCAAAATTTGTTCAATACAATCCAAAACGATTCTAGGTAGGATGAAAACACTGGCCCAGTAGGCTTGAATAGCGTGGAGGACTGACCTGATGAGTTGCAACCTACCGGCAAAGGATAAGAAGCACTGTGCCCACGATTGCACTCTAGAGGTGATGCGACTGACGAGAGAGCAACAATATGCTTTTCCAAGCCGTGAGGAGATGATGGGAACCCATGGGTAACGAACCGGCAAGCTCCTAATCTGGAACCCCAAGGCTAAAGCAATTTGGTTCCGAGATAAATCAGTCCCTCCAACGAGGAAAACCTCGCTTTTCTCTTTGTTTGGCCTCAGCCCGCTCCAATCTGAGAAGGTGTCAAGGCCTTCCTTGAGGAGAGAAACTAACGCCACGTCCGCTTTGCAAAATAGGAATACATCATCAACAAAGAAAATGTGTGATAAATACGAACCTTTGCATCTCTAGTAATATTTGAACTTCGACTGCCTAGAGTGAAAGAGTAGTAACCCTAAGAAAACCTCCATCACCAAAGTAAAAAGATAAGGAGAAATCGGATCCCCTTGTCGCAAGCCACGACCACTCGGAAAGAAGTCGTGAAGTTCCCCATTTAAGGCTATGGAGAATTTAGGAGTACGCACACATACCATTATAAGCCGGGTGAGATGATCAAGAAAACCAAAGGCAAGGAGGACAAGCTCCAAGAAGTCCCAAATGACGGTATCATAAGCCTTTTGGAGGTCCACTTTGACTGCACACTTGGGCGAATACGAGTCAAGGTGGAATCCGCTAAACAGTTCTTGGGCCAAGAGGATGCTGTCCTTAATCCACTAGCCTTTGATGAAAGCACTTTGAGGAGGACTAATGACGGTTTGAAGAACAGCTGCCACTCTATTAGCCAACACCTTGGTGATGCATTTATAAATCGTATTGCAATAGGCTATGGGTCTATAGTCCAAAAACGTCGATGCATTGGGATGCTTTGGGACCTGTCGCAACCTAAATTTCAAGTGCACCACCTAAAGTTTAGGCTAATAGACTACTAAGTCTAGACTTAGCTCGGGCTCTCCCAAGCCCATACCAATTTGGGACTTAGGTTTCTGTTTTTTAACATGCAAATGAATTTTATCTAGGACTCGCTACGAATCAGTTTATGATAGATTGATTAGACACCTAAGTAAAATAATGAGGGAATTATTTTACTCCTATGAACCAAAGACTTTAGGTACGGGACTTGGTTACACTAGATTTCTCTAATAACCTTTCGGTACCATTTCTTTTTATTTTCAAAAATGTTTTTGCAGGCAGTTTGGATTTATTTTAACTTAAATTATTATCATGCAATGGGGTGATCAACAGGTGCTCAATCATTATTAAACACTCAATGAATCAAACAAATTGTATCAAAAGAACTAAATGCACAAAGCAAACAATTTTTTTTTATTTTCTTTTATCTCGAAATTAAAGCATGCACTTTAACTACATAACCTAATTTTACTAACAAGCTATTTCTAATTTAATGAACCTAACGTGCAAACTATTTGACATGTACCTAATATTTTTGGTATTTTATTTAAATTCATAATAAAAAGAAAACTTATTAAATTATCTAAAATGAATAACTTTCTAATATGTTTAGGGATTAGTTTGATTTAAACCCTATCCTATCTTAGAAAACTATTTTTTTAAGAAAAAAGAAATTATTAAAATGTACAAACATTATCTAAGACATAAAAAAATCAATCCTAATCTATTCCAAAAATTATCTAAAAGTACAATCCTAAAATGCAATCTTAATTTACGAAACTAACATATCCCGATGCAAGATTTGATTTTTTTTTTTTTATGCTTTTTAGTGTTTTGTCAAGACAAGTAATTATCAGATAAACAATATATCTAAGCAATCAAGACATTCATCAAATGAAGGATTAAAATAACCGAAAAGATCATCCGTAGTCTCATGGATTAAATTAACGATTATTTTAATCCTAAATAGCACAACATATGAGAAAGTTCAAAATAATTAACAATTTGATCCGAAGTCTTACGGGTCAAATTAATAATTATAATGATTTAACAACCGAAACACTATAAAAATGCCCAAAAAATTAATATAATTAAAAAATGATCCGACGTCTTACAGATCAAATTAATAATTATAATAATTTTGGGCAAAACCCTGCGGATAATGTCTACAATATTCAAATAATTAACATCAACATACCATGCTCCAATAATAACGAAACTTTAAAAATAATAAAATAAATGAAAATAAAATAAAAATAAACTACCTAAGGGACTCAACACGACAGGCTTCAGTGTGATGGTGCTACTGGTGGAGCAGCGATGACGCAAGCACTTGGGCGGAGGGAGGCGTTAGCAGCAAGTGCCGGCGACGGATGAAGGCACAGTGTCGCGACTTACCCCTTGAGGGGAGGGAACAGGTTTAGGAATATTGCCTAAAGGACGAACGTAAGACCCATGTTTAGGCACGAGCTCTCCCAAGCCCATACCACACGTGACATTGGGATATCTTTAGGAATTTTGCAAAAAATGAGTCGCCACTAGCCTATTGGGGTTGGCTAGAAACCAAGTGAGACATGGGTATACCTCGCTTCCTACCAACCAGAGAATTTAGGGTCGGGAATTTGATTATATTAAGTGACCAATTAATGCCCTTTTGGTACATAATCTTGTTCATTTTAAGAGAAAAGTATTTTTGTCAAGGGATTTGGATTGATTTCACACCTATCCACTAACATGTGAGGTGATCATGCGGGTGCGCAATCATTAAAGTAACAATCATAGCTACAAAGATCCTAATTGCTGTAAAATTAAACACGTGCAATTAAACATAATTAAATATGCAAATTAAACATACGATATAATAAGAATACGAGTAAGAAAAAAACCTAATTATGCTACGAAGGCAAGATATGACAATTCATAACCAAACCCCATCGTTTTTTAGATTTTTTTAATTTTTTTAATTTTTTTTTTGAAAAATAATACCGAGTTCGACTTGGTCGGCGCAAGTCGAGTCCGGTCTTCGATCAGACCCGGGTTCGGTTTGGCAGGCCCAAGTGGGCCTAAAGCTTGGGCCCAGCCCAAGAGGTCCCCCTCCTCTCTTTTTAAAACAAACCGGGCTCACAAGTCCACATTACACCAGCCTAAGGCCACAAGCCCAAAAGCCCAAAAGTCATATGGCCCGTCGTGATAGGCCCAAACAAATGAAAACCCTACCCGAGAATTGTACCCGGCCCAGCTCGCGTGACCCAGATTTTGGAACCCTCGAGCTCGGTGACCTGCGGCGTCGAAGGGATTAGTTGGGACTTCGACGGTGGCAATGCAGCAGACGGCGCGACATGATGGATAGCGACTAGGGTTCCAAGTGGCAAAAACAACGGTGACAAGCGATTGCAAAGACAAGCGGAGGTGCGACGTTGTGGGTTGCAAGCGTCGGCTTTCGGACGGCAGCGGTGGCGCGGCGAGGGGGCTTAGATTGTTGGCGTCGTAGTAGCGGCGGCGGTGTGAGCTTGCGGGTGAGGAGGAACTCTGTCGGCTGGCAGGACAGCGACCGACTTGGGTGGAGCGGTAATGGTGCGAGGAGGCTCAAACAGCATCGAGCAAGAGGGGGTTTGGCCAAGGGACGACGTCTAGTGGCAGAACGGTAGTGGCGGGCGACGGCAGGGAAGCAACACAACGGTGGTTGACGACGGTGCTAGAGGCCCCTCTTCTCCTCCTCTGCTCCTCCCTACGCTATGTTTTCCCTCTTGCTTCAAGTCTGGGTTTCGGGGAAGATGACAGTGACTAGCATCGATTGGGTGGCTCATCGACAACGGTGGCAGTGGCTCGGAGGCTCCTTCTCCTCCGTTTCCTCTACTGTGCCTGCTTTCTTTTCTCTCTATTTTCTGTTCTCATTCTGTCCCCCTCCTCCTGTCTCTGCTACCCCCATCTTCCTCTTTTCATGCGATGATGGGCAAAGGAGGAAGGGCTGGAGCGCGGGCCAGGCCAAAAGGAGAGGGAAGTTGGGCCACACGTGGGCTAGAAGGGAATGGTTTGGGTCGCGACAGAAAAAGAGAGGCAGGCGAGGGTCGAGCTAAGGCTGGATCCAACCCGACTCGCCCCCTAAGCATTTTTTTCATTTTTTTTCTATTTTTTCTATTTTTTGTTGTTTTGCTGTTTTCTTTTTCTTTTTTTAGCGATTAATTCCAAACTTTTAATGCTATTAAGTCTTAAGTAAAATGGCGAAATTTATGTGTCAACACATAGCAGCAAGGGCGAGCGTCGGCAACAGGCACAGCAGCAACGGTGAGGACATCGGACCAAGATGCTGCTAGTTGCAAGCGTCGGGGCAATGTTCAGTGGCAAACAGAGATGCTCAAGCGAAGGGCGGCAAGCATCAGGCGCCAGATCGCAGAGGCAGCTGCTGCAGGCAGCAACGGAGTTGCTTTTGTGGTGCAGCAACGTTGGCAATGTGGGTTTGCCGAAAGGAGGGAGGCAAGGGCATTGCCTGGGTGGAGCTCGGTAAAGGCGTGGCCGCAAGAGTGTCAGGTCGTCGCGAGTAATTGACGGGTTGTGGGTTGGCAAGGACTGCAAGCGAGGTGGACGGGCGTCGACCGGCTCAAGATCATGGACCAGTGAATAGTAGGCGCGAGTGAAGCACGACAGAGAAGGGCATTGGGCGTTGGTGCAGGTTGCTACAATGGTCGGCAGCAGTGGTGCTTGTGTAAGTGCGCAGCAATGGGCAGCAGCGAACGCCGGTAGGGAAGTTCTGCTAGTGCTCTAGCAAAGGTGAGCAACAGTGGTGCAGTGTCCAGAAGTGGGCGGTTGTGGCTTTAGATGCTGGCTCACAGGCGGAGGTGCAGCCAGCAACAGACATTAGCGTTGGTACAGTGACAATAGCCAATGTCGGGTGGAGACTAGCGACGAGTGAGCAGGGCTCCGGCACGGTGGCGAGTTGCTAGGTGATGGTTTGCTGTAGTCATCGCTAGTGGTGCTCGGGTGGAGGGTGAGTAGAGGTAAGGTGCAACAGCAGCGACGAGGGGTTGCTACGTCGGCAACAAGGCACAATGACGATGCTCTCAGTGGCATAGCAACAAGTGGGCTAAGGCGTCAAGTGCTCAGAGCTCACCAAAAGGAGGACGGCAGCGGGCGGCTGTTGCCGAGCGAAGCGACCAACAACGAAGCGCAAAAGCCCCACTGAAGAAGACAACCCTCTTTTTTGCTTTTTTTTTTTTTTTATATACTTATTTTCCTCTTTCCCACGTCCACTCTCTCCTCTTCTTTCTATACTTTGCTAGCTGCTTTTGTTTTTCTCTGCAGCTTGTCAGAGAGGAAGAGACAAGACCTCTCTTGGACGACAAAGGGGGTGTTTCCTCTCTTCTTTTTTCTTTCTCACTTTCATGAATTCTCTTATGTTTGCTCTTTTCATGAATTTTTTTGCGAATTCTCCCCCCCCCCATTGCACAAGAAAAGCCCCCCTTTTTATATGGAACGAAATTGAGCCCACATATGGAAGAAGCAAAACTTCCTTCTTCTTTTCAATTGCATCTCGTGCGACCAAGGCGTAATCTTCATGATTTTATTTCATTTTCCTTCCTTTGTTCACGCCCATCGACAATTGAAAGATCTAATGTTTCTTTTATTATGTCGATAATGCATATTACCTGAAGATTAATGCCAAATATATATCCCATCTAAAATATTCCATCGAAACCTTCCAATTTTCAACAAAATATACCTCTCGATATATACCGTTTGAATATAAAATATTTATTGAATATATCAAATGCGCCTAAAATTATATGCTATGCAATTTTATTTTATTTTTTGGGGGTAAAAATTAACCCATTTTTCCATTTTTTATGCAAAAATTTAGGTGTCAATAGGACCAAAATTAGAATGGTGTTGTTTATCTCCCACAATAATCTCCTAGAGCTAAAAAAAGTCTTTAACCGCTAAAAGGACCGACGGGCCGACAACCTCCCAATTAAGTTTGAAAAATTCTACGTTAAAACCATGAGGCCCAGGAGCCTTTCCTTGCGATAAGGAGAACAAGGTAGCACGAATCTCCTCATCCAAGACAGGTCTAGAAAGAATTCTTACTTGCTCTCCATTCAACGGCTGATGAATGACCGCCTGGATTCCCTGGATCGACGACCTCACCAGAAGCTCACGCAATGCCAAGAGGTCCTGGAAATAAGTCACAAATAGCTACTGCACCATAGGTGGAGCCATGACTAAAGTACCATCAATGTCCTTGACTAAAAGAACCCTATTCCTCAGCTGTCTGCTATTGACAAAATGATGAAAGAATTTGTATTACGATCCTTCTTCTAGCCATTTGACTATGGATTTTTGTTTATAAAAGGATTCCTCTTGAGTGCGCAGATCTAAGAAGACCCTTCACTGAGTCAATTCCAGCTTTGCCAATGAAACGCTAGCTGGATCCTGCTGGAGGCCAACCCAAGTGGCCTGAAGAGCTTGCCTCGCTTTAGTTGTCCTAGAAGAAATATTAGAAAAGGAGTCCCTGTTCAACCACTTGAGGAGGCCCTTGAGGACCTTCAACTTGCAAACTAGTCTATACATCGGGGCACTTGCCCCCGGATTCGCCCAAACGTGGGCAACAATGGAACTAAAAGCCAAATGTTTGGTCCAAAAATCAAAATACTTAAACGGCTTCCTCCAATGAGTAGGATTCAAAATCCTGATAACCATAGGGGTGTGGTCCAAGATGCCAGGCTCTAGAAAGGAAGCTTCAAGAATGAAAAATCCTGGCTCCACCTAGAATTCACAAGGACTTTGTCAATCTTTCTCTACTTTCGAGAGGAGCTAGAAGACATTACCCAAGTGAATCAGAAGCCCACATACCTCAAATCAACAAGATCAGTCTGATTCAAACACTAACTAAACTCATCAAATAAGGAATCCACACAGTAGAGCCACCAATTCGGTCAGACGAATCTTTAATAGTATTGAAATCTCTCGCAACTAGCCAAGTTGAGTCCTGCAATGAGGAGCTCAACCTTCCTCCTAAAGAGTGCACCTGAAGATGAAGGTGTGCTCCCCATAAACCACTGAGACACAGTATTCTCGTCCCGAAGTAACACATCTCAATCTCCCATGAATTGCCTGAGCAGAGACCTCAAAGGCATCAAAATTAACCAAGGAATAGTCCCACCCAACCCGAATCCTCCCTCTGGGAGAGTGTTTGTAGTTAGCCCTCCAACTCCATCTTCATTGAAGCTACTAATCTGACTTGCGTCAAATTCATCTAGCTCATCTTTGGAGCTCGAGGTCGAAGAAGGGGAAGAGGAGCCTTCCTTGCTGATGACAGCTGAAGGAGGAGAAGGAATCCCACCAACCATTGAAAGCTCTTTCTTTTCCTGTTGTGAAGAACAAGTCGATATAGCACTTCTATCCTTTGCAACAGGCTCCCTCAACTTCATGATCTGTGAAGCCACCCTTGGTAATTCAGCCTACTGATTCTTCTCCAAAGGCTGTTGCTTTTTCCTTCCCCCGACCTAAACCCATTCAAGCGCTAAGGTCCCTAGGTCAGTAGTAGGTGCAGGGGTAGGGGCAAGAGCCTTCTCATGGCCAACTAGACTTCCTTCCGCTGGGATCGACTAAGGGCTCTTCTCTAAATTAGTGCTGGTTGGGTTGGCACACCTGTGTTCGAACGTACCACAGCTTGGGCACAAAAGTGGTTGTCATTCGTATTCAATAGACATAGTCCAAGCTTCACCCTTTAGGACAAGGTCTACAGAGTTGCATCGGGGATGAGAGGCTGATATCTCAACACACTCTAGAATATGAGATCTTCTTCATCTGTTCAATATGGAGGTCAACAAACAAAGGTTTACCCACCACACTCACAAGGGCACTAATCCCAGGTGCTGACCAAAAAGCATAAGGAATGTTCTTGAGCCTTATCCAAACAGGCACTAAGGTTTGGTTGTCCGTCTTGAGCTCCAACAGCGGATGCCATTACTGGAGAATCAACAGGACTCTCGCTATCGTAAGCAGTCCCACATCGAGTATCTTCTTTTAGAACTCTCGGTCAGGGATATGGAAGAAGTACAACCCTTGATCATTGGCCATCACCTCAGCCAAGTTCTGTCCCCACGCATACTTCGGGGCATTTTCAGTCATCTTGAATGGGAGCTTCTTCCCCACATAATAGCCCACAAGACACTCATGCCACTTTGGGTCAGTGACCTCCAAGATCTCCTTTCACAAGGTAACAACAGGTTTATTATCCACTAAGGTAGGTGGCACATAGGTTAAATCATAACCCTTAGTGGCTAGCTTAGCAACACTAACCCATAAGTGTGCTAAAGGAGGTTTCGAGCCCCTCCCATACTAGTTTTTGGATTGAGCCTTATTGGCAAAGGGTCTCGCTTGGCTACGCCTGCGTCTACCATCCAAGACAGGTGGAGCCTTGTTCGAATCCAATTGGGCTACCAAATTGTCGAACATATGAGCTTCGAGGGATCCTGTATTTCGACCAGCCCCTGGAGACGAGGGCTTATGAGAGGAGGAGGGAGAAAGCCTTAGGAGGCTTCGCCCCCATGATCCTTTCGCTGTCTTGTGGGCCTTATCACCTAAGCTAGAGGCCGCCACGGAGGACGAAGCCATCGAACCAAAAATCACAACGGGAAGAAACCCCAAACCCTAGAGTATAAGGACCATCGCAGCCGAAGAAAGGCTTACCAGCTTAATTGCTTCGGAGGGTTTGGAACACAAGGGAAGGTGTGCCCAGACACAAAAAACTAGCGCCAATTGCCAGTCCAAGTTGCTCGAGAGAAACTCCGCACCAACATACTGCAACAGTAGCAAAATCTCCTCTAGAGAGGAAACTGTGAACACTACATCGGGGAGGTGCTTTTGGTTTTCTAGCAACAAATATCTTAATTCCTCATTTCTTGGTCCCAAAAGTCTCCATGCCAATCTCTTGGTCCCCGATTTACTTTCTTGCACATAAATTCCTACAAATAACTAATTTGGATAGCAAGATAGCAAATTTCCTCTCTCATCCGAATTTCTTTTATTTTCCGAATTGTCCGAAATTGATTTTCCGTAAAAATTCCGGGCTTGCCGAAAATTCTTCAAAGGACGAGTCAACGTCTCAAAAATAAATCGAGACACACTAGAACTTTCGATTCCTGAAACTAGGTTCAATTTCATGGTTAATTTCAATTAGACGCAATTTTAGTGTGACTTAACCTACCAGGTAGCTTTTAGGAATTTTTAGCGCGTTTCACATGTTGTCGATTATTTTTTATTCACATTATGCATCTCTGACTCATAGACGACTCTCGGTTGTCGTGAAAATCTCAAGATTTCAATTACGGGTACTAGGTATAGAATCGACAGAACAATCGGCTTACTGCCGTTCGATGTGAATTTTGCAATTAGGTGAAATTACCCACAATTTAATTACATGCCTCTGTTGAATTGACCTATCTCCGATCTCTAATTGATTATAACGGTGTCATATTGACCACTGCTGATTAGCACGGTTAAGTAGTCGATCTCTGATCGAATTCTCAAGTCTATCGCGTTTATATCCCTTAACGGCTTCACCTGGTAGATCAGTTATCTCGTGAGTGACCAACTCAGAGAAAAAGGACCATAGGCGCATCGATGAAATGCCCATTTCATTTAATCAAAACTTGGTCGAAAATTTATGATGTCACAAATATCATCCAATGTACTTGATTGTTACATCACCATCAACTTGATCTTTACAACTTCGACATAAATATTATTAGTAACTAATCTTTTAGGTTAACTAGTGTTGTTTGTCATAATAAGACATTTGTGAACTTCTTTCCAATGAATCATACCATGGATGTTGCACAATCCTTTAGTGCAAATATCTACATACAATATAATAAGTAACATACTAAGGATAGTTTGGGCATCATCAAAATCACTTGAAAATGTTCTCCAATAATTACATTTCCATTCTTTTCAAATGACAATCAAGTTAGTGCATATCATGGGCATGATGAGAGTGAAGATCAAAAATAACTTTTTATCCTCTCTGTAAAACTCGGGCCAATAGTCGTGAGTGATGACACTATATCCTCAAAATCTTGATCTAACTCCATTAGAATTTTCTTCATAGTGCAGCAATAGATCAACAAGTAAAACTAAATTGTATTTCAATAGTTTCCTGATAGAATCGGGAACCAAACTCTCATACAACACTTAAAAATAGTTCAACATTTTAGTTTATCCAAAATGAATTATTTCATGCGACACTCGATCTTATAAGCAGCGAATCTTGTAGAGTTAACTGATTTTTGGCCATTTTGGCTAGAGGCAACACGCATGCTCTTCCATTCCTATAGTGTGAACAAGACACTAGAATTTCATACTATTTTACTCGTGAAGACTAAAAGTCATTGATCGAAATTATTTAAAGAAATGAAAAGAAGCACATTCGATGATTCATATGATGATGAAGCTCTTGCAACGTGAGGTGCATTGCATAAATTTATTGCACGCAAGTTCCTTGCAAGAACGGTTTACCTAACCCTTTGACCTCTTTCGGGTTCAGTTGATTTGGAGAAAATCCCCCATCTGATTTGATCTGATTGACTCGATGGCTACATCCAATATGTAATGAACAATCGGCTCCTTTAAGAATAAAGAGCGCAACAAAGTATTAACATTAGTAATGCCAATAGTCATGACTTATGACAGCGATGGCTCGGCAACACTCGATCCGTAAATCAGTCTCTCCATTGAGGTAGAGAATGATCTCGTTGGTACACGATTTCCGCTACACCAGCATGTTTCAACACTTGACCAGTCACCCGCGGGCTTGTACGGCTTGAGCCGTGCCGCCAAGCGGAAACCAAGCTTGTAGCAATTGATGGGAGTTTTTATTTCACAAGTAGTGGCTCCGTTGGCCAATACATTGGCTAGGGTTAACAAGAAAAGCAAGCAACATTTCAAAGCTATAGTTGAAAATCGGATTTGTAATAACAAAATATTAAAAAAAAAAAAAAAAAAAAGATAGGGGGACAGAGAGACGAGGCAATCATGAAGAGTTGGTGGATATATGTATGTATATGTATGATGCATAAGGAAAAGTGTCAAAAATATCTTAAATCTATTGCATTAATATCAATATAGTCCAAAACTTTTTAATAGTGTCAATTTAGTTTGGTATTAATTCAGTCTTAAACATGTTAATTGTACCAATTTAATCCTAAACCTTTTGAGATAATGCCAATATAGTTCTAAACCTTTTGATTTTATACAAATTCAGTCCTTTTGGCTAATTTTGGTCGAATATTGTTGATGTGGACTCCGGCCGGCTTATATAACATCGCCAGCGTTGAGGTGGAAATTTTAATAATATTTTAATAATTTTTCAATTTTTATTATTTTTTCAGATTTTATTTCTTTCTTTTTTCTTTTCTTTTCCCTTTCTTTTTTTTTTCTCTCCTTCCTTTCTTCTTCCTTTATGCGGTGGCCGACCACTAGTCACAGGCAATTGCTAACCACCAACCATGGTTAGCCTCGCCTAGGCCAGGACAACCCCAACAATGGCTCCCTTGCCAAATCTAACAAGGCCGACCCTTGCCAAAGCCAGGACAACCTCATAGGGCATCATATTGGCTTAGGTGATGGAAGCCTTCGTGAGGGCTTAGCCTTGCCATGGCCAGGCAAGGCCAGCCTACCTAGCCATCGTTTGTGGCTGGCGGCTGACCATTGCCTAAAGGAAGAAGAAAGGAAGGAGAGAAAAAAAGAAAGGAAAAAAAAATCAGAAAACTAATAAAAAATTGAAAAATTATTATAAATTATCTATGTCAACGCTGACAGTGTCATGTAAGCCAACCAGCGTCTATGTCAACAATATCTAGTTAAATTAGCCAGAAGGACTAAATTGACACTAAGTCAAAAAGTTTAGGACTAAATTGGCACGATTAGATGGTTTAAAATTGAATTGAAACCAAGTCAAAAGATTTAGTACTAAATTGGCACCAATGAAATAGGTGTAGGACTTTTCTAACACTTTTCTCATTATGCGTACATAGGTACAATGGATAGGTGAGGGAACGGAAGAACTTTGCACTGAATAGTTTTAATTTAATGTTATATGTAATTATCGTTTCACCGAGTGAAAATCTTAAAGTATGGATGAAATTGATGGATTTTGAGAAAAAAAAAAAAAAAGGGGTTGTTTGTTGATTTTGAATAGAAATATAAATGCCTGTAAAAGTAAAAAAATTCAAATGTAGGTACTGGAAATCAAAGGTTGCAAGAATGGTAAAGGGTATGGGAAATTTAAAGCGTTGGAAAGATAAATTTGCAAGAACTTCAAAAGAGAATTTGCTGGAAGAAACCATAAAGAGTTGGTGCATGTATCTTTATATGTACATATAAGTAATTTAATATTAAGTTAGATTACAGTCGTTCCTTCCTCACCTCATATATGTATATATTAAGATATATGTATGATGATAGGTCAAGGAACGAAAGGACTTAGCATCGACTGCCTGAAAAGTTCTAATTTAGTGTTCTATATAAATATTAGGACAGGTTTGTTTCATAGAAAAGTCAAGATTTAAAATATAATTTTCAAAAATGATTGGTTCTATAGCTTTGAAAATACTCTATGAGGTATAACTCCCCTAGACAGTAAAGAATTACAGAAATCACCACGAGCCTGGGACTTGAAGAACCTAGACTTGAAAGAGCTTTTTTTGGGAAATCTAGGCCTTGGGTCAAAATCCTCGAAGAAACGATCGTCGTCATCATCCTTCTTCTCTTCAGAACGTGATTCAGACTCAGCCACAGGTGTTGCTAAGGGCTCTCCCTCTTTCTCCTTATCCACAAGAAGTTTCAGCCTTTCTTGGCTCGGATTGAACTGATTTCTTAGGGATGATCTCTTTGTCGTCAATCTCATCCTTTGAAACCTTGCTGATATCCTCCATCAGTAATTTTGACCGTCCTCCATTGGCAAACCCCTGAATTGCTTTTTCTATGGATTCAGCATCCAACAAAGTCAACATCAGAATTTCCGGAAAATTATCCAAAAAGTCATAAACCAATTACATATTTGTCAATTCAATTCTAAACATTTAATTTTGCCAATTTTGACTGGAAATCTCTATCATGGATACCGTCAGTGCCATGTAGAACTGCGGACAATGACATTAACAAATTTTAATTATATTTTAATATATTTTAATTTTTTATTGCTTTTCTGATTTTTTTTTCTTTTACTTCTTTTCGTTTTGCATGTGAATAGCCACTAGCCATGGCTTGCTAGATGGCCTCACCCGCCATAGGCGAGGCCCGATCGAGCAAGGGCAAGCCCCAGCAAGAGGATCCCTCGCCCAAGTGAGGCACTATGAGGGTCGACCAGTGAGGCTGGCCCTCACCCAGCCTAGAGCGGCCAAGGCAAGAGTCAACTAAATGACAGCCATGCCGGGCAAGGCCACCCTAGCCTAGGCAAGGGCCAGCCTCACCAAATCAAGCCTAGCCCAGGGCTAGCCCCGCCTAGGCCAAGGCAGCATTGCTCAAGCGAAGGTGACAGCTGACAAAGCCGCCTTGGCCTGGGCAAAGGTTGGCCCTCACGGAGGCTCACCTTTGCTCGGCTAGGCTTTGCCTATGGCGAGCAAGGCTAGCTGGCTGACCATGGCTAGTGGCCCGTGGCTAGTGGTTGGCTAGTGGTAAAAGGAAAAGAAGCAAGCAAAAAAGAAAAAAATGATAAAATTCAACCTATATTAAAATATTATTTAAAATTGTCTATGTCAGCGTTGGTCATATGTAGGGGTGTACAAAGAAACCAAGAACCGCTCGAACTGCTCAGAACCAAACCAGACTAAACCAGAATCGATGGTTCCCAAGAGAACTGATCCGGTTCTCGATTCTAATTTTTTGGAACTGATGGATATTGGTTCGGTTCCTGATTATAAGTGTGGAACTGCCCACCCCCCATATGGACCAAACCAGTAATATATAAATATAAATTTAATTTTAAGAAAAATTTCCAACCAAAATAATTAAGAAAAATGAAAACACTGAAATCCTTAATTTAAGGCTCAAGCCCCATTAACTGAGTGTTCATCTCATCTCACTCTCACTTCTCATAGGCCTCAATTCTCAAGCTCAACGCCCATCGACTCACGGTCTCGACTCTCAACTTTTAATATGAGTCCAATCCTTTTACTAATCTTATAATTAAGAATAGGGAAGTTCTTTATTTTATTTTTCTTTACTTTGGCTTGTTGGAAAATGTTGCACTAAGTGCATGAAGCTTGGTGGGACGGGTTCCATGGACCCATCAGGGAACTGGGCAGTCTGGTTCTCGGGTGGGTCCATGGAACCAGTAGGCGGTTCTTGATTCCAAATTTTTGGAACAGGTCCTTAATAGGCGATTCCTAGTTCTATGGTGAGAACTATCTACCCAGACCATGCTCACTCCTAGTCTTACATAGCATCGCTGGCATTTACGTTAGCGATTTCTTGCCAAAATTGGCCAATGGACTCAATTGGCAATAAGTGAAAAGACTCAAGATTAAATTTGACAAAATTAAAAAATTTAGGATTAAATTAGCAAAAGTGCAAAAGGTTTAGGACTTTTTGGACATTTTTCCCTTAGAATTTTCAATAAGTGTAAAATCGGAATCTTTGGGACACCATAGTCGTAACTTAGGATATGTTTGGACTCTCGATCTTACACCTAAGCACAAATTGTCACACCAACAACACTTCTCAAGATATTACAATTTCAGTATGGTCAATAAGACAATTGACAAATGTAAAGCTTTCTTTGTATTTGGATTTTTGCACTATGGAACTCTCTTTCTCCAGCATCTTGTTGATCTCATTTTATACTCCTCAGCATCCAATCTACCCGTTGGACAATCTTCATGAGGACCATTCTTCAAGTTGACCATTGGACGATTGTCGAGCAATTCAATTTAGCCATTGAAGTCAATAAATCGGAGTCTCATATATTTTGTTGCTCATATAATAAAATCTTTGGTTTCCAAAAATAGAGTTGCTCGATTATGAAAAGTAACTTGTCTTTGTGATGATTGTCAATCAACCAAAAATATTACATGTAATTGATATCTTATGCATAGATAATCTTTGAGATTGGTGGTCAATCACTTTCTTCCAAAATATGAATCCATACTTGATCATAAGCTGTCAAAAGGTGAGATAACTTATCTCAGAATGTTATCCTCAAAGCACGTAACAAGGCTATTATCCTTATATTGGCAATTCCTGGTTATATCTGGCTTTTCGGTTATATCAAACTTTCACTTATATGAGGCTTCTAGTGGTAACAAAATTTGATTATATTGAGTTTCCTCGTTATATCCAATTGCATCTCGTTAGGTACTTTGAGTATGATGGTGGTGTAGATCTTGTAAAATATTCACCTCGGTACCTCTAAATCTTTTTGAACTGCCTATTCTTCTAGACTTGTTCATATCAGTTGTTCCAACTATTTCGAATCTTTTCATTTTGCACATCCAAGTTCCTTTTACATCAATATTACTCTAGGCATAAACAACCTTTGCATATATTAAGCTCGTAAGGAATCACGGATTGTTTTGTCAACTTCAAAAAATAATAGGAGGTTTTCTCAATAGAAACTACCCGTGTATCCTTTTACATAAACACAATAGGCCTCTTTTATTTGAATTATATGATGCGTGAAATTGTTAACATTAGATTGTTTTCACAACAAATAGCCTATAATAATTCTATATTGAGAAGGTTATGTTCTGAGATGTCACATGGAAAGATCAAGGTTCCCAATACACATGTCCTGCACATCCTAAAGTCACATACTTCTCTATTTTGGATAGAGATGTTTTGCCAAGCACGGCTTGGCTTGAGCAACCAATGGCTCGGCGAGGGACAAGTCATCCTTTGACTCTTTAAGATTGATGCTCGAATCATTAGCGAGTGGACTCCAGTTAAAACCCTGGATTAGCCTAGCAAGAAGCATCACTGTCATCGTTGTCCCAAGCTGCGTGGCAATGCACCCGCGCCGGCCCATGCTGAAGGAAATGAATCGCAGGTCGGGCTCTGCGAGCAAGACTTCCTCGGTGTCACTTGTGATATGCCGCTCAGGCTTGAACTTGAGGGGTTCGTCCCACACTTTAGGGCTTCTGCCAAGACCCATCCGGCTAATGAGGATGTGGCTTCCCTTGGGGATACGGTAGCCGGCCATGACCGCATCCGACAGGGCGACGTGCGGGACATTGAAGGGTGCGATTGGGTGGAGCCTAAAGGCCTCCCTAGCACATGCTTTGATGTAGTTGAGCTGGAGGATATCGGACTCTTGGACTAATCTCTCCTTTCCCACAACCCTATCTATTTCTTCTTTGGCTTTCTTAAGGAGTTCAGGCCGATTTATCATCTCCGCCATTGCCCATTCCACTGCGTTTGATGGATTGTCCACCGCGGCCATCATAATTTCCTACACATGTCAAGATGCACAAAAACGTCTGCATCTTAAGTTAACTTGAAATCTAATTTATAACCACAATATACAAATTAAAGTAAAGTTAAATATGTACGGATTATAGGAAAATCTTCCTAAGGATCTTGTGGGACAGTTTAACGACACTGACTTTAGGACGCCAAGATATTGAATTCATACCTTATAGGTAATTTTATATATAGAGAGGTAAGTCTTTCTTTAGGATTTTTTGGGGGTTGACTTCACACATAATAGGTAATTTTCTATATAGGGAGGGAAGTCTTTCTTTAGGATATTTTAAGGGTAGTTGTAAGGCTCTATTCGTACAATTTTAGTGACAAAGTCGTCTTAACCAAATATATAACCTCCTATAGTTTGCTAAGAAAGAATAATTTTCTCACCGTAGCCTGTGCTTTGACTTCATGAGGCGTTAGCAATGGTTTCCCTTGTGAGTCTTTAAGCATAACAAGAACATCCAACAAGTCTTGAGGCTCTGTTCTATTGCTCTGCAAACTCGAATCGTCCCTCCGTCGTTTGATTCTGTCCTTTATTATGGGCTCATGCAACCTCTGAAAAGTCCTCGTGCAATCTTTCACTACCTTCTCATGCCCATCAAGGTCAAGCCCCACCAGGAATGGGAAGTAATCCGAAACACAGAATGCATAGAGATAATTTAGCGCATTGAATAGTGCGTCCACATGTTGTTCTTCATCAATGGTTGATCCTCCATCTTTCCTTCCTTTGCCAAAATACCTCTTGTTGAACACCAACCTTCTTATCATATTCCCACAGAAGTGCCTTGTTGTATGCCTCAAGTTCACCTGCCCTAGGCTTTTGCATTGGTTGAAGACATGCTTCACTAGGTTGTCGGCCTCCTCGGCCCTCTTGTTGTGGAGCCACTTGTGTCGCGCCGGGCATATTATCTCTGACGTTAAGACCCGCCTCATCTTCTTCCACTGCTCCCCATAGGGAGAGATGACGGCTGTCACGTAGCCACCACTGAACGCTCGTGCCGCCATCGAGACAGGCCTCGACGCAAACGTGGCATCTTGCTTCTTGAGGAACTCCTGGGCGATCTTAGGGTCGGTTACGGTAATGACGTGCGTATTCCCTATGCGGAAGCATGCGATGCCGGTGTCCATCTCCTCCATCCAACGAAGGATCCACCGGGCAGTGGGCTTTTTGCAGACCATGTGTGGGGCGCAGCCGACCACTGGCCACGGGGCGGGCCCTGGAGGGAGTGGGAGCGGCTCGGATTTTCCTTTGCCGCTTTTGCACCAAAATTGTTTGATAATAGTGCATAAGATGACTAGTGCCATGAGAAGTAAGGCATAGGACAAGGTGGCAAAACTCGTCATCATGGCGGCAGTCAGAGTACCGTCGACACGCTGGCTAGTCTTGGCCTATGGAGGTTTAAAAGACTAGGATTTTGGGAAAACGAAGAAGATATGATAGGTGTACACGAACTCACACATATATATAGATGTGGCTATATGGGGAAGCTGAAATCGACCACTCAATTGCTGGCAAGCTAGTTAGCATCCAAAAGAATTGTAATTTAATGTAATCAATCGGAATAGATTTGCATGGAATTAACAACTTTATTCAATTAGAGTGAGTGTATTCTGTCTTTCTGGGTCGAATATGCCAATGTTTGCATGGAATTAACAACTTTATATGGCAGTTTGATCTCCAAAGCCAGCGAGTTCTTGGAAGAAACGCTACTCGGGTCATCGTACTCATCTCGTCCAGCTTCTTTCTCTTTCATGAGTCAAATTTGTGTTTTGGGAGTTTGACTTTCTGTTTTCAGCATGCTGCTTGCACAAATATGCTCATCTTGCCCTTCTTTAGCTTTGGAACTTTAGTGATCTATATGAATCCATTCCCTAGAGGTGGATAACGTAGTTCTAACTTCACGTCAACATGGCCATGTCGTGTCACCAATTTAATAAGCCATCTCAACTTGATGGGTTGGTGACACCGCACATGCATGTCGCAAATTCTTTTTTCCATGCTAATTCAACTCTCTTTACATGTACTTTAGAAAAGTAGAAGAAATCTACGAACAGTTTAAACACCAATGAAAGAACGAGTATGAATGTGGAGTTGTAATTAAGCGCAACCGATTTTAATGTAGCGCCCTAATTAAAGTCATTTCTTTGCTCGATCACTCCATCAAATAGAACAAGTTGATATTATGAGAACTTGTTATTTGTGGTAAAAACAAGAGAAAGGGTTGACGAGGAGGAAAGAAAAGAAAACTGATTAACAGCGCACGCCATGAGCTCACGCCAGCTTCCATTGATTTAACGTCGTATAAATCTGGTAGTTAAGTGTCTGCGCTAAAGCTAATTATATTAGGTCGACAGTTATCTCAACCCCCTTCTATTTCATTACACGCTGAAAGATGAGAGTTTACTTCTTAATTTAAAACGTTACTTGCACGAACATGCTTCTTTATCTTTCCATTAGCGTTTTCATTCCATGCTCAATGATTTCATACTATTTTACTGATGTAATAGGAAAAATAAGAATAAAAAAATAAAAGAATTCGCACGACGGCGGCGACAATGCTTCACAGCTAATTATATTAGGTCGATAGTTATCCAGACCCCCTTCTATTTCATTACACGCTCAAAGGTGAGAGTTTACTTCCTGTTTTAAAACGTTACTTGCACGAACATGCTTCTCTATCTTTCCATTAATGTTTTCATTACACGCTCAATGATTTCATGATATTTTACTGATGTAATGGAAAGAATAAGAAGGAAAAAGAAAAGGATTCGCACAGCGTGGCGACAAAACTAGAGTCGTCAGGGTCTAACTCACACAAGCTAACACACATTGTATGATTCCATATGATGACGAAATTCTTGCAACGTAAGACATCGCATAAAGCTAATGCCCGCAAGTTTAGTGGAAGGACGGTTTACCTAACGAAGCATCCAATGAGAATAATGATGGGAGAACGGTAATAATTCGAACAATATCGAATCAACGCAGCGGAATAAAATAATCTCCCCTCTTGTGTAAACCTAATAGGAATCGATATAGTAGAGTAAAATAAATACCAAGCACGCGAACACAAGACGATTTTTACGTGGAAAACCTCCTCGATGTGAGGAGATAAAAAAAAAACCACGGGACCGGAGTCCACCTGAAAAATCTTCACTATCAATAAAATTGTTCTTCTCTAGCAAAAACTAGAGGTACATAGCAGCAAACACCTCAAGAACATAATTCTTGGCAATACACATGAACTTCACAAGAGATCAAGGATAAATCGACCAAAAACTCAGGTTTTGATCAATCCACGAAAAACCTGATGTAGGGAGCTTCAAACGAAAATCAAACCGTTCAGATTCGATAAAATTGCGCCACGAACATGCTGACAAAATTTCAGCTCAATCGGACTACGAATCGACCTCCGACGCTAGCTTGATATAAATCAGATATTGCCACAAACCCCAGATTTTCTTATTTCTCTTTTTCTCTTGTTACTATTTCCTTTTCTGCTGCTACCTCATTTTATATAGATAGTGAGAAACCCTATTTCCTCATATAACTTATTATATGGGCTCAAGCCCTTTTTAGGCTTGCAACTCATTGGGCTTCCTCCACATAGGAGTGAACCCAAATAACAAATCTCCCCTTACGACAATGTGGAGGGATTCACCATCCCTGCTATCAAACGGCAATGTTCAAGCTTCTCTCTTGGTAGAGTCTTCGTCATCATATCGGAGCCATTATGATCCGTATGAATTTTCTCGAGTTCCAACAACTTTTCATCTAGAATATCCCTTATCCAAGGATATCTAACATCAATATGTTTCGATCTAGAATGAAAAGATGAATTCTTACCAAGATGAATTGCGCTTTGATTATCACAAAATAGCACATACCTCTTTTGCTTGAACCCAAGTTCTTCTAAGAACTTCTTCATCCATAGCATCTCTTTACTAGCTTCAGTCACGCAATAAATTCAGCTTCGGTTGTAGAAAGTGCAACACACTTCGCAATCTTGACTTCCATGACACAAACACTCCACCAAAAAAAGAAATCAAATAACCAGAAGTAGATTTACGAGTATCAATATCTCCCGCCAAGTCGGAATCTGTGTATCCAACTAACTCAAGTTTCCCGGTCCCGAAACCGAGTTTCAAATTTGAAGTTCCCCGAAGATACCTCATAATCCACTTCACCGCATTCCAAAGGTCTCTACCTGGATTTGACAAATAGCGACTAACAACGCCAATCGCGTGCGCCAAGTCTCGGGCGTGTACAAACCATCACATACATTAAACTTCCTACAACTGAAGCATATGGAACATTTTCCATATCTTTCTTCTCTTTATCAGTCGTAGGACTTTGCATCATATTTAACTTAAAGTGGGCAGCAAGAGGAGTATTAACCACTTTAGCCTTGTCCATGTAAAATTTCTGAAGGATCTTCTCGATATATTTCTCTTGCGATAAAAATAACTTTTTAGCATCTCTGTCTCGGGTAATTCTAATGCCAAGAATTTGCTTCGCCGAGCCCAAGTCTTTCATGGCAAAAGACTTGCTCAACTCGCTTCTTCAATAACTCAATTCTTAAAGCATTCCCGCCAACAATCAAGATATCATCAACATAAAGCAAGAGAATAATAAAGTCACCATCAGAAAAATTTTGGACAAACACACAGTTATCCGAGGAAGTCTTCTTATAGCCCTGTTCTATCATAACTGACGCAAATTTCTTATACCACTGTCTCGGTGCTTGTTTTAGGCCATAGAGACTTTTCTTCAATTTGCACACATAATCCTCTTTCCCTTTCGCTTTGAAACCCTCAGTTGTTCCATGTATATCTCTTCCTCCAAGTCACCATGTAGGAAGGCTGTTTTAACATCCATTTGCTCAATTTCTAAATCTAGGCTAGCTGCCAAGCCTAGTACAACACGGATAGAAGACATTTTTACTACCGGAGAAAATATATCATCAAAATCAATACCCTTTTTCTGACCGAATCCCTTAACAACCAATCTAGCTTTGTACCGTGGTTGTAAAGTATGTTCATCTTGCTTCAACCTATATACCCACTTGTTCTTCAAAGCTCGTTTACCTTTAGGTAACTTCACCAATTCAAAAGTATGATTATCATAAAGTGACTGCATCTCATCTCGCATAGCATCGAACCAATTGCTTTTGTACTCATCTTCTATTGCTTCGCATAACACTCGTTCACCCGCATCGACCAATAATACATACTCATCTTCGAAATACCTGGTGGAAGGTCGTTGGTCTCTAACGGATCTCCTGGACTGGAACATTCAATGGAACATCTAATTGAGCCTCTATTTCAGGAATAGTATTATCTATCTCAACATGTTCAGGAACATGTTCGTTATTTGGAACATTGACTTCATGCTGCTCTTCATCAACCTGTGTAGGAATATTTGTAAGAGGAACTGGATCTAAATCAACCAGATTATCATTAACCCGTGGTGTTGAAATCATCTTCGATTTCTCAATATCCTCTATTGTTTGATCTTCCATAAACACAACGTCTCTGCTTCTTACAATTTTCTTTTCAAGCGAATCATAAAATTTGTAACCAAGCATATCCTGTCCATAACCAATAAATATGCATTGTCGTGTTTTCACATCAAGTTTAGACCTCTCATCTTTGGGAATATGCACAAATGCTTTGCACCCGAATACACGCAAATAATCATAAGAAACTTCTTTGCCTGTCCAAACTCTATTAGGAACATCAAACTCTAAAGGAACGCATGGAGTAAGATTTAATATATGCACAACTGTACTTAAAGCCTCACCCCAAAAGGATCCAGATAGCTTTGACTGTGAAAGTAAGCATCTTACCCTTTCAACCAATGTTCTGTTCATTCTCTCGCCTAAGCCATTTAACCGAGGCGTCTTGGGAGGTGTCTTTTGATGTCGAATACCTTGTTGTCTGCAATATTCATCAAAAGGTCCAATATACTCTCCCCGTTATCGTTCTAATGCATTTCAATTTCTTTCCAAATCCGTCTCTCAACCGAAGCCTGAAATTGCTTAAAAGCATCTAACACTTGATTTTTAGTTTTCAAGGTATAAATCCAAATTTTCCTTGAAAAATCATCTATGAAGGTAACAAAATAAAGAGAGCCATCAAGTGATTTTGTTTTCATAGGACCGCAAACATCATAATGCACTAAATCTAGTATACCTGACTTTCTTGAAGGATGGGAGCTTTTAAATGCAACTCGTTTCTGTTTTCCCCGCTAAACAAAGTGAGCACACTTCTTTAGCGCTGAACTTTTCAATCCTGAAAGGAGCTTCTTCTTGGCCAATATTGACAAACCCTTCTCACTGATGTGACTGAGCCTCTTATGCCATAACTTAGCTACATCTTCGCTATCTACTGCATTAATTTTTTCTGTAGGCAACTTTGCCTGCATAATGTATAACGAAGAATATTTTTCACCTCTAGCCACAACAAGAGAACCTTTGGTAAGTTTCCAATGACCATTACTGAAGGTGCTGCAATACCCCTCATCATCCAACTTGCCTGTAGAAATCAAATTCAAGCGGATATCGGTATATGTTTAACATTATTCAATACTAACCTTGTGCCATTGCTGGTTTCTAGGCACACATCACCGATGCCTATAGCTTGAGCTAGTCCATTGTTTCCCATCTTCACATCCAAAGTCACCCGACCTGTATGATGTAAAGAAATCCCTACGAGACGTAGCATGAATGGATGCACCACTATCAATTACCCAACTGGTCTCATGAGAAACAAAATTTACCACATCACCATCAAAAATAGTGAGAAAGTCTTCCTTAAGTGCAGCGACACGATTGTCATCACTGTCATCATCACTTTTCTTCTCTTTACCTTTCTCCTTTTGTTTGTCCCTTTTTAACCGGCGACAAAACCTCCGAATATGTCCCTTCGATGACAATAATGGCACTCAACATTAGCAAATTTATTATACTTACCTCTGCTTTTGTCTCGACTTTTATCTCTATTTCTCGGACCTCGAGACTCACTTCTCCCCTTTTCTCAACAACCAAGGCATCGAATGTGAAGAGGATGATCCCCGTGTCTTCCTTCTCATCTCTTCATTCAAAATACTACTCTTGGCTAAATCCATGGTAATTGTACCATCTCGGGGCAGAATTAGACAAAGATGTTCGAAACGTCTCCCATGAGTCCGGCAAAGTACCAAGCAACCATAGTGCTTGTATCTCATCATCAAACTTGATTCCCATCGCAGCCAACTGATTTATAATTCCTTGAAAAGAATTTAAATGATCATCAAACGAGTACCATCATGATATTTCAAAGCCATCATCTGTTTTATCAAAAATAACTTATTATTCCCGCCTTTCGAGTATATAACTGTTCGAGCTTATCCCATAAACTGCGTGCATGTGTTTCCTCAATAATATGGTTCAAAACATTATCATCTACTCACTGCCTGATATAACCACACACTTGACGATGAAATATAGATCATTCAACATCAGTTTTATTCTCCGGTTTCTCCTCGGCAAATACGGGCAAATAAAAATCTTTCACATATAAAAGATCTTCCATCTTCCCTTTCCAAATATGATAATTCGAACCATTCAGTGTAACCATTCTACTCATATTCGTTTCCATTGTTCAACACAAGGCAAAAAAATCAAGCAATAACCTGATGCTCTAATACCACTCTGATGGGAGAACGGTAATAATTCGAACAATATCGAATCAACGCAGCGGAATAAAATAATCTCCCCTCTTGTGTAAACCTAATAGGAATCGATATAGTAGAGTAAAATAAATACCAAGCACGCGAACACAAGACGATTTTTACGTGGAAAACCTCCTCGATGTGAGGAGATAAAAAAAAAACCACGGGACCGGAATCCACCTGAAAAATCTTCACTATCAATAAAATTGTTCTTCTCTAGCAAATACTAGAGGTACATAGCAGCAAACACCTCAAGAACATAATTCTTGGCAATACACATGAACTTCACAAGAGATCAAGGATAAATCGACCAAAAACTCAGGTTTTGATCAATCCACAAAAAACCTGATGTAGGGAGCTTCAAACGAAAATCAAACCGTTCAGATTCGATAAAATTGCGCCACGAACATGCTGACAAAATTTCAGCTCAATCGGACTACGAATCAAGCTCCGACGCTAGCTTGATGTAAATCAGATATTGCCTCAAACCCCAGATTTTCTTATTTCTCTTTTTCTCTTGTTACTATTTCCTTTTCTGCTGCTACCTCCTTTTATATAGATAGTGAGAAACCCTATTTCCTCATATAACTTATTATATGGGCTCAAGCCCTTTTTAGGCTTGCAACTCATTGGGCTTCCTCCACATAGGAGTGAACCCAGCTAACAAATAATGCTTGGATAACCCCCATTGACATCTTCCTGCTTCAGCATCGACCCGCTTCTCTAAACCGGCAGAAACCCCTTCATTTGATTCGATATGAGTGACCCGTCCTGAAAGATATGGCTACGTCTAACATGTATGGACAAAGGGCTGCTTTGTCGGTCAAGGATATAAATAAAGTGCTAACATAAACAAAAACAGTAGGCGTGAGTGATGACGTCAATGGCACGGCATAACTCAGGCCCTAAACTCGTCTCTCCATTGAGGAAGAAGACAACGATCTCATCAGTGCATGATTTCAAGGCTATAATTACAAATCGGATTTGTTATAACAAAAGATGAAAACACGTTGCCGGGATAATGCATTGGTGAGAGAACGAAAGGACTATTGTATTCATGCCTGAATAGTTCTAATTTGAAGTCATATATAGTTATTATGAATCTGGGTGATATGAGAGGTTTTCGTGACTAGTTACATGTGCATGCTATGAGTTGTTAGAATATCTAAATATTAAGTCAAGCCATCATCTAACAATTTAAACTTTTATAAAGTAAATTGTGGTCCTACAAAATTTTACATGATATCATAGCAATAAGTGCTAAGCTCAAATTTTTTCAGACCGCTTACTCCTCATTATGGGCCTGTTTGGTTTAGCATTGCAAATGCTCATTTGGACTCTAAAGTCCTTTGGCCAAATGCAAACGCGTTTGGTTCGTATTTTTGCACGACTTTGGCAAGATGCAATTGCATCTCCAAAGGAGTCTAAAGGCCTTTAGCCCAATGGAGGTCTTGAGGTGCATTGGCAAGTTGCATCCTAGGAATGCAAATAGCTCGGTTACTGTTCATCTTCTATAACCTCTCCAAGCTGCTGATCGGAGGTCGACGAACACCGGCGAAGGGATGGCGCGCTCCGGCGACCGCCGCCTGAGGGTCGCCCGACCCTGGCGACCGTCGCCTGGGGTCACCAGACCCCAGGCGATGCTCGGATCTCGTGACCCAGGCATCGACCGCCTAGATCGCACAACCCAGGCGACCGCCTGGATAGCGCGACCCAGGCGACGGCCGCCTGAGGTCGCGCGCAACCGTTGCCTGGTCGCTTGGGTCGCGCGACCCGGCGACCGTCGCCCGAGGTCGCGCGACCCGAGGAACGGTCGCCTAAGGTCGCTCGACCCAGGCGGCCAGATCCGACCATCTGACCGCCAGATCCGACGGTCCAGCCGCCGAATCCGGCGGTCCGGTGGCCGGATTTCAAAAAAGAAAAATATAATTTGTTTTTTATTTTTTTTAATTTAATAAAAGTAATTTACAAATACAAAATTTACCAAACGATATTTGCATTTCGGAAAACCTCCTTCACCCAAAGGTATTTGCATTTTGGCAAATACATTCTCCAAAAGCCGAACCAAACGGGCCCTATATCTTTCCAAGCTTTGTCCTAGACCAAAGTTCAGTTTAAGTATCGGTCATCCCTAAAAAATCACATTAGTATTGCTAGCAATTCCTTTTATGTACACTTCTTGATAATATTATTCAAATACGCATTTTTATTGTTGGACATGGTAAAGCAAGGACCAGTTATATCCAAGCAAAAGCAAAAGTGTCATGGTCCGACAAACCGATCCATGAAGACATGGCAATGCTAGAAGAAGCATGAGGGATGCGAGATGGACGGGATAATCGAATCACCGCAATAGTGTCAGAGAATTTGGGTGAGGAACATATTGATAAGAGGAATGATACATGGAAGATGTTTGAAGATGAGATTAGTCATCCATGCACAAACTAGTCAAAAGTTAATATTGCTCTCTTCATGAGAGTCACGGGTTGAATCGAGACTCATTCTTTGATTGGGAACGAGATACTTTATTTAAAAGGAGACGCGGTGCGGTCCGGCACTCAATAAAGCATTCCACCACATGAGCCATGCGAACAATACCTTGAAGTGAGGACTGGCCAATGAATGGACTTGCCTGGTTCTGGACGGTCACATGGCTGAGGTCAATCGGCCAGGAACGCGAGAAAGGGCCATTGAGAGCCCTCTCGATGCTCAACAACCATGGGATACAAAAAGTCAAGATTGCCTAGACAATGTTTAATCTATTCACATGTGAAACTTAAAATAATTATTTCGGCGGGAAAACGTCATGGACTGCCATAAGGGATTATTGAGCAGTACGTATTTGCTATAATAAAGAGAAAACCAGACCTTTGTCTGATTAATTTTCTTATCTCGTGTACGATTATGGTACAACATCAACAACCACAGGTTCGAGATTGCCTTGGCCCCCAAGATCAAGATCCTCTAGCGCTTCTGGGCATTCTCTAAGAGGTATATTGAACCATTTATCTCTTGGTTTCCTTGATTCGAGTATTCTGTGGAGACTATCTGCAAAGAATTCAGTGATTGTCTGCTCTATCCGTGCGGATTCTGAGTGAGATCATGCCATATTTGAAATCGCACGGTTAAAATTGCCGAATAAATCCTCCCCAAAAAGAACAGAACATCCTACACTCCAGCAAAGACCCTGAATTTAAAAGACATCATGTACGCCTCAGACTAGAGAACCAGCAATTGGATGATTCATACGATGGAAAAGACAAAGGATTTCCAAGAATGTGGCGACAAAACTAAATTCGTCAGGGTCCAACCATCACAACCCTCGTCACATCGTATGATTCCATATGATGACGAAGCTCTTGCAACGTAAGACATCACATAAAGCTATGCCCGTAAGTTTCGTGGAAAAAGGGTTTACCTAAACGAAACATTTAACAACAGTATTTCTTGGATAAGCCTTTGACCTTTTCCTGGTTCCGTATCGATCCGTTTCTGTAAATCTAGAGAAAACCCTCCACTTTCATTTGATCTGATTGACCCATTATGGATATATGATTTTTGTTTTGAAAGGTATAGCTAAGAATAATGCAGAAAATAAAATTGTAAAATTTTTGTATATTTTGATATTTCATATTGAAGAGTATATGAGCCTATTTATAGGCTTTACTGGATAACTTTAAAGTAATTGAATATTACAATATCATTTAAAATCAGTTAGAAACAATTAGGGAAAATAATACACAATCATGAGAGATATATGAAATCAGGGGAATATCTCCCTCAAACTTAAGGTGAAATAGAAGAAGTCAACTGTGATTTGGAGAAAGGATCTTAAAAACACCCAGGTGGCTGTGTATTACTACAGAAATCAGCAATTTGGTTAACAGATAACGAGGAAATGAGTCGTACATGTTGGAGAAACATCTCAAAGAATTTTGAGGATCCCAAAACTTTCCTTAATATAATATTAACTATAATATTTGCAGATGTTCATGATAATTATAAAAGACAGAAGTGATATTCAGAAAGGAAAAAGATCACAAATATGTTCTAATTGTAAACCATACCAGCGGACTTAAAGATCAACTAAAAATAATATTCGTGTTAATGTTGGAGATATCATGTCATCGGTGATATTGGAGTAACGACCATTTAGATGATTGTTGCAAAAGTTCAATATAGTCATTATCATTTGGATATGCGGTAGAAGAACCAAAAGAAATCAGAGTACCAAAAACAGGCTTTTTGACAAACATGTCAGAGCCATCGAGAAGGGACAATAGCAAAAGCTATTTTAGCTAGCTTGGAAATGTTCAGGAATAAAGACTGTATAGGCAATTCTAAATTTAGACATCAGCACTAATAAATCTTAAACGACTCTTTCCTTCTTTAAGACATCTCTAACAGGAAGATTAAAGATGGTTCTATAAAAGATAAGATATCAAAAACCAAATGTTAGACATGCAATACATAGAAATCCAAAGCTGAAAGCTGTGTTCTTAGCGAAAAGTATTTGTTTGTCTTACGATCTTCACTGTAGTGTTCTTGCTAACTTGTGACTGTGTGAAAGATCAAGTATACAGAGTGATAGCAATATATGATTCCTCATAGTGTGATCTATCATGTGATAGGATTGGTGTTTACTTATTATAATTTGTCTAACATATTATTAGTACAATCCAGCTCAATTTGTAGCTGTTAGAGTGGACAATGGACGTAGACATAGGGGTAACTCCAAACCACTATATATTGTTGTGTGTTCTTGTTTCTCTCACTCTTATTTGCACAATATTTGAACTATCTACTTGACTTGATCATTGCATAGTAGCCGCCAATTTCCACAAAACTATCATAGTATTTTTTTTTTTTTTGAGCAAAAAACTATCATAGTATTTCAAAACAATCTAATCGCCCCCTTTAGATTGCATCGTTAATGCCAACAATATAGTGCCATGACACATATGGTACCAAATCGAATGACTATTTGTTTTTCAATATATATGGTCAAAATGTCATTATGTGCTATTTAAATGGCACTCCTATTGTCGCAATAAATAATGGTTCCTCCACTATGACAATGTTTAAGCTATTCACGTGCGACACTTAAAATACTTACTTTGGTGGGAAAATGTCGTCGAATGCCAAAGAGGATTTTTGAGCATTACGTATTTGCTATATTAAATAGAAACCATACCTTTGTCTGATTAATTTTCTTGTTTCGTGCGCGATTATGGTACAACATTAACAACCACAGGTTCAAGATTGCTTTGGCCCCCAAGATTGAGATTCTCTAACGCTTCTGGGCATTCTCTAAGAGCTATATTGAACCATTTCTCTTGGTTTCCAAGATTCGAGTATTCTGTGGAGACTCTTTGCAAAGAATTCGGTGATTATCTTCTCTATCCGCGTGGATTCTGAGTGAGATGATGCCATATTTGAAATCGCACGGTTAAAATTGCCGAAAAATCCTCCCCAAAAAGAACAGAACATCCTACACTCCATCAAAGACCCGAATTTAAAAGACATCATGTACGTCTCAGACTAGAGAAATAGCAATTGGATGATGCATATGATGGAAAAAAACAAAGGATTTCTACGCGTGTGGCGACAAAACTAAATTTGTCGGGGTCCAACCATCACAACCCAACTCACATCGTATGATTCCATACGATGACGAATCTCTTAAGACATCACATAAAGCTATGCCCGCAAGTTTCGTGGAAAAAGGGTTTACCTAAACGTAACATTTAACAACAGTAATGCTTGGATAAGACTTTGACCTTTTCCTGGTTCCGTATCGATCTGCTTCTGTAAACCTAGAGAAAGCCCTCCATATGATTTGATCTGATTGACCCAAATCATGAATTTGCTCCGAAAGATATAAATAAGAATAATACAGAAAATAAATTTATAAAATTTCTTCATATTTCGATACTTCATATTGAAAAGTACATGAGCCTATTCATCAGCTTTACTGGATGACTATCTAAAGTAACGTAACAATATCAATTACAATCAATTAAGATCAACTAAGGAAGTAATACACAATACTAAGAGATATATGAAACAAGGGATTATCGATTATCTCTACCTTCTCCTTGAAACTCAAGGTGACTTAGAAGAAGTCAACTGTAGTTCAAAGAAAAAGATCTTGAAAAAACCCATGTGGATATGTTTTAGTGAAAATATCAATAGTCTAGTCAATAGATGATAACTCTATAAAAAATAGAGTTATTTTACCTATTTTAAGCAGTAATTAATGCATTATCTGTGAGAAAATATTTGAATTTCCTTCTGATTATTTGAATTTTCCTTGTTTATGCAGAATAATGAAATATGGAGAAGATAAGGAAAAGAAGGGCAATTATTAGGAATTCAAATAAAAGCAGCGATGGAAGATGGATATCAAATTAGGAAATTCTTGATTTTGTTCCCTAATGTTATCTACAAGTAGATATTTTAGATTTCCTATAAATAGGAAGAGAGAGCAGCTAGGTTTTTTTAGCCAGATCGTTTTCCATTGTTCTGAGAGTCTTTTGAAGTATTTTGAAGAGAAGACAAAAGTGGTGACAGAATTCTTGTTCTTTGATTCAAGATGCTGGGTTTGATTTATATTTATATTTATATTTCTTATTCTACTATGTTCTAATTTTCTTTTGTTAGAGCTACGATGTAGCCTAACCATGATGATGTGAATTTCATGATTTTTATGTTCTACAATTGATTTCATTCATGTGAGTTATTTATTATTGCGTTTAATACTTTTGAGTGACTGGCCACCACTTGAATGATCTGATGTGCATGTTTGAGACTGAGAGGTGATAATATGCAATTGCTCATTATAATATATAACCATGAATTAAACGTGGATAGAAATATACTGCGTTATTTGTGTAGCTTTCGGTGATAAGGTGATCCAAAAGACTCATTGTAAACCGGGAATATTCATAGTTTTTAATGCACTCATGTTTATTTTAATTCACATAGAGATATAGTGGATTAATAAGCTGAGAAGGTTTGCTATACCTAGAGATAGGATAGTAAATAGATTAGGAAATTCCGCTATCACGTGTTTGATATCGTTCTTGTATTTATAACAATATGAAATTCATATCTAGTGGTTATTGTGAAATCGGATGCTCTAACATATTTTTCTGATTGATTTTATTACATTTAGTCTACAAATTTCGTTTTTAATTCATTCTTAATTATATTTTGATTTGTTAGATAAATTTTAGAATTAGTCTATTTTAGTATTTAATTGGTTTATTAATCATCGATCTCCGTGGGACGATACTTTATCTCATCATTATATTACTTGTTCGATACGTGCACTTGCGTTTAGAATTTTACGAACAAGTTTTTGGCGCCGTTGCCGGGGATCGTTTGTTTAATACTAATTAATATTGATACCAGATAATTCTAAATTTAATCTAGCTTTCGTTTTGTTTTTATTTTTCAGGGTGTACATCGGTTTATGATACGAACAAGTTTTTGGCGCCGTTGCCGGGGATCGTTTGTTTAATACTAATTAATATTGATACCAGATAATTCTAAATTTAATCTAGCTTTCGTTTTGTTTTTATTTTTCAGGGTGTACATCGGTTTATGACACGTAGCCAACAAGGGGAACTTGTTGAGCTTGATCCAGAAATCGAGCGTACATTCAAAAGGCGACTAAGAGAACAGAAGAATCACGCTAAGATGGCAGACGGTGATAATGAAAATCCACGTAGACTTTTAAGAGATTATGATGCGCCAACAGTTCAAGGCACCACATCAAGTATCGAAGACCTGCAATTCAAGCAAACAACTTTGAGATTAAGCCGTCACTTATTCAGATGCTTCAACAATCAGTGCAATTCAGTGGGCTACCAAGCGATGATCCAAACGCTCATATCGATGCTTTTCTTGAAATCTGTGACACCATTAAATATAATGGAGTTACAGATGATGCTATTAAATTAAGATTATTTCCATTCTCTCTTAGAGATAAAGCTAAGAGTTGGCTTTCTTCTCTTCCTGCAGGATCAATTACTACATGGAATGATATGGCTCAGAAATTTCTTGGTAAGTTCTTTCCACCTGCAAAGTCTGCAAAGATGCGTAACGATATTACTAATTTTATGCAGATGGATAATGAATCATTATATGAAGCATGGGAAAGATTCAAAGAATTTCTTAGGAGATGCCCACATCACGGACTACCCGTATGGATGCAGGTACAAACTTTTTATAATGGCTCTAGTGCAAATCTTCGTTCTATGATTGATGCAGCTGCAGGGGAACTTTAAATAATAAAACACCAGAAGAAGCCTACAATTTATTAGAAGAGATGGCGTCAATAGTTATCGGTGGCCTACTGAGAGATTACCAATGCGAAAAGTTAGCGGAATTCATGAAGTGGATGCTTTTGCTGCAATTGCTGCACAATTTGAAACAATCAACAAAAAGCTTGATAATATGAGTGTTTCAGCAATGAAAATTCACAATTTGACATGTGATTTTTGTGGTGGAGGACATGTTAGCACGAGTGTCGTAGGTAATACTTTCAAACAACCTAGTGAAAATTCTAACTTTGTTGGGAATTTTAACAGGTCGCAAAATAATCCCTACTCCAACACATACAATCCGGGATGGCGCAATCATCCAAATTTTTCATGGAACAATCAGAATGTGACGAGACCACAAGGATTCAAACAATCAGAAGAAACAAAGTCAAATTTGGAAGACATAGTCACCAAACTTGCTAACACAACTCATAACTTCATCAAAAGCACGGATGTGAGATTTCAAAACCAAGAGGCTTCAATCAGAAATCTGGAGATGCAAGTGGGTCGGTTAGCAAGTATGATGTCGGGAAGGCAACAGGGGTTCTTTGCCAAGCAACACGAAGAAAAATCCAATTGAAAACATAAAGGCTATTACCCCGAGAAGTGGTAAACAAGTGGGAGAAGAAGAGATTATCAGAGACAAAGAAGAGGTGATCAATAAACAATCGAAGGAGACAAATGCTTTAGCACAAATGCCTAGTTATGCAAAATTTTTGAAGGAGATTTTGGCAAACAAAAGGAAACTGGAGGATTATGAGACTGTGAAGTTAAACGAGGAGTGTTCAGCCATCCTACAAAACAAATTGCCTCCAAAATTAAAAGATCCAGGGAGTTTTACTATTCCTTGCACTATTGGGGATTCTTACTTTGAAAAAGCATTATGTGATTTAGGTGCAAGTATTAATCTGATGCCTTATTCTATTTTCAAGAAATTAGGATTGGGCGAGGTAAAAACAACCACGTGTCACTTCAACCGGCTGATCGATCAATTAAATATCCGAGAGGTATTGTGGAAGATGTTTTGGTAAAAGTTGACAAATTTATCTTTCCTGCAGATTTCATAGTTCTTGACATGGAGGAAGATTTTGAGGTACCACTTATTTTAGGTCGACCTTTTCTAGCAACAGGAAGAGCTCTTATTGATGTACAACAGGGGAAGTTGATCCTTAGAGTTCAAGATGATCTTGTTTCATTTAATGTTTTTAAAGCAATGAAATATCCATCTCGATGATAATTCTTGTTTTAGAGTTGAGACAGTTGACAAGTTGGTGAATAAGGTTTTTCAGGAAAATATTTTTGAAGATCCACTTGAAGCATGTCCGATTCAACCAATGGACAAAGATATTCATAATGAGGAGATAAAGGAGTACGCAAATTTCATGGAGGCAATTCCACCATATTCAAGGCAAAAGGCAATTAAATTTGAGGAGTTGGGACAACACATTACAAAGCCTAAACCATCAATTGAAGAGCCTCCAATTCTTGAACTCAAACCCTTACCTTCTCATTTGAAATATGCTTATTTAGATGGAGTTTCTTCTTTACCGGTAATTATATCTTCTTCATTGACAGATTTGATGGAGGAGAAATTGCTCAGAGTATTAAGAGAGCATAAATGTGCAATTGGATGGAAAATAGCTGATATCAAGGGAATTAGTCCTTCAATTTGCATGCACAAAATTTTGATGGAGGAGCAATATAAACCCACTATCCAACCTCAGAGGCGTTTGAACCCGAAGATGCAAGAAGTAGTGAAAGCTGAGGTAATTAAGCTACTTGATGCAGGTATCATCTATCCTATCTCGATAGTTCTTGGGTAAGTCCCGTACAAGTTGTGCCAAAGAAAGGTGGTATGACTGTTCGAAAAACGACAACAATGAATTGATTCCAACTAGAACGATTCTTGGGTGGCGTGTGTGTATGGATTACAGAAAATTGAATGACGCCACTAGAAAAGATCACTTTCCTTTACCATTTATTGATCGATGTTAGAAAGACTTGCGGGGCATGAATTTTATTCCTTTTTGGATGGATATTCGGGGTATAATCAGATTCCTATTGCACCGAAGAAGATCAAGAGAAAACTACTTTCACTTGTCCCTATGGTACTTTTGCTTTTAGAAGAATGCCCTTTGGTCTTTGTAATGCACCAGCTACTTTTCAAATATGCATGATGGCTATTTTCTCTGATATGGTTGAAAAATATATTGAGATTTTCATGGATGATTTTTCCGTTTTTGGCCTATCATTTGATTCGTGTTTAAATAATTTGGCTTTGGTCTTACAAAGATGTGAGGAGACTAACCTTGTTTTGAATTGGGAGAAGTGTCACTTTATGGTGCAAGAAGGAATAGTGCTCGGGCATAAAATTTCTCAAAACGGAATAGAAGTCGATCGAGCCAAAGTGGAAGTCATTGCAAAATTACCTCCGCCAACATCTCGTGAAACTTGTCGAGGATTTTTGGGGCATGCAGGATTTTACAGGCGATTTATAAAAGATTTTTCAAAAATTGCTAAACCTCTTTCTAATCTTTTGGAAAAAGATGCTCCTTTTAATTTTTCTGTTGAATGCATGCAGGCTTTTAACACTTTAAAGGAGAAGTTAATATCAGCACCAATCATGGCAGCACCAAATTGGGATTTACCTTTTGAGCTGATGTGTGATGCTAGCAATTATGCAGTAGGAGCTATTTTGGGACAAAAGAAGAATAAAATTTTTCGAACCATATATTATGCCGCCGTCGAACCTTGTCGGTGCACAATTGAATTATTCAACAACAGAAAAGGAACTTTTGGCGGTAGTATTTGCTTTTGATAAATTTCGTTCTTATTTAATTGGCTCAAAAGTTATAGTTTATTCTGACCACTCGCTCTTAAGTATCTCGCTTGAAAAGAAAGAATCAAAACCCAGGTTGATCGTGGATTCTATTGCTGCAAGAATTTGATTTGGAAATCAAAGATAAGAAGGGGACTGAAAATCTTATTGCAGACCATTTATCAAGAATTCCAAATTCAAAGGAAGAGGTAAGACCAATTTTGGAAGAATTCCCTGATGAGAAAATTTTTTCCATCATGTCCACAAAAATTCCCTGGTACGCCGACTTCGTAAATTATTTGGTTAGTAATGTTCTTCCTCCTGAATTATCATATCAACAGAAGAAAAAATTCTTTTCTGATGTTAAAAATTATTTTTGGGAAGAACCTTTCTTGTTTAAAGTATGTGCAGATCAGATCATAAGGAGATGTGTTCCAGATGAAGAGAAGGCAAACATTCTACATCATTGTCATGATGGAGAGACAGGTGGCCATTTTGGTGCCACAAAAACTGCAGCTAAGATTTTACAATCTGGATTTTATTGGCCTACACTTTTTAAAGATGCATATTCCTATGTAGCTTCATGTGATAGGTGTCGAGAACTGGAAATATTTCAAGAAAAAATGAGATGCCTTTAAACAACATTATTGTGTGTGAATTATTTGATGTTTGGGGTATTGATTTCATGGGACCCTTTACACCTTCATATGGAAATTTATACATTTTAGTGGCTGTGGAGTATGTGTCTAAGTGGGTAGAAGCTGTAGCATTATCAACAAATAATGCTAAAGTTGTGGTGAAATTTTTGAAGAAAAATATTTTTACCCGATTTGGCACTCCTAAGGCAATCATAAGTGATAGGGGACACATTTTTACAACAAGCAATTTGCAGCACTTTTGACTAAGTATGGAGTCACACATAAGGTTGCAACCCCTTATCATCCTCGACTAGTGGTCAAGTAGAGATTTCAAATAGGGAAATCAAGAGAATTTTAGAAAAAACAGTGAATGCCTCTAGGAAAGATTGGTCAATAAAACTTGATGATGCACTTTGGGCCTATAGGACAGCGTTCAAAACTCCAATTGGGATGTCTCCTTTTAGGCTAGTGTTTGGAAAGGCTTGTCACTTACCAGTGGAATTAGAGCATAAAGCATATTGGGCATTGAAATTTCTGAATTTTGATATGCAGTCTGCAGGTGAAGAAAGATTATTGCAACTGAATGAACTGGAGGAATTTCGCAATGAGGCCTATGAAAATTCTAAGTTGTACAAGGAGCGTACAAAAAGATGGCATGACAAGCACATATTTAGAAGAGAGTTTAAAATTGGTCAAAAAGTCTTACTCTATAACTCTCGTCTTAAACTTTTTCCAGGAAAGTTGCGGTCTAGATGGTCTGGTCCTTTTACAATTACACAGGTATTCCCATATGGAACAGTTGAAGTTGCGCATGACATTAAGGGCACATTCAAAGTGAACGGTCAACGTTTGAAGCCCTACTTTGAAGGTGGTTACAATAAGCGAAGACCACCATTGAACTTCATCCTTCGAATAGCGACAACGAGATAGTTTGGCTGAAAACTATAAAGCAAGCGCTTCTTGGGAGGCAACCCAAGCATTTTAATTATGTTTTTATTTATTTTTAAGTTTATGTTTTGCAAAAAAAAAAAAAAAAAAAAAGATTAACTTTTCTCTATTTTATTCAGGTTAATTTTTAGGGAGCACCTTTCAAGAGTTTAATCATCAAGATCATCTATGGACTTATCCTACAACCAAGGAAGTTTTCTTCTTCCTATTCTATTTTTCGCATTGAGGACACTGCTTCATTCAAGTTTGGGGGGAAGACAAATTTTTAGATATTTTTTTTATCATTATTGCTTTCCTGGTTGTGAATTTTTGCGATTCTTAGGAAAATTTAAATTTTATTTAAACTTGCAGTTGAGGTGTGAGTTAATCTTAATTCTAATTATGTTGATCCACTTATTGAGCACTAAAAGTCCTTACTTTTTGAATTATGTGTAAATCTAGAGAACATTCATGTGAAATATGTGATTTTCTTAGATTTCACCCAAATCTTAGAATTTGTTTGATTTTCTCTTGAGGCGAAATCCTAAGCTAAATCTAATTGAGAAAATGATATATGCAGTTTTTGGATCGATTGAGCCTTTCAAGCCAACCCTATTTATTTATCCCTAGTCACCCCGTTGAGCCTTAATTATTACCCAATCTTTCATTGGCACCCATATATGTTTAGCCTAGCCGTGATCAAATTATATCCTTATCCCATGCCCTATGAACACGTTGATTTTCTTTTGGGATAAAAAAAAAATTTATTTGAGCTTGATAGAAATTTGGGAGGAATGATGGAGTAAAAAGAAGAAAAAAAAAAAAGTGATTGCAGTGGTTGTTTGGAGTGTATTGTCAAAAAAAAAAAAATTGCTCTTATGGTTCCCTATCCAACTTTCAATTGAGTGAGCCTTTTGGATACTCAATGGGTTGGAAATTTTTATGTTATATTTGGAGGGACTTTGGGAGAAACTCCACCATAAAGCAATTCAAAAAAAAAAAAAAAAAAAAGAAAAGAGAAAGAGTAAAGGAAAGAAAAAAAAAAAAAGAATGCTGATATATGGCGGCAGAAAAATTATCTTGAAGGAGTGAAATTGGACAGTGACATTGGCTCTAATTAGATCATCGAAATCAACGTGTTGATGGGTTATTTGAGCTTAAAAATTCCCTTTATCTCACCTTTAGCCCAGCCTTACATTACAACCCGAGAAAAGTCCTATTGATTTTTGGTTGGATAATTAGCTTACATTAGTGGAGAGAGGAATGAAAAGCAAACCTATGAGATTTGGTCATAATTATTGATAATTTTTTAGAGGTTGCATGTTAATGTAAATTTATTTGGATTGCATATAATTTGAAAAAGATGAGGACTCTCACACACACACTTGGATCATATAGTTAGAATTGGTCTTAACTTATAAATTGATTTCAATGTTTGGATGGAATTTATGTTTTTCTTTGAATTGTGAATTTGAGCAATTATGGAAAGATGTCATGGAGAAGGTTGTTAGGTTGAGTATGTGCTATGTCTTACTTTTGCTCGAGGACTAGCAAAATGTTAAGTTTGGGGGTTTGATAACTCTATAAAAAATAGAGTTATTTTACCTATTTTAAGCAGTAATTAATGCATTATCTGTGAGAAAATATTTGAATTTCCTTCTGATTATTTGAATTTTCCTTGTTTATGCAGAATAATGAAATATGGAGAAGATAAGGAAAAGAAGGGCAATTATTAGGAATTCAAATAAAAGCAGCGATGGAAGATGGATATCAAATTAGGAAATTCTTGATTTTGTTCCCTAATGTTATCTACAAGTAGATATTTTAGATTTCCTATAAATAGGAAGAGAGAGCAGCTAGGTTTTTTTTTAGCCAGATCGTTTTCCATTGTTCTGAGAGTCTTTTGAAGTATTTTGAAGAGAAGACAAAAGTGGTGACAGAATTCTTGTTCTTTGATTCAAGATGCTGGGTTTGATTTATATTTATATTTATATTTCTTATTCTACTATGTTCTAATTTTCTTTTGTTAGAGCTACGATGTAGCCTAACCATGATGATGTGAATTTCATGATTTTTATGTTCTACAATTGATTTCATTCATGTGAGTTATTTATTATTGCGTTTAATACTTTTGAGTGACTGGCCACCACTTGAATGATCTGATGTGCATGTTTGAGACTGAGATGTGATAATATGCAATTGCTCATTATAATATATAACCATGAATTAAACGTGGATAGAAATATACTGCGTTATTTGTGTAGCTTTCGGTGATAAGGTGATCCAAAAGACTCATTGTAAACCGGGAATATTCATAGTTTTTAATGCACTCATGTTTATTTTAATTCACATAGAGATATAGTGGATTAATAAGCTGAGAAGGTTTGCTATACCTAGAGATAGGATAGTAAATAGATTAGGAAATTCCGCTATCACGTGTTTGATATCGTTCTTGTATTTATAACAATATGAAATTCATATCTAGTGGTTATTGTGAAATCGGATGCTCTAACATATTTTTCTGATTGATTTTATTACATTTAGTCTACAAATTTCGTTTTTAATTCATTCTTAATTATATTTTGATTTGTTAGATAAATTTTAGAATTAGTCTATTTTAGTATTTAATTGGTTTATTAATCATCGATCTCCGTGGGACGATACTTTATCTCATCATTATATTACTTGTTCGATACGTGCACTTGCGTTTAGAATTTTACGAACAATAGATGAAGCGGGGAAGAGTCGTACAATGTGCTAACACACATGGTACCAAATGAAATGACAATTGATTTTAATGTGGTTGGCGCGCTTATGGAAAACATCATTGTGTGTTATTTGGATAGCACTTGAGTTGTCATAGTAAAAAACGGTTCCACCATTATGAATGACTTACAAGTCTTTGAAATAACCATCGCAACCATAATAATTTTGATGCCGTATCAATCATGAGCATGATATTTTGCTTTCGAACTAGAGCGAGCAATTGTGTCATCTTTCTTTACTATGCCTTGAAATAAGAGAGTTACCTAGGAAAAAGCAATAGCCCGTAGTGGAGCAATAATCTTGGGAGTCACCAGCCAATCAACATCAAAATAAGTTGTCATCTTTAAGGTAGAATGAGTGAAAAAAAAGTGAAAACCATCAAATAAATTACCGCTGTTATGATGAAGAATCCGAAGGACTATAAAAAAAAAAAAAAAAATGGGTCATTCATGGCTCTGTCATGAACTAATTGACAACATGAACAACATACGGAATGTAAAGATGAGTAATAGTGAGACATATAAGAGTATTCATCCACCAACTATTGATAGGTTGTAAGGTTCAAAGAGGAGTCCTATATTTGACATCAAATTTGGCATTGATCTCATAAGAAAGAGCAATATTATTGTCAATGAGCCATACTCAAGAAATAAGATCGGTGGTGCATTTCATTCAAAATAATAATAACTAGAAGAATTTGAAGTAATCTCCAAGCCAAAAAAAAGTAGTTGAATCACCCAAGATCTTTCATTTTATTATTAACTAGGAAATTGTGAGAGTTTTCAACTGTCAGTACGATCATCTCTAGTAATAATCATGTCGTCCACATACAAGAGCAACATAATAAATCCACAAGATCTATGTCGAATGTAGGAGCATGGTCATAAGGACTAGAGTAGAGATTCCATGCTTAAGCTAAACTTGGAATACCATGCACGAGAAGCTTGTTTCAGGCTATATAATGCTCAACGTAATTGACATGCTTAGCCAGGAGGATGAGTGTATTCAAGGGAAGGCACCATACAAACTTCCTCAATGAGTTAGGAATGTATTTTTTACATCTGTCTACAATAGAGATCAACACTTAACCACAACAATGGCAAGAAGACTACAAACAAAAGTATGGTGTGCAACAGGAGTAATAGTCTCTTCATAGTCAATTTTGTATTCTTGAGTAAAGCCTCTTGCTATTAGCTAAGCTTAGCTTGTAGCAATCCACGGTGCCATATGCCTTGATTTTAATCTTATACACCAATTTACAACCTATAACAGATTTATCATGAGGCAAATCAACTAAATCTCAATCATGAGATTTGTCCCAAGCATGAATCTCATTTGTCGTTGCCTGTTGCCAAGAATTAGTACTAATTCCTCTATATGTGCAAGGTTCATGAAAAGAAACAATAGTATACTAAAAATGGAAATTATGAAGTTGTACAGAAGAATGACTTATGCGGGTGGAACAATGAATAGGAGAAGAGGGAATGACCAAGGGTGGAGAATCCACATGTGATGCAAACATTTTAGGAGCTATCAAAGTAGTATCATCAGTGGTAAGTGCATCAAGTTTAAAAGAAGACAACTCCAAAGAAGGAGATTCAAAAGTAGAGTTAACTATATCATTTCCAGGGAATAAATACACTAAAGGATTGGTGAAGATGCAAATCTTAGGAGAAGATTCGAAAGGATGAAAATATGATAATGTCTTGTGTTCCAAAAGGTGACATGACGAGACACCTGAAAATAGTTAGGGTCAGGATCCCAACTTTTATACCCTTTGTACTTAATGTCATATGTAAGGAAGCAACTTAGACAAGCATGAGGTTCTACATTTGTGCATTCGGTTGGATGAAGAGGCACAAAACCAGCACTACCCAAGACTCAAAGAAGATTGTAATTATAAACACTACCATACAAGTCATAAGGAATACCAATAAACCAGTATTTAGAGTGCTTATTGTTGGGAGTGCATAGCAGAAGTCTAATATCTTCACCCAAAAAGATCGCTAAGGGAAAGATCAAGTCTAAGCTTGTTAATATATCTAGTTAGACCAACCTTCACTCAAAAATTTAAATTAATAAATAATTAGCCAATTAAAAAATATTAACTACTCCACGCCACATCAATTATTCAATATGGGATTTTTCTAGCATAACTCACTTACACGTGCATCGTAACAATCTCCTCCTTACATGTAAGCTCATTGTTAGGTCTGCTCACTTTTAATTCAAGCATCCGTCTACATCAACTTTCTACAGGCCCAAGTTGTTACACCTAAACACCCACCTACCCAAAAATGACAATATGGGTTCTAGCACCACTTATTGGGAGCGCGTAGCAAAAGTTCGATACCTTCACACAGAAAGATCACCAAGGGAAAGCTCAAGTTCGAACCCGTTGACAAATCTAATTAGACTCATATTCACTCAAAAGCTTAAGTAAATGAGTTATGAATTAACTGTGATCTATTAACTGATTTACGCTATATTAAATCTCTAATGTGGGATTTCTTTAACATAACTCTCTTACATGTGTATCCTAACATTAATATGGAGAAAATAACACTAAAAATAAATTCAGGGCGTCGAAATGCCTTAAGAAATGACCAATCAACTTTGGGTCAACGATAAACAACGGCTAACAATCAATACTAGTCATGGTCTATGTTGTCCGTGCTTCCGTGTCGTGTCCGACATGTATCGACACGCTCGGACACGCGGTCAACGCGTGTCGAGTTTTTCGACTCGTCTCGACACGCGTGTCGGATGGAAGCGAGGGCGAGGGAGGAGAGACAAGGCCGCGAGCAACGGCGAGCCCGCGACGGCGAGAAACCGTCGAAAATAAAAATTGAAATAAATTTAGGAGGGGGGGAATAGTCTCTCGTGGGGGAGGGAGGGAAAAATTGAAATAAAATTGGGAGTGGTGGGAAACTTTGTTTTAATCGGAAAAAAATAAATAATAATTTTAAAAAATAAAAATACTGAATTTTAAATGATAATAAATTTTGATCATTGTAAAAAATCATAGATTTATTTAAATAAGTTGATTCCAATTTCCAAACATGAATATGTATTAATTATGAATGTCTTTTGAATTTCCAATGAATTAATTTATCAATGTTATTAGTGTAAATTCATTGTAGGCTCTTTTTTTAATTAATATGAATTTAAATCAAATTAATTAAAAATAAAAATATTTATTTAATATTTAACGTGTCGGAACGTGTCGAAATTCTCTATTTTTTTAGAAATGACGTGTCTCGTGTCGTGTCGTGTCGTGTCGCGTGTCGCGTGTCGCGTGTTGGTGCTACATAGGTCATGGTCCGTGGTCAACAATGACGTGGCAAGATGATGTCGGCAATCGCGCCTGGAGCGTCAATCATGTGTTTTGCACATGGGTGCGTAGGTATCGCACGTAGAAATTTCTCGCGACACATGAGAGCACATGCGGCGGAGTTTCAAAAAAGCGTTTGGGCGGTTCGACTCATCGGAGGACAGTGAATCTGGTGGTGATATTGGATTTGCAAAATAACCAACGAGACGTGTTGGTGCATGGCAGCGCGTGTGGAGGCATCTGTTCGGGATGACATTTTCGAATCTAACTCAAATAAGGGTGGTGAGTCTGGTGGCGGTGTCCATTTTCCAAAATAAATAATGGAAAAATCTTGGAACAAAAACTGAAGCTAACATGAGCGACGTGGTTGATGCAGTTAACACCGTAAAGACCTCTGTGAAATGGACCCAGTATGTGCTTCCTCAAATAATAATGACTTTGATACCAATATGAGAATAATGCGGAAAATAAAATTATGAAATTTATGCATATTTCGATACTTAATATTGAAGAGTACACAAATCTATTTATAAGCTATTGTAGATGATTATCTAAAGTAGAAATATACTAAAAATATCAATTACAATCCATCAGAATTAATCAAGGAAGAGAAAATGACAAATTAAAAGATATACGAAATCAAGCGTATAAATAGAAGTGCCTAACATCAAGGCAGTGCGCGGGAGTAATGACAACGATGGCTCGGCAAAACTCAGGCCCCTAAATTGGTCTCTCCATAGGGGAGGGAGAGAACGATCCCGTTGCTACATTGTTTGAGCTCTACCGGCGGGGTCCAACACTCAGACCAGTCCATCAGCGGCTCGATGGCCTTGAGCCGAGGCCTAGCTTGTAGCGATTGACGGGAGCTTTTATTTCATGGGCCGCGGCTGGTTTGCTTCTACATTTAGCTAGGGCTAGAAACAGAAGCAAGCCATATTTCAAGGCTATAGTTGGAAAACCGAATTTGTAATAGCAAATAATGAAGAACGTATGTATATATCATGCTTAGGTGAGGGAACGAAAGGGCTTTGCATTGCATGCCTTAAATAGTTCTAATCTGATGTTATATATAATTATTATTCAACTTATATTGCCAATGATAGACCGAGGAATTCAGAAGATACGAGAAGGCTTTTGTAACTAATTGTTGAACGTGTGTATAAGTGTTATTATTACTCCTAATAATTCTTCCTTTTTATTTCTGCTTCTTCATAACATGCTACTATAATAGATAATGTGCGATCCAACTTAATTTTGATCCGTGAAGGCATGGGAGTAAGCTTTGCAACACCAGGAGAAGCATGGTGGATACAAGATGGAAGAGATGATTGAATTGGGGGGATATGGTATTAGAGAATTTGTGTTAGAAACCCTAATCATAAGGGGAATTTTATATGGTAGATGTCCGAATGCGAAATCAGCCATCAGTTGCATGAATTAGTTGAGAGATGTCCTGCTCTCTTTATGATAGTCATAATAGGTCAAAATTAATTGTTTTGAATTGAGACTTACTTTTTGCTCGAGACATTAGATACCTTAATTAGAGGTAAACATAGTATATTCATTGTTCAGTCACGAAACTGGCCTAATGTGTGGTACACAACGTTTATCTATTGAAATAAGAAACTTTCAATTAATTAAATTTTGGTGAAAAAATATTATTGAAAGCTATAGGGTATTGCCAAGCCATATATACACGTGATAATAAATAATACTATGATTAATATTTCCTTGGTCATGTGAAATTAATATACTTTACTTAGACCAATTAAGATGGGTCTTAAACTCATAAATGACCCATTTAAAACATAAATTAGTCGGTCAATTTTGAAGTGCCTACCTTAAAAAGGTTTAAAATTTTAAAAGCTAAAATAAATGATTCTTAAATGGGTTAAGTTTATAACCGATTTTCAACCCACTAAACTCACCCATACTATCTCTCCCTCTTCATCCTTACAAAATAATTTTTTTAAAATCAAAATTATTTTTAAAATTTTTATTTTTCCCCTTTTTTCTTTCTTTTTCCTCTTTCTATCTTCCTTGGCTAGTGGCCAACCATAGCAATGGTGATGGCTGACCAAGCAAGGGACAAGTTTACAAGAGGCTAACGAAGCTCGAGCTCACCAGTCTAACGAGCCTTGAGCTCGCCGATCTAACTCGTTGGAATTGGAAGAGCTCGAGCTCGTTGGTTGTCATCATGGTCAACGACCAATCGACGAACAAGGAAAAAGAAAAAAGAAAAGAAAAAAATAATTAAAAATTCAATTTTTTTAAATAAAAATAATAAAAAATTGATAATTTAAAATTAAAATAATGAAAAATATTAAAAGGAATGCACAAAGAAAAAATAAAATTAGATTTTTCAAAAAAAATATTTTTTAGTTTATTTTCAAATTTTAGATGAACACAAAAAAAAAATTGTTATTTTCCTAGAAATGATTCCCTAAAAAATTTAAAAAACAGAGGCTCAATTTTTTAAAAAAATTATAAAAAATGTCCACTAGATTTTTATTGAATGAAAGTGTTTTAAAAATACCCTTTTTTTTTAATATATCATAAGAAATAAGCTTTCCTAGATTTGGAAGTATTTTAAAAATATAATCTTTAAAAAAATCACAAGAATACTTTTTCTTAAATTGAGTTAAATATGAAAGTGTTATAACAATAGAAGTCGGGTTGAATATGGCTAAAAAAATTATATGCGTAAATTGGTTATAAATGGATTAATTGGTCAATTTAGGTTAAATAATTTATAACCCAACCCAAACCGGACCTGGCCTGACCCACCAAAATCCTCAATAAAAAGGGAACTAGTTTTGTTGGATCTAGTTAAGAGATAATTAATGCGAAAGTAAATTTTAAGTCGAGAAAAATTTTGATTCTGGTAATTACAACTGTCATCGGTATGCCAAATGCATAGGTTAATCACTAGGGAAGTCATCATTAATCGATAAGCACATAAAGAATAAAGTAATTAAACATAACGGGCTAACCAACACAAAAAAAGGAAAAATAAAAGAACAGATCAGAGTGTTGCCAGCGTGGCAATCCGCGTGCTTCGCCTGACCCGAAACACGCTCCGTCCATTTGGTCCCTCAATCAACGGCCGCCATTTAATTCCCAAACGCCACCCGCCAAATCCTCCGAAATTTTCATCGGACCCCCCGAAAATTTCAAACCTCTGTTCCTGTCCTATAAAATCCTCCACGAAACCCTCCAAAATCAGTGCAATCTCTTCAAGCTCAGCTCTCCAATTCCTCGTCGAATTCCACTTCTCTCTCTGTAGCAGAAGAATCTCCGGAGAAATGGCGAGAACCAAGCAGACGGCGCGGAAGTCCACCGGCGGCAAGGCCCCGAGGAAGCAGCTGGCCACCAAGGCGGCGCGGAAGTCGGCCCCGGCCACCGGCGGGGTCAAGAAGCCGCACCGCTTCAGGCCCGGGACGGTGGCGTTGCGGGAGATACGCAAGTACCAGAAGAGCACGGAGCTGCTGATCCGGAAACTACCGTTCCAGCGGCTGGTGCGGGAGATCGCGCAGGACTTCAAGACGGACCTCCGGTTCCAGAGCAGCGCCGTCTCGGCTCTGCAGGAGGCGGCGGAGGCCTACCTGGTGGGGCTTTTCGAGGACACCAACCTGTGCGCCATCCACGCGAAGCGGGTTACCATCATGCCCAAGGACATCCAGCTCGCAAGGCGGATCCGGGGCGAGAGGGCTTGAAGGACGGCTGCTGCTCCTTGAGCCCTTTTTGTTACTATGGAGAGTACAGTAGGGAGAAAGAGATTGAAGCTTTAGGCGTTTTCTAGCTTTCCTTTCCTTTGGGCTTTTCTTCTGATGTGATGTATTTTCATGGCGATTAAGGAGATTGATATGAACATGTTTCTGGGTTTCTTCTTCAAGCTTTCGAAGTTTGGTAGTAAAGATTGCTGTTTTTTTTCTTCTTGAATTTACAAGATTAAAAGGGACAGGGTGATTTGCAAGGCATGCAACCAATCCGTGCACTTCAAGAGCATGTCTCTTGCATTTTCTTCACCAGTCCTTATAACTGGACCCCCTTTCACCAACCTCATCAAATTCGATCTATCTTTTGCCACCCATCGTGGCAATGGGGTCCAAAAAGACATGCCTTGCCGTCCTTATTGCTGTTCTTGCCGTCTTTTCTTCCACGAATTTCATGGTCCCGGTCTTGCTCTCTTCCCTTAGAGATCTTTCCCTTGATGCAGAGCTCTTTACCTGTCTGTCGAGTGGTCTTTCGCCCCTTTTCGGGTGGCACCTCGGTCGCCATCACCACCGGCACTGCCACAAGCACCCTGATGATAGCCAGAGGACGGTCTCCATCTGCGACAAATTCCCACACGACGGGATAAAAGAACAAAAATTTGTTTGTGTTCCAGAAAACAGAAACAGAAATTGCCAAACAAGGCCTTAGCCACCATAGACTAATTGTTCAACTAGTAGGGCTTCTTGGGTTTTCAATGATGATTGTTCGTTCGCTGGGATGCGAACGATCAAAGGAAACCAGCTCACGGATCTTAAACGTCAAAATTAGCCACCTCCTTTGAGGCCTCCTTTACAATTTGTTCGTAACATTGTGAGATAAACGGGGATTAAGGGTGCATTTATCTTACTGAAAATTTTATGATAAATAAATGTATTTTCTAATATTAATTTTCATCTATTTAGTGATTTAGAAATACTTATTTTCTTCTTATAAAAAGAAAAGTTGTTTTCCCACCATCTGAGCTTGTTTTTTGTCCATGCATAATGATTCCATAGATTGATTATTTTCTATCATCCAAATATTGAAAAAGTCAGGAAAAAAACTTTCAGAAACAGCTTTCCTTTTAACAAATATACCTTAAATTCTAACTTGCTTGTGCCAATGTCATTTGGTATTGTATGAAGCCGAAAGATAACACAATAAATGCACTGATTAGCTAGTTCACCATAGTCTTATGTTAGGATGTGTTTGTTTTGAGAAAAAAACATCATAATGAAGGAAAGTGCATTCTAGGAAATCATTTTCCAAAAAAAAAAAAGTGTTTTCCTCTTTTCAAATTAAGGAATTCATTTTTCTGACTTTAAGCATGCATATTTTTTTTTTTTTACCATAAATGAATTTTGGTTGACTAATCATTTTAAACAACCTAAAAGGGTGAAAGTTTAGAAATTAATTCGCGAAAAAAGAATCACCAAACAAATGCACCTTTGAATTCCACTTCTCGTTGAAAATTGTTATATAAATTTAGTATCATCTTCTCCAGAGCAAGTAAATGCCATGTCGCTTTCCTTTCACATATGCAAGCGACATGTGATATGTGCATTAGGTGGGGGGGGGGGGGCCCACCCTAATTAAGGCTTGGATAATTGATCAACTCTTGAGTTATGGCTACATTTGAGATTATGTCTTTTGGATGAAAGGACCATCGCGTCATTGTCCCTGTTTCTGTTGAGTATGCAATGTGGCAGGAGTAAAGATAGAAGTGAAGTGCCTATACGAATGTATATATCTCGATATCAACTCTTTTTTTGTGCTTTATATAGCTTTAAATTTATAGAAAGAATACGATGAATGACGGCGAAGGTTATCTCATGAGTTCTAGTGGGTCAAGCACCGCAACGCAAAAATTTAGTGCTTGAAGACTTGGGACTTCGCCAAGAGTTTGCGGTGGAAAAGGAACTACATTTATTTATCAAGACAGAGCTTCAGCTGTGTCAAAATGATGTGGTTGGATTTAGGGGTATGCATGGTTCAAGCGGATTGTTCCCGACCTAGGACCAAAAACCACCTGTTAAGGATTGGTTCCAAAAAATTGGAACAAGGAACCACCCATTAGTTGCATGGATTCATTCGAGAACCGGACCGCCGGTTCGGTCCTATTCTCGGGTGAATTCATGGAATCGGTCTCATAAATAATAATATCGTTTTTCAAATCCCGCCGTGAATATTCTTCATATCGAGTAATATTTTTCTTTAAATTGAACTAGCTTAATTAAGAGTACAATTTTTCTTTATTTTATTGGAAAACACTACCGAAGAAGAGAAATAGGTTTTTTTTTTCCCTATTTTTGAATCATTTTAGTTGAAGTCTAAAATATTCTTTAAGTTCAAAGTTCTGGATGATTGTCATATGTAGATGTCTTTTATTTTATCCCCTAATAGTGTTTAATCTCTTACAACATTTGCTTTACTGTATTCTTTCTGTAGAAACAATTCCACCGGTACTTCACATATTCTTGAACATAGTGTCCTATGTGAGTCCTAGAAGTATCATTTGAAGGAGCCACTTGTTGAGTTGCTAAAAGACAGCTTACACACTTACTAGATTCTTAAAAAACATGGAAACCTTGAGAGGAGATGGAGTCCTAAAATTTAGGTTTGCTAATTAGTAATTTCGAATTTATTTTTATATTAAAAATTAATATATTATTATTTTATAATCAGTCCGACCAGGTGGGCGTATCCACCCATGGAATCGGGAACCAGACTGGTACCCACCGGTTCCCATAAATTGGAATCGGGAACTGGACCAGTTCCCTCAAGAACCACTAGTTCCGGGTGGATCCCGGTTCTTTTGCACACCCTTAGTTGGACTGGGCATCCAATAGTCAGTCGTGGATCCAGGATTCCAAATAAAAGCAAAGTTTTTTTTTTTTTTGGTTCTCGGAGACGAGAAAAGTTGGCAATTTAAAAAATCTAATAAATGTTGATAATTAACTCAAATAAGAGTTAATAATATAAAATTAAGTAGTAACTTAATTTAAAAAGTTGATAATTACTCTAATGATAGTAAATTTAAAAGTTGCTGGAAAGGCAGAAAAAAGGTGGCAACTCAATATAAAAACTTGGTTTAAAAAGGAAGAAAATAAACTTAAGTAAGCAACTTATATGAGAGTTTGTTATTAAAAAATAGTTAGTAACTTAATCGGAGAAAAGCAGATGATTCACACAAATAAATTATGGTAATTTCATAAAATAGCCAATACATTAGAATCAATCATAAGTATAATTAAAAACTAGGTACTGTAAGAGAAGTATTTTTGTCAAACATAAGAGAAGCCGATAATTAAAAAAAAAAAAAAAAAACAAATCTATTTGTTAGCTTAAATAAGAGTCAAAAGCTAAAAAGCAATTGGTCATTAATTGGAATCTCAACAGGTGCCCAACGCTACTGACTTCAATTAGAGTACGCATTAGTTACGTGATCACTCTAATTGTTATAGAAAGAATTGGTGAATTCAAAAAGTTCACAAAAGGAAAATAAAAGTGGTAGCTCAATAAATAAAAAAATTGTAAATTCTAGTAAAAAATTAATATTTTTTAAACAAATCAAATGAGAGTTAAAACAACATAATTGGTAAGTTCATTAGAAAAAAAGAAGAAGAAACTCAAATAAAAGTTGATAATTTCATGTGATAGTTGGTAAATGGTTGATAAGAAAGGTACATAAAGAATTGCACACTAGAAAGCACAACTTTTTTGTCCTGGATAAGAGGAATTGATAAAAAAATCATATAATCATCACTTGGTTATGCAAAATTAGTTGGTAACTTGATTGGAGAAAATTGTTAGTTAAGACAAGTTAAAGTTTAAAATTAAATAGAAAATTTGATGAAAATAGAAAATAAATCAAATATATGTTGGTAAGCAACTCAAATGAAAGTAAATCAAAACTAGTTAATAACTTAATAGAAGACAAACACGTATATTTCACTCAAACAAAAGCTGATAAATTCATATGAGAAAGGTAAAGTTAAGGCATCTGTAAGAAAGACAAATAAAATTTGGTAACAGTAACAAAGTTTATAATTAAAAAAAAAAAATGAATGCCGGCACTCAAGTAAAAGTTGATAATCCAAAATCAATTAATAATTTAATCACAAAAAATCAATAAATCACTCCAATAAAGATGGGCAAATTCATATGAGATTCGGTAAGATTAAGGCATTGGCAAGAAAGACAAAGAAAAATTCGTGAAGGATAAAAAAAAAAAAAAACCATTAGTAATATGCTGACTCGATAATTTAATAAAAATGTCGAGAAATTACCCACAAGTTAGTGAAAATCAGTTGAGGGGTAATTTTTCCTTTACTCTCATTTTTCGACACTAGCTCCTTTCTAAATCTACTGGCACAAAAAAGTATTCCAATTTCTTTTAACAGGAAAGTAGAATCGTCGAATATTTCATCTGTAAGAAGTTTTATAGCAGAACGACACCGCTCACATTACGAAACATGTTTCCAAATTCAGTTGATAGGCAAACTTCCCTGTCCCCTCTCCCTCCACCCCATTCTTTGCACTTTCATCGTATCCGGCAATATAGCACTATAAGGAAACAGAGAACTTATGATCATTATCTGTCTCCATTGGAAAGCAATGAATTTGTCAAAATAGTTTCTGCATTATTTGAAGAAAGAATAGCAGAGAAAGAACAATATTGGCAAACAAGTGTCACGCCTCGCATGAATAAACCTCTCAGGACAGTTTCTACACATGGTATTGACAATCAAATGCATTTCTGTCAATGACGATCGGCACAGTGTTGGCGAAAGTCTAGATAGTACTGAGGAAGGAAGAAGGACAAGGAGGTATGGGGATGTCCACCGTGCCTTCCAGCATCAGAAGCACCTTCCTCATTGAAGGACGGAGCGATGGTTCTTCAAGGATGCACCAAAGAGCCACTTTCACCATTCTCTCCAACTGTCTTCTGTCGGTTGATTCATCATTGACTAGTTTCTCTAGCTCGCGCTCCTGGAAACAGCTGTAGGCCCATTCTTCGAGCACGGCTTCATCATCGGGAAGGCTCCAATCCACACTTCTTCGGCAGCAGATGATCTCCAGCAACACGATGCCAAAGCTGTAAACATCTGCTTTCACCGTCACTGGCAAATTCTTGTGCCACTCTGGTGCAACGTAACCCCTCGTTCCTCTAATCCTTGTCATGGTGTTGGTTTGATCTGGCTTCATCAGCTTTGATAACCCAAAATCGGATATTTTTGCTCGCCTACATTCGTCGATTAGTATGTTCTGTGGCTTGATATCGCAGTGAATGATCTGGGTTTCACACTCTTCATGGAGATAGAGGAGGCCTCTGGCTATGTTTCGAGCAATTCCCATTTTTTCATCCCAGCAAGGTTGTTTCTCAGGCGTGAAGAGCAGATCCGCAAGCGACCCGTTGTTTATGTACTTGTACACCAAAAGCCTGTCGTGTCCGTCAAGACAATAACCAAGCAATTGGACGAGGCTCCGGTGATGAGTCCTCCCGATAATTTTCACCTCGTTTTGGAATTCGCTTTCAACATCCGATGAGACCTTCTCTAGTTTCTTAACTGCAACAACCTCGAGGCTATTCAACAGTGTGCCTTTATACACTGTTCCGAATGCTCCCCTACCAATCTCTTCGGCGAAATCTTTGGTTACCCTCTTCAGCTCTTCATAAGTAAATGATCTCGGCGAAATATTCTCTATCATTGTAGCGCTTCCCTCCTTGGGAAGTATTTCATATAGCCGAACGCGATACCTGTAAACCACGAATCCTGACACTGCCAGTGTCATTAATGCGAAAGCAGTAGATGATGCAATTGCAAATAGAATGGCTCTCCGAGAAGGCCTTTTCTTTCCCTCCGGCATGAAGCCATTCGCTCCATTCCCATTAGATCCAGTCTCCCCTACCTTGATGGAGAGTATGTTTGCATTATTGAGGTCTCTCCTGCCATATTTCAAAGGAAGCCTCATCTTTTTGCAGGATTGGGCATTGTATATCACTGCTTCGCAATTGCAATCCTGCAAGCATGCTTTTTGACATTCTTCGTTTGTAGAAAAAGTAAGAACAGCATACGCAGTATCCTCCCATACAGTGTTAGAGACCGGTAGAATAGTGTACCTAGGGGCTGCGTCTGTTCTCATGCAGCTATCTGCAGTGAAGTTCCTCTCGCACCCAGATGTCCAGTTCACCGGGTTCACATGTCCGAATCCTGGAAGACACTTGCACTCAGGATTTTGATCATTCATGGCGCAAAACCCGTTGAGCCCGCATAAGCCCTTGGGGCTACATTTGTCGTCAGAAGACCACCATAATTTGAACAAATCTGCATTCTGAGTCGCGTTGTACAAGTACAGTCGCATAATCCCATCTGGGTCGATTCTCAAAAGGTAGATTATGCCTTCTTTTGGAGGTCCTCTACTTTTGGTGATATTGTTCACATATTTACCTGTTGCGTTCAACAGGTAGAGATAACCGTCATTATCGAGATATAGTGTCACATTGTCACCGACTCCGTTGGTGCCAGACGCCCAATAAGCATACTCGGCCGTGTCTGGAGTAGCTACAGGATACTGCACGAGGTTTCCATCATCTTGCATGTTGAGGCGAAACAAACCAGTGGATTGGTCGCTCTCGGAAGCGCTCGAGTACAACTGATGGCCTGGTGATAAATGCTGGCCCGCCAAGAGGGTATCAGTCGGCAAATCAAAAGTCTGCCATATGAGGTCCCGCCTCGAGTTATACAGAACAAAATTGCCGGTGTCGAGCATAGAAGCTGAGACCACAGTCTCACTCGGAATGGTGACAAACGTCTCTTGCGCTTCTGCAAACTGCAGGACAAGTCTCCCGTCGTTGGTGAAACGCAGGGTGGAATTTCGTGGGACCGGAAGATAGTCTCGGTTAGCAGTCCAGACTATGGTTTTATGCTGAGTTCGTGGAAGGAAAACACCGACCGCATAACCGTTGCCTTGCTGATAGAACCCGAACGCAAAGGCACCGGAAGGCGAGAGCCAGAAGGAGTTGGTAGTGGTGTTGGGTGTGAGAGAAGCACCGAGGCTTATGTTGGTCTGTCTTTGTGCAGTTGCAGGTGTGAAGAAGATGAATGCAAGTGTGAGAAGAAAGGGAAGCGTAGCAGCCATACGAATGAAGTGCTTGCAAGGAAGGGCAGAATTAGCCATTAAAGCAAACTGAGGTTTACTTCTAATGCTACAGAACTCGTTTTGTGGTGTGGAGAATCAGCTCTTTGGCCTATGCTTTATAGAGCTACATCAGCTTCTAAAGTGGAAATGATAACTAGAGGTCTTGACTCTAGAAAAGTATTGTTCAAAGAAAGCATAAGACTCCAGACACGGACGTTCAAATGCCATGTTCCCAGAGATTTGTTCTTTTTTTGTTTTCATAAACTCGCTGACGCGGTGCTGTTACGATTGGATGGCCTGAGTTTAGTCCATGGTCGAACCACACCGTCTTCCAGCAGGGTTCCTAATCTAATTTCTACATTAATTACTTCCGTTGTTGTCCTTTTTTTTTTTGCCTCTTCTTGTTTTAGCTTTGACCAACAAGTTGCTCACTTCTGTCGATTTTAGCAGCCGGGCCTACTTTTGCACAAGTCTCTTCACTGATTATTTTAGTAAGGAGGGAGAGACAGCTTCTTCTGCGGTCGATCCGTTCATTGCGGGTGGGGAAGCACCCGAAGTTTTTATAAGTCTTCTTTTGCTTTTTTAAGTTTGTAAGTCGTCGTCTTCTTGCGAAAACTTTTCTGGCGGAAATTGCACGCTCCACTGCCTTTTTATTCTCCAATTTGCCACAACTTTTACTGTTCCACAGCCTTACTTATAAATGAAATAATGTGAATTGTAATTGTCATTATTATTATTATTATTTTGGTGACCGAGGATGCAAAGTCTTCTTTTGTTTTTTTAAGTTGGTAAGTCGTCGTCTTCTTGCAAGAACTTCTCTGGCGGAAAGTGCACGCTCCACCGCCTTTTTATTCTCCAATTTGCCACAACTTTTACTGTTTCACAGCCTTACTTATAAATGAAATAATGTGAATTGTAATTGTCATTATTATTGTTATTATTATTTATTTTTTTTGGTGATCGAGGATCCGCAGAAGCCTGCCCTTGTCGGCTTCACCGATTTTAGGTCTCACGGGCCTCCACGTGGTGGAGGCCCAACAACAACTATACCTCGGGAGAAATTGGCCCAACAACCCACCGTCGGGGCCTTTTTACCCCCCACTTTAATCGCTAACAAGCAAGCTTTCGAACATTAGACCTCTTTTACTGGATGAGAGATCTCAACCAACTGCGCTGCTCATGGATGGGTTTGTAATTGTCATTATTGTTATCTTTTAACTATATTAAAGGGGTGTGCATTATGTTCGACCAGGAAAAAAAATGATGTGCTTTTTTATCATTATTATATTATCTTTATCTATACTAAAGTAGTGGGGAAACTTGCCAGAATAGTCTTAATCCTATTGTATTATGATCAATTCAGCTTAAAATTTTTCAAATTAGTCCCAAATTTTAAGATGATCTTTTCGGTCAATTTTGGCCGAATATTGATAATGTGAACACTACTCCTCTTACTTGACACAGCTAGCTAATATAGACATTTTTTTATATTTTAATTTTTCTTTTCTTTTCTTTTCTTTTCTTTTTTTCCCTTGACTAGCCACAAGTGAGGGCCGCCCTCACTTGGGCAACCATCGCCCCCACCAAATCTAGCAAGGGCATCATGGCCCTTGCAAACCACCCTTTGCCTAGGCTCACTTGTGGCCAACAAGGGTGACCATTGCTTGCAATCAACGAGCACCACCCTCACTTGTGGCACTCAGCATACGGAAAAGGGAAGAGAAAGTGAAAAAAAAAGAGGAAAAAAAATAAAAAAAAATATTCAAAAATTTAAAAAATTATAAAAAATTGTCCACATTAGCATAGGCTAGCCATGTATGAAGGCTGATGTCCACGTCAACGATATTTGATTTGCAAAAATCTGCTTACTTGTCTGTTGATTTGAACCATTTGGGAAACTTGTTCAATCTCGTTCTTATGAGTACATGCATTAGCTTCAGGTTCGGCCCCCGTGTACGAGAGCCAAAAGGAGTTGGTGGTGGTGGTGTTGGGTGCGAGAGAAGCACCGAGGGTTATGTTGATCTGTCTTTGTGCAGTTGCAGGTGTGAAGAAGATGAATGCAAGTGCGAGAAGAAAGGGAAGCGTAGCAACCATACGAATGAAGTGCTTGCAACGAAGGGCGGAATTAGCCATTAAAGCAAACTGAGGTCTACTTTTAATGCTACAGAACTCGTTTTGTGGTGTGAACAATTAGCCCTTTGGCCCATGCTTTATAGAGCAACATCAGCTTCTAAAGTGGAAATAATAACTAGAGGTCTTGACTCTAGAAAAGTATTGTTCAAAGAAAGCATAAGACTCCAGACACGGACGTTCAAATGCCATGTTCCCAGAGATTTGTTCTTTTTTTGTTTTCATAAATCGCTGACGCGGTGCTGTTATGATTAGAACCGATCATACCCACGCAATTCTGGCGTCTTAAATACGCTAGTAACTTGGTCCGCTAGTTAGATCCGGACATTTTACGTGGTCTAAGTCACCCGAAGCAATACTGCCTTGTGGTCTTGGTGAGCACTCCCAAATCTTATTGGATGGCTTGAGTTTAGTCCATGGTCGAACCGCACCGTCTTCTAGAAGGGTTCCTACTTTGATAATATTTACAACAACCTGACTTGATTACATCCATGGGGACTAAACTTCAAAAGGAGTATTCAAGTATGGGGTAAAAGAGTACTAAAAATGTAATCACACCAGGTGGGAAATTAATATAATAATTACTTCCATTTTCACGAGATCCACCGGGTGCTTCTAGGAAAAAAATTTCAACACTCTTCACTACTAAGGATGGCATACATAGTATAACTTTTAACACCGCATCCATATATTCTATGGGCAAAAAGGAATATATTAAGGATATGTCATGATACAGATGATTTTCTATCCATAATTTATTTTTCAACAAACCGCCCAATTCACTATTGATTTGAGGGTCTTAACTAGTTACCCTCTCAATAATCATCAAATTATGAGCGAATAAGGTCACAATAATTTCTACTCTCTATTTTTTACTCAAGTGGGTAAACTAAGTTCATAATTCATTGGTGGAAAAACAGACACTTTGCTCAATTTCTTTTTTTTTCCCCTATATGATAGGTCTGTACGTCTTGCATACACATTTGTCAATAATATTTCATTTACGTACCAAGTTAAACCTTCTTTCTCTTCTTGTTTTAGCTTTGATCACCAGGTCGTTCACTCCTGTCGATTTTGGCAGCCGGGCCCACTTTTTCCATAAGTCTCCCCAGTGATTATTTTAGTAAGTAGATGATAGAGACAGCTTCTTCTGCGGTTGACCCGTTCAATGCGGGTGGCCAAGCACTCGGAGTTTTCTAAGTCTTCCTTTGTTTTTTTGAGTTTGCAAGTCGTTGCTCGTTGCGAGAACTTTTCCGGCGGAAATTGCACGCTCCAATGCCTTTTTTATTCTCCAATTTGCCACAACTTTTACTGTTCCACAGCTTTACTTATAAATGAAAAAATATGAATTGTAATTGTCATTATTGTTATCTTTTAACTATATTAAAGTGATGTGCATTATTTTTTACCAAAAAACAAAATGGTGTGCATTATTATCATTATTATGCTATCTTTATCTATACTAAAGTGGTGGAAATAATTGCCTAAAAAGTCTTAATCCTATTATACAATGGTTAATTTAGCTCTAAAACTTTTCAATTTAATTTTAGATCTTAAGATGATTTTTCTGGCCAATTTAGGCCAAAAATTAATAACGTGAACACTAGTCATTTTACTTGACACGGCTAGCTGACATAGATAAATTTTTTTTTCCTTCCTTCCTTTTTGTTGCTTTCTTTTCCTTTTTCCCTTTGATTAGCCACAGGTGAGGGCTGCCCTCAAATTGAGCAAGCGCATCATGGCCCTTCCAGACCACCCTTTGCCTAGGATCACCATGGCCAATAAGGGTTACCACTGCCTACAACTAGCAACTGCGACCCTCACTTGTGGTATCGGCCACAAGGAAAAAGGAAAAGAAAGGAAAAAAATTTAAAAAGTTCCGAAAATTTAAAATATTACAAAAATTATTCACATTAGCACCAGTTATACCACGTAGGAAGGTCGTTGTTCATGTCAATGATATCTAGTTTGGCTAGAGGCAACGCATGTGCTCTTCCATTCCCATAGTGTGAACGAGACACTAGAATTTCATACTATTTTACTAGTGAAGATTGAAAGTCATTGATCAAAATAATTTAAAGAAATGAAAAGAAGCACATTGGATGATTCATATGATGACGAAGCTCTTGCAACGTGAGGTACATTGCATAAATTTATTGCAAGCAAGTTCCTTGCAATAACGGTTTACCTAACCCTTTGACCTCTTTCGTGTTCAATTGATATGGAGAAACCCCCCATCTGATTTGGTCTGATTGACCCAATGGCTACATCTAATATGTAATGAACAAAGGGCTCCTTTGAGAATAAACAGCGCAACAAAGTATTAACATTAGTAATGCCAGTAGTCATGACTGATGATAGTGATGGCTCGACAACACTCGATCCTTAAATCGGTCTCTCCATTGAGGAGGAAGAGAATGATCTCGTTGGTGCACAATTTCCGCTACACTAGCACGCTTCAACACTTAACTAGTCACCCACCGACTCGAGCCATGCCGCCAAGCCGAAACTAAGCTTGTAGCAGTTGACGGGAGTTTTTATTTTACAAGTAGCGGCTCCGTTGGCCAATACATTGCCTAGGGCTAACCAGAAAAGCAAGCAACATTTCAAAGCTATAGTTGAGAATCGGATTTGTAACAACAAAATATGAAAAAAAGATAAGGAGAGAGAGAGAGACAAGGCAATCATGAAGAGTTGGTGGATATATGTATGTATATGTATGATGCATAGGGAATAGTGTAAAAAATATCTTAAATCTATTGTTTTGATATCAATATAGTCCAAAACTTTTTAATAGTGTCAATTTAGTCCTAAACCTTTTATTTTGTAATCAATTCAGTCTTAAACATTTTAATTATACAAATTCAATCCTAAACCTTTTGAGATAATGCCAATATAGTTATAAACATGTTGGTTTTATGCTAATTCAATCATTTTGGCTAATTTTGGTCGGATATTGCTGATGTGAACTCCAGCTGGCTTACATGAAATCATTAACGCTGATGTGGATAATTTTTAAAAATATTTTAATATTTTAAATATTTTTTCTGATTTTCTTTCTTTTTTCTTTTCTTTTCCCTTTTTTTTTTTCTCTCCTTCCTTTCTTTTTCCTTTATGTGGTGACCGGCCTATCACGTCCCGATCCTTGGGCACACACCCATCCCTCACCTTGGTCGATTAAATAGCAACGTCCTAGGACGCATCGCCAACCCTTTCATTTTAATACACATGCGAAAGCATAATAAAATCCCCAGACAATAAAATAATGGGATAGAAAAGTATGACCAAATTTCTAATTTTTAAAAACAACCACACCTATATACAATGCAAACCATAATGCATATATATACAAGACAAACTTTTAAGTCAAGTCCGATTTAAACAAGCTCAGAAAACACAGTCTGCAAATAGGGGTGGGATTTCAGTCCTCATCAGGATCCTCCTCTAGGTCCTCCTCCGGGTCCTCTTCATTCTTAGCAATCTCTCCATCTTCCATGCTCTAGCTGGAGTCTATGGCCAAGCACTCTAGAGAGTCAAGATCATCACCTAGCTTGGGATCCTTCGCGTTAACCACTTATCCACCCTTGGGATCTGCTGTCCCCTTCCCAAACGCTACCTCTAAAACATATAGAGGTACATCGGATTTCGGTGCAGGGTCCACCTTTCGTCCATCATCATAATAGCGATACCACAACCGGTATTTGTGATGCACCTTTTGGGGTTCACCTACATCAACCCAGACAATGGATTTCACGAATACATATTCCAAGCCTTTAGGATTATAGTGTATCAAAATATGATAACCCGTCTCAGTGACTTCCTCAGGTATACCAAAATGCATGGAGGAGGTGGGGGTGCTATCATCTAGGGACCTGAAAATGTTGTCCCACAACAATGTGAGATTACATCTCAGTGAGTTCTACCTTCCTAAGACCCGATTAGGAAGCAAATACGCCCTAAGAGCTGCCTAAGCATAACATGAGTCAGAGGACTTACCTTAACCTTAGTTCCATCCCGCAAATCAATATATTTCAAATATACACGAACACATCAATTCACCCAATCGGATTGAACAATCGATCAATCGATTCAGTCGATTACATGTCACCACGACCTTCCCCTGGTCAATACATTCAATACTATCTATAAAGTCCTATCAAATAAGGACGACTTACCCAAAGTTGATAAATAGATAATATAGCACACCCAAAACTGATAAAATAGTATACTGTATATATGCTCTCCCAAAACTAATAGATTATGGCCCCTAAACCATCATAGTATACTATATATGCTCGCCTAAAGTTGATAATATGGTATACTACTTGCCCAAAGCTGACATATCGCCTGTAGGTTGATATAGTATACCGGTATACTGTTTACCCAAAGCTGACATATCGTCTGTAGGTTGATATAATATACAACTCCAACCATATAGTTAATTCATCATTTTTATCATACCCGAAAAAAATAGCTGTATATGGATACACGGTCACCCTTAGCCAAAATACCATAATTTCACTTCCACAATTCCCACCATTTATATGGTCCACCAAAATATTTTTGGCATTGTAAACCGAGCTCAGTTAATTTCCCCTCAATTACTGAAATAATTAATTTAGGAATAAAATCTTAAAATCATAATTAAAACAATTATGCACAAGTTAGAGCTCAAATAAATAAATAGATCACACCACAATAACCCGCATAAAATTCCAGTCATTGGCTATCCCAGCCTAATTTTCGGAAAATAAATAAATAATTAAATAATTACGAAAAAATATTAAATAAATGCAATAAATCCAACTTAAGCCCATAATGCCTAATTGACGCTGAAACGGACCCGGAAAAATTTCAAGATTCGTTAAATAAATACTAATACGTGTCTACTTGCTAATGTTACTGACTAACGACCTAACATGCATCGGCAGATAATTAAATTAACTAATATAATCTAATCTATCCACCTAAACCATGCTTAATTAATCCAATCAACCCCTAAGCGTGATTAACCGACTAAGTGAGGATTAGTGAGTTAAATTCACTTGTTCGGCGGGCTGGACGGTTCAAAACATTGGGAACGCAATGGGGAACAACTTCCTTCAAAGCGAGCCTAGCAACCGAGGTTCGGAACAACTTCAAAACGAGCCTAACAGTAGCCTTAAGACCACTTTTCTCACTTCTGTCCAGGGTTGAAAGATGGCAAATCCAAGGCCGGCTTGGGTCGAAAACAGGTGGAGGTGGGTGGAGAAGTTTGCTGCGGGTTCGGGAGGGGCAAATGGTGGCTCACGGTGGTGGAAAGGCTCCGACATTAGCCTACTAGACGGCATGACCTTGCTGGATGACGAGCTGGACGCGGCTAGGGTAGAGAGGCACGTGCAGTAGGGCAAGGCATTGCGGTCGTGAGGATGGCATGCGACGGTGGCTCCAGCGGTCTGATGGGGTTGTTTGGCTTATGTTGGCTTCTCTCTGTGTTTTTTGGAGTCTGAATAGTAGCAAGGAGAAGGGGGGAAATGGTGGTCGACGAAAGAGAGGGGGAAGGAGAGAGGAGACAAGCTTGGCCGGTTGGGGGCCACCAAAGCTTCTTCTCATCTTTTTGTCTCCCCTTTGATCGGTCCCCACACCTAGTTGGCCAGCACAACCATTTCCTTGACCAATATGCTCCTTTCTAGAAGCCTTTAGATGGTCCAAAATGTTGGATCCATGGGGCATACGAATTTCAAGTGATTTGGCTTTAATTGGACTCTTATCCTTGCTTGAATCAACGCAATCCGGCCTCGATAATTTCAATCGACACCACACTGATCCAAATGATATTTTTCCTCACTAATGGATCCCATTTGCTTCCTAATTTTGCGATAAAAAACGGTCCCTGACTTTTTCTAGACAAAAACGACCCTAGGATGACTTTTTCCCAACAAGTCTCGGATTACAAAAAAAATTTTGAGACTGAGTCGACGCTCTTAGAATTAATTCTGACATGACAGAACTTTCAATTTCCGAAATCAAACTCAAATTTGCGATTAATTTCAATCTAGCGTGTTTTTATCGTGACCTAGACTATCAGGTAAGTTTTAGAAATTTTAGTTCAAATGGCCCGTGGTCGATTTTTTCGAGCCACAATGAACCCACTTGATACATTGACGACTCTCAATTGTCGTGAAAATCTCGATGATTCAAATACGGACACATGGTACCGAAATGATAGAAAAATCAGTCTAATGCCGGCCAACGAGAATTTTCTAATTTAGTGGTGTCACCCACAATTAGTCACATATCTCAGTTAAACAGACCTATCTCTGATCTCAAATTGATTTTAACTATACCGTAATGGCCTCTAAAGATGAGCATAATCGAGAAATTGATTCTTGGTTGAATTCTCAGGTATATCGCATTAAAATTCCTTAATGATCTCCCCAAATAGTCTAGTTATTTCAAGAGTGATCAGCTCTGAGAACAGCACTATAGGCGTTTCGTTGAAATACTTGATTTATTCAATAAAAAAACATGATTGAAAATTTGAGATGTCACATGGCCACTGGTCACGGGCAATGGTTGGCCACCGACCATGGTTAGCCTCAACATTGGCTCCCCTTGCCAAATCTAACAAGGCCAACCCTTGCCCAAGCTAGGACAACCTCATAGGACATCATCTTGGCTTAGAAAATGGAAACCTTCGTCGGGGCTCAGCCTTGCCATGGCCAGGTAAGGCCAGCCCACCTAGCCATTGTTTGTGGCTGGTAGCCGACCACTGCCTAAAGGAAGAAGAAAGGAAGGAGAGAAAAAAAGAAAGGAAAAAAAAATTGAAAACTAATAAAAATTGAAAAATTATTATAAATTATCTATGCTAGCGCTAACTGTGTCATGTAAGCCGACTAGCATCTATATCAGCAATATTTAGTTAAATTAGCCAAAATGATTGAATTGACACTAAGTTAAAAATTTTATGACTAAATTGGCATAATTAAATGGTTTATAATTGAATTGACACCAAGTCAAGATATTTAGTACTAAATTTGCACAAATGAAATAGGTGTAGGACTTCTTTAACACTTTTCTCATGATGCGTTTATAGGTACAATGGATAGGTGAGGGAACGGAAGAACTTTGCACTAAATAGTTTTAATTTAATGTTACATGTAATTATCGTTTCACCAAGTGAAAATCTTAAAGTAGGGATGAAATTGATGGTTTTTGGATAAAAGGGGGGGTTGTTTGTTGATTTTGAATAGAAATACAAATGCTGTTTACACCTAAATTTTGACGTTCCAGTTATTTGTTTATTGCATAAAAAATTATGAGTTAACTTTATCCTTGAAAAAAATATTAATTGCATAACATAAAGAATTAGGTACATTTATTTTTATTTTGCTTATTTATTGGATTAGTAACGAATGGGTTCGAATTGATGGTTTATGGCTTTAATTTGATAAGTTGGCCTAAGCCCACAAAAAGAACAAATTGACCCAAGCTCGTATCCTCGAGGAGTTATTATGAGCTCATTTTTGCAAGATTTGAAATTTGAAAAATCATATTGCAATTATGAATCTTTGACAATATGTGATAAAATCAGTGGACAATATTCATTTTTGCAAATGAAATCTAGAAGAGATGTCGAAAATAAAAAAGAATATTGCATTCAGGTGTGATCTTTGTGGACGTAGATTTGAAGAAAAAAACCCTAGTCCACTCACCTATAAAAAGGTTGCTACACGGCCACGTTGGCCACATTAAGGGTGTTTCTCTCGAGTTTTAGGTAAAAAAATTTCTACAAGAAAAGGAGAAGAAAAGCTTTGGTTTTCGCCGTTCGTTCCTTTGAAAAGAAAAAAGAAAAGCTTTTTGGGGAAGAGGAGAAAAGTCTTTGCTTCTGCAGAGAGAGTGGAAGTGCGTGTGGTAGGGCAGAGGGAAAAGAGAGTAGGTCAGAAAAGAAACAGTGAGGCAGATAGGAGGAGAGAGAAAGAATTAAAGCAGAAGAAGACTTCTTCTTCTCCGGCGGTGCTTGCTGCCGTCCACCTCCGTTTCGCCCTCTGCTCGCCGGACGCCGCCGTCTCGCCACACCGGCGCCTGCACCGCTCGGTAGCCGTCCGAAGCTCCGCTGCCGTGACCGTCCCCCGCACAGCATCTCCACTGCTCGCCTCCACTGCCGCGCCGCGCCCCTCGCGTCCATCATCGTCGCTGCAGCACCGGAGCCGCCCCTCACCGCGACCGCCGTCCACTGCTCGAGCTGCTGCACCGGAGCAGCAGCGCCGCGCGACCCGACGCCTGAGCCGCCCATCACCGTCGCTCCGCCTCTGCCCTGTTGCTGTCGGAGCACCGTTCGTTCACATCCAGCGCAGATCCAGCGATTCGACGTCCCTGCTCGCCGCACCGACGCCGCCCGGAGCCGAAGCCCACCGCGATTTCGCCCTGCTGCTTCGCCGCTCAGCCACTCCTTCTCTCCGCTGCTCGAGATGCCCGTGATGCTGCTGCTGTGCCGATCCGAATCTCATCCGAGCGACTACCCGAGCTGCTTCCACCGCTCCAGATCTGGACGTCTCGCCACCATACGCCCGTCCGACGCCCAGACTTCGACGGTGATCCGCCTCAGCCCGAGCCTGCACCTCCGCCCCGGCGTCTCCTGCTGCCCGAACGCTGCCCCTGTCTCGCCTGATCCGCGGCCCGCTGCTTGTGTCGCCGGTCCGCCCGCTTCCGAGCGACGCTCGCGCCTGTGCTGCTTCGACTAGCGTCACTGCTCGCTGCTCCACTTACTGCCGGAGTTTCTCTCGCCGGACCGACGATCGGCCATCCTTGGTTGAGCGCCCACAAGCACAAGCCGTGCTTTGAAAATAAAAGGGAAAAATTAAGTTATGTAGTTTTTATTTTTATTTTTTAGTAGAATTATTCCTTAAGGTGTGATTGAAATTCCCGACATGAAAAAGCCTCTCAAATAAGGGATTGATAGTCTAATTTTCGCGTCCGAAATCCGACTCACAATCTCTTGCACAATTGTCAATCCGATCTCATTTGATTTGTGATTTAATTTAAAATTAGTCAACCTGATTTCATACGCGAGATATGATTCGCCAATTTTGCTTATCAATCTTATCTTGTTTGATTTCTTTGTCGTGGTGTTTTAATCAATTTTATTTTCATAAAAGAAAAAATCCAAAAAAATTTGAATTAGGATTAGGTTCATTTTAGAATATTCATAGTCTTAGAGTTATCTTGCATATTTAGAATTGCAATCTTATTTCGAATTTTTAAATAAAAAATCCAAAAAAGATGCATTCATTTAGGATGTTAGTTTTAAATTTGAATTGCATGTTTAATTATTTAGCAATTTTAATTTCGAATTTTATAAAAAAAACACAAAAAAAAAAAAATCATCATGCATATATGATGTAGAATTATGGCATTCTTTGTACGTCATGGCATATTAGGATAAAATTGCATGTTTCATTTTTTAGATAGGTTGCATCTTAGGTTAGAGATTACTAGGTTAAGATAATATCTTAGTTTAAATTATGATTTAGTCTGACTTGATCCTTAATATAAGCTGGATAATATTTTAATCTAGATAAATAATTTTTGTATTTTTCATTATTTTGAATTTCATTCTCTAGAATAGATTGCATCTTTAGGATAATAAAATATCATGTGCACGTCATATAGAATTAGGTTCGTGAAATGTACATCATTACTAGATTCATTTAATTAGAACTTCCCTGTCATAGAGTTAGGTCATTTGATTAATTTAAATTGCATACGTGTGTCATATAGTTTAGGTCATATTGCTATGTCATGTCATATCATTTCATTAGTAGCATGCATTGCATGATTCTCATTAAAAAAGTGAAAACAAAAATTGAGTGATTGTGTGTTAATTAGAAATCATATTTAGGATTGTCGATATGAATTCTGATTTAACATTGCAGATGCTTTCGTTATTATGAGATAAGTTTTGCAATTTATTTATTACTTTATCTAGGTGTCAAATTGATGGTTTGTGCACTCGCATGATCACCTCACATGTTAAGAAAATAGATTTAAAATCAATTCAAACTGCTTACCAAACAATTTTTCAAAATAAAATAGAAAGGTACCAAAATGACGTTAGAGAGATCTAACGTAATCAAGTTCATGTATCCAAAATCTCTAGTTCGTAGAAGCTCCAATTATTTACTTAGGTGTCTAATCGACCTATCATAAATTGATTAGTGGCGATTCATGATTGAAAATCTTTTGCATGCTAGATATTTGAACTTAAGTCGCAAATTGGTATGAGCTTGGGAGAGCCTGAGCTAAGTTTAGGCTTAGCAATCCATTAGCCAAACCTAAGGTGATTTATCGAAAAATTGATCACGACAAATGCCTATAAAAGTAAGCAAATTCAAATGTAGGTACTGTAAATCAAAGGTTGTAAGAATGGTAAAGGGTATGAGAAATTTAAAGCGTTGAAAAGATAAATTTGCAGGAACTTCAAAAAAGAATTTGCTAGAAGAAACCATAAAGAGCTGGTGCATGTATCTTTATACATACATATAAGTAATTTAATATTAAGTTAGATTACAATAGTTCCTTCTTTTTACCTCATATATGTATATATATATATATATATATAAAATGAATAGGTCAAGGAACGACAGGACTTAGCATCGATTGCCTAAAAGTTCTAATTTAATGTTCTATATAAATATTAGGATAGGTTTTTTTTTTTTTTTTTTTGGTAAAGGAATATTAGGATAGGTTTGTTTCATAGAAAAGTCAAGATTTAAAATATAATTTTCAAAAAATGATTGGTTATATAGCTTAAAAAATACTCTATGAGGTATAAGTCCCAAGACAGTAAAGAATTACAGAAATCACCATGAGCCTAGGACCTGAAGAATTTAGACTTTTTTTTTTTTTTGGACAAGAAGAACCTAGACTTGAAAGAGCTTATTTTGGGAAATCTAGGCTTGGGTCAAAATCCTTGAAGAAATGATCGTCGTCATCGTACTTCTTCTCTTTATAACGTGCCACAAGTGTTGCTAAGGGCTCTCCCTCTTTCTCCTTACCCTTACAAGAAGTTCCAACCTTACTTGGCTCAGATTGTACTGATTTCCCAGGGATGATCTCTTTGTTGTCAATCTCATCCTTTGAAACCTTGCTGATATCCTCCATTAGTAATTTTGACCATCCTCCATTGGCGAACCCCTGAATTGCTTTTTCTATGGATTCAACATCCAACAAAGTCAACATCAAAATTTCGGGAAAATTATCCAAAAAATCATAAACCAATTACATATTTGCCAATTCAATTCTAAACATTTTAATTTTGCCAATTTTGACCGGAAATCACTATCATGGATACCATCAGTGCCATGTAGAATTGACGGCACTGACATTAACAATTTTTAATAATATTTTAATATATTTTAAATTTTTATTATTTTTATTATTTTTTTCTTTTACTTCTTTTCCTTTTGCCGGTGAATAGCCACTGGCCATGGCTTGCTAGCTAGCCTCACCCACCATAGGCAAGGCCCGGACGAGCAAGAGCAAGCCCCGGCAAGAGGATCCCTCACCCAAGTGAGGCCTTATGAGGGTTGATCAGTGAGGCCAGCCCTCACCCAGCCTAGAGCGGCCAAGGTGAGAGTCAACTAAACGTCAGCCATGTCGAGCATGACCACGCTAGCCTAGGCGAGGGCCAGCCTCACCAAATCAGGCCTAGCCCGGGGGCTAGCCTCACCTAGGCCAAGGTAGCGTCGCTCGAGCAAATGTGACAGCTGACAAAGCTGCCTTGGATTGGGCAAGAGTTGGCCTCGCTTGGCTTGGGCAAGGTTGGCCCTCACTGAGGCTCACCTTTGCTTGGCTAGGCCTCGCCTATGGTGGGCAAGGCCAACTGGTTGACCATGGCTAGTGGCCAATGGTTGGCCACTGGTAAAAGGGAAAGAAGAAAGCAAAAAAGAAAAATAATAAAATTCAATCAATATTAGAATATTATTAAAAATTGTCCATATCAGCGTTGGCGGTCACACGTTGGGGTGTGCAAAGAAACCAAGAACTACTTGAACTGCTTGAACTACTTGGAACCAAACCAGACTAAACCGGAATTGATGGTTCCCAAGAGAACCAATCTGGTTCTCAGTTCTAATCTTTTAGAAACGATGGGTATTGGTTTAGTTCCTGATTATAAGTGTGGAATTGCCCACCCCCTATATGGACCGAACCAGTAATATACAAATATATAAATTTAATTTTTAAGAAAAATTTCCAACCAAAAAAATTAAGAAAAATGAAAACACTGAAATCCTTAATTTAAGGCTCAACCCCTATTAACTGAGTGCTCATCTCGTCTCACTCTCACTTCTCATAGGCCTCAATTCTCAAGCTCAATGCCCATCAACTCATGGTCTCAACTCTCAAATTTTAATATGAGTCCGATCTTTTTACTAATCTTGTAATTAAGAATAAGGAAGTTCTTTATTTTTTGCTTTACTTTGGCTTGTTGGAAAATGTTACACTGAGTGCGTGAAGCTTGGTGGGACCGGTTCCATGGACCCACCTGGGAACTGGACGGTTTGGTTCTCGGGTGGGTCCATGGAACCAGCAAGCAATTCTCAGTTTCAATTTTTTGGAACGGGTCCTTAATAGGTGGTTCCTTGTTCTAAGGGGAAAATTGTCTACCCAGACTATGCTCACTCCTAGTCTTACATAGCATCGCTGGCATCCACGTTAGCGATTTCTTGCCAAAATTGGCCAGTGGACTCAATTGGCAATAAGTGAAAAGACTCAAGATTAAATTTGACGAAATTAAAAAATTTAGGACTAAATTAGCAAAAGTGCAAAAGGTTTAGGATTTTTTTGGACATTTTTCCCTTGGAATTTTCAATAAGTGTAAAATCGGAATCATTGGGACACCATAGTTGTAACTTAGGATATGTTTGGACTCTCGATCTTACACCTAAGCACAAACTGTCACACTGACAACACTTCTCAAGATATTACAATTTTAGTATGGTCAATAAGACAATCGACAAATGTAAAGCTTTCTTTGTATTTGGATGTTTGCACTATGGATCTCTCTTTCCCCAGCGTCTTGTTGATCTCATTTTATACTCCTCAGCATCCAATCTACCCGTTGGACACTCTTCACGAGGATCATTCTTCAAGTTGACCATTGGACAATTGTCAAGCAATTCAATCTAGCCATTGAAGTTGATAAATCGAAGTCCCGTATATTTTGTCGCTCATATAATAAAATCTTTGGTTTCCAAAAATAGAGTTGCTTGATTATGAAAAGTAACTTGTCTTTATGATGATTGTCAATCAACCAAAATATTATGTGTAATTAATATGTTCCACATAGATAATCTTTGAGATTGATGGTCAATCACTTTCTTCCAAAATATGAATCTAGACTTGATCATAAGCTGTCAAAAAATGAGATAACTTATCTCCGAATGTTATCCTCAAAGCATGTAACGAGGCTATTATCCTTATATTAGCAATTCCTATTTATATCTGGCTTTTTGGTTATATCAAACTTCCTCTTATATGAGGCTTCTAGTGGCAACAAACTTTGATTATATTGAGTTTCCCAGTTATATCCCATATCATCTCGTTAGGTACTTTGAGTATGATGTTGGTGTAGATCTTGTAAAATATTCACCTCGGTACCTCTAAATCTTTTTGAACTGCCTATTCTTCTAGACTTGTTCACATAAGTTGTTCCAACTATTTCGAATCTTTTCACTTTGCACATCCAAGTTCCTTTTACATCAATATTACTCAAGGCATAAACAATGCTTGCATATATTAAGCTCGTAAGGAATCACAGATTGTTTTGTCAACTTAAAAAAATAATAGGAGGTTTTCTCGATAGAAACTACCCTTGGATCCTTTTACATAAACACAATAGGCCTCTTTTATTTGAATTATATGATGCATGAAATTGTTAACATTAGATTGTTTTCACAACAAATAGCCTATAATAATTCTATATTGACAAGGTTATGCTCTGAGATGCCACATGGAAAGATCAAGGTTCCCAATACACATGTCCTGCACATCCTAAAGTCACATACTTCTCTATTTTGGATAGAGATGTTTTGCCAAGCACGGCTTGGCTTGAGCAACCAATGGCTCGGCGAGGGACAAGTCATCCTTCGACTCTTTAAGATTGATGCTCGAATCATTAGCGAGTGGACTCCAGTTAAAACCCTGGATTAGCCTAGCAAGAAGCATCACTGTCATCGTTGTCCCAAGCTGCGTGGCAATGCACCCGCGCCGGCCCATGCTGAAGGAAATGAATCGCAGGTCGGGCTCTCCGAGCAAGACTTCCTCGGTGTCACTTGTGATATGCCGCTCAGGCTTGAACTTGAGGGGTTCGTCCCACACTTTAGGGTTTCTGCCAAGGCCCATCCGGCTAATGAGGATGTGGCTTCCCTTGGGGATACGGTAGCCGGCCATGACCGCATCCGACAGGGCGACGTGCGGGACATTGAAGGGTGCGATTGGGTGGAGCCTAAAGGCCTCCCTAGCACATGCTTTGATGTAGTTGAGCTGGGGGATATCGGACTCTTGGACTAATCTCTCCTTTCCCACAACCCTATCTATTTCTTCTTTGGCTTTCTTAAGGAGTTCAGGCCGATTTATCCTCCTTCGCCATTGCCCATTCCACTGCGTTTGATGGATTGTCCACAGCGGCCATCATAATTTCCTACACATGTAAAGATGCACAAATACGTCTGCATCTTAAGTTAACTTGAAATCTAATTTATAACCACAATATGCAAATTAAAGTAAAGTTAAATATGTACGGATTATAGGAAAATCTTCCTAAGGATCTTTTGGGACAGTTTAACGACACTGACATTAGGACGCCAAGATATTGAATTCATACCTTATAAGTAATTTTATATATAGAGAGGTAAGTCTTTCTTTAGGATTTTTTGGGGCTTGACTTCACACATTATAGGTAATTTTGTATATAGGGAGGGAAGTCTTTCTTTAGGATTTTTTGGGGGTAGTTGTAAGGCTCTATTCGTGCAATTTTAGTGACAAAGTCGTCTTAACCAAATATATAACCTCCTATAGTTTGCTAAGAAAGAATAATTTTCTCACCGTAGCCTGTGCTTTGACTTCATGAGGCGTTAGCAATGGCTTCCCTTGTGAGTCTTTAAGCATAACAAGAACATCCAACAAGTCTTGAGGCTCTGTTCTATTGCTCTGCGAACTCGAATCGTCCCTCCGTCGTTTGATTCTGTCGTTTATTATGGGCTCATGCAACCTCTGAAAAGTCCTCGTGCAATCTTTCACTACCTTCTCATGCCCATCAAGGTCAAGCCCCCCACCAGGAATGGGAAGTAATCCGAAACACAGAATGCATAAAGATAATTTAGCGCATTGAATAGTGCGTCCACGTGTTGTTCTTCATCAATGGTTGGTCCTCCATCTTTCCTTCCTTTGCCAAAATACCTCTTGTTGAGCACCAACCTTCTTATCATATTCCCACAGTAGTGCATTGTTGTATGCCTCAAGTTCACCTGCCCTGGGCTTTTGCATTGGTTGAAGATATGCTTCACTAGGTTGTCGGCTTCCTCGGCCCTCTTGTCATGGAGCCACTTGTGTCACGCTGGGCATGTTATCTCTGACGTCAAGACCCGCCTCATCTTCTTCCACTGCTCCCCGTAGGGAGAGATGACGGTGGTCACGGAGCCACCGCTGAACGCTCGTGCCGCCATCGAGACAGGCCTCGACGCGAACGTGGCATCTTGCTTCTTGAGGAACTCCTGGGCGATCTTAGGGTCGTTTACGGGAATGACATGCGTATTCCCTATGCGGAAGCACGCGATGCCGGTGTCCATCTCCTCCATCCAACGAAGGATCCACCGGGCCGCGGGCTTGTTCTGGAGCATGTCTGGGGCACAGCCGACCACTGGCCACGGGGCGGGCCCTGGAGGGAGTGGGAGCGGCTTGGATTTTCCGTTGACGCTTTTGCACCAAAATTGTTTGATGACATCGTGAAAGATGACTAGTGCCGTGAGAAGTAGGGCATATGCCAAGGCGGCGAAACTCATCATAGTGGCGGCAATCGGAGTACCACCGACACGATAGCTAGTCTTGGCCTCTGGAGGTTTAAAAGAACTAGGATATTGGGAAAATGAAGAAGATATGAGAGTTGTGCATGGACATACACCGATATAGATGTGGCTAAATAGGGAAGCAGAAATAGACCAATCAATTACTTGACTTCAGCCGAGGAATTAAAATATGGCGGTGTGATTTTTAGAGAGATTTTCTTGTTTTCACACCTAGTTTAAGTACAACGTTTATAATAGTTTCGATAGTCCAAAGCTAGTTGGAACTTGAAGAAATGCCACTCTGTATTTGTGCTCATCTGATACCTTTGTTGGCATTTGGGCTGAGAACACGTGCTCATCACATGCAAGCTTCTTTCTCTTTGATGAGTCGAATTTGTACTTTGGTGGTTGACTGATTCCTCATTGTAAACTAATGCCCTACGAAAGGACAAAGGGAAAGAAAACATATTTTAGCAGAAAAATATGTCGAATGGAACGAGTTACCTTAAATTGATGATAGTTTACTATCTGTTCTTGTCCTTGTTTAGCTTTGGAAGTTCGGCGTTTAAATGATGTTTATTGCATACATGATATATATGCCGTAATAACTCGCTTGGTCCGTGACACCGCGCATGTGTGTCACGGTTTCGTTATTGCTAATTCCATTTTCTTTACTTGTTATTAAAAAGTATAAGAAATCTTCAACGTTTATGATGTAAAGATGTGATCACAATCATGGTTTCGCTTGTTTGCTCTGTGAAAAGTTCTATTACAACCCCTTTTTGAAAATATATATAATAGGTCCAGCTTTTACCTTAAACCAGCCCCAACCCACCAGAAAAAAAATCTCTCTTAAACTTAAATTGATTTTTTAAATCGTTATTATTGGGGCTAACAATATAACCTAGAGACGGGGTGAATAGATTTTTTTTTGAACTTTGATGATCTTTTGTGGAAATTAGCTAATCGCTAAAAGATTAGCTCAACCTAATGTTTAGGTAAATACTAAATGGCCATATGCCAATGTATGTAAAAGTGATGTAAATGGTGCAACACAAAGTTATAGTGGTTCGGCTTTATCCATAAGCCTATGTCTACTCTTCAGACTAATAGCCTCAAGATAGGCTAGATTCTATTAACAATTTGCTTGGAAAGTTACAAACGGCTAGCACATCCTTTACACGATAGATCCCACTATCTAGACTCAATTGCTACTCTTACACTTGTATACTTAATCCTTGACACAATTGCCAAACATCATGAATATCAAAATAGTATGCTAGAGAGCTTATAGCTAAGAACAACAATACGTAAGCTACTTGATCTTATATATATAACGCACTCTCTTGGTTCCTCGTGGTTTTCTCTATTATACTCTTCCTCAATCTAACCGTTGAATATGAATTAAAGAAGCAAATGACTATTGGAGAGTTTCCATTGAGCTACTGTCTAGGGAAAGTACTAGCCATGCAATTTCTTTCCTTGAATTTCTACAGGCTAACCAAAAATAGTAACTACTACTGTCTTCTCACTGTAGTCTCTCACTGACCTGTCAAACAACCTAGCAACTATGTTTCATACTTTATCTTGATTCTACTGATGTGCAAATCCAGGTCTTTCAATAGCTACTTAACTAACCCAACAGATATCATCTGATATACTTGGTTGTTACATCACTATCAACTTGATCTTTACAACTTCAACATAAACATTATCAATAGCTGATCTTTTAGGTTAATTGGTGTTGTTTGTCATAATTAGACATTTGTGAACTTCTTTCCAATGAATTATACCATGGATGTTGCATAGTCCTTTGGTGCAAACATCTGCATACAATATAATAAGTAACATACTAAGGATAGTTTGGGTATCATCAAAATCACTTGAAAATGTTTTCTCCAATAATTACATTTCCATTATTTTCAAATGACAATGAAGTTAGTGCATATCACGGGCATGATGAGAGTGAAGCTCAAAAATAACTTTTTATCCTCTTTGCAAAACTCGGGCCAGTAGTCGTGAGTGATGACATTGTATCCTCAAAATCTTGATCTAACTCCATAAGAATTTTCATTAGAACGCAGCAATAGATCGACAAGTAAAACTAAATTGCATTTCAATAGTTTCCTGATAGAATCGAGAGCCAAACTCACATACAACACTTAAAAATAGTTTCAACATTTAAGTTTATCCAAAACGAATTCTTTCTTGCGACACTTGATGTTATAAGCAGCGGACCTTGTAGAGTTAACTAATTTTTGGCCATTTTGGCTAGAGGCAAAGCGCATGCTCTTCCATTCCCATAGTATGAACGAGACACTAGAATTTGATACTAATTTACTCGTGAAGAATGGAAGTCATCGATCGAAATAATTGAAAGAAATGAAAAGAAGCACATTGGATGATTCATATGATGACGAAGCTCTTGCAACGTGAGGTGCATTGCATAAATTTATTGCACGCAAGTTCCTTGCAAGAACAGTTTACCTAACCCTTTGACCTCTTTTGGGTTCAATTGATCTGGAGAAACCCCCCATCTGATTTGATCTGATTGACTCGATGGCTACAACTAATATGTAATGAACAAACGGCTCCTTTGAGAATAAAGAGAGCAACGGAGTATTAACATTAGTAATGCCAGTAGTCATGACTGATGACAGCGATGGCTCGGCAACACTCGATCCTTAAATTAGTCTCTCCATTGAGGAGGAAGAGAATGATCTCTAATGGATTTATGAGATGGGCTTAAGGCCCATCCGCTCAAGTTGGGCCCAAAAAGGCCCGGCCCACGGGAATAGGGCCCGTGGATGGGGGAAGGTATAAAAGGGAGGAGAGAGAGAGAGAAGAAACCATTTTTTGGCACAATTCCAACGTACGTTCTCTCCCACTCTCCCTCCAAAAAGAAGAAAAACGCTTACGGCGATACCGTCTTCCTTTCAAGGTGAATTGACATCATCGGATTAGAATTTCTTCCTCGATCTTCAGCATTGGTGTTTAATCTGTGGCTAACAAGGTACGCTCGAATCCGTGGTGTGCTTTACGATCGGTGATACGTGTTTTCCCGTGCTTCGTTTTCCGCATTGCTTTAGGGGTTCGATTTAGTGTCGAATCCGACTTTCGGGGATCTGTTATTCCTAACATTGGTATCAGAGCCCTAGTTCGCGTTTTCCCGATCTATTTTGATGTTTTTTGATTGAATTTTCGAAAAAAAATTTCGGTCATACGGTCGGGGCGAGAAATCCTGACACCCGAACATTGTTCGGCCCTTTTTCTGAGCTTTCGTAAGTCGAAATCAAATTCTGAACACATGGGGAGAAAGGCGATGTCGAGACAAGTTCGGCGACATGTCGCACGCCGCCGGGAGACGCCGCACGCGCCCACATGCGTAGCCGGAAGGCGCTGCACGTGGGTGCAACGCGCCCGGCGAAACGGCACGCGCCGGTCGGCAAACCGACGCGTGCTGACGTCACCCGCTGACGTCATCGTGACGTCACCCAATGGTCAATAACCGTCGGGATGACGTCAGCGTCGACGACGGTTGGCCGGCCGGTCACCAGCCGACGACTCGACCCGATGGCGACCGACCCGACCCGATCAGCCTAGCGCATGCCGCGCACGTGCGGCTGACGTCTGCGTGACGTCAGCACGCTCACGTGCGAGGCACGTGCCAGCTGATGTCTGCGTGACGTCAGCCAGCGCACGCGCACGGCACGTGCGGTCGGTTCGTCCGACCGGCACGGCTGGTCCAACCGGCCTGACCAGTCCTCCGACCCGCGCGCCCGTTTGCCCGACCTGTTGACCGACCGTTGACCCGTTGACCGTTGACTGTTGACCCACCGTTGACCGTTGACTTTGACCGTTAACCGTTGACCCAGGAAAAAAAAAGGAATTTGTTTCTTTTTTAGTCATGCCTATGTGGGTTATAAGTAATCTATTTTTAATTCTACATTTGTTGCATGAATTTTAGAAAATTATGTATTTTTTCTTATATTTATTATGGATTATAAGTGATCTATTTTTAGTTCTGCATTTGTTGCAGGAACTATGATGCGTTATGCAATGATACCTGCAATCCCAAGAACGGACGAGGGAAATGCAAGACTTAAAAGGCTGATGTCAGAGTTAGCTGATTATCGGTGGCTTGATGGTGATTTAGTATCACATATGGTCAAGGTCAATCAGATGATACAGAAAATCATCTAGAATTGTTATCTTATGCCGGATTTTGAGAAGGTGCTGGCTTTGATGAACACTCTTCCACCTATATGGCAAGCAGTGTTAGGTCGGCTATGGGAGGTCAACGTGGTCTTGGGTTATAGGATGCTAGTGGAAGCTTTTGTAAGAGAGTACTATAGGATTGAATTGGCCAAAACTTCAACCCTTAGATTGAGCGCCACATGGCGCAGAGTGAATGCGCCTTGGTGGTGACATGAGAGCTCTCCAAAAGTTTTTCCATGGTTGGCAAATGTGCCTTCAGTTTTCTCAGATACTTTGACTGATAGATTAGAAGGGACTTTCCCTATTTATTTCTTAGATTAATTATGAGATGTTTTGTGGGTGTAAATATATTTCCATGTTGATATTTTTTCCCTGTATATATTGCTTAGTGTAATGTATAATTGTATTATATGAAAGCATTATTATTCTATTAGATGTTAGATATCATTTGCTTTCTGTTATTGTTGACCGCTGTGGGTAGTTGATAGAAGTTTTTGTAACTTCATAGAATTAGTTTTGCATAAGATAATTATATTGATAATAGTTTTAAGTTAGGATTTTTGGAGGATGATTGGAAACATAGTGACCTTTTAATTCTGAAGCCTTACTTGAAATTATTCATTAATATGATGGGTCTGTGCAAATAGGATGCATAAATGATAGGCATTAATCATTCGTGCATGTATGTCTGATGTGTTCAGATCGATGGTTCAGCAACTAAGAATGTAATTGTTGATATAAACGGAAACAATTGTGAAATATTGAATATGAAGATTCAATATGTGTTGGAAAAACAAGAAGTACTAAAAGCTCTTGACCATATTATGGAAGATCTTAAGGATGCCATGCGCCACCTTGAGCTAGTAGAGGACCGCCTAACGGCATTTGAGTCGAAAATAGACATTGGCTATGCTGGTCCTAGCTCAGAAAGGGCTTTGAGCTCTAAGCGCAAGCGTATTGATTTGTTCAATATGTGTGAATGCAAAGGATCAAGTCATTGTTGTAAGAAATCAAGAGTTAACCAACACAAGAGAGGAAAACGTCCTCAAGTGAAGAAAATGTCAAGGGTGAGGTGTTACAATTGTGACAAGAAATGTCACTATACTCGCAACTGTTGTGAGCCGAAAAAGGTCAACACCTCTTGTACATTTAAGAACTTTGCTTATGTGTCAAGTTCTACATTAATGGTCGAATCCAATCCTTTGTGGATTGTAGATTCAGGATTGATAGACCATGTACCGAAGGATAGAGAATCATTCGTGGAATTCCAACGATACCAACTAGAACTAAGTGGATTTATGTGGGAAATAACTCCAGAGCTGAAGTTAAAGAGATTGGCACCTGCCAATTGAACATGCATGGTGGACACACCTTGATGTTCTAAATGCTTCGGAGATTCGTCGAAATTTTGTGTCTGTTTTGGTGTTGGTTAAGCTTGGTTTTAGTGTGAACTTCCATAATAGCGGTGTAGATTTGTATTTGAATACAAACTATTATGGTTGTGGACACTTTCTGGATGTTTTTATTGTACTAAATGTTAACTGTAGTGATGTCAATATGTTATTCCCTTGTTTCACGTCTTCTACCTTATATGATAATGATGTGAATATGGTGGTATGCTAGACTTGGTCATATGGGCCAACAACATATGAATAGACTAGCCAAAGAGGGCTTGTTGGGCAATATTGAAAAAGTCGATTTGTCCATATGTGAGCATTGCCTAGTAGGGAAAACGACAAGGAAACCATTTAGAAAAGATGAAAGAGCTTAATTTCCTCTGCATTTAATCCATTTGGACGTCTATGGTTCAATGAATGTGAGAGGAAGGTAAGGGGTTGTTTATTTCATCACTTTTTTTATAGATGATTATACTCGAGTCGGATATATTTATTTGATTTCTCATAAATCTGAAGCATAAGTTGTTTTAAAAGGTTTATGAACTTGGCAAAAAATCAATTAGACAATAAAATAAAAGTATTGAGATCCAATCGAGGTCGAGAATATTTATCTGATGAGTTCAGAAAATTAAGTGATGAAAAAGGAATAGAAAGACAGTTGTCTATTCCATATACTCCTCGACAAAATGGTGTTGCGGAGAGAAGAAACAGAACCCTACTGGAAATGGTTAGGTCCATGATGGCGTATGCTAACTTACCTATCACTTTTTTGAGTGATGCATTGTTAACTGCTGCCTATATACTTAACCGGGTGCCTTCCAAATCAGTTATTTCCACTCCATATGAGTTATGGACAGGAAGAAAACCGAACTTAAGTTTTCTTAAGTCATGAGGTTGTGCTGCCTATACTCATGAGCCCTCTCACAAATTTGGGAAATATGGTCCCAAAGGGAATAAGAGTATTTTCATGAGATACTCCGAACACTCGAAAGGGTATGTGTTCATAGGTGAGCAGGAAAGTGGGAGTATAACTGAATTTGAATTACGGGATGTCACATTCTTAGTGAATGAATTTCCTAAGAAGGGCGAAATAGGGGTCCCTATTTGAAACATTCGATCAAGATAATGATATTAGTGGATTTCGTCCAAGTAGGAGTGATATGAGAAGTGATGAATTGAATTCAACTCATTCTCAATTGCAACCACCTGATGTGACGACATCATCATTATCTAATCCAAGTGGGAGCATGATGGGGAATGATGTGCTAAGTGTACAATCTCCCATACGGTGAACAAGTCGCCAAAGTATTCCCCGTCGATATTTTGACATTAAAAGGGAAACTTTTATGGTTGCTCCACAAGATAAGGATGAGTCAAGAAATATTAATGAGGCTCTGAATTGCCCTAATAAGGAAAAATGGATTCATGCAATGAAAGAGGAAATGGAGTCAATGAAATCAAACCAAGTCTAAGAACTGGTTGATCTTCCAAAAGGACGCAGAGCTATTGGGAACAAGTGGGTTCTCGAAATAAAGCAAAAGGCTGATGGCTCGATAGAAAGGCATGAGGCTCGCCTTGTAGCGAAGATGTATAATCAACAGGAAGGAATTGATTATGAAGAAACATTTTTTTTTCCTGTAGTGAGATTTACCTCGATTCGCATTATTTTGGCAATAGTAGCTAGTATGGATCTTGAGTTACATCAAATGGATGTAAAGACTGTTTTCCCAAATGGAGAATTAGAGGAAGGAACATATATGGAACAACATGCTGGTTTCATAGTGAAAGGCCAAGAAGGAAAGGTATGTCGATTTTGGGGGTCGATATATGGCCTTAAGCAGTCGTCAAGACAATGACATATACGTTTTCATAATGCCATAATGGCATATGACTTTACAATGATAGATGATGATCATTGTGTATATATCAAAATATCCAATGATCAATTTGTGATCATATCATTATATGTTGATGATATACTAATTGCCGGAAGTAATATGGAGTTTGTTAATACTGTGAAGAATTCGTTGTCTTCCAAATTTGAGATGAAAGACATGGGTGATGTTGCATACATTCTTGGAATTAAGATTTTAAGATTGTAAGCCCATAGACACTCCTATTACAAAAGGTGAAGGGTTGAGCCATAGTCTGTGTCCAAGGACTCCACAAGAGAATGAACAAATGAAACATGTTTCTTATGCTAGTGCTGTTGGAAGCTTGATGTACATTAAGATGTGTACAAGACCTGACATATGTTTAGCAGTTGGAATGGTGAGCAGATACCAATCCAATCCAGGTCAAGCACATTGGAAAGCCGTTAAGAGAATACTAAGGTATCTAAAGGGGACTGCTGATTATACTTTGAGTTATTAAGGAAAGGATCTGCAACTCAAAGGCTATTGTGATACTGATTGGGGAGGAGATTTTGATGAAAGAAAATCTATCTCTGGGTTTGTTTTCTTACCGAATAATGGCACCATATATTGGAGCAGTAAGAAACAAAAGTGTATAGCCTTGTCCACGATGGAAGTTGAGTTCGTGGTATTATCAGCAGCAGTATAAGAAGATGTTTGGCTTAAGATATTTTTTAGATCATTTAGGTGTTATTGGAAGTGCTGCAGATTCATTGTTGGTTAACTGTGATAGCCAAGCAGCAAAAGGTGTACACCAAAGATCCAAAATATCATGGCAAGACCGAACATATAGATACCAAATATAATCTTGTCAAGGATATGGTTGCACGAAAAGATGTGAACTTAGAGTACATACTACGCATGGAATGGTAGCAGATCCTATGACAAAGCCAATACCTAGAGATGTGTTTTGTGGCCATATGAAATCTCTAGGATTGCGTAGACTGATGTATTGAATATTGTATTTTCCCTAAGTGTTCACAATTTGATGAATTTGTGTTTTCATCATTAATGCCTATGAATCTTTGTTTGATCTTTATGCATCTTAATGCTTAGTGCATTACTTTAAGTTTGAGAAGTATGTCAGACATATATAAGATTAGCCCACTCACACGGGTAATCGCCTCCATTTACTGTGTGATAAATAGAGATGAGACTGTTTTTAAGCTTATTATCTAGGTGATAATCGAGAGCTCAAGCTTAAAACACGTATGTTGCCTTAACTAGGTGTTAAGATGAGGATATACTACTTATTATGTCCGAAAGTAAAATACCCAACATATTTTAATTTATCTGTCTAAGATGCCAGATGTGAGTTCTGATGAATTTTGTGAATGAGTAGATACGTGAACTCAAGTTAGACATTGGGTATGTCTAAACTATCATCTGTACGATATTGAAAGGTGTAGACATACGCTCCATGGGAAAAGAGTTAATACCGTAATACATATTTCATACTACGTATGCATGAGACGACCAATAAGAGTGGCAAAAGTTCGATCTCAATTTTTATGTCGTGTGAGACTCTTGAGGAAGAGAGTTCATCAATTTCTTAGTCCCCTCATGACTCTTACTTATTCTCAAGATTTCTATTTAGTATTTGCTATCTTAGGATGTTGCCAATGGTCATGAGTGATTCGATCTAATGGGACATTTCTAGAAAAGCAAGCTGAACTGAAATTGAGAGTTTGAAGGAAAGAGGAATATCGAATTTGGAGAATTACATTGTAGTTTTGTATTCACCGGTTAACCAATTATGATTGTCTTTGTGATAATCATAATTGTTAATATATATATCATTGTTTAAAAGAGATCAAGAGAGATATAAATGTGATCGATCGATCTAGGGTACTACATACTAAATCTACTCAGGATGTGATGCCCATTATGAGCTACTATATATTCCTAACAGATGTATGGCAACGAGCTCTCAAAGTATGCTGGTCGCACGGATTATTCACCTGTATGAATGTTGAAGAGAGGAAAAGAGAATTCTGTTCGGCCCACCATGTTAAGTGAGAGTCTATGATGGATTATTCTCTGATGAGGCTAAGTAGGGCTTGTCCGCCCATGTTGGTTTTGGACCACCATGTGCGAGTGGGAGATGATGGATTTATGAGATGGGCTTAAGGCCTATCCGCTCAAGTTGGGCCCAAAAAGGCCCGGCCCACAGGAATAGGGCCCGTGGATGAGGGAAGGTATAAAAGGGAGGAGAGAGAGAGAGAAGAAACCATTTTTTTGGCACAATTCCAACGTACGTTCTCTCCCACTCTCCCTCCAAAAAGAAGAAAAACGCTTACGGCGATACCGTCTTCCTTTCAAGGCGAATTGACATCATCGGATTAGAATTTCTTCCTCGATCTTCAGCATTGGTGTTTAATTTGTGGCTAACAAGGTACGCTCGAATCCGTGGTGTGCTTTACGATCGGTGATACGTGTTTTCCCGGGCTTCGTTTTCCGCATTGCTTTAGGGGTTCGATTTAGTATCGAATCCGACTTTCGGGGATCCGTTATTCCCAACAATCTCATTGGTATGCGATTTCCACTACACCAGCACGTTTCAACACTTGACCAGTCACTCGCGGGCTCGTACAACTCGAGCTGAAACCAAGCTCGTAGCAGTTGACGAGAGTTTTTATTTCAAGAGTAGCGGCTTCGTTGGCCAATACATTGGCTAGGGCTAACAAGAAAAGCAAGCAACATTTCAAAGCTATAGTTGAAAATTGGATTTGTAATAACAGAATATGAAAAAAAGATAGGGGGGGAGAGAGATGAGGCAATCATGAAGAGTTGGTGGATATATGTATGTATATGTATGATGCATAGGGAAAAGTGTCAAAAATATCTGAAATCTATTGTATTGATATCAATATAGTCCAAAACTTTTAATAGTGTCAATTTAGTCATAAACCTTTTATTTTGGTATCAATTCAGTCTTAAACATTTTGATTGTACCAATTTAATCTTAAATCTTTTGAGATAATGCCAATATAGTTCTAAACAGTTTGATTTTGTGTCAATTTAGTCCTTTCAGCTAATTTTAGTTGGATATTGCTAATGTGGACTCCACCCGGCTTATATGACATCACTGACGCTAATGTGGATAATTTTTAATAATATTTTTCTATATTTTTTTTTTCTGATTTTCTATATTTTTTCTTTTCTTTTCGCTTTCTTTTTTTCTCTCCTTCCTTTCTACTTCCTTTATGCGGTGGCCGGCCACTGGTCACAGGCAATGATTGGCCACCGTCCATGGTTAGCCTCGCCTAGGCTAGGATAGCCCCAACAATGGCTCCCCTCACCAAATCTAACAAGGCGAATCATTGCCCAAGCCAGGACAACCTCATAGGGCATCATCTTGGCTTAAGTGACGGAAGCTTTCGTTGGGGCTCAACCTTGCCATGGCCAGGCAAGGCCAACCCGCCTAGCCATCATTTGTGGCTGGCGGCCGACCACTGCCTAAAGGAAGAAGAAAGGAATGAGAGAAAAAAAAATCAGAAAACTAATAAAAAAATTGAAAAATTATTATAAATTATCTACGTCAATGCTGACGATCATGTAAGTTGACTAGCATCTATGTCAACAATATCTAGTTAAATTAGCCAAAAGGACTTAATTGACACTAAGTCAAAAAGTTTAGTACTAAATTAGCATGATTAAATGATTTAGAATTGAATTGATACCAAGTCAAAAGATTTAGTACTAAATTGACACCAATGAAATAGGTGTAGGACTTCTCTAACACTTTTGTCATGATGCGTATATAGGTACAATAGATAGGTGAGGGAACGGAAGAACTTTGCACTAAATAGTTTTAATTTAATGTTATATGTAATTATCGTTTCACCAAGTGAAAATCTTAAAGTAGGGATGAAATTGATGGATTTTAAGAAAAAAAAAAGGGTTGTTTGCTGATTTTGAATAGAAATATAAATGCCTGTAAAAGTAAAGAAATTCAAATGTAGGTACTGGAAATCAAAGGTTGCAAGACTGGTAAAGGGTATGGGATATTTAAAGCGTTGGAAAGATAAATTTGCAGGAACTTCAAAAAAGAATTTGCTGGAAGAAACCATAAAGAGTTGGTGCATGTATCTTTATATTTACATATAAGTAATTTATATTAAGTTAGATTACAATCGTTCCTTCCTCACCTCATATATGTATATATTAACATAAATGTATGATGAATAGGTCAGGGAATGAAGGACTTAGCATCGACTGCTTGAAAAGTTCTAATTTAATGTTCTATATAAATATTGGGATAGGTTTGTTTCATAGAAAAGTGAAGATTTAAAATATAATTTTCAAAAAATGATTGGTTATATAGCTTAGAAAATACTCTATGAGGTATAACTCCCCTAGACAGTAAAGAATTATAGAAATCACCATGTGCCTGGGACTTGAAGAACCTAGACTTGAAAGAGCTTATTTTGGGAAATCTAGGTCCTGGGTCAAAATCCTCGAAGAAACGATCATCGTCGACGTCCTTCTTCTCTTCATAATGTGATTCAAACTCAGCCACAAGTGTTGCTAAGGGCTCTCCCTCTTTCTCCTTACCCTTACAAGAAGTTTCAGCCTTACTTGGCTTGGATTGTACTGATTTCTCAGGGATGATCTCTTCGTCCTCGGTCTCATCTTTTGAAACCTCGCTGACATCCTCTAGTAATTTTGACCATCCTCCATTGGCGAACCCTTGAATTGCTTTTTTCTATGGATTCAACATCCAACAAAGTCAACATCAGAATTTTGGGAAAATTATTCAAAAAGTCATAAACCAATTATACATTTTCCAATTCAATTCTAAACATTTTAATTTTATCAATTTTGACTAAAAATCACTATCATGGATACCGTCGGTGCCATGTAGAACTACGATATCGACATTAACAATTTTTAATAATATTTTAATATTTTTGAATTTATTATTATTTTTTTATTTTTTTTCTTTTACTTATTTTCCTTTTGCTAGTGGCTAGCCATTGGCCATGGCTAGCTAGTTAGCCTCACCTGCCAAAGGTGAGGCCCGGCCAAGCAAGGGCAAGCCCCAGCAAGAGGAGCCCTCGCCTAGGTGAGGCCCTATGAGGGTCGACCTTGCCCAGGTCAAATCTAGCGAGGCAGACCCTCACCCAACCTAGGGTGGCTAGGGCGGGAGTCAACTGGACGACAACCACGCTAGGCAAGGCCACCCTAGCCTAGGTGAGGGCTAGCCTCGCCAAATTGGGCCTAGCCCGAGGCTAGCCTCGCCTAGGCCAAGGTAGCATCGCTTAGGCGAAGGCGACACCTGACAAAGCTACCTTGGCTTGGGCGAGGGTTGGCCTTGCTTGGCTTGGGTGAGGCTGGCCCTTGATGAGGCTCACCTTTGCTCGGCCAAGCCTTGCCTATATCAAGTGAGCCCAGTTGGCTGACCATGGCTGGCTATTGGTAAAAGGAAAAGAAGAAAGCAAAAACGAAAAAATAATAAGAATTCAACCAATATTAAAATGTTATTTAAAATTATCCATGTCAACATTGGCGGTCATACATAAGGGTGTGCAAAATAACTAAGAACCGCTTGAATTCCTCGAAACCAAACAAGACTAAACTGGAATCGATGGTTCCCAAGAGAACCAGTCTGGTTCTCGGTTCTAATTTTTTAGAACCGATGGGTATTGATTTAGTTCCCGATTATAAGTGTGGAATTGTCCACCCCCCATATGGACCGAACTAGTAATATACAAATATATAACTTTAATTTTTAAGAAAAAATTCCAACCCAAAATATTAAGAAAAATGAAACACTAAAATCCTTAATTTAAGGCTTAACCCCCATTAACTGAGTGCTCATCTCGTCTCACTCTCACTTCTCATGGCCTCAATTCTCAAGCTCAACGTCTATCGACTGACGGCCTTGACTCTCAACTTTTAATAGGTGATGTGAATTGTTGTGGAAGGATCGTTTTATGAAGGCCCAAATGGTGCGAATTGCAAACCTTGACCTCCAATTAAACCTATGATTGACAACCTCGGTATGAATGTGACCTTTGACGAACACGTGTCAACCAACCAACGTTATAGACGCCACGAGCAAAAGAATTCGCTATTTCACTCGATAAGTTGAATTTATCGCCACAAGAGAATCTTGATTAGGTCAAGTCCTCATAAGAACAGTAAAAGAGACCTCTCAATTCTTTTCCTCAAAAATAAAATATATCTATCTGTCACAAAGAAATTCAGTCAGTCTTTAATATATAGGCTTTCTAGTAGCCACACAAACCCTAAAAATCTAATGCGTCATATTCTAGAATATTCCTAAACAAGAAGAATATTCCTATTTGACTTGGTCAAATATTTGGTGATTAGATAATCAAATTACGCTAAGATTTCCAAGATTCTTCAAGATTTGATCCAAGGTCATCTCCACATCAAATATCACAAACCATGACACCAACAGCTTGCCTAAATTGCTTGGCCCGCACTCGAGTAATCGAACCAGTAGGAATAGACAATGGATTATTAGCACCTCCTCCTTGATATAGCTTGATGTCCACATCATTCCCTCCCCCGTGCAAAGAATTTTCCCTCAAATCATCACTGGCATAAAAAATAGTCAAATCAGAAACATTAAATGTGACACTAACGTCATACTTACCTGGAAGATCAAGCTTATAGGCATTATTGTTAACTTTTTCCAAAACCATGAATGTTTCATCCCCTTGCGGTAATAACTTATAATGTTGTTGCTCAGGAAATCTCTCTTTGCGCATATAAACCCAAACCCAATTGCCGAGTTCAAACACTACTTCCTTGCGCCCTTTGTTGGCTTGCCTTGCATATTGCTTAGTCTTGCGCTCAATATTTGCGCGTGTCTTCTCATGCAACGCCTTGACAAGTTCAGCTTTCTTTGCTCCATCTAAATCCACACGCTCATCAACAGGTAAAGGGGTTAAATCTAACGGAGTTAATGGATTAAAACCATAAACAACCTCAAATTGTGTAAATTTAGTAGCGGAATGCATACTCCTATTATATACGAATTCAACATGTGGCAGACAATCTTCCCAAGACTTTATGTTCTTTTTAATAATAGCACGCAACAATACCCCTAAAGTTCTATTAACTACTTTGGTTTGACCATCGGTTTGTGGATGACAAGTAGTAGAAAATAACAATCGTGTTCCTAGTTTTTTCCACAATGTTTTCCAAAAGTAGCTAAGAAATTTAGAATCTCGATCTGAAACAATTGATTTAGGCATGCCATGCAAACGTACAACCTCCCTAAAGAACAAATCAGCAACATGAGATGCATCATCAGTTTTATGACAAGGTATAAAATGAGCCATCTTTGAAAACCGATCAACAACCACATAAACAGAATCTCTACCATTCTTAGACGTAGGTAATCCTAACACAAAATCCATAAAAATATCAGTCCAAGGATGCGTTGGAATAGGTAATGGTGTATACAAGCCATGCGATTTAGTTGTAGACTTAGATTGCTTACAAGCAATGCATCTCTCATAGACACGTGTGACATCTCTCTTCATATGTGGCCAATAAAAATGTTCATGTAACACTTCATAAGTCTTACTAATGCCAAAATGTCCCATCAAACCCCTACTATGCGCTTCTCGCACCAACAATTCACGCAAAGAACACTTAGGCAAATATAGTTTATTTTCACGGAAAAGATAACTTTCATGCTTATAGAATTTATCAAATGCAGCGTGTTCACATGCTTCATACACTCTCCCAAAGTCATCGTCATCAGTATATAAGCCCTTGATATGCTCAAAACCTAGACACTTTGCTTCTAAAATAGTTAGAATCGTGTACCTTCGAGAAAGTGCATCGGCTAACAATTCTCCTTACATTTCTTGTACTTGATCACATATGGAAAAGTCTCGATGAACTCCATCCATTTGGCATGTCTTTTATTCAACTTTTGCTGCCATTTCAAGTACTTCAAGGTCTCATGGTCGGTGTAGATCACAAACTCCTTTGGCCATAAATAATGTTGCCAAGTCTCCAAAGCTCGCACTAAAGCATACATCTCCTTATTATAGGTAGGATAATTCAATGTTGCTCCACTCAATTTTTCGCTGAAATAAGCTATGGGATGCCCTTCTTGCATCAACACGGCTCCAATTCCTGTACCAGAAGTATCGCACTCTATTTCAAAAGTAGCACTGAAATTCGGCAAGGATAACAAAGGAGCATTAGTTAACTTATCTTTTAGTAGATTAAATGCTTTCTCTTGCATGAAACCCACGTGCTTCTTGATAACCTCAGTTTTTTTTTTTAGCAAATTGATAACCTTAGTTAAACGTGTGGCAATGGTGCTGAAATTTCTCACAAATCGCCGATAAAAACTCGCCAATCCATGAAAGCTACGCACCTCTCCTACGGTCTTAGGCGTTGGCCATTCATGAATTTCTTTGACCTTTTCTTCATCAACTTGTATACCATCAGCACTAACGACAAATCCTAGAAATACTAATTTGTTGGTAACAAAAGAGCACTTCTTTAGATTAGCGTATAATAATCGGCCCTTAAAACCTGCAAGATAGCTTGCACATGCTCAATATGGTCATCAGGGCTTTGACTATATATCAAGATATCATCGAAATAGACAACCACAAATCGACTAATAAAAGCACACAAAACATGATTCATAAGTCACATAAACGTGCTCGGTGCATTAGTTGATCCAAATGGCATGACTAACCACTCATATAACCCATACTTGGTCTTAAATGCAGTTTTCCATTCATCACATTCTTTCATCCTAATTTGATGATAGCCACTTTTCAAATTGATCTTAGTGAAATGCAAGAACCGTGCAACTTATCCAACATGTCATCTAACCTAGGAATAGGATGTTGATACTTTACCGTGATGTTATTGATTGCTCGGCAATCGACACACATTCACCAAGTTCCATCCTTCTTTGGCACCAACAAAATAGGGACAGCACACTGGCTAAGACTCTCTCTCACATATCCTCACTCCAATAGTTCGCTAACTTGTCGATGAAGTTCCTTTGTCTCATCGGGTTGCTTTGATATGCAGGTCGGTTAGGTAATGGCGCACCAGGAATCAAGTCAATTTGATGTTCTATGCCTCGAATCGGTGGTATCCCTCCAGGAAGTTCATTAGGAAAGACATCTTCAAATTCCTACAATAAAGACACAATAGGACTAAGCAAACTTGAGTCAAGATCGTTAGTAGAAAACAAAATCTCCTTGTACACAAGTATAAGCATTGGTTGATCTAGAACTAAAGCTCTCCTCACTTCACTTGATTTTGCATAAAAAATTATTTTGCCTCTTTTCTTTCTTCTCTTCTTTTCCCTCGGTTTTTACCACAATCTTTCTCTCAGCCTCTCCTTTTCCTTGCACCTCAGACACACCACGCAAGCCCTCGGATTTCTCACATTTTCTCTTTCTCTCGGCTTCTCGTTGTAACTTTAACTGATCTTGATACACCTCACTAGGTGTCATTGGTGCCAAGGTATAAGTCTTTTGATTCATCACCAATGAATAACGATTAGTATATCCATCATGATGTACATTTCTGTAGCACCCCGAACCCTTCGGCGGTTGCCACAAGCACCGATGTTACATCTTATTACCCTTTCATGCCTTACACTTAGAAAAAGCGTCGTTAATCACAGGCATTTTTTTTTTTTTAAAAGCGGTCCAGCGCGACTCACTAGCGGAAGCAAAATGAAACGTCACCATCTCTCCCCATACCAACCATGATACCAATACACACCATTAATCACCCGGATTTTATAAACAAGCAACGACACTTTATTTACATATTCTTTCAGGATGGGACTTCTTTTCGGGTCGATACATAACAAGGAAAAGCTAGGACTCTGCCATGTCCAGCCTAAAACCTCAAAAAGATCCTCGACCCTCTACATCACATGAGCTCAACTCCCATCATAAGTGTCGGCTAACTAATTCCCAAAAAACACAGCCCCTACTCATCGCGCTCGGGCCTCACACCCAGTCCGGTGCGTCAAGCGGCGGCGGTGGTAGCATCCCTCTCATCACCCCATCGCGGTGAACGTGGACAGAGACAAACTCCTGAATAATCGAGCCCCCAGCCAGGCCTATGTCGTACGAGACAAAACAGCGCACATGTATGTAGATGAGTCCAGGCACAGAAGGACAGCTGAACTCCTCACACTCTACCTCGACGTCGGACGGTAACCCATAAAATGCACCCCGCGCGACGGCAGGAAGCGACATACTGCTAATTTGAAGTGTTGGTCCCCAAAAGGTGTGAGTACAATCAATCAACAGATAAGGAATCCAATAACAACTCAATGCATCATACAAATCATACATGCATTGCAGACGTTCCTTACCTTGAAGCCATGCGCATACTATCATGCACTATCATATCATATATGTCATCATCATCATGACATCATCACATTACACATGTTATCATGCCATATCATCATATATCATCATCATCATCATCATGCATATCATCATGCATATCATCATATATCATCCTCACCATCATCATCATGCATATCATCATCATCGTCATGATTCAATTTATCATGGCATGTGAATTGATGACAAATCAAGATCATACTCATCATTGAATTCATACATGCATTTCGATTCAATGCCATACACATACCAAGACTTTATCACACATGCACCTCGATTCAATGTCAAACATATACCAAGACTTTATCATTCATGCAACAAGATAAAATTATAAATTTAATGGAATTTATGGCCAATAAAATAATTTATTTTATTTTTATTTTATTTTATTTTATTTATTTATTTATTTAAATTCCAACTTTTTTCATTTCCATAAATATTAAATTTAATATCAACAAATTCCCGAAATTATAAAAATTACAGCAAATATTAAACAAGCCAATAGGATGATAATTTCATACAAAATACATGGCCAAATAGCATTTCACACAATTTCCCAATTTTCACAAAACATCATATAATTTTCGGATGAAACCAGAATGCACGGTTTCCGAATAAATTCAATTAAAATATCCATATGGCCTCCAAAAATTATGAAATTTTATTGGATTATAGCCAAGACATTTTCGTACAACTTCCATGAAGAACTCCAAGCTAGATTCTTTATATATTATTTTATTCAACCTCACGAAGCTTCTGGACCCATTACCGCATTGTCCAGTGCCTCCATCTCCGAAATATGAAGTTTTAACCTACCTATTCTCTTTATTTTTCTCTGAAATTTAGATATGTTATGCATCAAGGTATCCTTTACAAGTTTCATGAAGAGATCTAGGTCAAATAACCAGAATATGGTCACCATTTAGGTCCTTGAAGTCTCGGGTGTCTCGGAATACATCACCAGAATCATCGTCTTCAAGATCTAGCCGATTTACTGGGCTATACATGTTCATTTCACTTCAAATTCCAGTATGTTGTATTTTAAGATGTTCCCTACAACTTTCATGAAGAAATCGAAGTGAGATTCTCAACAAAAACCAACATTCAACCATGAATCCAGCAAGAGGTCAGTAAAAACTTTCTAGATCTGGGGTCTCCGTAAGATGAGACTTTAACCCCTCAAATCTTCATCATTTTCCACGAAATTTTAATATGTTGTAGTACAATATGTTAGATACAACTTTTATGAATACATAGAAGCCAAAATAGGACTCCAAACACACATTCAAGCTCAAACAAGTTACTGACTCACACGATCCGAGCAAGAACAGTCACACCACTCACACACAACTCATCCATGCTTCGGTTTTTCCCATCTAACGACCAAAAGTTCAACATGCAAACAACATACAAGCATGCAAGAGAAGCTAGAGGACTCCCACTTGCCTCTAGAACGGACGGTCGACAACACACGGCGGCGATCAAGGTGGACGGACGGCAAGCGACGGCGACTCCCTCCTTCCTCTCTCTCTCGGCCGCTCCTCCCTCTCGCACGATCTCTCTCTCTCTCTCGCACAACTCTCTCTCTCTCTCTCACTCTCTCTTTGGGCGAGCAAATGGCCGGCCACCCTTCTCCCTCTTCCCTTCTTATACCCCTAAACTCTCATGATTAGTAATGATTGCTTTGCCTTAACCATGGCCAATGCATGGCCTTCCCTTTTGCCACTTGTCATATTGAATTTTGAATTGGGTTTGGGCTTCTTGGGCTTGGGCCATCCGGCCACTTCTTGGGCCTCCTCTTGGGCTGGTCGACAGCCCACTTGTGGGCTTCAATGGGCCGGCCAACTTGACCCATTAAAGTTCCACTCTTGGGCTTAAGGCCCACTCGAATTTTTGACCCCCTTTTTCCTTTTTTGTTTTTTTGAATTCCTTCTATAAATATTTTTAAATTTTAATTTTCATCTTGGCCAAAGTCTTGGGGCATCTTGCTTATTGAAATTTAATTTATAAAGTACATGGCCAAGCATAGGTTATTAATCTATCAAATTTAAATTTCCACACTCATATGCACAAATCACCTAATTAAAAGACTAATGGCTAGAGCATAAGCCATAGGAAATTTTATTACCTAATTAGAGACTTTAACACACATTATGGCTTGGTTCTGAATTTTGGGATGCCACAATTTCGATCATATTGCCATGGTCTTCCAAGCAAGATATGACTCGCTTGCATAGGTACAATATCACACTCTACCTCGTCCTTATATCTCCCTATCTCAAATGGGATTCGGACTTGCTTCGACACTTTCACCTCTCCACTATTATTTAACCATTGAAGTCTATAAGGCTTAAGGTGCTTTGTCGTCTTCAAACCCAACTTATCCACCATAATACAACTTGCCACATTTGCACAACTACCTCCATCAATTATCATACTACAGATCTTATCATTCACCACGCATCTTGTATGAAACAAGTTATCTCTTTGTTGGTGATGCTCCTCCTCCTTTACTTGCACACTCAGAGAATGCCTAACTACCAATAAGTCTCCTTTTATAGCCACTTCTCCATCACTACAATCCTCCAATGGTGGCATCTCATCATCCTCTTCTTCCCTTTCACTTTCGGACTCAATAACACCATGTCCAGTCATGATCATCACCCTCCTATTAGGGAATTGATTTGCCATATGACCTCTGCTGAAACACTTAAAACATTTAATCTCACGAGTTCTAGTCTTAAAGTTTTCAGTTTTACCTGAAGCTGGATCCGTTCCAACTTTACCGTCCCTCTCCTTCTCCTTTGAGGTTTCGGTTTTGGTGTTGTTTCCTCTCCAATTTGGCTTCTCATCTCTCTTCCAATTGGATCTCCAATTCTGATTTGAATCTCCTCCACTCTTGTGATTTCGGTCTAACTTCAATTGCCGCTCAACTTTGATAGCTTTGTCAGCCAATTCTTCCAATTCAACATAGGTTTGCAGCTCCACCACCCTTGCTATGTCTCGGCTCAAACTACTCAAAAATCTTGACATTGTGGCCTCACGATCCTCCACCACATTAGCACAGATCATGGCAATCTCCATCTCCTTGTGATACTCTTCCACGCTCTTATTGCCTTGTGTGAGATTTTGTAACTTTTGAAACAAATCTCGATGGTAATGACTTCGTACAAAACGCCTTCTCATCACCGCTTTCATCTCATCCCACGTCTCTATCAGTCTTTCACCATTGCGTCTCCTACTAGTCACAAGTTGATCCCACCAAATTATAGCATAATCAGTAAATTCAACAGCTGCAATTTTTACATTTTTTAGCTCGGAGTATCATTGGCAATCAAATGCCATCTCCATGCGTTTCTCCCATTCTAGATATGCATCGGGATCATTCTTCCCTTGGAAAGAAGGAATTTTCATCTTGATATTGCCAAGTTCATTATCTTCTCGGTGTCTAAACCCTCGGGCTCCATTCCACCTTCCAAATCGAGCATCTCAGTCATCCTCCATGTCAGCCTCATCATCATCATAATGCCACTGCCTTCTATGTCGTGTTCTAGAGGTGTCTTGCTGATGTTGCGGCCTTCCCCGGGGTAGCTCTTGGTCACCATCAACCTTCATCTCATTCCTCATCATTCGGCCACTAAGCTCCTCCACAACGGCCCTCAATTGTTGGATGCTTTACACGAGCGCTTCATCCCTTCGTATGGAGTCAACCTCCATTTGATTCACGCTTTCTTCACGCGACATATTTTAGACCTGAAAGTAAACGTTAGTCACAAAAAGCCTCACCAATCACTCCCTCATGTATTTCTCTCAAGGTGTTTGTTACTCTCCTCGTGTTTAACTCAAGTCTAGGCTTTTTCCACCCTTAATTAAGCTTACACACTCTTGCCTTTTCGCTCTCATATTCTCTTTTCACAAGCTCTTTATTGGACTTAAAACCTATCTCTCAACCCCCTCATGACAATCAATCAAACTAATCAAACAAGATTAGATTACTATTGATTTTGTTTAAGCAAGTAACACTTTCAAACCAACAAATACAACTTTCGAAGTTCCAATTGAAACGCAAATCACTATTGATTTTGTTTCAATTCAGTCTACTAACAAACAAGTCGCCTTCTTGATTTTTTTTTTTGTTCGGATAATTTTTTTTTTTGCTGAATTTGTTTTTTTTTCTTGTGCACTTTTTTTGTATGGTTTTCTTTCTCTTTTTTTTTTCTTTTTTTTTGACGAACTCAGATACAATTTAAGATGTTAGAAAAAAAAATTAAAACTAACAGTAAACAACTACGTATGGAAGAGCAAAAGCAATTAGATCCCTAAATCAACTAGAATCGAAACCCTAGCTCAATAAAATTCAAATTGCTGAATGTAAATAGAAAATTAAAGATAAATAGATATTGTAGAAACAAGCTCTTATACCAACTGATGTGAATCGTTGCGGAAGGATCGTTCTACGAAGGCCGAGATGGTGTGAATTGCAAATCTCGACCTCCAATCAAACCTGTGATTGGCAACCTCGGTATGAACATGACTTGTTGATGAACACATGTCAACCAACCAACGTTATAAACGCCACAAGCGAAAGAATTCACTATCTTGATTAGGTCAAGTCCTCAAAAGAACAGTAAAAGAGAACCTCTCAATTCTTTTCCTCAAAAATAAAATATATCTATCTGTCATAAAGAAATTTAGTCGGTCTTTAATATATAGGCCTTCTAGTAGCCACACAAACCCTAAAAATCTAATGCGTCATATTCTAGAATATTCCTAAACAAGAAGAATATTCCTATTTGACTTGGTCAAATATTTGGTGACCAAATAATCAAATTGCACCAAGATTTCCAAGATTCTTCAAGATCTTATCCAAGGGCATATCCACGCCAAAGATCACGAACCATGACAGTAACAGCTTGCCTATATTTCTTGGCCCATGCTCGAGTGATCGAATGAGTAGGATTAGACAATGGGTCCTTAGCACCTCTTTCTCGATATAGCTCGATGTCCACATCAATATGAGTCTAATCTTTGTACTAATATTGTAATTAAGAATAGGGAAGTTCTTTATTTTTTGCTTTACTTTGGCTTGTTGGAAAATATTGCACTGAGTGCATGAAGTTTGGTGGAAATGGTTCCATGGACCCACCCAAGAACTAGACGGTTTGGTTCTCAGGTTGGTCCATGGAACCAGCAAGCGATTCTTAGTTCCAATTTTTTGGAACGGGTCCTTGATAGGCGGTTCCTTGTTCTAAGGTGAGAGCTGTCTACCCAAACCATGCTCACTCCTAGTCTTACATAGTATCGCCCGCATCCACTTTAGCAATTTCTTGCCAAAATTGGCCAGTGGACTCAATCGGCAAGAAGTGAAAAGACTCAAGATTAAATTGACAAAATTAAAAAATTTAGGACTAAATTAGCAAAAGTGCAAAAGGTTTAGAACTTTTCGGACATTTTTCCCTTAGAATTTCCAATAAGTGTAAAATCGGAATCTTTAGGACACCATAGTCATAACTTAGGATATATTTGGTCTCTGGATCTTACACCAAAGCACAAATTGTCACACCAACAACACTTCTCAAGATATTACAATTTCAGTATGGTCAATAAGACAATTGACAAAGCTTTCTCTGTATTTGGATTTTTGCACTATGGATCTCTCTTTCTCCAGCGTCTTGTTGATCTCATTTTATACTCCTCAACATCCAATCTACCCGTTGGCAATCTTCACAAGGATCATTCTTCAAGTTGACCATTGGACGATTGTCAAGCAATTCAATTTAGCCATTGAAGTCAATCAATCGGAGTCCCGTCTATTTTGTCGCTCATACAATAAAATCTTTCTTTTCCAAAAATAGAGTTTCTCAATTATGAAAAGTAACTTGTCTTTATGATGATTGTCAATCAACCAAAATATTACGTGTAATTAATATCTTCTGCGTAGATAATCTTTGAGATTGATGATCAATCACTTTCTTCCAAAATATGAATCCATACTTGATCATAAGCTGTCAAAAGGTTAGATAACTTGTCTCAGAATGTTATCCTCAAAGCACGTAACAAACTTCGATTATATTAAGTTTCCCGGTTATATAATCTTTGGTAACGAGGCTATTATCCTTATATTAGCAATTCCTAGTTATATCTGGCTTTTCCGTTATATCAAACTTCCGCTTATATGAGGCTTCTAGTGGTAACAAACTTCGATTATATTAAGTTTCCCGGTTATATCCAATTGCATCTCGTTAGGTACTTTGAGTACGATGGTGGTGTAGATCTTGTAAAATATTCACCTCGGTACCTCTAAATCTTTTTGAACTGCCTATTCTTCTAGACTTGTTCACATAAGTTGTTCCAACTATTTCGAATCTTTTCACTTTGCACATCGAAGTTCCTTTTACGTCAACATTACTCAAGGCATAAACAACCTTGCATATATTAAGCTCGTAAGGAATCACGGATTGTTTTGTCAACTTAAAAAAATAATATGAGGTTTTCTCGATAGAAACTACCCGCGAATCCTTTTACATAAACACAATAGGCCTCTTTTATTTGAATTATATGATGCATGAAATATTTAACATTAGATTGTTTTCACAACAAATAGCCTATAATAATTCTATATTGACAAGGTTATGTTCTGAGATGTCTCATGGAAAGATCAAGGTTCCCAATACACATGACCTGCACATCCTAAAGTCACATACTTCTCTATTTTGGATAGAGATGTTTTGCCAAGCACGGCTTGGCTTGAGCAACCAATGGCTCGGCGAGGGACAAGTCATCCTTTGACTCCTTAAGATTGATGCTCGAATCATTAGCGAGTGGACTCCAGTTAAAACCCTGGATTAGCCTAGCAAGAAGCATCACTGTCATCGTTGTCCCAAGCTGCGTGGCAATGCACCCGCGCCGGCCCATGCTAAAGGAAATGAATCGCAGGTCGGGCTCTGCGAGCACGACTTCCTCGGTGTCACTTGTGATGTGCCGCTCAGGCTTGAACTTGAGGGGTTCGTTCCACACTTTAGGGTTTCTGCCAAGACCCATCCGGCTAATGAGGATGTGGCTTCCCTTGGGGATACGATAGCCGGCGATGACCGCATCCGACAGGGCGACGTGCGGGACATTGAAGGGCGCGATTGGGTGGAGCCTAAAGGCCTCCCTAGCACATGCTTTGATGTAGTTGAGCTGGGGGATATCGGACTCTTGGACTAATCTCTCCTTTCCCACAACAATATCTACTTCTTCTTTGGCTTTCTTAAGGAGTTTAGGCCGATTTATCATCTCCGCCATTGCCCATTCCACTGCGTTTGATGGATTGTCCACCGCGGCCATCATAATTTCCTACACATATCAAGATGCACAAATACGTCTGCATCTTAAGTCAACTTGAAATCTAATTTATAACCACAATATGCAAATAAAAGTAAAGTTAAATATGTACGGGTTATAGGAAAATCTTCCGAAGGATCTTTTGGGACAGTTTAACGACAGACTTTAGGACGCCAAGATATTGAATTCATACCTTATAAGTTATTTTATATATAGAGAGGTAAGTCTTTCTTTAGGATTTTTTGGGGCTTGACTTCACACATTATAGGTAATTTTGTATATAGGGAGGGAAGTCTTTCTTTAGGATTTTTTTGGGGGTAGTTGTAAGGCTCTATCCGTACAATTTTAGTGACAAGGTCGTCTTAACCAAATATATAACCTCCTATAGTTTGCTAAGAAAGAATAATTTTCTCACCGTAGCCTGTGCTTTGACTTCATGAGGCGTTAGCAATGGCTTCCCTTGTGAGTCTTTAAGCATAACAAGAACATCCAACAAGTCTTGAGGCTCTGTTCTATTACTCTGCGAACTCGAATCGTCCCTCCCTCGTTTGATTCTGTCGTTTATTATGGGCTCATGCAACCTCTGAAAAGTCCTCGTGCAATCTTTCACTACCTTCTCATGCCCATCAAGGTCAAGCCCCACCAGGAATGGGAAGTAATCCGAAACACAGAATGCGTAGAGATAATTCAGCGCATTGAATAGTGCGTCCACATGTTGTTCTTCATCAATGGTTGGTCCTCCATCTTTCCTTGCTTTGCCAAAGTACCTCTTGTTGAACACCAACCTTCTTATCACATTCGCACAGTAGTGCCTTGTCGTATGCCTCAAGTTCACCTGCCCTAGGCTTTTGCATTGGTTGAAGACATGCTTCACCAGGTTGTCGGCCTCCTCGGCCCTCTTGTCGTGGAGCCACTTGTGTCGCGCTGGGCATATTATCTCCGACGTCAAGACCCGCCTCATCTTCTTCCACTGCTCTCCGTAGGGAGAGATGACGGCGGTCACGTAGCCACCGCTGAACGCTCGTGCCGCCATCGAGACAGGCCTCGACGCGAACGTGGCATCTTGCTTCTTGAGGAACTCCTGGGCGATCTTAGGGTCGGTTACGGGAATGACATGCGTATTCCCTATGCGGAAGCACGCGATGCCGGTGTCCATCTCCTCCATCCAACGAAGGATCCACCGGGCCACAGGCTTGTTCCGGAGCATGTCTGGGGCACAGTCGACCACGGGCCACGGGGCGGGTCCTGGAGGGAGTGAGAGCGGCTTGGATTTTCCTTTGACGCTTTTGCACCAAAATTGCTTGATGACATCGTGAAAGACGATTAGTGCCATGAGAAGTAGGGCATAGCCCAAGGCGGCGAAACTCATCATAGTGGCTGCAATCAGAGTACCGCCAACACGATAGCTAGCATCAATCTTTTACATGATAGATCCCACTATTTGGGCTCAACTACTGCTCTTACACTTGTATACTTAATCCTTGACATAATTGCCAAACGGCATGAATATCAAAATAGTACAACAGAGAGCTTATAAGTAAGAAGAACAATACTTAAGCTACTTGATCTTATATATATGGTGTGCACTCTCTTGGTTCCTCATGGTCTTCTCTTTTATACTCTTCCTCAATCTAACCATTGAATATGAATTAGAGAAGCAAATGACTATTAGAGAGTTTCTTTCCTTGAATTTTTACAGGCTAACCAAAAATAGCAACTACTGTTGTCTTCTCACCATAGTCTCTAACTGACTTGTCAAATAACTTAGCTACTATGCTACATGCTTTATCTTGATAATGCTAATGTGCGAATCTAGGTCTTTTGATAGCTACTTAGCTAACCCAATAGATATTGTCATGCCCCGAACCCTAGGCATGCACACATCCCTCGACGATCGACTAAAATGCGACGTTTCCAGGACGCATCTCCGACCCAATCGATTCTAAGCATATGCGGAAGCAAATAAAACAATCTCCAGACAACAATCAACATGGAATAGAAAAGCAGGACAACCAATTTAAACAAAACACACTTTATAAACACATTAGGTTTATACACAAGTTTATGTCCAAAAGGTCCGAAAGAAAACCCTAGGCCACCTACGCTCTAGACCCTTCAACCTCGGGCTCTAGATTCTCCACACTAGGAACCTGAAAATGTTAAACCACGACGAGGTGAGACAATGTTTCAACGAGTCTACACCCTAAACCTCGATTAGGAAGATAATTCACCTAGAGATAGCCTAAGCACACATCAAATAAGACTTACTTCGCCTCAGCACCTCCTTGCACATTAGTATATTTCATATACATATGCATATAGCAAACATATTTAACAACTAGAACATTGTACATCAATCATCAAATATTCACAAGGGTCTCGATTATAAGGTCAAATCATTATGACACATCTCATTATGTGCCACATAATTTTGTCCCATAATCAAGCGCGGCTATCTCAATCATTCACATGTGTCCCGGTTATTTTGACCCATCAGTCATATCCAACTCAACAGTCGGTAGTCATCCGGCATAACCAGGCGTCATCTCGCTTCATCAGGCATGGCAATATCTACATCTAGACGGCATTCCCAAAGGAGCATCGGCCCAGCCTCCACTGTGACTGACATCCGTTGATGTGGGGCATTCTAAAAGGAGCATCGTCCGACGTAAACACATTGTGACGGGTTCTGATAGCGACTATATGCATATCCATGTTTAGCCAGGATCATCGTGCTTTGCACTCAAATACTTCAATTTCAAATAATAGACTTGGCATATTTTCTTCATATTAAAAACACTCGATAAAATAATTGTGCGTGAACACACAGTCAAATCAATCCACAAAGCGTGATACTCTCTCTTTTAAAAATTTCACGATTTTATATAGTACTTAAAATACTTTTTGGTGTCAAAAACTGACACTCGATATTTTTCTAATTAAATACCAAAAATCCATATTTTCAAAATAATAAATCAGAATCACCACTCAACATTCAATTGCACAATTTAGTAGTTAATTGCACAAACCAACACTACCACAACGATCAATAGGAAATTCTAACAACCGACTATCCCGGTATAATTTCTGCTAATTAATAAATAATTGAATAAATTACATTTAATTAAATAAATTGCAAAATATTTAAGTTAAAGCACTCAATAAAATTAACCTAAGCTAACCGGGCTAATTAATTGAACTAACTAATCTAATCTAACCAACCTAGTTAATCTAATCTAACCAACCTAGTTAATCTAATCTAATAGGCTAGCTACTACTAATTAAATTACCTAAATCACCTAACTAACCATGCTAGCTAAATTAGCCTAGGAACTAACTACTCTAACCACCTAGTCACTCTAACTAATCCACCTTAAGCATAATTAGCCTCCTAATTAGAGTTTAGGAGGTAAACTCACCAGTTTAGTGTGAAAACTGGTTCACGGCAATGGTAGCGTGATGGCGACCACAACTTGGGTCTACGGCAACACCAAAGGAGGCTTGGGCCGAGCTGAAAAACAGCCCACAAGACTCGACAAAGGACTGGAAATTTGATTCTTCCCCTGCTCGATTCTAGAGCTACTAGTCAACTCAGCTTGGGGGCTGGTGGCGAAGCTAACAAGCTGGATAGGCGGTGCCGGAGGGTGGTCGAGGTTGGTAGTGAAGCTGGGTGGTCTGGCTGGTGGAGTAGGACGCTGGAACGCTAGGGTGGGATGGCGGAACGAACGCGGGATGTGCGTGAAAGTGAACTGGCATGAAGAGGTTCGATGGATGATGAAGTGGAGGGGTGCAGCGACCAGGAGAAAGAGAAGCGGGTTGGTGGAGTGTGAGCTGTTCGGTTGGTGGTGGGAGTGCGTGAGTTGCAGGTGGTGATGGCAGAGGGAGAGTGGGCTGGTGAAGTTGCGTGAGGTGAAGGGGGGGAATGTTCGTGAATGAGGGAAATGAAAAGGAGGCAGAAGCCGCAAAAGGGGGATTGGCAGTCTGGCGTGCGTGAGAAGCTGAAGAGAAGGGGGTAGAAAGTCAAGCAACAAATATCTTATTTATTTTTTTTTTTTTTAGTGAAGGTAAGAGGTATATTAAACTAAAACCAAAAGCTTTACAGCTATATAATAAGGATCCGGCACCAAAACTTGCCCTCAAGAAGACAACAAGTCAACTCGAGAGGAAGGGTGCCAAAAAGGAAAACACACCCAACAAGGCAGAAACGGCCATACAAGCGGCAACCAAAAGAATGCCAAACAATAGCCACCTCAAAAGAAGAAGGGAACCATGAAAGGCCACGACAGTGGCAACTAAAAAACTGACCACAGAGGCAGCAGCTAGCTAAGGAACGACAAAATAAGGAAAGGCTCCTAAGTAAGGAGGGATCATAAAATAAGGAAGCCGTAACCAACAGCAAGCACGAACAACCTGCAAAAGATGCACAGCCCCCCGCCAAGGCCCACCGCTAAGCAGTAGCACCAAATCAGTGAAGTACAACACAACCCCCCGCCAAGTCACAGCAGCATCAACAACCACCATATGCAGCAGCCAACATCCAACGCTACATCCAAAAAGCTAGCCTACCAGCCACCACCCACACCAAATAACAACAGGTCCGGCTCGGTCACAACATCTACAGAAATTGACCTTACGAAGCAAGCGCAAGCACAGGAGAGAAAATGGAAGGGTCTAACCCCCATCAACGCTGAAATCTCCAATTTCTATAAGTGTCATTGATGTTGTTATACGTCAAGGCTTTATCCTTAACGATTTTGATAAGATGATTCTTCAGGGCTAGGACTGCCAACATCTCCTCTCTAAAGAGGATGTTGTTCCTCTTTTTCCAAATCAAATGGCATAAGCCTCCAAAAGAAAACCTAGCCATGGACTGATGGAATTCTTTGTCGAAGATGAACTTCATCGCCCATTGGAGGTTAACCATTCACAAGTTGTTCCTTTAAGGAAGATTGCATCTCGCAGCCCATAAATAAGCCAAACTAGCAGTGATGCGGCAACCAAAGAAAAGGTGGTTAATCGAGTCAGGTCTAGACTTGCAAAAAGCACAAACCACGTTATCAATTCTACCATAGGCAAGTAACAACTCCTCGGTGGGTAAGCGGTTTTTAACCATAAACCAAAGGTTAAATTGGTACCTTGGCATAATGGAATTGCTCCAAATAAACGTAGTGCGGGGTACTCTAGCCTTCTTCATTATGATGGTCTCCCAAGTAGAGGCAACTGAAAATAAGCCTGAAGTGTTCTCCAGCTAGTGAAAACGGTTCGAGCACTGGGAAAGAATGGGTAGGGGATGCTCCCAAGACTCCAGCTCAGCCTTAAGCACCTGTTCGGATGGCGAGAAAAGATCCAACACCCTTGCTTGCCTGGAGATACTTGATCTATAGATAAACGCATCCGAGAACCATAAGCTAAGGGAGCCTCTAGGATGCCAGTGGTCAAACCATAGAGATACTGGCTGGCCATCCCTAATCGTCCACCGAAAAAACTGCCCAAAATCCATCCTAAGTTGAAGAATCTTCTTCCAAGCCCACGAGCAGAGAGTCGGCTTCTTGGCTATCTAGAAATTCTTCCTTTTTAAAAAGGTAGAATGGATCCATTTACACTATAGGGATTCCTTATCAGAGAACATGATCCATATGTGTTTAAGCATGGCTGCATTATTGCAATCCCGTAGCCTGCAAATTCCAAGACCACCCTCTTTTTTCGAGAGACACACATCCTCCCAAGCTACTTTAGCACCTCCTCTCCCAAGGCCCGGCCCTCTCCACAAAAAAATGTCTCAAAATTTGTTCAATACAATCCAAAACGGTTCTAGGTAGGATGAAAACACTGGCCTAGTAGGCTTGAATAGCATGGAGGACTAATCTGATGAGTTGCAACCTACTAGCAAAGGATAAGAAGCACTGTACCCACAATTGCACTCTAGAGGTGATGCGACTGACGAGAGAGCAACAATCTACTTTTCCAAGCTATGAGGAGATGATGGGAACCCCTAGGTAACGAACAGGCAAACTCCTAATCTGGAACCCCAAGGCTAGAGCAATTTGGTTCCAAGATAAATCAGTCCCTCCAGCGAGGAAAACCTCGCTTTTTTAACTCTGTTTGGCCTCAACCCGCTCCAATCTGAGAAGGTGTCAAGGCCTTCCTTGAGGAGAGAAATTGACGCCATGTCTACTTTGCAGAATAGGAATACATCATTAGTAAAGAAAATGTGTGATAAACACGAACCTTTGCATCTCCAGTAATATTTGAACTTCGGCTGCCTAGAGCGGAAGAGTAGTAATCTTGAGAAAACCTCCATCACCAAAGTAAAAAGATAAGGAGAAATCAAATCCCCTTGTTGCAAGCCACGACCACTCGAAAAGAAGCCGTTAAGTTCCCCATTTAAGGCTATGGAGAATTTAGGAGTACACACACACATGCCATTATAAGCAGGGTGAGATGATCAAGAAAACTAAAGGCAAGGAGGACAAGCTCCAAGAAGTCCCAAATGACGGTATCATAAGCCTTTTGGAAGTCCACTTTGACTGTACACTTGGGCGAATACGAGTCAGAGCGGAATCCGCTAAACAGATTTTGGGCCAAGAGGATGCTTTCCTTAATCCGCTAGCCTTTGAAGAAAGCACTATGAGGAGGACTAATGACCGTTTGAAGAACTGCCGTCACTCTATTAGCCAATACCTTAGTGATGCATTTATAAATCGTATTGCAATAGGCTATGGATCTATAGTCTGAAAACGTCAATGCATTGGGATGTTTTGGGACCTGTCGCAACCTAAATTTCAAGTACACCATTTAAATTTAGGCTAATGGACTGTTAAGTCTAGACTTAGCTCGGGCTCTCCTAAGCCCGTACCAATTCGCGACTTAGGTTTCTGTTTTTTAACATGCAAATGAATTTTATTTAGAAGTTGCCACTAATCAGTTTATGGTAGGTTGATTAGACACCTAAGTAAAATAATGAGAGAATTATTTTACTCCTACGAACCAGAGATTTTAGGAACGGAGACTTGGTTACACTAGATTTCTCTAATGCCCTTTCGGTACCATTTCTTTTTATTTTCAAAAATATTTTTGCAAGCAATTTGGATATATTTTAACTTAAATTATTATCATGCAATGGGGTGATCAATGGGTGCTCAATCATTATTAAATACTCAATGAATCAAACAAATTGTATCAAAAGAACTAAATGCACAAAGCAAACAATTTTTTTTTATTTTCTTTTATCTCGAAATTAAAGCATGCACTTTAACTACATGACCTAATTTTACTAACAAGCTATTTCTAATTTAATGAAATTCAAATTAATAATAAAAAGAAAACTAATTAAATTATCTAAAATGAATAATTTTCTAATATGTTTAGGGATTAGTTTGATTTAAACCATATCCTATCTTAGAAAACTATTTTTTTTAAGAAAAAAGAAATTATTAAAATGTGCAAACATTATCTAAGACCTAAAAAAATCAATCCTAATCTATTCCAAAAATTATCTAAAAGTACAATCCTAAAATGCAATCTTAATTTACGAAACTAACATATCCCGATGCAAGATTTGATTTTTATTTTTATTTTTATGTTTTTTAGTGTTTTTCCAAGACAAGTAATTATCAGATAAACAATATATCTAAGCAATCAAGACATTCATTAAATGAAGGATTAAAATAACCGAAAAGATAATACATAGTCTCATGGATTAAATTAACAAAAATTCTAATCCTAAACATCATAGCATATGAGAAAGTTCAAAATAATTAACAATTTGATCCAAAGTCTTATGGGTTAAACTATTAATTATAATGATTTAACAACCGAAACACTATAAAAATGCCAAAAAATTAATATAATTAAAAAATGATCCGATGTCTTACGGATCAAATTAATAATTATAAAAATTTTGGGCAAAACCCTGCGGATAATGCCTACAATATTCAAATAATTAACATCAACATACCATGCTCCAATAATAACGAAACTTTAAAAAATAATAAAATAAAATAAAAATAAACTACCTAAGGGACTCAACATGACAGGCTTTGGCGTGATGGTGTTACTGGTGGAGCGGCGATGACTCGAGCACTTGGGCGGAGGGAGGCGTTAGCAGCAAGCGCTGGCGATGGGTGAAGGCATAGTGTCGCGACCTACCCCTCGAGGGGAGAGAATAGGTTTAGGGATATTGCCTAAAGGACGGACCTAAAACCCAAGATTAGGCATGAGCTCTCCCAAGCCCATACCCCGCGTGACATTAGGATATCTTTAGAAATTTTGCAAAAAAGGAGTCGCCACTAGCCTATTGGGGTTGGCTATAAACCAAGTGAGGTATGGGAGTATACCTTGCTTTCTACCAACCAAAGAATCTAGGGTCAGGAATTTGATTACATTAATTGATCAATTAATACCATTTCGGTACATAATCTTGTTCATTTTAAGAGAAAAATATTTTTTTCAGGTGATTTAGATTGATTTCATACCTATCCACTAACATGTGAGGTGATCATGTAGGTGCGCAATCATTAAAGTAACAATTATAGCTACCAAGATCCTAATTGCTGTAAAATTAAACACGTGCAATTAGACATAATTAAATATGCAAATTAAACATACAATATAATAAGAATATGAGTAAGCAAAAAACCTAATTACACTTCGAAGGCAAGATATGACAATTCATAACCAAACCCCATCATTTTTTAGATTTTCAAAAATTTTAATTTTTTTAAAAATAATAAAATAATAATTTTTTTGGAGCCGGACCTAGGTTCGGCTTGGTCGGCGCAACCAGACCCGGGTTCGATCTGGCAGGTCCAAGTGGGCTCGAAGCTTGGGCCCAGCCCAAGAGGTCCCCCTCATCTCTTTTTAAAACAAACCGGGCTCACAAGTCCACATTACACCAGCCTAAGGCCACAAACCCAAAAGCCCAAAAGTCAGATGGCCTGTCGTGACAAGCCCAAACGAACGAAAACCCTACCGGAGAATTGTACCCGGCCTGGCTCACGTGACCCAGATTCTGGAACCCTCAAGCTCAGTGACCTGCGGTGTCAGAGGGATTAGTTGGGACTTCAATGGTGGCGATGCGGCAGACAGCGTGACGTGGTGGATAGTGACTAGGGTTCCAGGTGGCGAAAACAGCGGCGATGAGCGATTGTGAAGACAAGCGGAGGTGTGTGATATAGCTAGAATAAGTACCTAGAGGGGGGTGAATAGGTATATAAATGATTTTTCTCAATAATTGCACAATACTAGACAGTTGATAGATTTGAGACAAACAATGATCAAAGTAAGACTGAGAGAAGAGAAAATTGAGCACGCGGTTGATAGTGGTTCGGCTTATTTCAAGCATACGTCCACTCTTCTGCACTGACAGCCTATTGGCTGGATTCCAGTATGAACAAAGAGATGTTACAGCGTTGTTCTTCCTTGATTTCTCAGTGTAGATAATCTACCACACTTGCTCAAGGTATCATTAAGTATAAACACTCTCTGTGTATTACAACTTCGCTCAAGATGTATCGACTAAGAATCAAGGTGCTTCAGACTCTGGAATTTGTCTATCGATCATTCTTTCTTAAAGCAACTAGAACGTCTTCCTTTTATACTCCTTTATGCCATCATACCGTTGGCACTTACCAAAGGAATTCCTCCAATCTACCCGTTGGATGGAATCAATCAAGAAGATCATTCGAGCTATAAAAGGAACCTGATGATAGCCCATCAATCCTGTTCGCCCATACAATTAGGATCTTGGTTTCCAAGAATAGAACCTTCCAAGAATATTTCGTCGACCATCGGATCTTCAAACGATCTTGATTACGAATAGAAGAATCTGTTATCATTATCGAGCCAAGAGATCTTCTCCAGAGGATAGGACTAAATCCTCAACCAAATACTTAGGTTCTGGATTGCCTTCGTCACTAGATTAGAAGAACTGTCAATGAGAATAGTCTTGAGTCTTGAGTCTTGAGTCTTTGAGTCCGGTGATCGAAAGTCTTCGACTCTAAACAGAAGGTCTGTAATTATCTAGACTAGACTGATAAAAACGTTTTGTCAGCTTCAAAATATTCTGGAAAGATTTCTCCAACAATCTCCCCCTTTTTGATGGTGACAAAACTTCCTTGTAGATTTGAACAACTTTGACCTGCAAAACATTACTCAAGCAATATGGCTATCTCATAAAGATTAATAAAGCAACCAGACTCTGCATCCACATAAAATCGGTTAGTCTTTCATGAGTAATACCATACAACAACACTTGATGCAAACAGTCAAGCTTTAATCAAAATCCACACTCAAGTCAGTCAAAATCAAGTTCACTCAAGTCATACTCAAACATATTCAAACACACTAAAGAAATTTAAATCAAAATCCACACTCAAGTCAGTCAAAATCAAGTTCACTCAAGTTATACTCAAACATATTCAAACACACTAAAGAAATTTAAAGTCAAAGTTTAAAGAGTTCAAATTGCAATTCTCCCCTTTTTTCTCATCATTAAAAAAGTGAGAAAAGAGTCAAGTCTTCTTGGGAATGCGCACAATCTGGAAATCTCCCATCGACTGTACGATTCCTTCTAGCCTCTTCAAGTCTTCCCGTAGATGAGCCACCTCTTCTCCTTTTGCATTGGCTTGAATTTGAAGAGCGAGATCTTTTATTTGATCCACCAGGGTAACAGAAGATGCTTGTCCAGCATTCTTTATGACTTGAAGTTCACAGTCCAGAGCATAGATTTGACCCTTCATTTCTAGAAGAACATCAAGAATACGACGAAAATCTGCTGTATTGTCCGTCTGTGTGCTTGCATTTGCTCTTTCGGATGGAGTGAAGTCAGACGATGGAACTTCTGTGTAATCTTGCAGATTTGGTGTTGACGTATCATGTCCTTCCTCAGACATTTGAGAAGCCTGAAAATCTTCTGGATTTGCTGGTGAGCGACTTACACCTTCACTGTTGACAGCATGTGGTGTAGTCCTTCCTTGCTCGCCATCTCCCCCAGTCTCTAGGACCTCAAATGGGGAAGAGTGATGGTCATGCTCTTCAACATCTGCAGACTTTTCTTTTTCTGCTTCTCCTTCTTCTTCAGCTTCTTTCTCTTTCTCTTTCTCTTGCTGCTCCTCTCGCTTCTCTCTCTTTTTGCTTGCTCCTCTTCTTCTCTCTCTCGTTCTTTTTCCTCTTCTTCTTTTTTTTTCATCGTCGTTCGTTGATTCGGTACGAACGTCTAGTTCTTATCAATGCGAGATATAGTGAGATCTTCCTCTTCTTCTTCATCCTCCAAGATAAGAGTTCTTTTCTTTTTGGATGGGGCACTTATGGGCTCCTTCCCTTTTCTCTTTGATGCAGAAGATACTGGAGTCTTCACTTTGAACTTCTCCATTGCCTTATCAAGCTCTTTCAGACGCATTTTTGTCAGCATTTTCAGACCTACCACCATTTTGTCGCATGGTCGAACACAAAGAGTGTGTGGAGGTTCAATGTTCAAGTGTCTAAAGATCTTGGTCACAAGACCTGGGTAAGGCAATTGGCCCTTATCCTTCGCCATTGCTCTGTACATGTGAAAGATAATGGTGTGAGAGAAAGAGAACTTCTTCCCTGTATTGATCGCGTACATCAATTTCGCCTCGGAGTTAGACACGTCAGTCTTGGATGTAGACTTTGGCCTGATACAGTTGATCACAATTTTGTGAAGCAAGATGTTGATAGCACACATTCTTCTGTAGGTAATTCTTCCCTCTGTAGCCCTGTCTTTGACAAGCTCCAGTGTGGTACGAGCAATCGAAACTTTGATCGGTTGATAGAGTCCTCGTTCAACTCCAATTATGTCAGCCAACATGTCCACATCTACCACATGGTCTTGGTCTCGAACACTGAAAGATATTCTATTCGCATCTAAAAAGCTAAGATTCGAATAGAAGTATGCTATTAATTGCGCATAACCGTCTGTGGTATCGGAGCAAAATTGCTCAAGTTGAAGCAGATTGAACTTCTCCCTTAAGTTCACATTAATGGCATCCAAGAAATTGAAATCAATACTTCTAGGGTTTATCACCCCTCGTTTCAACAGTCTGAAGAACAGATTCTCCTGTTCCTTTGATTTAAACAAATCCATCATTTTACCCTTCACCTTCGCAGCAACACCCATTCTAGGTTGAAATTCACTGAACATTTTATCATCATCATTCCCGTAAGTGGGATTCAATCCTCCTACACGAGGGTCACTTGGAATGTTCGCAAGTGCTTCCTCGGCCTTTCCTTTGGGAGCAATTCCCAAATCCTCCATTTTTCACGAGAAAGATATACTCATTCCCATAATTTTTATCTTTAAGGAAATCATCTATATAGTTCGGCGGAGTATCGGTGCTTTTCAACGCACGATAGAGCTTGTAAATATAAGAGGGTTTTTGGACTCTTACGGGTTCTCAAGCCTCGATTATTTCTTCCTCCGGTTGTTGACCCGCACCCTGTGGGGTAGATGGTGAAGAGTGACTAGGTGGAGAGTGAATCGGGCTCTATTGCTGACTCGGTAATTCTTCCTCTTCAATGAGATCAAAATGGGTAGGCCCCTCCCTCATTCTCTGTGGTCCCCTGTTCGCGATTCTTGAAGACTTTCTCGAAGAAGACATCATTTCTTGTCGTTGAAAGATTCCTTTACTCGCTTTCCCAAGAAAAGATGACAACTTTCTCAAAGATGAACACGAAGTAGAGACAGGATTGGGAGGAGAATGCCTTTTTAGGGTTTTGAAGTTTAAGCGAGGAAAACTATATATATAACTCAGTTTAAAAAGGAAAAACCAATCGGCACAAAGGAAAGTGAACAGACACCTCGTTTTAAAATCAATAACTGCCAAATAGAAGTTAATCATTTTTGAAAAGACAAGATTCCGTTTTTCATGAAAATTATAAATTAACTGAACTAAAAATCGTACCTTTTCGAGTTCGAATATAATAACAACTTACAGTCTATAGCCTTGAATGACTGAGTCTGAGGGTTGGAGAGTCTTTAGACTTTAACTTCCTCAAGCTTCAAAATGTTGAGTCTGGAACGGATAAAATTAAATTGATTTTTCTCCAAAGGCTTTGTGAATATATCCGCTAGTTGACTCTTTGAATCAACAAATTAAATCGAGATTTCTCCATTTTGAACATGATCTCTGATGAAATGATGTCGAATCTCTATATGCTTTGCTCTTGAATGAAGGATTGGATTTTTAGTGAGATTGATTGCGCTGGTATTGTCACATTTGATCTCTGTGCATGAGTCTTCAATTCCAAAGTCTTGTAGCTGTTGTTTTATCCATAGAATTTGCGAACAGCAACTTCTAAGAGCTACATACTCTGCTTCCGTTGTTGAGAGAGCCACAGTGCTTTGTTTCCTTGAAAACCAAGACACTGTCCTGCTTCCAAGCAACTAGCAAGTTCCCGAAGTGCTCTTTCTATCGACTCTGCAACTGGCCAGATCTGCGTCTGAATATCCCAGAAGATTAAAGTCTCCCTTCTTAGGATACCATAGACCGATGCTTGAAGATGAAGCAACGTATTTTATAATACGTTTCGCAGCACTGAGATGGGATTCTCTAGGATCTGATTGAAACCTAGCACAGATGCAAACACTCAACAATATGTCAGGTCTAGAAGCGATAAGATAAAGAAGTGAGCCAATGATGCTCCTATACAGCTTTTGATCAACTTTTTTCCCTTCTTCATCTTTGTCTATCTTCAAAGAACTTGACATCGGTATGTCGGTCTTTTTGCACTTTTCCAGTCCAAACCTTTTGACAAGATCATTAGCATATTTTTCTTGATAAATAAAAGTTCCTTCCTTCAATTGTTTTACTTGAAGACCAAGAAAGAATGTTAACTCTCCCATCATACTCATTTCAAACTCATTCTGCATAGACTTTGAAAATTTCTTGCACAGACTTTCATTAGAAGATCCAAAAATAATATCGTCCACATATATTTGAACAAGTAAAAAGCTTTTATTTTCCTTTTTGATAAATAAAGTAGTATCTACTTTACCTTTGACAAAACCATTCTGTATTAAGAACTTACTTAGTTTGTCGTACCAAGCTCGAGGTGCTTGCTTTAAACCATACAAGGCATTTTTCAGTCTGAAGACTGAGTCTGGCTTCTTTGGGTCTTCAAACCCTGGAGGTTGTTCCACGTAAACTTCCTCATGGATAAATCCATTTAGGAAGGCACTTTTGACGTCCATTTGGAATAACCTGAAATTTTTATAAAAAGCAAACGCAAGTAATAGTTGAATAGCTTCTAACCTTGCTACTGAAGCGTAAGTCTCATCATAGTCTATTCCTTCTTCTTGCGTATATCCCTTGGCCACGAGTCTTGCTTTGTTTCATACGATTTTTCCTTTCTCATTCATATTGTTCCTGAACACCCATTTAGCTCCAATAACATATTTGCCTTTTGGTTTAGATGTCAATTCCCAGACATCATTAATGTTGAATTGTTTGAGCTCTTCTTGCATAGCTTCAATCCAGCTTTCATCAGATAAAGCTTCTTCTATGCTTTTTAGTTTAATTTCAGAAATGAGAGCCACAGCACTAGACTCTTCACGCCTTTTGGATCTGGTACGAATTCCTTCATTAATTTCGCCGATAATGAGATCTTTAGGATGACCGGACTTATGCTTCCGATTCTTGGTTGATTTGTCTGGTTGGTAATCTCTTTCTTTATTTGAATCTTCACGAACAGCTTGATGTTGATCTTTCAGAGTCTGAGATGCTTCTTGAGTTGAAAGCTTTGGAGGGTCTAAAGCAGGTTCAGATTCTTCATGATGAGTCTGACTGGATTCATCTTGCGTAGAGTCTTGAAATTTGACATTCATTGACTCCTCCATAGACTGACTCTTCTTGTTGTAGATTCTGTAGGCTTTGCTTGAAGTAGAATATCCAAGGAAGATGCCTTCATCTGATCTTTCTTCAAACTTACCAACTCGATCTTTAGCATTTTTCAATATAAAGCATTTGCAACCAAACACATGAAAGTATGAAATAATAGGCTTCTTACCTTTGAATAACTCATAAGGGGTTTTCTCTAGTATAGGTCTTAAGAAGACTCTATTGATGATATAGCATGCTTTGTTGAAACAACTTCACCCAAAATCGTGAAGAAATCTTACTTTCAATTAAAAGAGTTCTAGCCATTTCTTGAAGAGATCTATTCTTTCTTTCCACAACTCCATTTTGCTTAGGAGTATATGGAGAGGAGAACACATGCTTAAAGCCAGATTCATCACAAAATTTTGTAAAATCTTGATTTTCAAATTCACCTCCATGATCAGTTCTTATACTTGAGATAACACACCCTTTTTCATTTTGAACCTTTTTAGCAAATTTTTCAAAATACGAGAAGGTTTCGGACTTACTTGCAAGGAAGTAAACCCAAGTAAAGCGGGAGTAATCATCCACAATTACTAGGCAATATTTCTCACCTCCAATGCTCTAAGTTCTGGTTGGTCCGAAGAGATCCATATGCAGCAACTGTAGTACATGATCAGTAGAGACATGATCAGTAGAGACATGATTTATTGGCTTAAATGAATTTCTTACCTGCTTTCCTAGAATACATGGAGTGCATGGATCGGACTTTTGGTATGATAATTTTGGTAGACCTCAAACAAGCTGCTTTGATGAGATTTTGGCTAATTGCTTCATGTTGACATGACCAAGCTTTCTGTGCCATAAGCTTGCTTCATCTTGAATTGAGATTAGGCATTGCGATTCATTTGGTTTCACATCCAAGAGATAGATGTTTCCATGCCTTCGACCCATGAAAGACCGAGTAGAGTCTTTACTAGTTCCGAACATATTCCTTCTTGAAAGAAGATCTTAAAACCAAGTATCACACAATTGACTGATCTTTGAGAAGATTGTAATTGAGTCCTTCCACTAAGGAAACATTACTTATTGTGAGATTTCCAATTTTCACAGTTCCAAATCCTACAATACTTCATTTGTTGCTTCCTCCAAATGAAACTTTTCCATCATTTACTTGGACAAGCTTTATGAAGCAATTTGAGTCTCCTGTCATGTGTCTTGAGCATCCACTATCAAGATACCACTTTACCTTTTTCTTGACGGAGACCTACATTTAAAAGAGAGTCTCAAGCTTTCTTTGGTACCCAAATTTTCTTGGGTCCTTTTGTGTTAGTAAGATAAATAGTATTAGCCCATGTTTTCTTAACAGGTTTCCAAACCATAGGACACTCTTTTTCAAAGTGATCCGATCTTGTTGCACTTTGAACACCTGAGGGCATTTCGACCTACAGACTTTACAAAAACTTTCTTGAAATGATTTTTGTAAGCCTCTCTCGAGGGTCTTTGCTTGATTCTTTCTTTTACTTTAGGAAAATCAATCAAGGGAATAGTTTCTGCTGTCATACCTAGACCAGACTTATTGAAGTAAGGTCTTTGAGCTGAAAGAATTTTTTCAAATTTTTCGGACCCTATTGAAAATTTCTTTGAAATATTTGATAAGTTAGTTTTTAAAAGAGCATTTTCTTTCAAAAGACTATTTTCACTTTCTTTAACAGTGGAAACATTCAAGTCTAAATTTTTAACTCTTTCTTCTAAAACGTTTTCTTTTTGTTTTAGAACTGAGTTTTCCTTTTTAAGTTCGGAAATTCTTTTGAGAGAAGTCTTAAGACTAAGATACAGTTCATCAATGTATTTAGAAACTTTGACAATAATTTTGAAATCACTTACCTCAAATTCACTGTCTGAGTCTGATCCAGAATCTGAGTCTAAGTTTGATTGTGCCATCAGACATAGATTGGTATACTCATTATCACTTTCTTCACACTCTGTATCACTCCAGGTTTCGGCTTTGAGAGCTTTTCGAAAATTTTCAGCTTTTCCTCTCTTCTTCTTCAGAAGAGGACAGTTGGGTCTGATGTGTCCCTTTTTCTTACATTCAAAGAAAACTACATCTTTGTTTGGTTCCTCATCATCAACAGACTTGGTCTGCTGTCTTTGAAAACTTTGTTTCTTTGAGTTGAACCTTCTTCCTTTTCTATTCAGTTTTCTGAATCTTCTTATCATGAGAGCAAGCTCCTCATCGTCCATATCATCTTCAGAATCTGTAACATCAGAATCATCATTTGATTTTAATGCAATGGATTTCTTACCTCTTAGATCTTCGTCTTCATTAATTCGTTCCACTTCATAAGATCAAGAGTTCCAATCAGCTCGTCGACGATATAGTGGCATGATTCTTTGCGTCTCCCTTATTGAAGTCTTTATGTGATTCCAATCCTTGGAGAGTCCACGCAGTAGCTTGTTCACCTTCATGGGATCAGAAATTTTTTGTCCTTGATTCTCAAGACCATTAACAATATCTGTAAAATGGCTAAACATGTTAGTTATAGATTCTCCTGGTTTCATCTTGAATGCTTCATATTGACTGAGGAAAATGTTAATTCTGGTTTCCTTCATTTGATCTGTTCCTTCATAGGTGATATGTAATATGTCCCAAACTTCTTTTGCTATAACACAAGAAGATATTCTGTTATATTCAATTGGTGACAAAGCACAATATAAAGAATAAATTGCTTTTGCATCGAGTGCTTGTCTCTTGAATATCTCTTCCTGAGTCATTCCGCTGGTCTCAACCGTTTCTTTCCCTCTTTCAGAGACTGATGCAGCAATAGGGGTAATTCATTTTTTCTACAACGTCCCATTCCAGAGGATCCTTTGATCGTAGGAAGGCTTTCATCTTGTGTTTCCAAATGTTGTAATCCTTCCCATCAAAGTAGGGTGGTCTGGTATTGCTTTGTCCTTCCACCAGCCCTGGTGCTAGCATACTAGCCATGGATCTTTTACTCAAGTAAAACACTTCAAATAAAGTGAGTACACGAGCTCGATACCAATTGATATAGCTAGAATAAGTACCTAGAGGGGGGTGAATAGGTATATAAATGATTTTTCTCAATAATTGCACAATACTAGACAGTTGATAGATTTGAGACAAACAATGATCAAAGTAAGACTGAGAGGAGAGAAAATTGAGCACGCGGTTTATAGTGGTTCGGCTTATTTCAAGCCAACGCCCACTCTTCTGCACTGACAGCCTATTGGCTGGATTCCACTATGAACAAAGAGATGTTACAGCGTTGTTCTTTCTTGATTTCTCGGTGTAGATAATCTACCACACTTGCTCAAGGTATCACTAAGTATAGACACTCTCTGTGTATTACAACTTCGCTCAAGATGTATCGACTAAGAATCAAGGTGCTTCAGACTCTGAAATTTGTCTATCGATCATTCTTTTTTAAAGCAACTAGAACGTCTTCCTTTTATACTCCTTTATGTCATCTACTGTTGGCACTTACCAAAGGAATTCCTCCAATCTACCCGTTGGACGGAATCAATCAAGAAGATCATTCGAGCTATAAAAGGAACCTGACGATAGCCCATCAATCCTGTTCGCCCATACAATCAGGATCTTGGTTTCCAAGAATAGAACCTTCCAAGAATATTTCGTCGACCATCGAATCTTCAAACGATCTTGATTACGAATAGAAGAATCCGTTATCATTATCCAGCCAAGAGATCTTCTCCAGAGGATAGGACTAAATCCTCAACCAAATACTTAGGTTCTGAATTGCCTTCGTCACTGGATTAGAAGAACTGTCAATAAGAATAGTCTTAAGTCTTGAGTCTTGAGTGCTGAGTCTGGTGATCTGAAAGTCTTTAGACTCTAAACAGAAGGTCTGTAATTATCCAGACTAGACTGATAAAAACGTTTTGTCAGCTTCAAAATATTCTGTAAATATTTCTCCAATAGTGTGACGTCGCGAGTCACAAGCGTCGGCTTTCAGAGGGCAGCGGGGGCTCAAATTGTTGGCGTCGTAGTAGCGGCGGCAATGTGAGCTCGCGGGCAAGGACGAACTCTGTCGGCTGGCGGAACGGCGGCCAACTTGGGTGGAGCGGCAGTGGTGCGAGGAGGCTCAAACAGCATCGAGCAAGAGGGGGTTTGGCCGAGGGACGGTGTCTGGTGGCGAAACGGAAGCGGTAGGTGATGGCAAGGAAGCAACACGACGGTGGTCAACGACAGTGTCGGAGGCCCTTCTTCTCCTCCTCTGCTCCTCCCTACTCTATGTTTTCCCTCTTGCTTCAAGTCTGGGTTTCGGGGAAGATGACAGTGAACAGCATTGATTGGGTGGCTCATCAGCGACGGTGGTAGTGGCTTGGAGGCTCCTTCTCCTCTATTTCCTTTACTACGCTTGTTTTTTTTTTCTCTCTCTGATTTCTATTCTCATTCTGTCCCCCTCCTCCTGTCCCTGCTACCCCCATCTTCCTTTTTTCATGCGATGATGGGTAAAGGAGGAAGGGCTGGAGCGCAAGCCAGGCCAAAAGGAGAGGGAGGTTGGGCCACGCGTGGGCTAGAGGGGAATGGTTTGGGCCGCGACAAAAAAAGAGAGGCAGGCGAGTGTCGAGCTAAGGTTGGATCTGACCCAACTCGCCCCCTAAGCATTTTTTTTTCATTTTTTTTCTATTTTTTGTTGTTTTGCTATTTTCTTTTTCTTTTTTTAGCGATTAATTCCTAACTTTTAATGCTATTAAGCCTTAAGTAAAATGACGAAATTTAGGTGTCAACACACAGCAGCAAGGGCGAGTGTCGGTGACGGGCGCGACAGCAAAGGCGAGGACGTTGGACCAAGATGCTGCTAGTTGCAGGCGTCAGGGCAATGTTCAGTGGTGGAGAGAGATGCTCAAGCAGAGGGTTGCAAGCATCAGGCACTAGATCGCAGAGGCAGCGATAGAGTTGCTCCTATGGTGCAGCAACATCGACAGTGTGGGTTTGCCGAAAGGAGGGAGGCAAGGGCGTTGGCTGGGTGGAGCTCGGTAGAGGTGTGGCCACAGGAGTGTTAGGTTGTCATGAGTAATTAACGGGTTGTGGGTTGGCAAGGACTACAAGCGAGGCGAACGGGCGGCGACTGGCTCAGGATTGTGGACCAGTGGGTTGCAGGCACGGGTGACGCGCAGCAGAGAAAGGCATCGGGCGTTGTTGTAGGTTGCTGCGATGGTCGGCAGCAATGGTGCTTGTGCAGGTGCGCAACAGTGGGCAGCAGCGGATGCCAGCGAAGAAGTTCTGCTCGTGCTTGGGCAGAGGTGAGCAACAATGGTGCAACATCCAGAAGCGGGCGATTACGGCTTTAGATGCTGGCTCGCAGGCGGAGGTGCAGCCAGCAACAAACATTGGCGTTGATACAGTGACAGTAGGGCGCGGCACTGGCTATAGGCGTCGAATGGAGACTAGCAACAAGTGAGCGGGGCTTCGGCACGGTAGCGAGTTGCTGGGCGATGGTTTGCTATAGTCATCGCTAGTGGTGCTTGGGTGGAGGGTGAGCAAAAGCAAGGTGCAACAGCAGTGACAAGGAGTTGCTATGTCGGCAGCAAGGCGCAGCGACGATGTTCTCAGTGGCGTAGCAACAAGTGGGCTAAGGTGTCAAGCGCTCAGAGCTCGCCAGAAGGAGGACGGCAGCGGGCGGCCACTATCGAGCGGAGCGACCAGCAGCAAAGGGCAAAAGCCCCACCGAAGAAGACAACCCCCCTTTTTGCTTTTCTTTTTTCTTTTTTACTTATTTTCCTCTTTCCCACGTCCAGTCTCTCCTCTTCTTTCTATACTTTGCTGGCTGCTTTTGTTTTTCTTTGCAGCTTGTCAAAGAGGAAGAGACAAGACCTCTCTTGGATGACAAAGGGCCGGTTTCCTCTCTTCTTTTTTCTTTCTCACTTTCACGAATTCTCTTATGCTTGCTCTTTTCATGAATTTTTTTGCGAATTGTCCCCCCTCCCATCGCACGAGAAAAGCTCCCCTTTTTATATGCAACGAAATTGAGCCCACATATGGAAGAAGCAAAACTTCCTTCTTCTTTTCGATTGCATCTCGTGCGACCAAGGTGTAATCTTCACACTTTTATTTCATTTTCCTTCCTTTGTTCACGCCCATTGACAATTGAAAGATCTAATGTTTCTTTTATTATGCCGATAATGCATATTACCTGAAGATTAATGCCAAATATATATCCCATCTAAAATATTCCATCGACACCTTCCAATTTTCAACAAAATATACCTCTTGATATATACCGTTTGAATATATAAAATATTTATTGAATATATTAAATGCACCTAAAATTATATGCTATGCAATTTTATTTTATTTTTTGGGGGTAAAAATTAACCCATTTTTTATGCAAAAAAATTTAGGTGTCAACAGGACCAAAATTAGAATGGTGTTGTTTATCTCTCGCAATAATCTCCTAGAGCTAAAAAAGTCTTTAACCACTAAAAGGACCGACGGCCCGACAACCTCCCAATTGAGTTTGAAAAATTCTACGTTAAAACCATCAGGCCCAGGAGCCTTTCCTCACGGTAAGGAGAACAAGGTTGCAGGAATCTCCTCATCCGAGACAGGTCTAGAAAGAACTCTTACCTGCTCTCCATTCAACGGCTGCTGAATGACCGCCTGGATTTCCTAGATTGATGACCTCACCAGAAGCTCACGCAACACCAAGAGGTCCTGGAAATAAATCATGAACAATCGTTGCACCATAGGTGGATCCGTGACTAAGGTACCATCAATGTCCTTGATCGAAAGAACCCTATTCCTCAACTATCTGCTATTAACAAAATGATGAAAGAATTTTGTATTACGATCCTTCTTTTAGCCATCTGACTCTGGATTTTTGTTTATAAAAAGGATTCCTCTTGAGAGCGCAGATCTGAGAAGACCCTTCGCTGAGTCAATTCCAGCTTTGCCAATGAAACACTAGCTGGATCCTGCTGGAGGCCAACTTGAGTGGCCCGAAGAGCTTGCCTCACTTTAGTTGTCCTAGAAGAAATATTAGAAATGGAGTCCCTGTTCAGCTTTTTGAGGAGGCCCTTGAGGACCTTCAACTTACAAACTAGTCTATACATCGGGGACCTGCCCTCAGATTCACCGAAACCTAGGCAACAATGGAACTAAAAGCCAAATGTTTGGTCCAGAAATCAAAGAACTTAAATGGCTTCCTCCAGTGAGTAGGATTCAAAATCCTAATAACCATAGGGGTGTGGTCCGAGATGCCAAGCTCCAGAAAGGAAGCTTCCGAGAATGAAAAATCTTGGTTCCACCTAGAATTCACAAGGACTTTGTCAATCTTTCTATGCTTTCGAGAGAAGCCAGAAGACGTTACCCAAGTGAATCGGAAGCCCACATACCTCAAATCAACCAGATTAGTTTGATTCAGACACTAACTAAACTCATCAAATAAGGAATCCACACAGTAGAGCCACCAATTCGGTCAGACGAATCTTTAATAGCATTGAAATCTCTCGCAACTAGCCAAGTTGAGTCCTACAATGATGAGCTAGATGAATTTGACGCAAGTCAGATCAGTAGCTTCAATGAAGATGAGGCCTTCTCTAAGAGATATATTGAACCATTTATCTCTTGGTTTCCTTGATTCGATTATTCTGTGGAGACTCTTTGCAAAGAATTCGGTGATTATCTGCTCTATCCGCGTGGATTCTGAGTGAGATGATGCCATATTTGAAATCGCACGGGTAAAATTGCCGAAAAATCCTCCCCGAAAAGAACAGAAAGCAAAGACCCCGAATTTAAAAGACATTATGTGCGTCTCAGACTAGAGAACTAGCAATTGGATGATGCATATGATGGAAAAAACAAAGGATTTCTACGAGTGTGGCGACAAAACTAAATTCGTCGGGGTCCAACCATCACAACCCAACTCACATCGTATGATTCCATATGATGACGAAGCTCTTAAGACATCACATAAAGCTATGCCCGCAGGTTTCGTTGGAAAAAGGGTCTACCTGGTCTACCTAAACGAAACATTTAACAACAGTAATGCTTGGATAAGACTTTGACCTTTTCCTGGTTCCGTATCGATCTGCTTCTGTAAACCTAGAGAAAGCCCTCCATATGATTTGATCTGATTGACCCAAATCATGAATTTGTTCCGAAAGATATAAATAAGAATAATACAGAAAATAAATTTATAAAATTTCTTCATATTTCGATACTTCATATTGAAAAGTACATGAGCCTATTCATAAGCTTTATTCGATGGCTATCTAAAGTAACATAACAATATCAACTACGATCAATTAAGATCAACTAATGAAGTAATAAACAATACTAAGAGATATACGAAACAAGGCATTATCTCTACCTTCTCCCTGAAACAAAGGGTGACTTAGAAGAAGTCAACTATAGTTCAGAGAAAAGATCTTGAAAAAACCCAGGTGGATGTGTATTAGTGAAAATATCAATAGTCTAGTCCATAAATGAAGCGGGGACGAGTCGTACAATGCGGTAACACACATGGTACCAAATGAAATGACAATTGATTTTAATGTGGTTGGCACGCTTATGGAAAACATCATTGTGTGTTATTTGGATAGCACTTGAGTTGTCGTAGTAAAAGACGGTTCCTCCATTATGAATGACTTACAAGTCTTTTAATAACCATCGCAACTATAAATTTTTTGATGTCGTATCAATCATGAGCATGATATTTTGCTTTCAAACTAGAGCGAGCAGTTGTGTCAACTTTCTTTACTATGCCTTGAAATAAGAGAGTTACCTAGGAAAAAGCAATAGCCCGTATTGGAGCAATAATCTTGGGAGTCACCAGCCAATCAACATCAAAATAAGTTGTCATCTTTAAGGTAGAATGAGTGAAAAAGTGAAAACCATGAAATAAATTACCCTTGTTATAATGAAGAATCAGAAGGACTATAGAAAAATGGGTCGTTCATGGCACTGTCATGAACTAATTGACAACATGAAGAACATATGGAATGTAAAGATGAGTAATAGTGAGACATATAAGAGTATCCATCCACCAACTGTTGATAGGTTGTATGGGTCAAAAGAGGAGTCCTATCTTTAGCATCAAATTTGGCATTGATCTCATAAGAGCAAGAGCAATGTTATTGTCAATGAGCCATACTCAAGAAATAAGATCAGTGGCGCATTTCATTCAAAAAATAATAATAATAATAACTAGAGGAATTTGAAGTAATCTCCAAGCCAAAAAGTAGTCGAATGACCTAAGATCTTTCATTTTAAATTGTTAACTAGGAAATTGTGAGAGTTTTGAAATGTCAGTACAATCATCTCTAGTAATAATCATGACATCCACATACGAGAGCAACATAATAAATCCACAGGATGTGTGTCGAATGTAGGAGCATGGTCATGAGGACTAGAGTAGAGATTCAATGCTTAAGCTAAACTTGGAATACCATGCACGAAAAGCCTATTTCAGGCTATATAATGTGACATCCTGACTTTCAGGTTTTGTTTTCGATTAAATAAGTTGGGTTTTTCATCGACGCGTCTATAATTTTTTTCTTTGAGTTGGCCACTCACGAGATAACTAGCTTATCAGGTGAAGCTGTTAAGGAATATAAACGCAATGGACTTGAGAATTCGACTAGGAATCGGCTGCTCGACTGTGCTAATCTACAAGGGACATTACGGCACAGTTAAAAATTGATTAGAGATTGGATATAGGTCGATTCGACATAACCATGTGATTAAGTGTGGGTGATTCCACTAATTGTAAAATTCTTGTCGATCGACACTAGATCGATTTTTCTATCGTTTTGGTACCCCGTGTCCGTATTTGAAACCTCAAAATTTTTACGACAACCAAGAGTTGCCAATGTATCAAAAATGTACAATGTGGCTAAAAAATAATCGACCACGGGTCAATTGCACTAAAAATTCTTAAAAGCTACCCAGTAGGTTAGATCACGCTAAAATCGCGTCCAATTGAAATTAACCACGAAATTGAACCCGATTTTAGAAATTGAAACTTCTGTCGTGTCACAATTTATTTTAAGAACGTCGACTCATCCTCCGAAAAATTTTCGGCAAGCTTGGGATTTTTACGGAAAATCAATTCGAACGATTCAAAAAAGAAAGGAAATTCAGAGGAGCCAAATTGAAGGGATTTTTGGCCTTCAAAGTGAGCTATTTGGTGAAGGGAAATTGTGGAAATTGTGGAAATTGTGTAGGCTTCCTCCACAACAAATTTGGTCATCAAATTGGAGAGATTTGTTAAGAAATTGAATTTTGGATAAATCGAAAAATGAAAGTAAATTCGGATGGGAGTGAGAGTAGCCATTTTTGCTGTCCAAGACTTGTTATTTGTGGGAGTTTGCGTGCAAGAGAGTAAGTGGGGACCGAGTACATTAGCATGGAGATTTTTGGGGATCAAATTGGATTGAATTGAAATCCAAGTGGTGAAATTCGTAGGCTTGTGTGGGGGCTGCAACATTTGGCATCAACTTAGCTAATTGTGGGGGTTTATGTGCAAGAAAGTGATGGGAGGACAAAAGGGATTAGCATGAGGGCTTGTGGGACCAAGAATTGATGAATGTGGAGATTTACATTGACTTTTCCCCCCTTTCTCCAGCTTCCTTTGCACGCCAAGCCGCCGGTCCTTCCTTCACCGCTTCTGCTCATCTTCCATCTCTTTTCCTGCGAAGCTCAACCTCTCTTTCATTTCCTTCGAATTCTACTACTCCACTTTCATTTTTGCCACTCAACGCTCGATCTCTACCCCTATCTTGCTGCCACTCATCTGCTCCTCCAGCGAAACCTCCCGCCTTTGACCGCAAGTCTTCATTCGCGACGTCCCCAGCAACAACATCCATGTGCCCCAACTCCACTAATTTACCCAGCTTCTACCTCGCGTCCCCACCGATAGCCCAACTTCCATCCTCACATCTTCCATCTCCACCGAAGTCACCCCACGTTTTCCCCATCTCACGCTCATCCACCTCAACACCAAAACCACCGACCAGCTCCTCTTTCATTTCTACTCAACATCTCCCTCATATCTCCATTTCTTTTCCCTTTAAGCCATCCTGATAAGATTGATAATATTATTTAATATTATCGGAAGATTAGATTTGAGTATGATTTGATTTTGCTATCGGAAGATTAGATTAGAGTGGTAGATATGATTTGATTCCAATTGCAAATAAATTGATCCAGTCAATCTGTTAGATTAGATATTATCCAGTCAATCTGTTACATTAGATATTTGAATTATAGAATAGGAAATCCAGTTGTCTTCTTAATATAAATAGCTTTATGTATTGTAGAATGATAGCATGTATGATGGCTTTCAGTGAATAACCTTTTTCTCTTGGGAAATTTATCTTTGAATCGTTGTTTTCTTGAATTCTCTTATTTTCTTCATGGTATCAGAGCCTTATACTGAGAGCTAGTTTTATTATATTTGTCTTCATCTTTTTCCTTGAGTTCATCTATTCTTCATCTACACAATCATGGCTGAAAACCCAAAATCGAGATACCCATACCCGATACACGTAAATCTCTCAAACTTTGTGACTATCAAACTTTCTGAAGGAAATTTCCTTCTATGGCAGACGCAATTTCCTCGCTTCATTAGAAGCCAGGATCTATTGGGTTTCATCAATGGTCAAATTCAACCTCCACCATTGAGAATCTTACGCACGGAAGGGGAAAATTCTGAAGATGTCCTTAATCCGGAGTATCAGCAATGGTATCGTACGGACCAACTTGTGTCATCGTGGATTCTTTGGATCCGTGTCTCGAGGGTGTCTTTGGGACTCATAATCGGTATTGAATCGGCTTTTGAGGTATGGAATACATTATGTAATCGTTTTACTCGAGATCTGTGGCCAAAGAATTCGAATTAAGGGGTAAGCTTCAATCTTGCCAAAAGCGTAATAGGCCCTTAACCGAGTATTTACGTGAGTTCAAATTGATTTGTGACCAGTTAAACACGATCGGAAAACCGGTCGATGAAATCACAAAGGTTTTTGGTGTTTTAAAAGGTCTCGGAAGTGACTATGAAACGTTTAAGACAACTATGTATTGTCTCAAACCCGAGCCGAGCTACGAAGACGTTATTGCTCAGCTCAAGAGATATGAAGCGCGACATCAAAATTATTTGTCGAATCAAATAAACCCTAATTTGGCACTTACTGGTGAAAAGATTGATCAGTCCAAACTGAGTAGTGAGGCTGATTTGGGTTCATTTAATTCAACATTTGCTTTTGCTGGCCAAAGAAATTTTAACAGGGGTTTTGAAGGAAAGAATGACAGGTTTAACAATAGAGGAAGAGGCTATGGTTTTCGTGAAAGGAGGTTTGGAAATTATCCCGGATCTCATAACTATGGAGTAACTTTTGGTGATTCATCTGGTGGTTATCAATCTGGTGGAAATTACAAACCAAATTCACCTTATCAGAATCAAGGCTTTCGACCTTATACAAACACTCCAACTAAGGTTGCTTGATTCAAAGGAGTATCTCGCTGTGGGTGATAATTCTGCTTCGAACAAACAGTTTTATGTGAATAATACGAAGCTTCAATGTCGATATGCAAGAGGCCGGGACATGACGCTCTACGTTGCTGGTATCGCTTTGATAATTCTTATCAAAGTGAGTTGATACCAAATGCTTTAGCTGCTTTTCACTTGGAGGATGATCAAGGAGGAGATTGGTTCCGGATTCTCGGGGCAACAAACCATATCACATCATCGACCGGTATTCTCAATTCTTTCTCTCCTTACTATGGTTCGACAAGGTAATGGTAGGGAATGGAGTTTGTTTGCCCATTACCCATATTGGCTCAACATCTTTATCTACCGAACTACATTCATTTCCTTTAAATGAGGTTTTGGTGGTCCCGGAGATTAAGAAAAACTTAATTTCAGTGTCTAAGTTAACCGACGATTATCCCCGCTCACTAATCTTTGATAAACTTGGTGTATCTATTAAGGACCATCTCGACGGATTCGATTCAGAATCGTCCGGGAAAGAAATGCGGGGGCCTTTACAAGGTAAATCGTGCACAAACACAGGTGTGGTACTCTCAAAGACAGCAGATCACCAGTAGTGAAGTCTGGCACCTTCGGCTTGGGCACTCAAACTTTCAAATAATAAAGTTTCTGGAGAGCAACAATCAAATCAAATCTACGAAGGTGACAAAGAGAATATGTGAAAGTTGTCAGGTTGGAAAAAGTAGCAAGTTGCCTTTCAATATCTCAGAGTATCTAGCTAGTAAACCACTTGAAAAAATCTATTGTGATGTGTGGGGGCCTGCCCCGAGAATCTTTTCAGCAGTTTAAATTCTATGTAGTCTTCATAGACAGTTTTTCACGATTCTCATGGGTGTATCCAATGAAGAGAAAGTCTGAGTTCTTTTCCATCTTTATCATGTTCCAAAATCTTGTTGAGAACCAATTTGAAAGTCGAATTAAATCTTTCCAATGTGATGGCGGAGGTGAATTTAATAGCAACCAGTTTATTAATCATTTGAATGAGAAAGGAATTAAAATGCTGGTCTCCTGCCCATATACGCCGAAACAGAATGGAAATGCCGAAAAGAAGCATCGGCACATCGTTGAGTTAGGTCTTTCTATGCTCTATCATGCACGAGTACCGTTGATTTATTGGGTTGATGCATTTTTGACTGCCACATTTCTCATCAATCTACTTGCCATCACCGGTGTTAGGAATGAATAGTCCGTTTGGTAAGCTCTTTGGTAAAAAGCCTAACTATGGGTTTCTTCGAGTCTTTGGGTGTGAGTGCTATCCACACCTTAGACCGTATGGTGCAACAAAGTTTGATCCACGCTCATTACCCTGTGTTTTTCTTGGGTATAGTCAGAGACATAAAGGTTATCGATGTCTTTATCTGCCAACAGGAAGGGTATATGTAAGTCATCACGTGATATTTGATGAGACGAGATTCCCATTTTCTGATAAATTGGGGACCGTTTTTCCTGGGCATTCACAGTTGTATCAAACTTGGTTACAGGGGATTAAATTCTTTACTAGACAATCTAGAACAACAATGAGTGAAGGGAAAATATCACAACATCTCGAGCGTCGGATTTCTATTTGATGATAACTCGGACAGCAAAATTATGAGCCACCTAATGAGACAAACGTGCAGCAACCACAGTTGGATTCACAAGAACCATGTATAGACTATGAAACACATGAAGAAGCAATAGTCTCTGTCTCAAGTGATTTACCGCCCATCTACTCAACAAGAATCTACTCACCCCATGCAAACAAGGTTGAAATCGGGAATAAGGAAGCCCAATCCAAAGTATGTTCTCTCCATAGCCCGTGAGATTCCAAAGGAGCCTAAAACAGTTAAAGGAGCACTAAGTCATCCGAGTTGGAGGAAAGCTATGATAGATGAATTGGAGGCTCTCAAATTAAATCAAACATGGGAGCTAGTACCAAGATCTTCGATATGAATATCGTCGATGTAAGTGGGTGTTCAAAGCCAAATTGGATGCGAGAAGGAAACCTTGATAAACCGAAAGCACGATTAGTGGCGAAGGGGTACCATCAAGAGGAAGGTGTTGATTTTGCCGAAACTTTCAGTCCCGTGGTTAAACAGCAACCATGAGAATTGTTCTCTCCGTGGCAATTGTTAAAGGATGGTTTATCCATCAGCTAGATGTGAAGAACGCGTTTCTTCATGGGTCATTAAATGAGACAGTGTTTATGGAACAACCACCGGGCTTTGTGAGTTCTACGATGCCTAACTCAGCTTGTTTACTCAAGAAGGCATTATACGGCTTAAAACAAGCTCCGCGAGCTTGGTTTGAAAAATTCAGCAACTTTTTGCTGGAATGGGGATTTCATTGTAGCTCTACTGATCCGTCGTTATTTGTTCTTCACACGGGTCAGCACACCTTGGTATTATTATTATACGTTGATGATATTATTTTGACCGGCAGTTCATCATCTCTACTTCGGGAATTAATAGAAGCTTTAAGCAGAAAATTTTCTATGAAAGATCTCGGACAACTTCACTATTTTCTCGGTATTGAAGCCAAGTTTATTGGTCCGGATCTATTTTTAACCCAGTCTAAATATGCTGGTGATTTGTTGCAGAAGGCGAAAATGCAAGATAGTAAGCCGATTGAGACTCCATTGCCTATCAAAACTCATCCAACGGTACAAGACATGGAACCTTTTCATGATCCTCACTCTTTTCGAAGTCTTGTGGGTGGATTACAATATCTCACAATTACAAGGCCGGACATCTCTTATTCGAAATCATATCCGTCGGAAAATGCATTCTCCTACAAATGGTGATTTCAAATTGTTAAAATGGGTGTTGCGGTATGTAAAAGGAACTCAACAACTGGGGCTTTATCTTCACTCTAAAAGCGCACTAAATTTATATGGGTATGCGACTCGATTGGGCTGGCTGTTCGAGACTCGGAGGTCAACAACCGGGTTTTGCACTTTTTTGGGATCAAATATCATGTCATGGTTCGCAAAAAGGCAAGCGACAGTGTCAAGATCATCAACGGAGGCTGAATATGGGCCTTGGCTTCTGCCATAGCAGATATTACATGGGTCTCTTTTGTATTGAGAGATTTGGGTATTCCGCTCAAGGGGCCTACTTTGCTTTATAGTGATAATCACTCAGCCATTTCATTGACAGCAAATCCAGTCCTTCATGCAAGGACAAAGCATGTGGAGATTGATTTTCATTTCGTTCGAGAGAGAGTCGCTCTCAAGTTACTTGAAGTCCGCTATGTTCCTGCTACTCATCAACTTGCTGACATATTTACAAAAACTTTACCGCGCTTTGATCATTGCAGAGCTACGATACAAACCGGGACTAGGTTTTCCACCTAATCCCGCTTTGAGGGAGGTCGATAAGATTGATAATATTATTTAATATTATCAGAAGATTAGATTTGAGTATGATTTGATTTTGCTATCGAAAGATTAGATTAGAGTGGTAGATATGATTTGATTCCAATTGCAAATAAATTGATCCAGTCAATATGTTAGATTAGATATTACCTAGTCAATCTGTTAGATTAGATATTTGAATTATAGAATAGGAAATCCAGTTGTCTTCTTAATATAAATAGCTTTATGTATTGTAGAATGATAGCATGTATGATGGCTTTCAGTGAATAACATTTTTCTCTTGGGAAATTTATCTTTGAATCGTTGTTTTCTTGAATTCTCTTATTTTCTTCACATCCCACGTGCTTCCATCTCAGCACATCATCCACGCCCCATTTCCCCTCCACTCACACCAACCCATTACATTTCCCCCTTAGTTCCGATTTTGTTTTCTTTCTTCAACTTGCTGCCGCAACTTCATCCACCTAACTTCCACGCCACTAGCTTCACCACAAGCAGCACTGTCCAGCGACCTCAGCCCATCGAACAGCCAGCGTTCAGCCCTCCATAGAACAGAACCTAGCAGTCATAGAACTTCCAACTCAACTGTGTGGTTTGCAAGGCTTTTTAGCCTCGGTTTGGCTCCCATTGGTGCTGCTGTAAGCTCGAGTTTCGGCCACCGTTGCTGTGGACTCACCGGCCCACAAAATTGGTGAGTTTACTCACTAAACTCTACTTAGAGAGTTAATGATGCTTAAGGGTTGATTAGTTTAGGTTAAGTATGGTTTAGGTTGTTAGTTAGAATGGATTAGCGATTTAAATATTTGTTTATACATGTTAAGTGGTTAGAACGGCTTAATTAGGGACTAAATAGATTGTATTGTTTATCTAGATTGGTTCGGAAATTTTCCGAGCCCGTCTCGATGTTTAATTAGGCATTTCCGGCCTAAGTTTCTATTTTTGGCATTCAATTGTATTTATTTAATTATTATATTTATTTAATTATTTTTTGTATTTATTTAATTATTTATTATTTTCTGAAAATTATACCGAGATAGCCGGTGATCGGAATTTCGTACCGGTTGCAATGGTGTGCTTGGTTTATTTGATTGAATGCTAATTTGTGCAAATTGAGTGAAATTGGTGATTTTGGTTATTTATTCCAAATTCGTGGAATTTCGGTATTTTAATTGGAAAATACCGGGCAATAACTTTGTGGACTATATGAATAGTGAGATTTTCTGAAAGAAAGATATTGTACGTCAACTTGTAAGAGCATTTATTGTTAGATTGTGAGAGCTCTTTTGCACATCAATTTGTAAGAACAGTATATTATATCCACCTATGTGCGTTTGATATATCAGCTTATGAGAGCAGTATACTAAATCAGCCTATGAGCTCAATGTCAGCTTGTGAGAGCAATATATTTCATCAGCTTGTGTAAGTTATGATCGTTTATCAGCTTGTAGGAGCACAATCTTTATATCAGCTTATGCAAGCTCCTATCTATCTATATCAGCTTGTGGGAGCTATGACCACCTATTTCAGCTTGTGTGAGCAGTGGTCGTATTGAATTGATAGATAGTATGGACCAAATCGATTGTGTCAAATTGAATTGATTGGCTGAGTTGATCGATGATTTAGTTTGAATTGATTGGTTGAGTATATGAATTATACTAACTTGCAAGAAGCAACTAAGGCAAGGTAAGTTCTCTGTTTTGTGTATGAATAGATTGCCTTTAGGCGTATTTCTTTTCTAGTCGGAGTTTAGGGGGTAAACTTGCTTAGATATTGTCTCACCCTGTCGTGGGCTTAACTTTTCAAGTCCCTAGTGTGAAGAACCCGAAACTTGAGGGGGAAGGGTCAGGAGTATGGGTGGCTCAGAAGTTCTTTTTTTGGAGATAGATCTCTTGTACTTAAATCCTAGAGTTGGCCTCTGTTTGTAAACCAGATTGTGGTTTTTAATAGTGTGTTTGATTTTGAAATTTGTTATCATACTTTTCTATCTCATGTATATTATTGTTAGGGGATTAGTTTATACGCTTCCGCATGTGCATTAAAATGAATGGGTCGACAACGCGTCCTGGGATGTCGCAAATTTTATCCACCACCAAGGGATGGGCACGTGCTCGAGGTTTGGGTGTGACATATAATGCTCGACGTAATTGACACGCTTGGCTGGGAGGATGAGTGTATTCAAGGGAATGCATTTTTTTTACATATAATACATTTTTTTACATATAATGACACACTCGAGGTTTAGGGCGTGACATATAATGCTCGACGTAATTGACACGCTTGGCCGGGAGGATGAGTGTATTCAAGGGAGGGCACCATACAAACTTCCCCAATGAGTTAGGAATGCATTTTTTACATCTGTCTACAATAGAGACCAACACTTAACCATGACAACAACAAGAAGACTGCAAATAAAAGTATGGTGTGCAATAGGAGAAATAGTCTCTTCATAGTCAATTTTGTATTCTTGAGTAAAGCCTCTCACTATTAGCTGAGCTTAGCTTGTAGCGATCCATGGTGCCATATGCCTTCATTTTAATCTTATACACCAATTTACAACCTATAAGAGATTTATCATGAGGCAAATCAACTAAATCCCAATTATGAGATTTGTCCCGAGCATGCATCTCATATGTTGTTGTTTGTTGCCAAGAATTAGTACTAATTCCTCTATATGTGCAAGGTTCGTGAAAAGAAGCAATAGTATACTAAAAATGGAAATTATGAAGTTGTACAGAAGAATGACTTATGCGGGTGGAACAATGAATAGGAGAAGAGGGAATGACCAAGGGTGGAGAATCCACATGTGATGCAAACATTTTAAGAGCTATCGAAGTAGTATCATCGGAGGTAATTGCATCAAGTTTAAAAGAAGACAACTCCAAAGATGAAGATTCAAAAGTAGAGTTAACTATATCATTTTCAGGGAATAAATACACTAATGGATTGGTGAAGATACAAATCGTAGGAGAAGATTTGAAAGGATGAAAATACGATAATGTCTTATGTTTTCAAAAGGTGACATGACGAGACACCTAGAAACAGTTAGGGTAAGGATCCCAACTTCTATACCCTTTGTACTTAATGTCATACATAAGGAAGCAACATAGATAAGCACGAGGTTCTAACTTTGTGCATTCGGTGGATGAAGAGGCACAAAACCAGCACTACCCAAGACTCAAAGAAGATTGTAATTATGAACACTACCATACAAGACTCAAAGAAGATTGTAATTATGAACACTACCATACAAGTCATAAGGAATACCAATAAACTAGTATTTGGAGTGCTAACTGTTGGAAGCGCATAGCAAAAGTCTAATATCTTCACCCGAAAAGATCACTAAGGGAAAGTCCAAGTCCGAGCTCGTTAATATATCTAGTTAGACCCACTTTCACTCAAAAGCTTAAATTAATGAATAATGGGTTAATTAAAAATATTAATTATTATACACCACATCAATTATTCGATATGATATTTCTCTATCATAAATCAGTTACACGTGCATCCTAACAATCTCCTCTTTATGTGTGAGCTCATTGTCAGGTCCGCTCACTCTTAATTCAGGCATCATTCTACATCAACTTTCTACAGGCCCACGTTGTTACACCTAAACGCCCATCTGCCCAAAAACCATAATATGGGCTCTAACACTACTTATTGGGAGCACGCAGCAAAAGTTCAATACCTTCACACAAAAAGATCACCAAGGGAAAGCTCAAGTCCGAACCCGTTAACAAATCTAATTAGATCCATATTCACTCAAAAGCTTAAGTCAATAAGTTATGGATTAACTGGGATATATTAACTACTTTACATCATATTAAATTTCTGATGTGGGATTCTTTTAACATAACTCTCTTTCATGTGTATCCTAACACTAATATGGAGAAAGTAACACTAAAAAGAAATTCAGGGCGTCGAAATGCCTTAAGAAATGACCAATCAACTTTTGGTCAACAATATTGACCAAAAAAAAAAAAATTTTGGTCAACAATAAACAACGGCTAACAATCAATACTAGTCATGGTCCATGGTCAACAATGACGTGGCAAGATGATGTCGGCAATCGCACCTGGAGCGTCGATCATGTGTTTTGCACATGGTTGCGTAGATATCACATGTAGAAATTTCTGGCGACACATGAGAGCACATGCGGCCGAGTTTCAAAAAAGCGTTTGGGTGGTTCGATTCATCAGAGGACAGTGAATCTGGTGGTGATATTGGATTTGCAAAATAACAAATCAGACGTGTTGGTGCATGGCAGCGCGTGTGGAGGCATTTGTTCGGGATGACATTTTCGAATCTGACTCAAATAAGGGTGGTGAGTCTAGTGGCGGTGTCCATTTTCCAACGTAAATAATGGAAAAATCTTGGAACAAAAACTGAAGCTAACATGAGCGACGTGGTTGATGCAGTTAACACCGTAAAGACCTCTGTCAAATGGACCCAGTATGCGCTTCCTCAAAAAATAATGACCTTGATACCAATATGAGAATAATGCAGAAAATGAAATTACGAAATTTATGCATATTTTGATACTTCATATTGAAGAGTATACAAATCTATTTATAAGCTATTGTAGATGATTCTCTAAAGTAGAAATATACTAAGATATCAATTACAATCAATTAGAATTAATCAAGGAAAAGAAAATGACAATCCTAAAAGATATACGAAATCAAGCGTATATATAGAAGTGCCTAACATCAAGGCAGTAGGCGGGAGTAATGACAACGATGGCTCGGCAAAACTCAGGCCCCTAAATTGGTCTCTCCATTGGGGAGGGAGAGAACGATACCGTTGGTACATTGTTTGAGCTCTACCGGCGGGGTCCAACACTCAGACCAGTCCACCCGCGGCTTGATGGCCTTGAGCCGAGGCCTAGCTTGTAGCAATTGACGGGAGCTTTTATTTCATGGGCCGCGGCTCGGTTTGCTTCTATATTTAGCTAGGACTAGAAACAGAAGCAAGCCATATTTCAAGGCTATGGTTGGAAAACCGAATTTGTAATAGCAAAATATGAAGAATTTATGTATATATGACGCTTAGGTGAGGGAATGAAAGGGCTTCGCATTGCATGCCTTGAATAGTTCTAATCTGCTGTTATACATAATTATTAGTCAACTTACACTGCCAATGAAAGACCGAGGAATTCAGAAGATATGAGAAGGTTTTTGTGACTAATTGCTGTGCGTGTGTATATGTGTTATTATTACTCCTAATAATTCTGCCTTTTTATTTTCGGTTCTTCATAATATGCTACTATAATAGTGTAATGCGTGATCCGACTTAATTTTGATCCATGAAGGCATGGGAGTAAGCTTCGCAACACCGGGAGAAGCGTGATGGATACAAGATGGAAGAGATGATTGAATCGGGGGTATGGTACTAGAGAATTTGTGTTAGAAACCCCAATCATAAGAGGAATTTTATATGGAAGATGTTCGAACACGAGATCGGCCATTAGTTGCATGAATTAGTTGAGAGATGCCCTACTCTCTTCATGATAGTCACCATAGGTCAAAATTGATTGTTGTTTTGAATTGAGACTTACTTTTCACTGGGGACATGAGATACCTTAATTAGAAGTAAACATAGTATGTTCATTGTTCGGTCACGAAACTGGCCTAATGTATGGCACACAACGTTTATCTATTCTTTCAATTAATTAAATTTTGGTGGGAAAATATTATTGAAAGCTATAGTGTATTGCCAAGCCATATATTCACGTGATAATAAATAATGCTATGATTAATATTTCCTTGGTCATGTGAAATTATTATACTTTACTTGGACCACTTAAGATGGGTCTTAAACTCATATATGATCCATTTAAAACATAAATTAGTCACTCAATTAAGAAGAGCCTACCTTAAAAAGGTTTAAAATTTTAAAAGCTAAAATAAATGATTCTTAAATGGGTTGAGTTTATAACTAATTTTCAACCCACTAAGCTCACCCATACTATCTCTCCCTCTTCATCCTTACAAAATAATTTTTAAAAAACCAAAATTATTTTTAAAATTTTTATTTTTCCCCTTTTTTCTTTCTTTTTCCTTTTTCCATCTTCCTTAGCCCGTGGCCAACCATAATAATGGTGATGGCTGACCAAGTGAGGGACGACCTTATAGGAGGCCAACGAAGCTCGAGCTCACCAGTTTAACGAGCCTGGAGCTTATCGCCGAGCTTGAGCTCACCGATCTAGCTAATTGGAATTGCACGAGCTCAAGCTCATTGTCTGTCACCAAGGTCGGCAACTAATCGACAAACAAGGAAAAAGAAAAAAGAAAAGAAAATAATTAAAAATTCAATTTTTAAAAAATGAAAATAATTAAAAGATTGATATTTTAAAATTAAAATAATGAAAAATATTAAAAGGAATGCACAAAGAAAAATCAAATTAGATTTTTCATACCAAACAATGAAAAATATTTTTATTTTATTGTCAAATTTTAGATGAACATAAAAAAAATTAATTTTCCTAGAAAATGATTCCCTAAATTTTTTTTTTAAAAGAACCTCATTTTTTTTAATTATAAAAATTGTCCACTAGATTTGTATTGAATGAAAGTGTTTTAACAATACCTTATATATATCATAAGAAATAAGCTTTCCTAGATTTGGAAGTATTTTAAAAATATAATATTTAAAAAAATCACAAGAATAATTTTTCTTAAATTGAATTAAATATAAAAGTTTTAACAATAGAAGTCGGGTTGAATATGACTAAAAAATTTACATGCATAAATGTGTTATAAATAGATTAATGGGTCAATTTGGGTTGGACAATTTATTACCCAACCCAAATCGGACTTGGCCTGACTCACCAAAATCCTCAATAAAAAGGGAATTAGTTTGGTGGATCTAGTTAAGAGATAATTAATGGGAAAGTAAATTTTAAGTCTGAGAAAAATTTTGATTCTGGTAATTACAACTGTCATTGTTATGCCAAATGCATAGGTTAATCACTGTAGAAGTCATCATTAATCGATAAGCACATAAAGAATAAAGCAATTAAACATAACGGGCTAGCCAACACAAAAAAGGAAAAACAAAGGAAGAACAGATCAGGGCCGTGCCAGCGTGGCAATCCGCGTGCTTCGCCTGACCCGAAATACGCTCCGTCCATTTGGTCCCCAATTAACGGCTGCCATTTAATTCCCAAACCCTGCCCGCCAAATCCTCCGAAATTTTCATCGGACCCCCCCAAAAATTTCAAACCTCTGTTCCTGTCCTATAAAATCATCCACGAAACCCTCTAAAATCAGTGCAATCTCTTCAAGCTCAGCTCTCCAATCACTCATCGAATTCCACTTCTCTCTCTATAGCAGCAGAAGCTCCGGAGAAATGGCGAGAACCAAGCAGACGGCGCGGAAGTCCACCGGCGGCAAGGCCCCGAGGAAGCAGCTGGCCACCAAGGCGGCGCGGAAGTCGGCCCCGGCCACCGGCGGGGTCAAGAAGCCGCACCGCTTCAGGCCCGGGACGGTGGCGCTGCGGGAGATACGCAAGTACCAGAAGAGCACGGAGCTGCTGATCCGGAAGCTGCCGTTCCAGCGTCTGGTGCGGGAGATCGCGCAGGACTTCAAGACGGACCTCCGGTTCCAGAGCAGCGCCGTCTCGGCTCTGCAGGAGGCGGCGGAGGCCTACCTGGTGGGGCTTTTCGAGGACACCAACCTGTGCGCCATCCATGCGAAGCGGGTCACCATCATGCCCAAGGACATACAGCTCGCGAGGCGGATCCGGGGCGAGAGGGCTTGAAGGACGGCTGCTGCTCCTTAAGCCCTTTTTGTTACTATGGCGAGTACAGTAGGGAGAAAAAGATTGAAGCTTTAGGCGTTTTCTAGCTTTCCTTTCCTTTGGGCTTTTCTTCTGATGTGATGTATTTTTCATGGCGATTAAGGAGATTGATAGGAACATGTTTCTGGGTTTCTTCTTCAAGTTTTCGAAGTTTGGTAGTAAAGATTGCTGTTTTTCTCAAGATTAAAAGGGACAGGGTGATTTGCAAGGCATGCAACCAATCCGTGCACTTCAAGAGCATGTCTCTTGCATTTTCTTCACCAGTCCTTATAACCGGACCCCCTTTCACCAACCTCCTCAAATTCGATCTATCTTTCGCCACCCATCGTGGCAATGGGGTCCAAAAAGACATGCCTTGCCGTCCTTATTGCTGTTCTTGCCGTCTTTTCTTCCACCAATTTCATGGTCCCGGTCTTGCTCTCTTCCCTTGGAGATCTTTCCCTTGATGCAGAGCTCTTTACCTGTCTGTCGAGTGGTCTTTCTCCCCTTTTCGGGTGGCACCTCGGTCGCCATCACCACCGGCACCGCCACAAGCACCCTGATGATAGCCAGAGGACGGTCTCCATCTGCGACAATTTCCCACCCGACATTCCCCCCCCGGAAACTAACACGACGGTGACCCTCTGCGTGGACCGGAATGGGTGCTGCAACTTCACCACGGTCCAAGCGGCTGTGGATGCGGCTGGCAACTTCAGTCAGAAAAGGACTGTGATCTGGATCAACAGCGGCATTTACTAGTAAGAATAATTTGGTTAGCCGTTTAGCTTCCCTTTAGACAATGGTGTTCGTAATCTGGTGAATCGATCGTTTGTTCCGGCAGTGAGAAGGTGACCATCCTGAGGACGAGGCCGAACATTACGTTTCAAGGACAAGGATACTTATCGACTGCAATCGCCTGGAACGGCACAGCTAATTCTTCTGGCGGAACGTTCTATAGCGGCTCTGTGCAAGTCTTCTCGAACAATTTCATGGCGAGGAACATTAGCTTCATGGTGAGAGACCAGATCGAATTTTAGGAAATCAATGTTCAGGCTATGTTGGGACTGCGATTGTAATTGATATGCATTACTGTCTTAGAATGTTGCTCCGATCCCGAACCCTGGAGATGTCGGAGCGCAAGCGGTGGCGATTAGAATCGCAGGCGACCAAGCCTCCTTTTGGGGTTGCGGGTTCTTCGGAGCCCAAGACACTCTCCACGACGATAGGGGCCGCCATTACTTCCGGGATTGCTATATCCAAGGTTCTATCGACTTCATCTTTGGCGACGCCAGGTCTCTGTACGAGGTACGGGAGTCCTTTTTTACGTAAATTACGTGGCCAAAGCAATGTCAATGATTCTAGGATGACCTTTCCATTGAATCACAGAACTGCCAACTGATTTCCATTGCGGCTCCAGTGCCTCCGGGGCAGAAGGTGATCAACGGGGCAGTCACGGCGCACGGCCGAGCCTCCAAGGATGAGAACACGGGCTTTGCATTCATGAACGCCAGCATTGGGGGCACGGGGAGAATATGGCTTGGCCGGGCATGGAGGCCGTTCTCTCGGGTTGTCTTTGCGTTCACGACCATGACCGACATCATCGCGCCCGAGGGCTGGAACGACTTCAATGATGCCACTCGAGACCAGTATGTGTTGGAACGATGATCGCGACCCTTAGCACAAATTATCTGCACCGTGATTCATCATTTTCCTCTAACAAGTTGAGTGGTTGATCGATTACCAACTTTTTCACCGGGCTTCTAATTAAAATGCAGGACGATATTCTATGGAGAATACAATTGCTCAGGAGCAGGAGCTAACATGAGCTTGAGAGCACCATATGTCCAGAGACTAAACGATACTCAAGCTTTACCTTTTCTCAACATCTCCTTCATCGACGGCGATCAATGGCTGTGATGACCTCTCGTTATAACATTGATGCTATTTTTCAATTTCCAACCGAAGATTTATTTCGCAGGTCAAGAAAAATAATCAATAATTCCCACAAAAAAAGTGTTCAAATACATTGATTCATGTACATTCTATTGACTGGTGAAGTTCTCTTCTTCAAGATTGCTTGTGCAGACAACTTGCTAACTTTAATGTAATTTGTCTCGTCACATGCTCCAATCTGTCCAGGGGTGGTGGTTACCTAAGAATTTTCCCAATTTGGCATAAATCAATCAAGACAGGAGGATCATCACTTGTCTTCTGATGCACTGAGAACGTACCTGTCTTGGCTTTTTCCTGTCGGGAAGAGCTTTTTTCTTTCCCGGGACGGTGCGATTTAGCCACCAGATTAATCGTTCGACAACTAGGGCTTCTTGGGTTTTCAATGATGATTGTTCGTTCGCTGGGATGCGTACGATCAAAGGAAACCAGCTCGCGGATCTTAAACCTCAAATTAACCACCTCCTTTGAGGCCTCCTTTACAATTCGTTCATAACATTGTGAGATAAACGGGGATTAAGGGTGCGTTTATCTTACTGAAAATTTTATAATAAATAAATGTATTTTCTAATATTAATATTTATCTATTTAGTGATTTAGAAATAGTTATTTTCTTCTTATAAAAAGGGAAGTTGTTTTCCCACCATCTGAGCTTGTTTTTAGTCCATGCATAATGATTCCATAGATTGATTATTTTCTATCATCTGAAAAAGTCAGGAAAAAAAAAAGAACTTTCAGAAACAGCTTTTCTTTTAACAAATAGACCTTAAATTCTAACTTGCTTGTGCCAATGTCATTTGGTAATGTATGACGCCAAAAGACAACACAGTAAATGCACTGATTAGCTAGTTCACCATAGTCTTATGTTAGGATGTGTTTGTTTCGAGAAAAAACATCATAATGAAGGAAAGTGCATTCTAGGAAATCATTTTTCAAAAAAAGTGTTTTCTTCTTTTCAAATTAAGGAATTCATTTTTCTGACTTTAAGCATACATTTTTTTTTTTTTTACCATAAATGAATTTCGGTTGACTAATCATTTTAAACGAACTAAAAGGGTGAAAGTTTAGAAAATTAATTCACGAAAAAAAAATCACCAAACAAATGCACCTTTGAATTCCACTTCTCGTTGAAAATTGTTATATAAATTCAGTCTCATCTTCTCCAAAGCAAGTAAATGCCATGTCGCTTTCCTTTCACATATGCAAGCGACGTGTGATATGTGCATTAGGTGGGGGGGCCCTCCCTAATTAAGGCTTGGATAGTGACGGAAATGCGTGATTAAGAAAATGATTTATACCGGATACATCGCCGGCGCAAAATATCTTTCAAATCGAATAAAACCGATCCTAGCACCCTTTTTCCGGAAGTCGCCAGATGCAAATACCATGCTAAATATATGGCCTTCTTTGACTTTATATAGACCAAAATCGAGATACGAATATCCATTTTTTGCAATTTAAAGGTAACACCCCATGAGCTCTAGTCCATCTAAGTAAAATGGCTAAGGGTTTATTTGGTAACCATTTAGTTTCTAAGAATAATTTTTTATCAGAAATCATTTTTATGGTTCTATTCCTAGACGAGTTTTTGAATATTCGAATGCGTTTGGTAATTATACAAAATTTTCATTCATGAATAGAAAAAGAATAAAAATGTGTTTGGTACAACTCTCATATGTTTTCTTTTAATGTACAATTTCTTTTGATTTTTAAATAAATTTATGAGATTTTTTCTTTCTTTTTTCCTTCTCTTCTTTCGCCTCTAGCCGACAACTTTGTTGAGCCTCGAGAGAGCCTTGTCCACCCCCAACGAGGTTGTGCCTTGCCAGATCTAGGTGAGGTTGAGGCCCACCCAACCAAGGTGAGGTTGACCTCGCTTAGCCATGACAATGCTCGACTTCATCTAGCCATGGTGAGGTCACCGGATCTCATCTCTGGCCAAATGCCAGTCATCGCTGAGCTCGGCGATGGGCTAGAAGAGGAGGAAGAAGAAGAATAATAGGAAAATAAGAAAAGAAAAGAAAAAAAAAAAAAAAGAGAGAAGAAAATGGCTTGATTTTACAATTGTTTCCAAGAATAAAGTTGTTTTTTCTTTTTTTCCTATTTTGATTCTATTTCAAACCTCTTTCCATGAACATATCTGTTCCTTAGGGTAGAAAAATTAATTACTATTACCAAATAGATTTATGTTTTTTGTTTTTGTTTTTTTGTTTCACGGAATAAAAGAACATAAATAGTCAATAATTGATAAATTATCAAACAGGCCCTAAAAGTATTGTCCAATCATATGCCCACGTGAATTATCTTGGCATAAAAGTGAGCGTCGTGAAATATAAGTGATTTTTGAAATTAATGCTTATGGTTGGAGTAATATCACCTTTTTTTTAACCGCATAACCTATTGGTAGACACCAAGGATCAAACCGCGCAGATAGAATATGATAGGAAAAAGGTGATGCTAAAAAATGTATATATAGCTCTTGTTGAATGGTACGCACGACACATTTATTTGGACACCACACTTGCAAAGTATTTTTATATATTTTTCTCTTATAATAAGATTGATCTCTGGCCGTCTTACATTATATTATTCCCATAATTTTGAAAAATAATCTTATTATATGTGTCCAGTCTAAAATATGTATCGCCTCAAGATTCTTCGTATATCAAGTCTCCCCAAATGGAAATGAGTGTGGCCACGTCCTTGATCGCCCGCCGGCATTCGCTAAGTGCTAGATGTTGGGCCGCACTTTATGAGGCTTCAAATAAATTTTTGTGTGAACGTACTGTTGATTTTTCTACTTTTCAATTTCTAAATGCTATTAGCGACGGTCTATATTGATTAAAAAGTTATCCTCCCAATAGATTGGCTAGCAATTCACTTAACCTCTATTTGTTTCACGAAAAATGAATAAATTAAAAAATATTTTTCAAAAATTAATTACTTATATTGCTCGAAGGAACTAATTAATGAAAATCATTTTTATTATTGACGCAGTTTGGTTGATATTAGAAATAATTTTCAATTTTTCATTTTTATAAGTAATATATCATTTTTCGAAAAATATTTTTAAAGTTCATTTTTTTAAACCAAATACAATTTTGATTAAGGTGATATCTCATGCAAACTTAATTCACATGCCATGTAGTGGACATGTTCTTATTAGTCAAGGTGTGACGTGATGATGTTGCAAACGTGAGTGATTTATCAGAAATGTACCTTATAATGCTCATTCAATCCGGCGACCAACTACATCCAGACAAAAATTGATGATCTGCACATAAACAATGTCAATCCCTGAAAGGAATATATCACCCCATCCTATTCTTCTGTTTTTTTTTTTTTGTATAAGTGGACACACACACACACACACACACACAAATACACAGGTGCGTTCTGCCTCCAAATGAAAATGCCTGCAAGTTCTATATGCAATCAATCCTCTTCATTAGATAATAAATCTAATGCCAAGATATGCTACGGTTTTTGTATTCTCCACATATAATTTTTGACTACTGACCATATAAAAACTCATATTTCTCTTTCCTCTTTTCCTTTTCAAGTCTAATATTAATATTTGCTATGTGTGCAAAACAATGTAAATTTGTCTGCCGTGTTAAAAAAACTAACCCAAAAATCGAACATGATGCGGCACATGAAATTTGGGGTGGATGCGCATCGGCGAAATGGGTATTATTGGCTCCAATAACATGCTAATATGTCCCATCTAAAAACTTAAACTATTAAGTGGAGATAGGCCATGTATATATAAGAAACACATGAGATGTGTTGTCGAGTGATGTTTCAACATTTGAGATGAATACACATATATATTCTCTTAATTTAAGAAATTTATCTATTCGGATTTACCCTTTGAGCTTCAATGCCAAAAGAAGATAATCTGCTTACCCAGTTTTCCATGGACTCTCATGCACCACCACCTTCCTACATCGCATGAAGAATACAAAGGCAGAAGACAACGCGAAAAATACAGAGGCCATAAGGTACCGCGAAATGACGGGTCATTTTCTATGGTCCCCTCCCTAACGAAATATTCATTCATGTTTATGTTTTCCTTTTTTTTGGTGACCTAAGAACTCCGTACAGCCGGCGGCCGGTGAGTAAACCTGGGAGGACACGTAAGCGGGAGGACCCACCACTCCCGGCGTCCCACTTAAAACCCCAAGCGACCGTGAGGAGATTCGAACTCCTCCCATTCGTGAGGGGGAGAGAGCCCAAATCATCGCGGCCACCAAGGAGGTGGTAATATTCTTTCATGTTATGCCAAACATACCTAGAAAATAAAACACCGAAAATACTTAAAAGACTAATCTATATATTGATACTTTGAGTGATGTAATAAAACATCGCTAGATGTTAATATAATTCACTTGTCAATGCTGTCCATCACATCAATTAACATGTCGATATCGTTGATTAACATTAGTATTTTATATCTAGTACTGTTCACCTGGAACACGGCTATCATGTTTTGTGCTTGGATAAGTTATCGTGAAGTGCATAAGATAAAGTTTGATCTCTATTCTAATTTAAGAACCTGTGAAAAGCCAAACAAATTCCCTATTGTTAACAGGCTGTATTGTCAAGCCTCCATTATTAGGTCTTGTGTACATCCAGCACAAAAGAACTTGCAAAGCAGCTACCAACCATCAAATAGAACCCTCCCAGGGTTTTAAACTTCCTCTGTTTCTCTTTCTCCAAAATATATCATATATTCAAACCCCACTCTGAATCGGCCCACGGCCGGACTATAAAATCCTCCATAGCCCCTCTCCTCTGTTTCAGAGCTTCACAGAGAGAGAGGGAGAGAGAGGGAAGAGAGAGAGAGAGAGAGAGAGAGAGAGAAAGAAAGAGATGGGAGCGTGTGCCACGAAGCCGAAGGTGTCGATGTCCGACAAGGCTGCCGTCGACGCTCCGGCTCCGGCACCAGAGGAGGTTGTGGCAGGAGCAGAGTCTGAGACCACGGTCGAGACAGGGAAAGCGGAAGAGGTGGTGGTCGCGGCTGAAGCAGAGCAGAGCGAGAGTGTAAAGGAGGTGGTCGATGTGGAAGGAGACAATAAACCCCGTTCTTTAAGTCTCTTGCTCGATGAGGTAAATGACCTAGTTTCAGTTCATGAGACTCTCCCTCTTTTCGTTTTTGTCGCCTTTTCACTTTCCTTCGAATTTAGATTTTGATTCTTGCAAACAAATCATTCCTAATCTCGCTATACTCAGAAGAGTTTCGAGAAGCAAGATCCTGCTGTTCTTGTCTTGGTTGAAAGATTGGTTTAGGTCCGAATCCTTCCCTGTTCTTTGTCTAATCTCTTCTTTAAACGGGTCGATGACAAAAGAAGACTTGGGGATTAGGGCAGGAGAAGATATTTGTAATCTGACGCCTCCACGCGCATCGGAGATCTTTTTGCTAAGGATCTCCGGCTAGCTTCGACCGATGCAAGGAATCCAAAGACATTCTCTGCACTGTTCCCATAGCTTTGGAGAGATGGAACGATTTCGCTGTCGACGGACCCACCGATTTAGCTCTCTCGTCGTCTCTTACTGGCCTGCACGTCGCGATTTCACTGTCATGTCTTGTTTCTTTCCCTCGGATGATGTCGTTATCGTGCGTTGGGAGACAAAAGTAGCAACGCGTTTCTCGGTCCTTGTCCTGTCTTTTGGAGCGTTGCTCGTCTTGCTGTCATCGCTCTTGGGGGAAATGATTTGTTTTAAACGAGAGAGAGAAGTCGAATCCTGATCTTGTTATTGTAAACGTCGACCCCGTGATAACGAAGAGGTGACTAATACTTTTGACAAGGACGTGTTCTCATGATTTATCAATGGATTGAGGAGATAAACCCATCTGCTCATCCTTGGCAGGACGATCAAAAGGCCAAAGCAGGAAGCGAAGTGACGTCCTCCGAGACGACAAAGCCACTGGAGCCGTCGTCGGAACCCCAGCCCGAAACAGAGGAATCGGGGACCAAGCCACCCGAACCGCAAGAACCGGCCCCTGCCGTTGCCGCTGTCGAGAAAGAGAAAGCAGCTGAATCTTCACCTGCTCTGGCGGAGGAACCCACCGAGAAGAAAACCGAACCGGCCGAAGCGATCGCCAAGGAGGAAGCCAAAGAGTGATAATGCAGGGCTTACTGGCTGGCCGGAGGAGCCCCTAGTCTTGAGCTTGTGGGTCCATTGCTTGTTGTCAAATATTTTCTTTATTTCTGGGATTGATCATAGCGTTTTGTTTAAGATAATTTGCTAGGAATTTGTTTTAATTTTCTCATGAGGACAACAATGCAGAAGCATTTGGAGCCTTTGTTTTCAGGTGGGTCATGGGATATTGGTATTTTATTTATATTCCCTTTTAATTATCATTATTATAATTGTTATTTTTTTTGGGATGAGCCAGAGAGAAAAATTTCGTCGCCACTAATCAAGATTGTTGCATCTGCTAGACTGCTCCAAGCAAAATCCAATGCAGCAACTGCATATGCCAAACAACATCAAAAAAAAAAAAAAACTCCGACCGAACATCAACTGCGGTTCTGTTGTCCATTTTCTTTACAATTGATATTTGGGGGGGGGGGGGGGCGCAATTTCCGTCTTCAATTTTGTTTGGAGCCGCATGTTTTTTTCATACGGTGACAAAAACGCCCTTTTGTCACTTGTACTTTTTTTTTGGTCAGTTTTGTCACTTGTACTTGCTAAGTTATAATTAACCTCACTATAAAAAAATGATTAATACTCTAAAAAATCCCAAATTGATACATATATGACAAATTTATTCCAAGTTAAGTTTTTGACCATTAAAAATTCTAAATTAATATACCTATGATAAATTTACTTTCTATTAACTTTCGTCAAATTTTACCATTAAATTTGCTAACCTAGATAACATATGGTGACGTGCTATGTTGACGTAGTCTATGGGTTAATGTCACGAAAAATCTCAAATTTGTTACTATTGCACATTAAATAGTTAAATTTGTTACAAGTGTACCGGTTTGAGATTTTTCATGATATTTATCTTAGGGATTTTTACGTGGACTTGCCACGCCACCATACTATGTTACAATGTGTCATCTAACTTAACAAATTTAACCTTTAAATTTGACGGAAGCTAAATGAGGGTAATTTGTTACAAGTATATTGATTTGGGGTTTTTGGTGATCAAAAAATTAATTTTGGATAAATTTATTATATTTGCATCAATTTGAGGTTTTTGATGATCAAAAAGTTAATTTCGGATAAATTGATCATAGGTGTATCCATTTGAATTTTTTTTAAAGTTATTAATTCTTAAAAAAATTAACTAACTTTCCATTCAAAATAGGGGTGGAGATTACAAGATATCTTTTTCTTTGATTTATCTGTCCACCTTTATGGGTCCTCAATAGAAAGAGTGTTTCCACAAATAACTGTTTTTTTTTTCAAGACAAAGAATCTGAATTCCTTTATTAACCATTCTTGTAGTTGACTTTTCCATTGAACTCGTAGATGGGAGAGTATGATTGCAGTTTTTATTTTTCTGGTATTGGAAGGAGCGAAACCCAAATGTTACACTAGAACTCTTATAATGAAACTAGATACATCCTGATCTTTTATCAATAAAGGAATCAAACTGTTGACACCTAATTTTTTTACCTAAAATAGTTAAACGTTAGGAATTAATCACAAAAGAATTTTTTTTTAAAAAATATATATTATTTAATTAAAAAAAACGGTCGGGTCGGGCCGAATCCAGCCTTGGCCCGACCCGCCCCTTTCCTTTTCTTTTTTCCCTACGGGTCCTTTCCCAATTTGCGCTTGATGAGACTGAGTGGATGCAACAGAGGCATGAGCAGTTAAACATGATCGATGAGAAGAGATTGCAAGCTATGTGTCATGGTCAGTGCTATCAGAGGCGAGTCGCAAAAGCCTTCAGCCGAAAGGTTCGTCCTAGACACTTCGAAGTCAACGACTTGGTGTTGAGGAAGGTGCTTCCAATCATACCAGATCCTCGTGGCAAATTCACCCGAACTATGAAGGACCATATGTCATTAAGAAGATTCTTCCTGGTGGTGCCATGATTTTAGTTGAAATGGATGGCAGTGAATTGCCTAGACCTGTAAACGCTGATGCAGTCAAAAAGTATTTTCCATGAATGAAATCAAGGTCGAGGAGCCACTTCATGCACAATGCAAGTCGCATAGCATCACGCATAACATTGTAGATATCATGCATATGTTGCATACACGCATATTCATTTGTGTTTCAGGCACCCTACCGTCTAACGAGCAAATGGCAAGGGAAAGAACTGACTCAAGAATCCATCAAGTCTTCGCACAACAGGTTAAATGTCTCTTTTGAGAGGTAAGTCGAGATGATAAAAAAGAGGGCAAAACAAAACAAAACAAACAAACAAAAAGAATAAAGACAAAAACAAAAATGCATGACATGATTCGCATGACCTATTCTCTGGTGTCACTATGCACGCTTCACGTTTGCGACCCTCAAGAAAAATGGCTCGTAAAAATGACTTTATTCGAGCAAAAGAGTGAAAGGTTAACCATGCCAAACAAGAAGTACTTAGGATGAAGAAAGGCAAGCCCATTTCTAGACACATCCTCCCGACACTTTTGAGAGTTGAGTAAAAATCGACCTTCTCTTAAGACGAATGATTCATTCGCATTGAGCACAAAGATCGAAATGATAAAGGCGTTCCCTTCATCAACCCCAAGCATTGCACTAATCTCCTGTTATCACTTTGGGCCAACAAAAAAAAGATGATACTTCAAAGTACCATTGTCAAGAACAACCCTACATTGGGGCAGCATAAGAGGTTATGATCATGTTGTAGAACGAAAGATTGAGAAAGATTCTATTACTTTCACTTGCATTAATCTTCTAGTGATAGCTTCAAAGGAATTCTCATTAGAGCTTGACTCATCCCAAAGTGAAGAAGAGCATTTCCTTCTCTACCCAAACATTGATATCCATTGTTTTAACCAATTTGGGCCTGATTATTCATTTATGAACCTCGAGCGGTGATCATCTCCCTTCACTGGGGCAAGGCATAAGAATTGACCAAACACAATTGACAGTCACGAGAAAATGTGAAAAGTATCTCGAAAGTCATATGTGACACCCTGAACCCTTCGGCGGTTGCCACAAGCACCGATGTTACATCTTATTACCCTTTCTTGCCTTACACTTAGAGAAAGCGTCGTTAATCACAGGCATTTAAAAAAAAAAAAAAAGCGGTCCCAGCGCGACTCACTAGCGGAAGCAAAATGAAACGTCACCATCTCTCCCGGTACCAACCATGATACCAATACACACCACTAATCATCATGATTTTATAAACAACCACGACACCTTATTTACATATACTTTTAAGATGGGACTCCATTTTTGGGTCGATACATAACAAGGAAAAGCTAGGACTCTGCCATGTCCAGCCTAAAATCCCAAAAAGAACCCTCGACCCTCTGGATCACATGTGTACAACCCCCATCATAGGTGTCGGCTAACTATCCCAAAAAAAAAACAACAGCAGCCCTAACTCGTTACACTCGGGCCTCACACCCAGTTCGGTGCGTTAGGCGGTGGCGGCGGCAGCATCCCTCTCATCACCCCATCGTGGCGAACGTGGACAGAAACAAACTCCTGAACGACTGGCCCCCCAGCCAGGCCTATGTCGTACATGACAAAGCAACGCACACGTATGTAGGTGAGTCCAGGCACAGAAGGACAGCTGAACTCCTCACACTCTACCTTGACGTCGAACGGTAACCCGTAAAATGTACCCCGTGTGACGGCAGGAAGCGGCATACTGGCTAATCTGAAATGTTATCCCCAAAAGGGGTGAGTACAACCACTCAGCAGGTAGAAAAATCCAATAACAACTTAATGCATCATGCAATTCATACATGCATTGCAGGCGTTACTTACCTTGAAACCACGCACATACTATCATGCATCATCATATCATACACGTCATCTTCATTATGACATCATCACGCATATCATCATCATCATCATGTATATCATCATGCATGTCATATATCATTATCATTATCATCGTCATCATGCATAACATATATCATCATCATTACCATCATCACCATGCATATTATCATGCATATAATATATCATCATCATTACCATCATCACCATGCATATTATCATGCATATCATATATCATGGGTGATCATCATTTCACATCTCATATCATCATCATCATCATCATGCATATCATATATCATGGGTGATCATTATTTCACATCTCATAACATCATCATCATAATGCATAACATATATCATGGGTGATCATCATTTCACATCTCATATCATCACCATCATCATGCATAACATGCCATGGGTTTATTTTCATCTTTATCTTTAAATTTTGATCACCACATCACCCATTTCTCAAATCATCAATTTCATCATCATCATCCTCTCGGGCAAAAACCTCCGACAGGGCTTCCGGCATTCAGTTATTCCAGGCCACCGGACATCCGCCCCCCCCCCCCCCACATTCCGGGCATCTCGCACCCCAACTGGCATCACGAGGCATTCCCTTCGGGTTGAAACCTCCGATAGGGCTTCCGGCATTTTCACTCCCTGGCCAGGCATCTCGCATTCGGTTATTCCAGGCCACCGACATCCGCCCCCCCACATTCCGGGCATCTCGCACCCCAACCGGCATCACGAGGCATTCCCTTCGGGTTGAAACCTCCGATAGGGCTTCCGGCATTTTCACTCCCTGGCCAGGCATCTCGCACCCCAATCCTGGCATCGCGAGGCATTCCCTTCGGGCAAAAACCTCCGACAGGGTTCCGGCCCCCCACATTCCGGACTTCTCGTATCCAATCCGGCATCACGAGGCATTAGGGGTGAGCAGCGGTATATGGTTGACCCTGGACCAACCTTGGACCGGCCCAACCCTGCCGGTCCTAGTTCGGTTCCCAAGGGGACTGGGTCGGTCCTCGGTCTTGAAATTCCAGGACCAACACTGTGCGGGTTGGTCCTCGGTCCTAAGAGTTTTGGGTTGGTCCAACCCTGGACCAACCCTATATATTATATTATATTATGTATAATTCTTTTATATATTCAAACCTAGGTAAAATGTCTGTTATATTATATTATATTGAAATGTTCTATCAATAACACTAATAGTAATTTCAATTTAAACTTTTGTTGAGTATTAATTATGTGTCGTTTGTTTTGTTTTCGGTGTTTAGATGTTCAAGTGAATTAACAAGATGTGAAGTTATATATTCATGATTTATATTAAGTATTTTGAACTTTTTATAGTTCAATTGTATTTTACTAATAAATTTCAACTGCACTTTAATTTTCAATTTGTGTCAAATGGTAGAAGTTTTTGAAGAGTAGAGTAGTATTGCAGTTGCTACGGTGATTTGCCAGTCAAGTGGTGTGAAGCTCATTTTTTGGTTGAGTGGACTCTACATGATCAAATGCAGGAAAACACTTTTGCATATGATGTTATGAATATTAAAGATAAATTATTACAAGAACTTTCCATCTTATCCCATATCTCGATGAGCAGTTAGCAAGTACGAATTCTATTATGTCATCTTAAATTTGCTAAATATGTATTAGTATTTATAATTTAGTTGCACAATGCCGCATTGTCAATGTATGTGTAATTTGAATTTGTAGGTTTGCTTTTTTAGGGAGTATAAAAAATAAGACGAAAAAAATTATCGATCGATCCCGGGTTGACCGTGGAACCGATTGGGTAGGTCAGGTCCTTGGTCCCAAGCTCAATAGGGTCGGTCTTCGGTCCTAAAAATTGAGGACCGACACTGTACGGGTTGGTCCTAGGGTTAGGGGTGGCCCAGACCAACCCGGACCATGCTCACCCCTACGAGGCATTCCCTTCGGGCAGAAACCTCCGACAGGGCTTCCGGCATTTACACTCCCTGGCCGGGCATCCTGAAACTCCCAGGGCCATCCGGCAATGTATCTCTATACATTCCGGGCATCATTCTCCACCACCACAAATCTCCTCATTTAACATTATCCATGTTTACCAATTTCGGTCTTAATTTAACATGGCATATGACATGGCATCAAACAAATCATACTTGGCATGAAATTCACACATGCATCTCGATTCAATGTCATGCATATACCCAGACTTTATCACACATACATCTCAATTCAATGTCATACACATACCAAGACTTTATCGCACATGCCACATAAATTAAATTGAATCCATGGCCAAATAAAAATCTATTTTATTTTATTTTATTTATTTTAATATTATTATTATTATTATTATTATTATTATTATTATTATTATTATTATTATTATTATTATTATTTTCTTTACTATCTATAAATTCCCAAAATTATCAAAATTCAAGAAATTATTAAACAAACCCATAGGATGATAATTACTTGCAAAATTCATGGCCAAATTGAATTTTTTTACTAAATCTCACAATTTTTCCAAAACATCCTATGCTTCTCGGATGAAACCAGAATGCATGGTTTCTGAAGAAATTCAATTAAAATATCCATATAACCTCCAATAATTATGAAATTTTACTGGATTTTAGCCAAGACATTTCCGTACAACTTTCATGAAGAACTCCAAGCCAGATTCCTTATAGATTATTTTATTCAACCTCACGAAGCTTCTGGACCCACTACCGCATCATCCAGTGCCTCCATCTCCGAAGTATGAAGTTTTAACCTGCCTATTCTCTTTCGTTTTCTCTGAAATTCGGATCTGTTATGTGTCAAGATTTCCTTTACAAGTTTCATGAAGAGATCTAGGTTATAACCAGAATATGATCACCATTTAGGTCCTTGAAGTCTCGGGTGTCTCGGAATACATCACCAGAATCATCGTCTCCAAGATCCAGCCGATTTACTAGGCTATACTTGTTCATTTCACTTCAAATTCGAGTATGTTGTAGTTTGAGATGTTCCCTACAACTTTCATGTAGAAATCGAAGTGATATTCTCAACAAAAACCAACATGCAACCATGAATCCAGCAAGAGGTCAGTAGAAACTTTCCAGATCTGGGGTCTCCGTAAGATGAGACTTTAACCCCTCAAACCTCCATAATTGTCCACGAAATTTTAATATGCTGTAGTAAAAGATGTTAGATACAACTTTCATGAAGACATCGAAGCCAAAATAGGACTCCAAACACACATGCAAGCTCAAACAAGTTACTGACTCACACGATCCGAGCAAGAACAGTCACACCACTCACACACAACTCATCCATGCTTCGGTTTTTCCCATCTAACGACCAAAAGTTCAACATGCAAACAACATACAAGCATGCAAGAGAAGCTAGAGGACTCCCACTTGCCTCTAGACCGAACGGATGACTGTGTAGGGCGGCGAACACGGCGGACGGACGGCAACAACCCCTCGGCTCCGCCTCCTTCCTCTCTCGGCTTCTCCTCCCTCTCGCACGATCTCTCTCTCTCTCTCTCTCGCACTCTCTTTCTCTCTCTCACTCTCTCTTTGGGCAAGCAAATGACCGGCCACCCTTCTCTCTCTCCCCTTCTTATACCCCTAAACTTTCATCATTGCTAATCATTACATGCCACTTAAATGTACCAATGCATGGAGGCTCTTCTTGCCACTTGGCAAGACCCATGCATGGGCCAGCCACCTCCTCCTTGGGCCTTAATGGGCCGGCGACAGCCCTTCCGTGGGCCTCCATTTGGGCTGGCCATTCGGCCGACTAAGCTTAGGCCAATGGGCTTAAGGTCCATCCTAAAAATTAACCTTTTCCTCCCCCCCCCCCCCCCCCCCTTTTTTTTTGAAATTCTTTTCTATAAATATTTTCAAATTCCAATTTTTCATCTTGGCCAAAGTCTTGGGACATTTTGTTTATTGGAATTTAATTTATAAAGTACATGGCCAAGCATAGGTTATTCATCTATCAAATTTAAATTCTCGCAATCATATGCACAAATCACCTAATTAAAAGACTAATGGCTAGAGCATAAGCCATAGGAAATTTTATCACCTAATTAGAGACTTTAACACATCTTATGGCTTGGCTTTGAATTTTGGGATGCCACATCATAAGAGCTATAAAAGTTCAAAGAGAAAAAAAGTTCGATAAAATAGGAGGCATGAAAAAGCAGTGTGCCTAGTAAAAGCAAGGTCAATGCCCGTAAAAAAAAAAGAGAGAAAGCCAAAAGGCTGCATCTTATGTGAAAAAATTATCAAAGTCCAAGTGCCTGAGTAAAAAAATCATCGCAAGTGCAAAGGAAATTAGAGAAGAGCAAACCTCCATACAGAAATGGTTAATCAAGGGACTTTCGAGATGCGCTCTGTTTCAAAAGCCAAGTGACTTCGAAAGATCGAATGACACGGTCATGATGCTATGATGATCACTGACTCTTAAAAACCCCTTTGAAAATGTTAAGCCTTTCAAGCCTTTCCCGAGCCAACATTACAACCCTCTTCCGAAGTCTCTTCTGATTGGGATGGTTCGAGTGAAAATGAGAATGCCACAAAGAAACTATTGCTTGAAGAAGTGGAAGTAATCATATCTTGTCTTATTTTTTCAAGTTCTCGACTTGTAAACCTGACGAAGATAGCAATAAGTGTTCCCCTATTGGCCTCAAAGCAATAATTCCTTCATGTAAGCCCTAAACGAGCCTATATTGCGGCTTTTTCAAAAGACCTTTTTGATCGATCATACTGTGCTCATCGCGAATGTTTCTGAAAGCCTTTGATCTGGGTTATGTGAGATACCCTCAGCAACTAGTATCTCCCACATGAATGGATGGGATCAAGCAGCCATTTTATTGAAAGTGCGTGAGAAGCCCTTTTTGACTAAGAAGCTCTAGTTGGGCATGCTTAATGAACCTTGTTCACAAGTTGTGATCGTCTTGATAAGAACTTGACTCCTAGAGAATTTGATGATTAATGATATATCCACAAGCAATATGACAATTTTGCGCCACATGATGCTGATTGAAATCAAATGTTTTTTTTCCAAAACAGTCGGACTTAGCTTGGTTAGCTTGTTCAATTAATGCTACAATATTGCTAATACGTCTCTTGATGACGTCTCTAATGACATTAACTCAAGTTGAGTTTGATAGGATTCCTTAGTGAAGCCGTGCAGTTTTTAAAAGGGTTAGCGGGTTGCTTACCTAAAAATCAAAGGTTCATGGTCAACCTTAAACCATGCCATCTCCAAAGGTTCATGGTCAACCTTAAACCATGTCATTTTCTTATGACCCGGTGGGCTTTTGTAGCCCGGAGTCTTTCAACCCCATTCTTATGATCCGGTGGGCTTTCCGTAACCCGGAGTCCTTCAACCCCCTTCTCATGACCCGGTGGGCTTTTTGTAGCTCGGAGTCCTTCAATCCCCTTCTTATGACCCGGTGAGCTTTCCGTAGTACAGAGTCCTTCAACCCCTTTCTTATGACCCGGTGGGCTTTCCGTAGCCCGAAGTCCTTCAATCCCATTCTTATGACCCGGTGGGCTTTCCGTAGCCAGGAGTCCTTCAACCCCCTTCTTATGACCCGGTGGGCTTTCCGTAGCTCGGAGTTCTTCAATCCCCTTCTTATGACCCAGTGGGCTTTCCGTAGCCCGGAGTCTTCCAACCCCATTCTTATGACCCGGTGGGCTTTGTAGCCCGGAATCTTTCTTACTCTTATTGACAAGACGCGTTTTCATAGTTATGAGTCCTTTCCAATATACACCTAGGGTCTCTCTACCACCAAAATAATTTAGGTGTCTTCTGTCTTTGAATGCAACCTCTTCAAGGCTATATTCAAAGAGGGGTAACTGTTGATACCTAATTTTTTTTTTACCTAAAATAGTTAAACGTTAGGAATTAATCACAAAAGAAAATTTTTAAAATATATATATCATTTAATTAAAAAAAAAAATGGTCGAGTCGGGCCAAATCCAGCCTTGGCCCGACCCGCCCCTTTCCTTTTCTTTTTCCCTATGTTGGGCCCAGGCCCGCGACTTCCTCCTTCAGCCCGGCCCGCGAGAGAGCCGATCGTCTCCCCAACCGGTCTTCGCCGTAAGACGGCATAGGAAAAACCAGAAGCGGAGCGGCTACGGGAGGGAGCAAAGGGATCGATGGCAGGCGAACGGCGTGATCTGCGGGTCGGGCGTGTAGTCCGGCCAGCAAGCTGGCAGTTGCAGAGGCCATGTGCGCTTGCTGGCCGAGCATAAAACCGGGAGAGAATCGACACAGGGAGGGGGGGATCCGAACCAAAAAAAAAACACAAGGCTGAGAGCGAGCGAGAGAGGAACACGGAGAGAAAGAGAGGCTGAATTAGAGGCAGGAAGCTCGAGGGAGCAGCCCATTGTCGCTAGAAGTTCGTTCGCCGGTCGTTGTCCGCCGTAGACCATCACCGGACAAGGTAGGTCTCCCGAACCCTACGATCTCGTTTCTGGAAAACGCTGGGCCGGAGCTCACGGTCGACCGATTCTCGTGAGCTCCGGTCCACGTAGCCTTTGCACTTTGCTCCCGTGTCCTCTTATGTCATATTTCAAGACCCCCAAAGCATGATAGGCGTTCGGTGGAGCCGGAATTTTTCGGGTTTGGTAGTGCATACCACGTGTTCGATAAAATTCCTCAAGGAAAACTGAAGGGTAGCCTACGTTTTAACGCCGGACCCACCTGTTTTTGCTTCTGTGCTTGCTGAATCCTTGCTGCTTTGTCTGTATTTGTTGCGTTTTCAAACGGTTTGCGCGAGATTTGGCATGTATTTGAGTCAATGACTCGTTTCGTCAGAAATAGGGTAACCGGCGAGGGTCGGCGCCGGTCGAGAGGATGACCGGTGGACGGCAGCGGTCCGGCGACCTTCCTTAGGGCAGCCAGCACTCGCGGCGTTGTCGGCGTCGGACCGGCGGAGGAGCTGCATAAGCTTCGGCACGCTGCGGTCGCGGGAGAAGAAGAGTCGAAGAAGACGACTGAAAGGGGTAAAAAAAAAAATTTGAAAAAAGAGAAAAGAAAACACAAAAAGATAAAAATGAAAAAAGAGAGATGGGTTTCGTGTTGGGCCTTTGTAGTTCGTGGGCTGATTAGGTTGGGCCAGAAACAGAAAATTAGAAAATGGGCCCTCAGGTGGGCTGAAGTAAAAAAAAAATCAAGATGGGTTTGGCTGATTTAGGACTTGGACTTGTGGGCCTCCCTTTTTCTTTTTTCTTTTTAAATAGATTGGACCGGGCCTAGTTTATTTTAGAAGCGGACCAACCGGCCCGCCTACCAGCTGGACCAAACCCGAGTTCGGTCTCCGACCGGACCCGAACCCGCAGACCGGGCCAAACCGGTCGGGTCGAGACCGGACCGGACCCGGTTCGGCCCAAAACAAATAATTAATTAATTATTAATTAAACAAATTAAAAAAATTAATTAAATTAATTAAATTTTTTTAAAAAAAATTTCGAAAAATCCAAAATTGTTTGGGTAGGTTGGAAATTGCTATGTATTTCCGTTTTAAGTGTAATTATGCATTTATTTGCTTTTTTTTTTATTATATCGCATGTTTAGATTGTATATCTTGTTATGTTTAAGGGTATGTATATATTATTATGGTGATTAGGACATTGTTAGCTATGATTATTGATGGATTTGTTTAATGGCATAAGTGTAGTCATATGGTATGTCTAATAGTATGTGTTTAGATTGCACTCGTATGATCACTTTAATATGTTTGTGGATGAGTAAAATCAATTCAAGCTGCATGCTAAAAATTATTTTGATAAAATGAACAAGATTAGGTACCGAAAGGGTGCTAATTAGCCAATTAGTGTAATTAAGTCCCCGAACCTAGATTCTCTAGTTGTGTAGGAAGTGAGGTACGCTCCCATGCCTTACTTGGTTCCTAGCCGACCCCAATAGGCTAGTGGCGACTCCTTTTATGCAAAATTCATATGAAATATCCAAATGTCACGTGGGGTATGGGCTTGGGGAGAGTCCGCGTCTAATCATGAGCCTTAGGCTCGTCCCTTAGGCAATACCCCTAAACCTTCCCCCCCCCCGAGGGTAGGTTGCGACACAAACACATCGGTGGCCTATTTAAAATTAAGGTCACATTGGCATCAAAAGAGTGAATGACTCAATTTGCTAATTGGTTAGCATATGAGTTTCTTTCCCCAAAATTATGCAAAATTTTGACATGCTAGAAATATATTAAAAGATTCTAAAACTAAAAATGAGTGTGTCAACAAAGTTGAGAGCATGAGTTGAATTATGGAGTAACATAGCAGCTTGCAAGTTCACTTCCATAATAAGTTTTACAGATAACCAAAGAAATAGCCATTTTAAGACCAAAATACCCCACAATTCTCCTTTGAGCGAAAAGCAAACTCTCAGGCTACGTTTGGTAGTTTGGATAAAATTTGGGATATGATATGATTTATCATATCTTACGTTTGGTGCTTGCTCAAGACATGATAAAGTCAGATATAAGAAGGATATAGGTAGGATAAAATTATCCCATGGAGGAGGTGCGACAAATGTGGATATGATTTCTAATGTCCATAATAGGAAATTTATTTTCTCGAATAACAAACTTATTAAGTTAACAAAATTAAAATTATATTTCAATATAAATAATATTTGAATTATAATTTAAGAAATTAAAAATAAAAAAGATTTATTTTTAATTAATCTTATTTTAATTTATATATTCAACTTTAATTCTATCTTATAATAAACATTCAATCTATAAATTATATATTTATATTTATTATATATTTTAGGTATGTTAGTACAATTTACTATTTGATAAAATTTTATTAAAGAATGATGAAAGGGGAAAAAAGAAATAATAAAGAAAATAATATAAAAAAGAGGAAAAATAAAATAAAAATAAATTAAGGAATAATGTTACGAGGTATTTTTACCATCTTCGTGTATGATTCATTTATAATTACATGCCATTTATATAAATATATATATATATATATATATATATATATATATATATATATATATACATGATATGATGTGAATATATCTGATTTTAATACCGTGATTTACCAAATAATGGAGAGGATATAAAAAAATTTCAAGATTTCATATCCTGTTCTATTCAGTCCTATTCGATTATCAATCCGAACAACCAAACGTAGCCTCATAGTCTAAGCAAATCTAGCAAGCCAGCTACATGATCCATTACGCAAAAGCCCACCTGAAGCAAGGCCCAAGTGGCCATTAAAAGCCCCATTAGTATTGAGCTTGACCCAACTAGTTGGAGGGGTAGTCTAACCCACAAGCTTATGTCTTTTTTCCCTTTGAGGAGACAATCTATGCTTTGTCAGTCGAGTCGATATAATATTCTTAACATAATATAGAATCAAGCATAAGGGTCTTTGGTAAGATAAAAATCATTCTTAAATAATTGTTTATTCCTCCAATTTCAGAAATGCCAACAAGTAATAGCATATATAAGCGACCAATTATCTTGAACCCTGTTAATGAATCAAATAGATTTGTCATCTAGATCTTGGGTAAAGAACTCACTCCGAAAATTTGTAGGTAGAATCTTTTGCCAAACTGCCTTTTCGTAGTTGCAATCTTTGAATACATGCAAAATTGTCTTCGAAGAGTGTGGGCACACCGCATAGCAAGAATGTGCTATCAATTTACGTTGAAATCTTTCATCATTAGTGAGACACTAGTGAGAGACCAACCACAAGAAGCTTTTGATTCTTTGTGGCCCATCCCATTTCCACACTAAACTCCACAGTCGATTAGTTGGCATTTATTGTGTTGGTGTGATTAATTTGTAAGCTTCTGAAAGAACCATTGTTATTGCTGCCCCAAATTACCAAATCCTCTTCAGCACAATCAGAGGGTGGAGACATTGAGTGGATTTGCATCAAAATTGATTGGGGGTAAAATACCTATTAGGATTGCAAGGTTCCATTGGTTTTTGCAAAAGATATCATGGGCATTACAATCAAGGTCTTGAGTTGTAGAAGATGGAAGAATCCAGTGGGTCGGTGGACCAACCTCGACAACCCAATTATCCATCCATAATTTAACTGAATGCCCATTAATCACTATGCATTTTATATCCTCTAAGTCATCTCGCCCAACTTTGGTGAGAGCTTTCCCAAGTAAAGGATGGGTAGTATGAGTTGGTAGAGTAAATGGTACTAGTTCACAACATTTGTCCTGTCTTGAATAAAAGATACTCATGTTGAAGTTGGTTTCGAAATTAAATTCCATGCCAATTTCATTAAAAAAGTTTTACTACTATCTTCTTTATGAAGTCCCAACCCTCCACAGTTATTTGGTTGGCAAAGTTTACCTTGAACATCTTTCGGAACAAAGTTTCAGCACTTTCTCTCTATTGCTTCATGCGTTATAGCAAGTAACCTCGCTTCTTGCATCGCATACACTGGCATAGTCATAATAATAGACTGAACTAGGGTGATTCTACTAGGTAGAGATATTCAGCTTTCCACCCATTTAGGTTTTGTTTGTTAACTTTCCCATTTCCCTCTTTTTATGTTCTTTTGTTCCCCCAAATATAAAAAGAGCATAAATTCATTTGGTAACGTTAGTTAATTTTTCTATTTCTTAAAATAGAAATAGCCAAGGAATAGATTTGAAATAAAAACAAGAAGTAGAGAAAAGTTGCCTTTTATTCCCAAGAACAATTTTAGAAATAAGTCATTTTCTTTCTTTTCTTTTCGTCTTCTTCTTCCTCTTCTAATTGGTCCGTTGGTTGCCACCAGTTGCTGCCGGCCATCACTGGCGACCAGCTAGAGGAGAAGGAAGAAGAAGGGAGGAAAAAAAGAAAAGAAAAGAAATTCTCAAAAAGTTAAAAGAAATTACACGTCAAAATAAATTTTTGTAGATCGTACCAAATGCATTCCTATTCTTTTTCTATTCTAAGAATATAAATTTTGTATAATTATCAAATGCGTTCTTTTCCTCGAAACTATTATAAGGAATAGAAAAAGGAAAAAAAAATATTTCTAAAAAGAAATTGTTCCTAGAACAGAAATGTTATTAAATATACAATTAACTTATTATGCACTTTATCAACAATGGGGAAAAAATTATTCAAAAAATCTTAAATCTATTGCATTTTGCTAATTTAGTTATAAACCTTTCAATTTTGCCAATTGAGTCCTAAAGCTTTTCACTCTCACCAATTCAATCTATTCGGCCAATTTTAACTCGAAATTGCTGATGTGATAGTCGGCAATACCATGTAGGATTGTTGGCGCTAAAGTGAACAAATTTTAATAATATTTTAATATGTTTATTTTTTTATGATATTTTTCTCTTTTTTCTTTTTGCTTCTTCTTCTTCCTTTTGCTGGTGGCTTGCCATTGGCTATGCTAGGCCGAATGACCTCACCTACCATAAGCAAGGCATGGCTGGGCAAGCCTTGATCTGGGAAGCCCTTGCCTAGGCAAGGCTCGACGAGGGTCGGCCTCGCCTAGGCTAGGGCGACCTTGCTAGATCTAGCAAGGGAGCCTTCACCGGGACTCGCCTGTCCAAGTGAAGCGAGGCCAACCGTCTCTAGGTCTTGCTTGATCGTGCCTCCCCTGTAGTAGGCAAGCCCAATTGGCCAATATGGCTGGCGGCTGGCCATCGAAGAAAGGAAGAAGAACAAGCAAAAAAGAAAAGAAAGAAAAGAAAGAAAAAAAAAAGGAGAAAAAAGAAAAAAATCTAAAAAATAATAATTTTTTTGAAATTTTAAATATTATTATAATTTGTTCACGTCGCGCTTACGATTACTATGTGGCATTACTGTTGTCCACTTCAATGATTTTTGGTCAAAATTAGCTGGATGAACTCAATTAGCAAGAAGTGAAAATATTTAGAATTTAATTGACAAAATTGAAATATTTAGAATTGAATTGATAAAAGTGTAATATGTTTATGGTTATTTGGATAATTTTTCCAACAACAGGGTGGTAAGTTTTGTGAGTAGCTCTTTCACGAAGCAAAAGCACTCCTAAATATTTGCCACGATCAATAGTAAGAGGGTAGCTACCCATGGTGCTAATAAGTGTCATTCTTTATTGAGGGACGGTCTCATAACAAAACGGTTTTTGTTCACCCTTATCAACCAGCAGATGAGAAAGACGTTCCATACAAAGGACAAAGAAGAAAGGCGAGACTAGATCCTCTTATCTTAAGCTGCTTTTAAGCTTAAACATTTCAGTTAGTTCTTCATTCCAAAGCAGTTGCATGCCGCTGGTTGTACCAAATCGCATGAGATCCACCAGTGATTCATGGATGCCAGTTAATTGAAGAGTCTCACGATTTCAACTTAGTCAATCTTATGCCTTCTTCAACTCTATCTTAACTAGCATGTGTCCCTTCTTCCCCCTCATCGTCTTTGTCGAGTGAATGATTTCTTGAGCGATGATGATATTATCTTGAACGTATCGGCCTGAAACAAAGCTCACTTGGTTGGGCAAGGTCAAATGAGGCATAATTGCATTGAGTCGGTTAACAATAATATTGGTGATTATTTTCAAGGAAACGTTGCAAAGACTAGTACGCCGTAAATGCTCCAATCTTTCAAGAGCATCAACTTTAGGGATCAAGGTTATAGGTGTTTGGTCCTTCCAGGTTTTCATCACCAGACCATGGCTTCTCAATTTTAAGATTTACTAAGTTGCTCACTTGTGTACATTGGTTTCTGTAAAATACTTTTTGAAAGCTATCTGGTCGTGGCACTCTAAATGGTCCCATTCCAAATAATGCAATCTGAATTTCATCTCTACTAAGATGTCTTGAAAGCCTCTTGTTGGCATCTAAATTTGGCTATTTTACTAAGGGTTTTATCATATGGAAAAATTAGGGATTAATCTTTAACCCCTAAATAAAAATTAATTTTCAGTAAATTGCATCTCATATAGATGTTAGGAACATTAGCATCACTAGTATTAATTAAAAAATAAAATTTAAATCTTTTTAAATTAAATTAAAAAAATTATCATTAAAAATTATTAATTAAAAGAAAAGTAAAATATATAATTTTCATCGCGTATGTTTTCGTTAAAATGCATTGCACTTAGACATTAGGAGAATTTCTATTACCATCACTAGTTATTAAAATTTTCAAAAAAAAAAAATCGAAGTTGAAAATAGAAAAAAGAAAAGAAAGCCGGGCTTGGCCCGATCCTTTTCTTTTTCTGCTCTCGTCTGTATGTCTTTTTTCTTGGGCCAAGCCCAGCTTCATTTGCTTTTCATCAAGCCCAGCTCGCGTGCTGGTCTTCTTCCTCCTCGCGCCGATCACGCCTATGCAAAAGAGGAGAGTACAAGTCACAGAGAGAGAGAGAGAGGATGGTGAGCGGCAAAGGGTAGCGCGATCCGCGGGTTGGGGCCAGTCCGGCCAGCGAGCTGGTGATGGCAGAAGCCATGCCCACTAGCCAGTGGCCCTCAAAAGGGGAGGGCTCGAGAGAGCGGAGGGGGAGCGCGGAGGGAGAGCCAAAGGGAGAGAGGGAGACCGAGAGAGCGTTTCGCCGTTGCCTGAGGTTCGCCCGTTGCTCGCCGTCCGAACCAGGTAGGTACCCCGAACCAAGGTGCCCCGTTTTGAGAGGTGTCGGGCCTGAACTCACGACCGACCAGTTCGCACAAGCTCCGGTCCTACCGATCCTTCATGGTTGTTTCGGTGTGTTATGCTATCTTTGGCTAGGAACATAGGCTTGCGTTTGAGTCTTGATCGAAGCAAAAATCTCTTGTTTCTCTTTGTGTCCAGCGCTTGCTGCTCTTTTGTTAGTACTGAGTATAATCAGTTGTTTCAGTGCCAAAGTCGAACCTCGCTTGGTGACTTTGGTCTAAGCCGACGCCCTCCAAGTGTTTGACGAAATGCCTGAACTAGACTCACAAAGTTTTCTTCGATTCTAGATCTGTACCGAGAGCATTCTGGTTAGTAGACATGGTCTTGTGCTTTTCTCCGGCGCGTCGCTTTCATGTGCGATTCTTGCTTCGTGGTTTTGTCATTCATGGCTTGAGTGTTGTTTGTCGGGGGAGGCTTCGGTTGAGAGGGAACGTGGCTCGAGGAAGTGTCGGGTTTCGGGTTGTTATGGCTATGTCTATGAGAGGTTGGGTGTTAATGGGCCGCGGACCGTGGTGGTGGTGCTGGTTCGAGCAGGGGAGCTGTAGGGGTGCGTTTTCTCTTCGGTGAGGAGGGGAGCCGTCGAGGAAGAAGACAGATTTAGAGGAGGAGGGGAAAACAGACAGAGAAAAAGAATAAAGAAGAAAAACAATATAGAAAAAGCGAAAAAGAGACGAAGACAGAATTGGGCATCGGGAAGAGAGAATCGGAGAGAAGGAGGCGCAGGGAATAGGACAAAATAGGGAAAAAAATAGAAAATTTTAAAAATATATATATAGAAAATTTTCGTTTTTGTAACCCGACTAGGTTGGATTCGGGTTTGGGTTAGGCCACCGAGTTGGATTGAGTTAGTTCGAACCCCTTTCGAATACAATAATGTGGAAATGCTGCACGGACCCATATATATATAGGAAAAGAAAGAGAATCACCTTAATACTAAATCGGATCGAGCTGTACGAGCACGTCCTTTGTTACCCCCCACTGCACTTACGGCTCTATACCCCAACCCAACTTGCTTTGACACACAGCCCTCCGTTTCTATTCCTCGGTAAGCGGACCGTGGCAAATCATAGCCTAGCTTCTTTGTACTTGAGGGATGAGACTTGCCAATGATAAGATTGTCACTGCATGAGAATATGGTTTGACACTTTCATTTCGAAAGGGGTATTAAATATTAAAAATATGTTAAAAAATTTTAGAATTAATTTTTTTTTCAAAAAATGAAATAAAAATTCAAAAAGTTTTCTGAAATTTTAAAAAATTTCAAAGAATATTAAAAAAAATTCAAAAATTTTCAGAAAATATAAAAAATTCGAATTTTAAAAAAAATTAGAAAATTTTCAAAAGTTTAAAATGTCAGAAAATTCAAAATTTCATTTGAAAATTTTTATAAACAGACTTTTTGAGCTATTTTATTAAAAAATGAAAGCTTTTTGACTCTAAAGTTGTGCTAAAAAATTGAGTAAGCCCTTAGGGCTTTAACTTAGGGTTTTAATTGTTATCAAAGACAATTATCCTTGTTTGTATGTTTTTTTTGTTTGTGGCTCCCTTTAGTCTAGTTAGGATTGGCATTTATATGTTTCTTTGCTGTTAGGTATTATTTTTCATGTAATCTATATGATGCTTTCTTTAGTTGCTGATTGTTACGTTAATTATTGTGCACTCGTATGATTACTTCACATGTTAGTAGATAAGTATAAAATCAAACCAAATTGCTTGACAAAAACATCAATTTTTTTTTTTTTATAAAATGAATAAGATTAAGTATCGAAATGGCACTAATTAGTTAATTAGTATAATCAGGTCCCGATCCTAGATTTTTTGGTTGTGCAATAAGTGGAGTACACTCTCATGTTTCATTTGATTTCTAGCCGACCCCAAAAGACTAGCGGTGACTTCATATTACAAAATTCTTGGGAACATCGCAATAGCATATGAGATATGGGCTTTGGAGAGTCGGTGTCTAATTATGGACCTTAGGTTTGTTATTTAGGCAATACTTCTAAACCTATTTCATTCCTTAAGGAATATGTCACGACACCTCTAAATCTTATCTCGTGATAGGTAGTTGAATTTTCAAACACGATTTATGGATGGCCTGCAAAATTTTAGGTAGCTCGTATATAATCCATTTATATGAATATGGGTTAATAAATGGGTTTTGGACCCATTTTAACAGGTATACTTATGAGCCTGCTATTAACCCTTTTTGGAATAAAAAAAGGCTTAAAACTATTGAGGAAATATTTAAGCTTGACTGATACTGTCTAGAAGAGTTTAACCAGTCGTTTGATGAATAGCAAAAGCAGAGCTTGTAGTGAAGGCATCGATTAAAGCACATGCAATCCCATAGGTCGTGGCCTCGGTGGACCCATTCTTCAAGGCAACAAGTTAAAGAAATAAAAAATTGCCAAGAATCAAATCCTATGTCAAGTATGAATTGCTAAAATCTTTTTGTATAAAAATGGGTCAATTTGAATTGTACCATTTTCGGCTTGATCCTGATCACTTATTCAAACATACATAAAAGTATCTAGACTCCTGTAAACAAGACTTGTATCTTGACAGGTATTTCATGACTCTTTTGTAGTAATACCATAATCAAAATTTCTGCACCAACTTTCTACATGGAGTATTTTAGCTATCTTTGATAGTCTTCTCTCAAATCTTATCTTTGGTACTCAATGAGTGTAAAAGAAGTGACAAGGTACTTGTTGAACAATTAGATCGAAAACAAGTGTATGATTTCTAGTGTACTAATTTTTCTAGCATTATGTGTAATGAATTATCTAAAAGTTAAGAAAGTGTGTATTTCAATATAAGACTATCTAAATACGAAATACTTCAAAATGTTACTGCTCTATCTAAGACACTAAAGGGGATAATCAAAAGAGATGAATAAATCAAATAGTAGAGTACTTTTATTTGAATATAATGCAACAGGTCTTGATGTACAACTAAATCATTTTACTAGAAAACAATGAACAATTTTTTAAAAAATTTGGTTAGCTTGCGGCTTTTCATCAATAGTCCCTAATAAGTCTGTTGGACTTTGGGTTGGGAACATTAACAGATTGATCAAGTATATGGGGAAAATTACAAAAAAAAAAGTCATAAAATTATTGTACTACAGTTCTAAATATTTCATTTGTATTAATTTGATCAAAACAATTTGATGATTTATCAATATAGTGCATCCAATTAATTTTGTTCAAATTTGTTAATGCAAATGCCATTCTTTTTAGATTGTACGACTATTTCTAATGTGGACAGTTCTGCAAAATTCTCGATTCTTTTAAATTTTTACTTTTCTTTATCTTGTTATATATATAGTTTTTTTCTTTTTTTTATTCAAATCGACAGGGCGAGAGCCCTTGGTCAGACTAGGCGAGCCTCTTGTGCTCCGACGACTGGTCATTCCACGCCGCGGTAATCGAGATTACTCAGATCCTCGAGAGACGGGCGACGGCGAGAAAATATTGGGTGGGTTTTATCCTCCACGTAGGCCGGTGTGTATCACCATACAAAATTCGACACGTGGTAAATTTGGGCCCACCTGTCAGCGCCCACTCTTTCCATTAACTCCGTCTCTCTCCCATTTACTGTCTCTCCTCCCCTCCGAATCTCCCTCTTCTCTCTCCACTTCTCTTTTCTTTTTTCTTGCGTCTGCCATGACTCGAGCTCGAGTCGGCTCACGGCCGTTTCAGAACCGATTCCGAATCAACGCGAACTCTCTCCCTCTCTAAATCGGAACCACCAGAAGATCCATCGCGAGCGCTCCTCCTGCCGCTCCTTTTCTCATCCTTCCTCGACCTCCTCCGCTCCTCTCTATCCACACGTCCTCTCTCCTTCTTCCTACGGCTACTGCTGCTACCGCCGCCTCTCCTCTCTCTCCTCCTATGCTTGTCCCTTCTAGAACCGCTCCGCTCCTTCCGTCGCTAGTGTTGCCACCACCGGGAGGATTCCTCCAAGGCATCGATTCCGACTTCGTGTCCGTCTTCGAGTCCTAGTCTGATCGCCGCGACGACCAGTGAGCTGGCCACAGTGGCCGACACCCTATGCTTCTCCCTGCCCGCGACCCTCTCTCTCCCTCTTCTCTCTCTATACGGAAGGAGGAGAGTCGGTGACGATGGTGGCGGTTGGAAAAAAGAGAAGTAGAGAGAGAAGAGGGAGAGAGGGTTGCGGGCAAGGGCAGAAGACGTCATGGGCAGCTGCTCGAACAAACGAGACAGTGACTGATCGTCGTTGGCATCATTGGTGGCAGAACAACAGCAGCGTCATCGATGGTGAAACAGAATCAGCCACGCTGGTGATGGAACGGCAAGAACGTCGAGGGAGGCGGATCTGACTGCAAGAGAGAAGGCGGTGACAAGTTGCAAATGTTGGGTCACGTCCCCAGTGGCGAGCAAGGGTGCCACGGCGCTCGGGGCAGCGGCGGTGACGGCGTGTCGGGAAAAACAACGGCGTCAAGAGCGGCTTGTCGAGGCGGTGGGAAGCAGCGGCGTCGGGAGTGGGGATACTCAGTCGAAGATGACCGAGGAAGAAGACTTCCTCCCTCGCTTCTTTCCCACCCCCCTTCTCTCTCTGCTTTTCTTGTCTTTTCCTTGCGTGTGTCAGACTAACAAGGGAAATTTTCTTGAAAAAAGAGGAGAGAAGAGGGAAAGAGAGGTGTGGCCGGAAACGAAGGGGAGGAGACAGAGAGTTAACGGAGAAGTGGGCGCTGACAGATGGGCCCAAATTTGCCACATGTCGATTTTTGTATGATGATACATTTGGCCTACGTGGAGGGTTAAACCCACCCAATATTTTCTCGGCTAGGAGAAAATATTGGGTGGTCCGGGACCGCCACGTCAGCGTGGTCCCAGACCACTCATATGGCGCCACATAAGAGGGGAGGGGGACAAAAAAGAGAAAGAGGAGAGAGAGCGTCAGAAAAGTGGGTCCCGGTTTTCGTCCTTTTCCAGCTTCCCCATACACGTGGCGCCGTGTGAGTGGTCCAGGACCACGCTGACGTGGCGGTCCCGGACCACCCAATATTTTTTCCTCGGCTAGGGCCCCCCGCACTCTAGAAGGACTCGGGTGACGACACGTATGCTGACGTGGTGGGGGAGAGCGACTGAGGTAGAGAGAGAGAGCCTTAAAAGCTCCACATTTACGTCCTCACCTGTCGCTCTGCCACCACTGCCGCCACCACTGCCAGCACCTTCATTTCTGGGTTGGTCCACCACCCTCCACCTCTCTCCCATAAAGCGGTGCTGCCAAGAAAGGGAAGAAGAAGACTCTAGGGGGCACACACCCTCTCTCTCTCTCTCTCTCTATCCTCTCTCTCGTTTGCTTTTCATTACTTGGTAGATCCTGGAGGCGAAGCGATGGCGAAATCGCCGGATCAAGAGCATCCTTGCAAGGCCTTCGGCTGGGCTGCCCGAGACAAGTCCGGCCTTCTCTCGCCCTTCCGTTTCTCTCGCAGGTATCGTATCAGGCGACGAGCCCGATTTCGCGTTTTTTCTGTACGAGTGACTCCGCGGATGGTGGGTTCCCTGTGGTTTTCGCGGCGTTTCGTCCGCGCGAGTTCCTGCATGTGATGTATACAGAGAGAGAGAGAGAGAGAGAGAGAGAGAGAGATCTGGACGTGCACGATCCGTGGTTGTTTAGTTTAATCGGCTAAACGTGACGATGTCGATCTTTTACTTGCGGGTTAGGTGATAAAGTATTCGGGTGTGGGTCCGGGTTCTACTTTTGGCCGTGTGTTGCTTGATTAGCACAGTTGGTCTCCAAGTCAAGGGGGTTCCACAACCAAACAGGTCTTTATCAGATCTCTGCAGTGTGCAACGGAGTAGATTAGATCGTTTCTTCCTGAATTAAACTGAGAAGGACGCATCGCTTTCTTACGCCTTGGACTTATATGGCCCAATTATCGGTCATGGACATGCGGTGAAAGTTCTGTTTCAGTAATTGACATTGAGGTTACCCTCTATTGCAAGTTTTAGACTTGCCTCCTGTGGATCGCCTGAGGATGGCGAAATGACACATGGGTTGAGGTGATGGGTTTTTCCAGATAAAAAAAGAGGTTATAGGAATGAAAAAAAGGGGAAGAGGAAAGTTGAAAGACATACAATTGATCTCAGGGAAACAAGAACGAAACTTGGGTTGATTTCCTTTCTGAAAGAACTTTCCTTTGAGCTGATGTTCTCCTTAGTGAGATGACGGGTAGAGCTTTTACAGGGTTGGTTTTCCATCGATTTTGAAACCTCTTTTGACTTCTCTCTCATCCCCGAATTGGTGTTTTTCCTTCGCTATCTTATTTTGGAATTCAGTTGGTGCTTCTGAGGCTTATGGAAATGTAGTACTTCTGATGAGCTAATTTAGTGCACAACAATTTCAACTCAGCTTGTGAGCCAAACACTTTTCTGAACATACAAATAAGAGTCTGCTTCTCAAAGTAAGTGATGCAATTGATCTGAAGAGCGTGTCTGACACTATATGTACCATTTTGCAGGGAAAATGGTGATGAAGATGTCACCGTTAAAATACTCTTCTGTGGGGTTTGTCATTCTGACCTTCACGTGGCCAAGAATGAATGGGGGTTCACAAATTACCCTGTTGTCCCTGGGTAGGTTCTGTTAATGTTCGAGATCTAAAATTATCTTCTTCTGGCTTTTCAATTTTACAGCCTAATAAAATCATTTAGATGGGGGCCAAGGACCGTACATTGTGTAGCACTCTTAAACAAATGAAGTTTATTTGAAGTTGTGTTCACAGTCTGATGCCAGTGTGAATTTCCGCATGGTCAATGAATTAAATTCAGACTTCAGACTTCTAAATGTACCTTTCAACTTTACTCTTTTACATTTTCCAAACATTGTTTCTATCAAGGTATGCTTTAGTGGGTCCATGCATAGAAATGTAACAAGCACCAGCTTGTGACGAGCAAATTCCAAAGGTGTTGTTTAAGATGTTACCTTAACGAATTGATGTGGATGTTGGAAATCATATCTCCAAATGCATAATGCGCATGCGCATACTTTTCCTGTAGATCCTGCATTTTTTGTCCATGATAAAGTTCTTTGTTTAGTTCTTGTGTGGCCTCCTCTTATCATTGCATGGGAGGAGATGTCAAGTATCTGCTCCTTTTGCATCATAACCGATACGAAAAGAGAAAAAAACCTTGTTTCTGATCATGTAGTTTGGTTATACACTGGAAATTTTGAAAGAGAACATGTATTCCCTAACAATTTTCATTTGAATGCATGCTATTTATGTTTTCAGGCCCAAGGTGTTTCTGCATTTATTTTTGTTTGTAATTTTGTGATGTGAAATGAAATTGAGAGAGTGACTAGTTTTCCCTAGTATGATATTGACTGTTGGATTAAAATGTTGATCTCAACAGTGTTAATTGAAGTATTGCAAGTTTGCGAGGAGCTCGTGCACTTAGTTACCGTTCTGCTTATGTGTCTACAGGCATGAAATTGTTGGAACTGTGATGAAAGTGGGGAGCAATGTGAAGAAATTTAAAGTGGGTGAGCGAGTAGGTGTTGGGGTCATAGTGGGCTCCTGCAAGAAATGCGAGAGCTGCCAGCAGGATCTGGAAAACTACTGCCCCCAGACAATATTTACCTATAATTCCTATTACACAGATGGAACGAAAACTTATGGTGGTTACTCTGATATGATAGTCGTTGACGAGGGTTATGTGCTTCGTTTCCCCGACAACTTACCATCGGAGGGTGGCGCCCCACTATTATGTGCTGGAATCACAGTGTATAGCCCAATGAAATACTATGGCATGACAGAGCCTGGGAAGCATTTGGGTGTGGCTGGACTTGGTGGGCTTGGTCATGTGGCCGTGAAAATGGGCAAGGCATTTGGACTAAAAGTTACTGTCATTAGTTCCTCTCCCAAAAAGGAAACTGAGGCGATTGAAAGACTAGGTGCTGATTCCTTCCTTGTAACCAGTGACCCTGCAAAAATGAAGGTACATGAAGTTTGGAAATAGTAATTGGTTCTTTTGTATTTGTAGGAGTACTAGCACGTCAATCATTGCTTTATCCAGTCCTGCGATGCTCTTCAAGCCTACAAAATTTGAATATTTTTTTTATGTGCACATAGATATGCTTGAACTCACCAATGTTCCATCAAAAGCTGGAGATCACATAATGTAGACATACCTGAATAGAAGGGGATTACAGAGTCAGTTACAGAGAGAGTAGAGTACCTTAAATTCTCCTAATGGAATTACTTGCTTCTTGCAGGCAGCTCTGGGAACCATGGACTACATCATTGACACAGTTTCTGCTGTGCATCCTCTTCTTCCATTGCTTAGTCTGCTCAAGCTGAATGGCAAACTTGTTACTGTGGGATTGCCTGATAAGCCCCTAGAGCTGCCCATCTTTCCCTTGGTTCTGGGTAAGTGATAAACTAGTGCCACATTGAGGGGCAGTTAAATTGTTTAAATGGAATGGCAAATTCAAGTCAAGTCAAAATATTTTAGTACTGGAACTCAATATAACTCAATTCTCCATTGCTTGATACACAACTTGAGCTCAATTGGTCAACTATGATTTCTCAAACTGAAGCTCAACTTGATTAAGTTTTGTATAAAGCTCGAGCTCAAGCTCGATTCCACTTGTTTTACAGCTGAATTTTAGTCTATGATCAAGTTATGCATGAACTTGATCTCTCATTCTGAGAATATGGTGAAAACAAATAATAATGTTTTATGCTTCTTTATAGTATCTACAGACATATAGCTACCGTTAAATACAGAGAAGTACAACCACTCGATTAATCTGAGTTGTATGTTTCTAAACTCAAGCTTGACTGGATTAAGTACTCAAGATAGTCGAACTCGAGAATGATCTTGCTGAGTCTGAATGTTCCATGTGTGAAGCTTGAGTAGCTTACTAGAAGCTCGACTTGCTTATACCCTACTTGCAGCTTATCTGAACAAAAGATTCTTCCGTAACAAACTTTTATTTCCTTTTCTCTTTAGCTTCCTCTCAGTTGATTAATTTTGAATTTTTGCATCGTATGAGCTGAAAAGGTGCCATAGACTTATGTTTTAGTCAGTATAGAGTCGTATTTTGCACCACTGGAAATGATAGAAGTTCCAGCTTATGGTCAATACTCAAGTTGTAAGGTGCTGAACCAAACTACAAAGATTTTGATTTCGTCAATTCTTTCAGGCCGCAAGCTTGTGGGGGGCAGTGATATCGGAGGCATGAAAGAGACTCAGGAGATGCTAGACTTCTGTGCGAAACATGGTATCACTTCGGATGTTGAGGTAATCCGGATGGACTACATCAATACAGCTATGGAAAGGCTTGCGAAGTCGGATGTGAGGTACAGGTTTGTGATCGATGTGGCCAGCTCCTTGTCGCAGTAGATATATGGTGATGCGTCCTGAATATTTCATCCGCCATTATCGAGGACTTTTTATTAGAATAAAGGGGAACTTGCCGGTGCGAAGAATTTGCGCTCTTCCTTCTCTGCAGTTTGGCTTAGCTTGATTAATGTACTAGTTCTGCTTTCTCGTGTGATTACTTTCGCTTGTTCAATCATCTTTGATATTCTGCTGGATTTGGGGAGGGTTGTATCAGTTGGTCAGGGACTTCTCCCAGGTCGGCCATCTTCCCCTAGATTCAGCAGAAGAACATATATTCGGTTTGGCATTTACATCAACCAGAAAGTCTTGAATTTCCTGCTTAAACAAAGGATATTGTTGCCGAATTAAAATTTTGGAGGCAACATGTCACTAATTATGTTTTCAAAGGCCTGTGTGCTAGATCTTAGATAAAAAATCTGATTTCAAACTGTAAATTTAAGAAAGGATAAAAGCCAAATTCAAAAGTGAAAGACCCATTAAACACTCTTCTCCGTTTGAGTTGAGTCCACTTGATCATCGAAATGAAGTTGCTAGCCAGCATGACACTGAACTTTTAGCTTTAGGCTCCTTTATTTTGCAAAATGTATTTTTTAAAAAATGATTGTTTATATGCTTACAAAAATGAATAAATAAAAAATTGTTCGATTAAAAAGTTGTTCGATTTATAAATTGTTGTGAATAATGAAAATATTTTTTATTAACTAATTATTTTCAATGATATTGTGAAATAAACACACCCTTAATTACGTTTTCAAGGCATACAAGTCTATGTTTGAAAGGAATTCTTACTACTTGAACTTGAATTGAACTAAGCCGTACTCAAATCAATTGCAAGTGTGAAGTAGGTTGCGTTACGAGCTATTGAATACAGGATTCAGCCGATTTCTTGTGTAGCTAAAGTCTCTTCACTTTTTACTTAATGAATATTGGCAAATCGATTTGTTGCCATGATGGGAACTGCCTCTTACGCTCTATTTGGGAAAATGGAGTGAGGAAAATCAGGAGAGAAACTATAGCAAATTTCAAATTTCCTCATTCTTTTCTTCTCACCAAATTATCAAAATCTCGTCCATCTCTCGTCCAAGCCTCCATCCTCAATTTCCTTGCTTTTTAAGCATCGTATTCGGGCAAATAGAGTATATCACTTAAGGAGAGCATGGGTGGGGGGCAATGCGGCCCCTTCACCATTGGCCCATGATATTCGGCCCTAGAGTATGGTTGACAACAGCTGACATAAACGTCGGCTAATCTACTTGATATGGTGGTCGCTTGCCTAGGAGATCGGCGGAGGAAGACAGGAAAAGAATAAAGAAAAGAAAGAAAAGATAAAATGAGAAAAATTGAAAAAAATATAAGAATTTAGAAAAATTAAACAAAGCCAAAAAAATGATCTATATTAGCATCAGTTATGTAATGTAAGATGGCTAGAATCCACTTTAGCGATTGCCAGCCAAACTGGAAGGACTATATAAATAAATCGTTAAAAGATTTGAAATTAAATTGATCAAATTAAAAAGTTTAAAACTAAATTGACATCCATATGATATGTTTATGTTTATGACTTTTTGATAATCTTTCCATTTGTATTAGAAAGGCCATTTGCTCCCTCATTTTGATTGGAACAACATATTTTTATTTACGGTGACAAAAACACCCTTTAGTCACTTATACTCAACAAGTATTATTTAAACTCACTTAAAAAATTTCACTTATTACCCATTTAATATTGGGATTGAAATTATAGAATATCATTTTCTTTGATTTATCCATTGGCCATTATAGGCCCTGGACAAAAATTGTGTTTCTACAAAACAACTCGTTTTATTGTTTAAATAGAAGAGTCTGAATTCATCCGTGTATTTCCATCATTCTACAAACCATTCTTGAAGTTCACTTTGCTTTTGAACTCACAAATGGGAAGAGTGTCATTGCAATTTTACTATCAACTTCTCTGTTCCAATCATACTATCCACCACAAACTTTCTGCACAAACTTTCTTCATGGGGTATTTTAGCTATCATTGACGATCTTCTCTCAAACCTCATCTTTGGGACTAAATAAGAGTAAAATATTTTACTGAAAAGGCACTTGTTAAACAATTAGATCGAAAAAGTTTACAATTTCTAGTGCAGTATCTTTTCTTGCATTATTTGCAATCAATTATTTAAAAAATTACAAATTTCTTGTTCAGAAAGTCTGAAGTTTAATATAAGACTATTTGAATTACGAAATGCTTAAATAATATTGTGATTTGATCTGCGCAGCCATGTACCCTTCTAAACTATCGAACTTTAGATTTTCATAAGATTGTCACAAGAATCACGAATCCTTATTATGGAAGGATTACGTTCATGACCATACTTTCTCAAAAAGGGACAATCAATGTAACTTTAAAAAGAAATATGAGCCAAGGTCACTAGCCATTGCCCTTCACATAATCCAAACCTGATTGTTAAATGCTTGATGCTATGTATTATCTTGATAATTTTTGCCAATTATACTGTCGTCTTTGATCATCATGACGTAATAATATCTTTGATGTAGAGAACCAGAACTTCTTGTATAGACAAATAAGTCTCCAAGTCTGATGATTAAGGTCTGAACAAATTTTCTCCAAGATTAACACTTGGAAAAACTAATCATCAAAATCTTACAACACAAAGGAAAATTTTGTCAATCTTCAAGAAGTTTTCTCAACACTGCACCGCACCGGCAGCGTCCCCTAGCAAATTTTTCGGCGTGCCGAAAAGCTCGGGCTCTCTCCCCTACGAACTTCCAGCACAATCCTCTCCTTAGTTGCTTCAAAATGTGCATTCTATGGCATCAGCATGTGTAAGGATATAAACTCATCCATCCACGCAACAAAATACATGGAGTGACACACGTCTTGCGGGCAATTAATACTCAAAATATTCATTTCAAATATACTTAAAAGTATCGAGACTTTTGTTAACAGGACCAGTATTTTAACAGGTGTATCATGAATACTTTGTAAGCAATTCTATAAGTAAAATATCTCCATCATCTTTCTCCATGTATTATTCTGGCTATCTTTCCCGTCTTCTCTCAAACCTAATATTTGGGACTAAATAAGTGTAAATTTTTTTATTGACATGGCACTTGTTAAACAATTAGATTGAAAAAGGTTTTATTTTCTAGTGTACTAATTAAAATATCTCCATCATCTTTCTCCATGGAATATTCTAGCTATCTTTCCCGTCTTCCCTCAAATCTCATTCTTGGGACTAAATAAGTGTAAAAGATTTTATTGACAAGGCACTTGTTAAACAATTAGATTGAAAAAGTTTACATTTTCTAGTGTACTAATTTTGCCAATTATGTGTAATTATTTGAAAATTAACATTAGAAAATTTGTAATTCAATATAAGACTATTTTATAACAAAAACTTCACAAATGTTATATTGACCTAAATATTTTGTCCTGTCTAAGAAACTAAAAGAAAGAGATGAATAGATATCTAAATAACGAAGTACTTTTTTTTCAAATATAATGCAACGTGTTTTGGTATACAACTAAATAATTTTACAAGTAAAGAATGGGCATTCTCTCGTAAATTTGCCAGCTTGTAGCTTATAATAATTTTATCGATAATTTCCTATTAGTCTATTGGAACTAGCTTTGTATAAATTGTGACATCATGATTTTTCAAATCTGATTTCAATTGAATAAATTGGGCCTTTCGTCGACGCATCTATAATGCTATTCTCTGAATCGATCACTCAAGAGATAACTAGACTATCTAGGAAAATTATTAAGGGATTTTAACGCAAAAGGGCTTGAGAATTTCATCAGGAATCGATTGCTCAACCGTGCTAATTTGCAAGAGTCATTACGACACACTTAAAAATCGATCAGATATCAGAGATAGGTTGATTTGACTGAGATAGATGATCAAAATGTGGGTGATTCCACATGATTGCAAAATTCTCATCGATCGGCACTAAATTGATTTTCTATTGTTTTGGGTACCCTGTATTCGTATTTGAAATATTGAGATTTTCACGACAATTGAGAGTCGCCAATGTGTTGAAGATGTACATTGTGACTCGAGATAAATCGATCACGGGTCAATTGCACCAAAAATTCCTAAAAAGTTACCCGATAGACTAGGTCACCCTAAAAGTACGCCGGATTGAAAACAACCGTGAATTTGAACCCGATTTAAGAAATTGAAAGTTCTGAGATGTCACGAATCACGATCTATTTTAGGAACGTTGACTCATTCTTTGAAAAATTTTCAAAGATTCTGGGATTTTTGCAGAAAATCGACACGGACGTTGCGGAAAATTAGCAGAAATTCAGATGGGCTAAGTCGATGGAAATTGGGACTTCTAAACCGAGCCTTGGAGTGTTGGGGACTTACAGAAAATTATTTGGGATTTTTCTACAGCGAAATCGGACCTCGATTTGGGTAAATCGGAGAAGAAATTGAGGATTAATAGAGTGAATTCGGAGCTGAATTTTGGGGCAGAAAAATGGGCTTCAAAATTTGATTAATTGAGGATTATAATTCAAGAAAGAAATAGGGGGACAAGAAGTTAATGCATGGGATAAGCATGCTGACTTTTTCATTTTTGTTTTTTGTTCCCCCAAGCTGTCGAGCACGCCATCGCCGTCTCTATCTCTTCCTCTCTCTCTCTCTCTCTCGATCCCTCACTTGTTTCTACTTTGCTTTTCATTTTTTTCCTTCATTTCTTTGAAGCATCTTCGGTGTTCTGTTTTGCTTTCTACTGCCCTGCGAACCCCACCGAACTCCATCACACACTGAAATTCCCTCTCTGCCATGCGTCCGTAGCCCACGCCGGTCAACCTTCACCGTCGAAGTTCCCTTCCCACTAGAGGTGTTAAATGGGTTGTGCAACCCATTTATGAACCCATTTATAGTTAAATGGGTCATTAATGAGTCAAGCTTTATCTTATAAAGACCCATAATAAGTTTTAATGGGTAAACACTAAGATATATGGGTTTTAAATTGGTCAGCTCTTTGACCCGTTTATGACCCATTTATTGACCCATTTTTCACTCAAAACCTCATTATCTCTCTTTCTTCTCTTTAACTTTATAATTTTTTTTTATAAAAACTGAAATTATAATTCTTTTTTCTTTTTTCTTTCCTTTTTTTCTTTCTTCCTCCGGTCGCCGGCATGGTGATGGCCGGCGACCGGCCAAGCGAGCCTCGAGCTCGCGGGCGTCGGGCGAGCTCGAGCTCGTCGGATCCGGCGAGGCGAAGGTCTCGCCGACGTCCGGCGAGGCTCGAGCCTCGCTGATTTGGCGAGCCTCGAGCTCGCCGGATCTAGCGAGGCGGAGGCCTCGCCGACGTCCGGCGAGGCCCGAGCCTCGCCGTCGGCGAGACTCGAACTCGCCGGCGTCGGCGAGGCTCCAACCTCGCCCGGATCCGGCGAGGGGCGAGCTCACGCTCGCCGGCGTTGGCAAGCCGGGCGAGCCCGCTCGCTGTGGCGGTCGCCGGCCGTCATCGTGGCCGGCGGCCGGCCAAAGAAGAGGAAGAAGAAAAAAGAAAAAAGAAAAGAGAAAAAGAAAATTAAAAATAATTAAAATTTAATTTTTTAAAAAGTAAAAATAATAAGAAATTTAATTTTTAAAAATAAAAAATAATTAAAATTCGATTTTTTTAAATAATTATTTTTAAAATTTGTATTGTATAAAATCATGTTAGCAATACCATTTTAAAATTTATATATATAAGCTTTTTTATGTTTCGTTAAATGGGTCGGGTATAGGTCGGGTCGGGTATGGGTCAAAAAATTTGCTTACTACTGATAAATGGATCATAAACGGGTTAAATGTGTTGATTTGGGTCGGACCATTTATGACCCAACCCAAACCCAACCCGACCCACCCGTTTAACGGGTCTACTTCCCACGTCTCCTCCCCACGAAGACCGAAGCTGTGCCGCCCCACCATCTTGGGTTTCTGTTTCATTTCTTCCCAGTTCGGCCACGAATCCGAATGCCCCTGCTCCACCGCTTCTCTTCTCTGCAGCCTACGCCCATCCTCCACTAAGTTTTGTTTCCTGCCAAGTCAACTAAAGGAGCTAGAAGTTGACTCACCAGCTCCATCTTCACGAACTCACCCACTTCATTTGTGCGCCCACGATTCCACCGAAGTTGGTCGCAAGCTTGCTGCCAGCGAAGCCTTGTCCGTGTTAGCTCGCCCATCTTCACGAAGCCGAGCTTCATTGCCACGTCCAAGCAGTTCTTTCTTCGGTCAAAGCTCCCCCAACTTGCTTCGATTGTTGACCCACCAGCAGCCCGACGAAGATCGAAGACCGAAGTTGCTGCATGCGTGTGTCTTCGGCCCAGCAAGCCCAGAAGCCAGCGAAGCCCAAGCAATTTCGCTCAATCCAGCCCACATGTGCAGTAGCCCATCTTGAGTTTAGCAGCCCACATGAATCAAGCTCAGCCCGTGTCCTCAGTCCAGAGAAGTTCAGCCCAATCTTCAGCAGTTTTTAGCCCATCCTCAGTCAATTGAAGCCCAGCCCAAGTTGAAAAAAAATCTTAGATTTGGGCTGAGATTTGTTGGGCCTGTTTTAGGCCCGGCCCAAGTCTGCCGATGTCGTCGAAAATTCAGATTTCAGCCACCTTCGCGCCGTCATCGCGGTGAACCGGTTTCTGCAATTAACCAGTGAGTTTATACTCTAAACTTTGCTTAGTAGGCTAATGGCATTTAATGGGTGTTTAGATTTATTTTATTAGGAATTAGGTGGTTAGTTAGATTAAATTAGAAATTTAATTATTTAAATTGAGCATGTTAGGTGGTTAGCATGGTTTAACTAAGGCCTAAATAAATTGTACTATTTATCTAGAAGGATTCGAGAATTTCTTTGAGTCCGTATTGGTTATTAATTTAATGATTCTAGCCTAGGTTAGTATTGTTAGAATTTAAACTGATTTATTTAATTAATTTAAGTAATTATTTAATTATTAATTATTTTTCCGAAAATTATACCAGGAGAGCTGCTCGATAGAATTTCGAGCTAATCGCAGTGATGTGTTTAGTTTCTGCAATTGAATGATGTATTGTTGAATTGAGTAATGATTGTAATATATTGATATTTTAATTGGAAAATGCCGGGTGTCGGGTGTTGACACTGAAAGTGGTCTTTGAGTACCAAATCAGCTTAGGTGAGCAATATAGATTTATAACAGCTTTGGAGAGCATTAATATCATTATAGATCTCTAGCAGCTTCGGTGAGTAATGGCAAGCAATAATGCTTTAGCAGCTTCGGCGAGCACTTTAGACATCAGCTTCGGTGAGCACTTGTTATTTAGCAGTTTCGGTGAGCATTATTTGATCTAGCAGCTTTGGTGAGCAAATTTTAGATATCAGCTTTGGGGAGCAATGACATATGAGTATATCTATTTCAGCTTAGGCGAACAGTGTTCGAATCGACATAATATATGAATGACATTAATGGCATGGAGTCGAATGAATCGATTGATTGATGGTGGATTTGAATTGAATTGTTTAATTGAGTATTTGAATTATACTGACCTGCGGGGTGGAATTGAGGCGAGGTAAGTCCTCTATGTTAAGTGTGTGATTGTGTGGTTAGGACACTTCTAGGCATATTTCCCTTCTAATTGGGGTTTAGAGCTTAGTCTCGCTGAGATTATATCTCACCCCATTGTGGGACAACATTTTCAGGGTTGTCGAGTGGAGGACCTGAAGCTGAGAGGAGGTGATCGGAAGCGTAGGTCAGTTAGGATCGCTTCTTTTTGGAAGGCCAGTCTTTTGTAGTCTTTTGGCCATAGACTTTTGTACATGACTCAGTGTATATATAAAAGCATGTTTATTTGTGAATTCGTATCTTGCTTTTCTATCCTGAGATGGTTATTGTCAGGGGATTTCTTTTCGCTTCCGCATGTGCAATAAAATGGAAAGGGTCGGCGACTCGTCTTGGGAAATCGTAAATTATTATCGACCAGAGAGGGATGAGCATGCGCTCGAGGATTGGGACGTGACATAAATAGTTCGAAAAAAATATTAAAAGATTATTAAAAATTATCAATGTTAATGCCGTTCATGCCACCTGAGACGGCTGACATTTATGTCAGTGCTTTCTGGTCGAAATTGACTGGATAGACTCAATTGATAAAATGTGAAAACATTTATGAAATCTTGAACTTCTTACCTTTAGTAAATAGCTCGAGAGTCAAGACCATAAGAAAAACGTGGGGTTGCAAGCGAACATGTCCCCATCATGTACATACAACCGCTTAAAACCAAAACCTAGGATAGGACAAAGAAAACTGAGGACCATTGACATGCTGTCGCTCACGGACTTGTAGAACCTAAGATAAAGAAAACCTAGCACCACATACTGTTGATCACCCATGGACCTAGGCTTAGAACTAAAGAAGACAGTGTCAGTTTTCTACAAGTATGCCTTCCCGATAGGCAAACCTCTCGTTTAAGCTCTTCAGGGATAGTCTTTTAACAGAAAATTACTTAAAATTTTAGTTCAAAGCCTAGAGACATTTAGAGATGCTAGGATGGTAACAATTCTAATTATTCGAATTGCATTTGTCAGAGGATCCTACCAGATTTAGAAAGACATTGAGAATTATTTCATAAACACTTATTTTACTTCAAGGGACTCTGCCTAGCACATTACATCATTCTTGACTTTTATAGGTATTAAGAGATTACAAGTAAACAAAAACCAGACTCATGGGTCCTAAAACAGACAAGGGCTCTGGAAAATCCAGTCAGGAATTATTCTCGACGATATGAACAATGACAATGAATAGTGATTTCCTTAGCCTATTGCTATAGTGATTTGCTATAGTCAGCGATATCTTATGTCATGGGCATTGTAGTTATAGTTTGGGTCATCAGAACTATGTATTTCTACCAGAAGATGTTATTTGTATTTTTGTTCAAGTTTTGCAAGTCGAATGTCACAGGGGCTTTGAGTATTCTACATGTTTACATCATTTGATGAAGATGCTTCTTCTTGAGTCTTGGAGGATCTTGGAGTGTTGGTAGGTAGGTTTGGTTGAGGCCAATGATGGTTGAGCATAATGATGTGTCCTTCCTAGGGAAAAGGTCAGAGGTCCTTGATCATAGGACTCCTGAGAGAGGGCTTTGCATTGGGTATAGGGATTTTGTGATGATTGTGCAGGATCATCCGTATTTGTTATTCCTTGCTCATGTGATGGGGTTGTCCTTGCATGTCTGAATTTTTCGAGTACTTCTTTGACTTTTGGTGCAAGGGCATAATGATTTCATATAGTAGGTACATCGTAATTCCATATGTCTTTAGGGATGATCTTGTTCTCCTGGCACAAAACTCTTTGAAGCTCTCGATTACTCAAAATTTTATTTTGTTAATGTTTTATATTCTTTGTATATTTATATATGAGTTGTGGTTAGTGGATTGTAGCAACAAGTGATGGGAATTAAAGATGATTATTCATTAGAATCGTTCAATTAATAATATAGATAGAACCTGAAACCAACCCTAGAACCTATGACAAGATAGGTCCTAGGTTCCTAAATACCAGGTTTTGTAAGTAAAAAATGAAGGACCGGTTTCAACGGTAGGTTCTAGATTTGAGATGAAATCTAGAACTGCTTACCCCTAGTAAACATCACGAGAGTTAGGCCCATAGGAAAAATGTGGGGCTGCAAACGCATTTGTCCTCATCACGTATGTAGAATCATTTAAAACCAAAACATGGGCAAAGAAAACTCAGGACCACATACCATCGCTCTCCGACATGTGGAGGTCCCTAACCTTATTTTCAGCTTTTTGGGTCTATCACCCCCAACACTTAACCGACAGTAGTATCCCTCCATCTCGCGGAGCCCTTTCGTGATGCACTGATCACACCCCAATCTTGATTAAGGGAAGAAGGTTTGCCCGGACGATGATGGGTGAAAACAACCAAAGATATGGAGGGTTCCCTCATTATGCATTTCCACATCTTGTTTCTTTTCTAATTCAAAGAGTACTAAAAGAAGGAATGGCAAAGAATGGTCAAAGTGAAACAACCCAATTATTTTAGATGGTGGTGCGATATCGAATCTGGAAAGTTTTGCATACAATGCAATGAACTCAGACCCGGTCGTTCTGCTGAGATAACTACTTTCCGATGCCGTACTGCAAATAAAGCACTTGCGCGTTGATCATCCTGGAGTGATCAACTTTACGAAAAGGACAGATTGGGAAAGTTAATTAGCTGGTCCAAGTCCAACTCTAGCCTTCATAATTCAGAAGTGAAACGGTCCCAGATTGGTACTCATTCCTTAACCATTGGACCACCTTCAAACGTGTGAGTAGTTGTACGTTGTCGCAATTGATGGATCATGTTACTTTGAAAAACAGGGAGAGGATGGATGGGGCCATGACAGTTGGCCTCAATGAATGTTCGGCATTTTGTGCACATGGCTAATCTCAACAAAAATTTCTGGCCCTCGCCCGTGCACCTCGTTGCTGAGAGGCGATGGTGCTATTATTGGATAATAGTCATATTATGTCACCGGCAACGGTAAATAAAAAAATAAAAAAAAAATCAGTCATTACAGATTGGAAGTTTTGAAATTCAAAAATAAGGTTAGTTGGGATACCTATCACGCTAATAAAGTGATTTGGTTGGCTACACCATCTCAGCTTTCCATTCAGTTAAAAACTTCAGCTATTAAATGATAGTAATTTTGACGATTAATTTATGCATTCGTTGCATAAATCACTAAGAGTCAATCCTGACCCCTAAACAATAATACATAGTTAAATAGCAATAAATATGAGTAGCTTAATTAAGTCCATATAAATTCACATTGGACTAGAGCTAAGGGACTTAAGTGAATGAGGCTCTGAGCTTAATTAAATTAATTTAACTAAACCCATAACGTGAAAAATCTTCATGGTGGCCAAAAAATTTGTGGATAAGGGGTGCCAAGTTGGAATTGAGTTATTAAAAGTAAACTCAGAGAGCAATTAAACTTGATATTATCACAATTTGAATCATAAAAGATAATACGAGAGTTTCCTATTATTAAAGATAGGTTATATCTCTTGGAATCCAAGATAGGAAAGTAAGGGATTTTAATCTTAAAAAAAACCTGGACTTATATCAATATGTGCTTTGAGGGTTCACAAAGAAGGTTAGCCATTGAAGGAAAAATAAAATAAAATACACGAACTCTCTCTCGTGGCCCCACAGAAAAATTCCAGGGCGGTTTCACGATTGGTACTCATTCGTTAACCATTGGACCACCTTCAAATTTTGTGGAGAGTACGGTAAGATATTATTCTTGAAATTGTCCAGTGTGATTGATGAGAGACTGTCTAGAAGTGTATTGATATTTTTCTTGAAATTTCCATAAGCATTGATGCATAGATTATTTATTATCTGATACTACAGTTTTATTAGATAGTTTGTGCTTTCATCAAATTCCACGCTTTTATGAGATATTCATGCATGTTGCATAAATTAGGTCATACTATAACATTTAAATAATTCAACCTCATGTCATTAGTCTAACGGTTCGTCCATGTTAATTTAGAATTCACATAAACATTATTTAGATTAAAGTTGCAATCAGTAAAAAGAAAAACCCAAAAAGTATTAGTTAACATTGCATTATTGTTAGCTTCCTAGTTAATAACTTGCAGAACCTTTGTCTCACTAGATGATGATCATGTTTCGCTTTTTCTTTGCTTGATGCATTAAGGTTTTTCCCCTTTTTCTAACAATCTATTTATGGCTTTGATTATTGAATGTTAAATGATTCCTTTCACATTTGCATGATCACCCATCGCATGTTAGCGGTTTGAGAGTAAAATTCACCAAAATTGCTTGTAAAATATTTTTGAAATAAAGAGAAAAAGATATCGAAAAGGCATTAGAGTATCTAACTTAGCTAAGTTTCCAAAATTATGACAACTCTAATTCATAGAAATAAAGTGTTTTCCCACACTTTACCTAGTTTTGAATCGACCAAAAGTAAATTAGTGGCAATAAATTAGTGGTGACTCCTAAATTAATTAAATTGTTTGTTAAGTTGATTGAATCAAACCTGAAAGTTGTGGTTGACATGGGCTTGAGAGAACTTGCGCTAAGTCTTGAGTTTAATAATCCATTAACTTTTCTTTTAGTAGTTCACCTTTAGGAAAGTCACGAAAAATGAATGTTTGGTTTGATATCTACATATTTCAATACTCCCAATCACGCCTAACCTGGACTTTGGCATATCATTAAAGTATAGAAATATGTAATTTGGGAGGCAAATAGATGCCTTAATAGATTTGAATTTGGGATCTTCTGCTCTCGTTTCATGGGAGATATTTTGTAAAGTCAGTACTAACTATTTAAAAAGCTTAAATTATTAGATGATTTGTTGCGCAAAATCTCACATCAATATATCCCTATCACACCTCTTTCTCATTCCGACATGCAATGCCTTGTCAGAATCACGTGACAATTTTTGCCCCGTGATCAAACCAGAGAAGTCGCTAGGGTCGGGTCAGGGAAGATTTCGACCACACAGAGGAAAATGAGTTGATAGGGTTGATGGCACAAAACAAACGTTCGAGAGATGAAATTGGACAAGATCTGAGAGGGTCGAAAAAAAGATCTGATGGGGTCCAAAATGCACTATGTGCCAACGATCTGAAGATGAAAAAGAATCGTTTTCCACGTTAACCAATTCGAGAGACGAGATCATAGGACAGATACATTGAATCGAACACAAAAAACCAAAGTCTGCATGGACCAGGGCCACATACATATCGTGGGGTCCGCTCTTTGATGAATCGTAGTCCCTAGCTCGTTTGCAAGTTTCTGCATCTACCACCCACGTTGGGGTCACGGACACTAGGCTTTCTGTATCTCTTCATCTAACAGAGCTCTGTCGAGAATCTTCCAGAGCTCTGTCGAGACGATGGGTCGTCTTCATCTTACAGAGCTCTGTCGAGACGATGGGTCCGTCTTAATGAGCTCTGTCGAGACGATGGGTCGTCTTCATCTTACAGAGCTCTGTCGAGACGATGGGTCGTTTTCATCTGATAGAACTCTGCCGACGCGACGTGTACGTCACACGTGAATCGTATGGTCGCAGAGTAAGCGATTGAGAAGTTCCCTCTCTTTGTACTGACACGCCTTGATTGTACAATGGTCGAAGCGAAACAATCCTGTTGTATATTTATTTGTTTGCAGTTATTTTGCTAATCTTTATTAGGCATCTCACAACCTTTGAAATGCTATATTTGTTCAACCGGTATTTTTCAGAAGTTATGGAAATCAGAATTTTAAAAAATTATTTTATTATCATTAATTTTTATTCTGAATTTTCAATATGCTTTTCAACACGCTCTTTTGGAAATGTAATTGTTTACTTTCTTACTTTCTTTCCCGAAAAAGGTTTTTTTTTTTTTGAATATGAGAATCGAAACATCTTGACGGTCTTGAATCCCACGCAGGCGACACGTCTTTGTCCACACACGTGCCACCAGGTAAGTCACCTAGTGACTCCACCAGCCTTCCTGCTTCGCAGAGGCTTTGAACGCTCGACCTCTCACCGGGAGAAAGAGTGCCTACCTAGCAGAGCTACCCCAGCATGGGGTTTCTTTCTCGAAAAGTTGCTCCTACTTAAAAGACAAAGCTAAGTACATCGGTATTTGGTCTCAATGAATATCAAGTCTCGTTGAATTTTCTCTCCAAAAATTCAGCCTCCTTTCCAATTGTTTCTATTTGAAAGTTTATTGAGATATAACATAATTGCTATGTGATATTCTCATTTAAAACATTATTATATCTTGAAGGATTTAATAACTATTAGTAATGTTACGAGGCAAATAACTCTTTAAAGAGAGTGTTATCACATTTCAAAATCCGATTCCATTTCTTCCCAATTCGGAACTTTTGTCCCAACAACTAGCAATGCCTCAAGCACCACGGGCATGGCTCCAAAAATCAACCTTGTGTTCAAGTAAGCCTAATTATATCAGCATTCAACCTCCGCGCGATTCAGAACCCAAAAACAGTGGCCACAAGCTCGAGCTTGAATACTTAACCTGAGTAACCAGCTGAACAAACAATTGTATATTATAATTATAGATATACGCTCATTAATATGAATTCACTATTAACTCTTCAATTATATGTATATTCGAAATGCAAGTTTGAGTTTGAGTTTAATCTATAACATATTTTCATCAGTTAGAGAAATCATGATATTTTCGACCTTATTTTTAACTTAGTATCAGAGTCAGAACTTAATCTTTTACTCATAGTCAAAATTCTATGTGAGAGGGGGTGTTGAAATATTGTCTCATATAGCCCGACAAATGCTATTTATTGATGTTAATTTCCTACGCCTATTGGTTTAAGCTTTAAGTAAAACTCTTATTTTGTTTTTCTATATCTCGCAAGATTGTGCGTATATCTTCCTTGATTGTGCATGTATTGATTAAGATGTTACCTTGTAGTAGCTATGTAATAAAGCATATAAATAGGTTAATGTATTCTTCATTGATATACATCGAAATATATAAAAATTCTCAATTCTTAACATTGGTATCAGAGTAAGAGATCTTAAGTTTAAATCTTTTTAGGCCCATATTTATCTCTCCAGTGAGTTTAAATCTTTTGAGACCCGTATCTATCTCTCCAATTACATAATTTCACACTTTAGACTTAGGCCAATGGCTGGTCTATGCATGATGGGCAGTAGTAGAATATATAAATATTAAACTAGGCCTTCATTCCACGAAATCTCATATGGTATCAAAGCCATTGCTATCCTTTTCGTGAATATGCATAGTCAAAATTCTACATGAGTGTGCATAGTCAAAATTCCACATGCCGCTCGTAATCCAACTTGCGTGTGAGATGGCCTATTGAGTATTGTCACACATCACTTGACAATGGGTCCTAAATGCTTTTTTATTTTTATTTCATGTGGTCTCCCTTTACCTATCATTTGAGACTCTTGGATTAGGCTTTCTAACTTCGTATCATTGCCTCCTTTCTTGAAGCAACCCGAGTATACCAAGAGCACTTCGCACCCTATACATCCCATGCACCGGTAGCAAACTAAATCTATCCTCATCGCTTAACAGTGTTTATCTAAGTGCATCATTCCTATCTAAATAAGCGCCACATTGGTCAGATTATGGAGCTTATCTTTTTCACGGAGGCATTTTTCGACACCATAAAAACGCATCTTCGCACAGTAACTTTCGCTTGGCAAAGTTTGGCATCCAATTGCTGTAGCCACGCCATCCGTATCAGCCACATTTATTTAGTTATTATTCCAACAACAAAGTTGACCTCAAAAGCCGCATGCTATTTGGGTCCAATAGCAAAGTCGACCGCAAAGTCTTTGGCCTCCGGATATCAACTTTTCACTTCTCGTTTTGAGAAGCCAGGAGACTAGCAGCACACTATCGCTATCATCTCTATCTTCATCCGTGGACATGGGTACTCAAATAGCACCTGAGCACCACATGCCTTTGGAAAAAGTGCCAAAAAAGTTATAAACCTTTTGTTTTTGTGCCAATTTAGTTCTAAACCTTTTTTTTTTATGCTAATTTAGTCTTGAATCTTTTTATGTTGTGCCAATTTAGTCATTTCCGGCCAATTTTGATCGGATTTTGCTAACTGGACGTCGGTTGGCTGACATGGCCTAATTGGCACTGACGTAGACAACTTTTAATAATTTTTAATATTTTAATATTTTAATATTTTTCTTTTTTTCTTCCCTCTCCTTCCACCAGGCGGTTGCTAGACCTCGGCGACTGGTCAGAGGTGATGGCCCGATTTGGTGAGGGTCGAGACTCGCCCATGGCCAGTGAGGCTTGACCTCACCAAATCTGGCAAAGGCGAGCCCCACCAGTTCAACACGAGGCTAGCTCTCCCTGCTCTGTTCCCCGATCCCAATCTCGTCCTAGAAATTTCCTCCCTCTACTTGTTATTGTCGTCTCTAGGGTTTTATAGGAACTTGGGGGTGTCCTCGGTTGTGCAGTTCCGGCACTGGATTTTTGCCTGGTTTTCCCCATGGCGGCGATCTGTTGGGCGAGGCTCGACCCTTGCTAGATCTAGCGAGGGCGAGCCTCGCTACCTAGGCCTCAAGGGTGGCCTCATGTCGGGTGCATGAGGCTCACCCTCGCCAGATCTAGCGAGGTCGAGCCTCACCGGTCATGGGCGAAGCTTGACCCTCGTTGGCCATGGGCAAGGCCACCCTTGTGGCCACTGGCGAGGTGGCTGGTGAGGTCGAGGTCGACCTCGCCGGCTGTCGCCTCTAGCCGGTCGCCGAGGTCTGGTGACTGGTTGGATGAAGAAGAGGGAAGAAAAAAAAAGAAAGAAAAGATAAAAAAATTCAAAAAATATTAAAATATTATTAAAAGTTGTCATGTTAATTTACCGACATCTAGTCAGCAAAATCCGGTCAAAATTGGCTGGAAAGGACTGAATTGGTACAACATAAAAAATGTTTAGGACTAAATCAGCACAAAAATAAAATGTTTAGGACTTTTTTGGTACTTTTCCTGCGCCTTTGTCTCAAAACACGCAATGTTGCACACATTGTCATTAGAATGAACTCGAACGCGGGAAACAGTCAGCGCATCAGTTGGCCTCCGACTCTATATAAAGGCGTCATACGTGCATATTCACTTCACCGCGAACTCTCCCTTTTCCTTCATCATAGCAAAAGCCTAGTGGTCGAAAACCTCCACAGGCAAAGATATATATAGCAATAGCCATCGACAAAAGCTCCAACTGCCGCCGCCACAATGAGCTCCGCCACCCTGGCCACCATTAATGCCCTACTTCTCTTGGCACTCGTCATTTTATGTAGTATCGTGAAACAGCAGCTTTGTCGCAAAACCATCAGAAAGGAAAATAATCCACTCCCACTCCCTCCAGGCCCCACCCCATGGCCCGTGGTTGGTTGTGCCCCGGGTATGCTTCGTAACAAGCCCGTGTTCCGGTGGATCCATCGCCTGATGAAGGAAATGAACACCGACATAGCGTGCATCCGGCTAGGGAGCACGCACGTCATTCCCGTGACCAGTCCAACAATCGCCCAAGAATTCCTCAGGAAACAGGACTCATCATTCGCCTCAAGGCCAGTTTCGATGGCGTCCAGCACATTCAGCAGCGGCTACTTGACAGCAGTCCTCTCACCCTATGGGGAGCAATGGAAGAAGATGAGGCGGATCTTGGTGTCGGAGGTAATATGCCCGGCTCGGCACAAGTGGCTCCATGACAAGAGAGTGGGGGAAGCCGATAACCTGGTGAAGTATGTCTTTAACCTATGCAAAGCCTCAGGTCATCAAGTGAACTTGAGAACCACTACGAGGTACTATTCTGGGAATGTGATAAGAAGGTTGATGTTCAACAAGAGATACTTTGGCCAGGGAAGGCAAGATGGAGGACCAACCATTGATGAAGAACAACATGTGGACGCACTATTCAATGCACTAACCTATCTCTATGCATTTTGTGTTTCCGATTACTTTCCATTCTTGAAGGGGCTTGACCTTGATGGCCATGAGAAGAAAGTAGAAGAGAGTGCGAGGACTCTTAGGACATTGCATGAACCCATAATAAGCGAGAGGATCAAACGATGGAGGGACGATTTGCGCTCCGAGAGTAATGAAAAAGAGCCTCAAGACTTATTGGACGTTCTAATTATGCTTAAAGACTCAAAAGGGATGCCAGTGCTGGCGCCACAAGAAGTTCGAGCGCTGACCACGGTAAAATTATATGCTTCTTCCTAGAGATTTCGATCGAATATAAACTTTAAAAACTTGTCCATCTGAATTGGTGTCTCCATATATTTACGCCACCCGCACAAAGCAAGATCACTTTATAAACTCGATTGCTTCGGTAGTATAGTAGCATTTTTGGAATCAGTAGGATATTGATAATTCTAGTCTATTTGCCCATTCATTTGCAGTGTCTTGGTCTAAATAGTTTAAATTTGAACATAAAGTTGCACGACCTAATATGCAGGAGATTATGATGGCCGCGGTGGACAATCCGTCAAACGCTGTCGAATGGGCAATGGCGGAGATGATAAATCAGCCTGAGCTCATTCACAAAGCCACGGAAGAAATCGATAGAGTTGTGGGAAAGGAGAGATTAGTCCAAGAATCCGATATCGGAGATCTTAACTACATCAAAGCATGTGCTAGGGAAGCTTTTAGGCTCCACCCAGTGGCCCCCTTCAATGTTCCCCACGTAGCCATGTCGGACACCGTTGTGGCTGGCTACCGCATCCCCAAGGGCAGCCACGTCCTTTTGAGCCGCATCGGCCTCGGTAGAAACCCCGAGATTTGGGACGAACCCCTCAAGTTCAAGCCGGACCGACACATTATGAGCGACCAAGCGGAGGTCGTACTCACAGAACCTGACCTGCGCTTCATATCTTTCAGTACTGGCCGACGTGGGTGCATTGCCGCGATGCTTGGTACGACAATGACCGTGATGCTCCTCGCTAGGCTAATCCAAGGGTTTAATTGGAGTAAACCCTCCAATTTGTCGAGCATCAACCTCGCCGAGTCGAGGGATGACCTATTCCTCGCCGAACCATTAGTAGCTCAAGCGGAGCCGCGCTTGCCAAGTCATCTCTACCTTGCTTAGATACAAGTACAAAGTCCTGGTGGTGACGTACTTCGGTTGATATATTATATGAATAATCAATATTAACAAAATAAATCCGGATGTCCATCGGATAAAAGCTGGTCATCCCAAATAAGAAATCTCGAGTTTGAATTATGGGCTCATAGTTTAAATATATTCTAACACAGTGATGTAAAAATTCACTGTGTTGAATATAATCTCTACCTCTTGAGATTGAGTAAGTCCAACATTTTTGTGTGTTACCACCATTATTTATGAAGTTGTTTGGAGCAGTTGCTATCTCTACCTCTCTCTTCAAATTGTTTTTTTTTTTTTTAATCAGGCCAAGGTAATTATTTTTATCACATATTTTATTGGTATCACTGTACAAATGATTCATTACACCTGACAAGATATTATTTTGCCTCGCATCATGTTATCACTTTGACTAGGGAAATTTATTAACTTTAATCACGGTCTTATATTTTTCATCACAAAAACTACTAAAAGATTAATTTTATTTATTTATTTATGATGGCTTAAGAACACAAAATTAATTGCCTATTTTTGTCTAATAGTTTGAGCGAAACTATACATGTAATTATCTAGCCGATCTTGATAAAAAAAAATGGAAAAGCAAAATTTATCAAAATATGGAAAAGCTCAATTTGTTAGAAGCGTTATCAAATGTTAGACATATTATATATGGATCATATTTAAATATTAACAAAAGACCAGAACTTAAGAAAAAAAAGGAACTTCCGAGTGTTCTACTCGGGAGCTTACCAAAAAAGTCATAAACCTATTGCAATTATTCTCGTTGAGTCCTAAATTTATTTTTTTGGCCAATTGAATCATAAACATTTTTCAATGGTATCAATTTAGTCAATCCGATCAAATTTAGTTGACTAGTAGTGACGTGACCGCTGACCGTCACTGACAATAATTTTTTAATAATATTTTATTTTTTAATTACTTTATTAACTTTTTATCTTTTTTTTCCTTTCTCTTTTTCTTCTCTTCTCCCTCCTTCTTTCTTTGGCTTATGCAATTGGCCAGAAAGGAGGGTTGGTCAGTCGCCGAACTAAGGTAACCGAGCGAGCTTGCCTCACGATTGTTGGGGGAGGGAGAGCTTGAGATAGCTAGTATAAGCAACTAGAGGGGGGTGAATAGGTGTAAAAATAATTTATCGAGATAAGAGAGCAATACTAAGCAGACAATAGAAAGGAAGTTATCCTTTGGTTAACAAAACGAATTATGATCAAAGTAAAGTAGAGAGTAGGGAAGAAAAAATTGAACACAAGGTTTATAGTGGTTCGGCTTATTCCAAGCCTACGTCCACTCTTCCGCACTGACAGCCCACCGGCTGGATTTCACTATGAACAAAAGAGTTGTTACAGCAAGGCTCTCCCTTGATTCCACAGTGTAGATACTCTACCACACTTCCTCAATGTTTCTCAGAATATAGACTCTTTTTTGCGTACAAGATGTGGCATCCCAAAATTCAAGTCATCCTCTAGAGAAATTAAAGCCTATAATTAGGTAATGAAATTACCTATGGTCTATGTGTTAGCCATTAGTTTTTTTTAAGGCTATGTGTTATTGTGCTTGTGTTTATGAATTTTGAAATTAGGTATTCATGACCTCTCGCTGTCTGTCGTCCTTTGAGTCGGCAATCCAATGCAGGTAATTTCCTAAGTTATGTTTGATTTAATTATTCAATTGCCTAAACTGTGATTAGTTGGTTCCAACACGATTTAATTTGAGATTATAGGCAAATCTCGAATGGGAAACTTTCTTATCCAATTGTGCATATAATCAGGAATTCTGTTGGAAGATATGATTTTGTAGTATTCTTTTGATAGGAAATTGAATATACTTTAGGATAGAAAGAGATAGGCAAATATAGTATTTCCTTTATTATTTCTTTTCATTGTAATTAAATACAGAATTACATGTACAGAATGATCATCAATGAGAAAAGAAGAAAAACACTCTTTCTTCGCATCTTCATCTTCCTTTTCTTACATGGTATCAGAGCCATACTGGTTCTGAACCGATTTGCTTCCGCTCTTGATTGCCTCATTCACCAACCTTGATTTCCAGAACAGCATTGCCGAAGGAATCAAAAATACTTGATTACCTAAAGGAATTGTATCTGCATCAAGGACACAACAGAGGAATCAGTTTTTTATCATGTCAACACCTCCAGATCTCACCTCCAATCCCATCGAAGAATCTGCATCCGATGCCTCCACACGAAGAGATCCAGCTGCTATAGTCCCTGCATCAGAACAACAACAAATCCAGGGTCAACCTCCGCACGTGCCATGGCAACAACAGGCTCAGGCAATTGCAGGGCAACCGTTTACAGGTCACCCTTACCAATGGATGGCATATCCATGGTATCCTGGACTTATCCCCAACGCATCATTGCCTGGCTACCATGGCAGCGTGCGGGCTGAAGCAGGTCCACCAACCAGTGACGGGGCAAACCCTAGCTTCAACCCGGAGCAGACGGGCGGAGCACCTGTACCACCAGGCCAGGGTTTTCAAAATGCGGATTATGGTTTCGGCCTCGGGAGTTCGAGTCAGGGAACAAATCCCTTTCCGACTCCTGGACCGGGATTTTTCCCGTATCAATTCCTCAACACCAGGTGGTCGGCCGGAACCCGGCGATCCACCGTACACAACAAACGGCGATGGCCCGAATTGAAGATCATAAGTCAACAATTAACAGTGCAGAAAATTACTCAAGTTGGTCACGCGAATTCCGACGGGCACTCATCACAAAATACAAAGAAGGTTTTGTTGACGGATCGTTCCCGATTCCATCCGACGAAAGAATGGCACGAATCTGGAGGAGATGCAGCCAACTGGTAAGAACCTGGATCGGGAACTGCATCGCACCCGAGGTCGCGGCCGGACTTCCCCCGACGGAGGATCCGAAAAAATTATGGGAAAGCATAAGGGAAATGTATGGAAAACTTGATCAAGTGAAACTTTTTTACCTAACACAACAAATTTCAGATCTGAAGCAGGGGAACATGAGCATCGCAACAGTATACAACAAACTTTCCGGTCTGTGGAATGAGTTGGAGGCAGCCGAGGAAAAATTCGACTGGCCCGAGAATATCCAACAACAATACAAACAGATGCGAGAAAGGGAGAAAGCAACGCGATTCCTCCTCATCCTCAACGAAGCTTACCAGCCATTTCGATCCCACATACTTACCATGGAGCCTCGCGAGTCTCGGCGGATCTATCAACTCGCCATACGGGAGGAGAGCCAACAAAGATCGGGAGAACACGGCATGGGAGGAGACGGAATTGCTCGGCCGCGAAGAGCCATTTCCGTTCAACACGAGAAAGCTCGGGGAGGAGAGAGGCGGATCTAGGGTTTGAAAACGAAAACCCTAGATCGATGCCTTATAAGAGGAGCGCGGACGGTGGAGATTATTTCCGTTTACAAACGGACGGCTCACGATCGCTCCAGGGGGCGATGCAATCGGACGGCTCGCGTGGCATCATCTCTGCCTCATCCGACGGCCCACATTCTATTTTTTTAAGTCCATCCGACGGCTCCCGAAGCAACTACTTGATGGGATCGGACGGTGCGATCGCCCGGCACCAATGGGCTGGATGGTTCGCGCGGCCCATTTCCCCGGAGGATCCGATGGCCCATATGGGCCTATTTCGGCCCAATCTTTTCAGACCAATTTTAGGCCCAGTTCAAATGCCAAAAATGGGCCAAAAGCAAGAGGTAAGATGTACTGTGATTATTGCAAACGCCCGCATCATACAATTGAGAATTGCTGGAAATTGCATGGAAAGCCAGGCGAAAAGAAAAGGGGAAATTCTCTCCTGTTTTTTCAGGTGTCCAAATCGGCAAATGGGAAAATCTATTACCCATGAAAAATATCATGAGCTGATGGAAACTCAAGAAATTAGATCCCTCGAGATAAAGGGGGCAGCTTCACAGGTACATCATTTTGTCTGATGAATTCAATTTCAAAGGATACATGGATCATTGATTCAGGTGCTAGTGATCACATAGTCTGTGATAGGAATTTACTTTCAGATATTACAAAATTATCTTTTCCTATATCAAGACAACTTCCAAATGGAAATACCACCAAAGTTACAATGACTCGGACAAAAAAGCTTAGTTCTCTTATTACTATTAAAAACGTCCTTTACGTTCCCGATTTCCATTTCAATCTAATCTCAGTTGCCCGAGCCTATGAAGAAAATTCATGCCACATTCTTTTCCATTCTGATAAATGTTTCTTTCAGGCCCGTTCGACTGGGACACTGATGGGCTTGGGTAGAGTCAACCATGGATTATATTTTTGGTTGGAGTTTCCAAATCCTTTTAATTTATCTCCTGTTGCATTCAATAAATCTCTGTGTAATGCCACTACCACTGGCATCCATTTCATTAATCATAAACGTTTGGGCCATAGTGCGTTATTTCCTTATCCTAAATGTCCTATTTGTCCCATGGCCAAACAAACACGTACTCCATTCCAGAATAGCACTTCTCGATCAACAGAAATTTTTTCTCTTATTCATGCTGATGTTTGGGGGCCATATCATACTTTAAATCATGATGGTTCCAGGTTTTTTCTCACAATTGTGGATGACTACTCCCGTGCCACGTGGATTTTCCTCATGCAATCAAAAAACCAGGTCTTTTCTTATTTAAAGACATTTCTTTCCTTATCCAAGACTCAATTTCAGAAACCAATCCGTAGGATACGTACGATAATGGAAAAGAATTTTTTAATACTGAATGTAGTTCCTTGTTCACTATAAACGGGATATTGCATGAGAGCTCTTGTGTTTACACACCCCAGCGAATGGAGTTGTAGAGAGAAAACACCGCCATCTTTTAGAAGTGGCACGTGCTCTAAAATTTCAAGCTTCTATTCCCGAAAAATTTTGGGGAGATTGTGTGATTACTGCAGCATACTTGATCAATCGCATGCCATCACGTATTTTGAAGGGAAAGACGCCTTTTGAGTTATTATATGGAAAAACGCCGAATTTATCTCATCTCAGAGTCTTTGGGTGTCTGTGTTATGTCACAACAAGTGGGCCATAGAGATAAGATGGCGCCACGGGCTACTCAATGCATTTTCATGGGCTATCCAACTTTGCAAAAAGGATATAGGCTCTATGCACTCTCTACAGGAAAATTCTTTATCAGCAGAGATGTTGTCTTTCATGAAGATATTTTTCCTTTCTCGCTAACTTCTTTACCTGAAGAGGAGAAGACAACACGCCAATTCTTGTTGGAAGAAAATTCATCATCAGGAGGAATATTTATTATTCCTAATCCTCCCGCAGAAGTTGAAATCTTGCCTACAACACCTCTTGAGAATCCTGCTGAAAATTCCATTGAGCAGCCATCTACGTAAGAATCATTGCCTGAAGAACTAGTCCGGTTGCCGGATATTTCGTAGATACCATCTACAAGAATTATCCACCACACCTCGGGTGTTGGAAAGGCGTTCTCATCGAACCATTCGACCCCCAACTTGGACGAAGGATTATATATGTGGTTCTTCAAAATCATCAGGTACCAGATACCCTATTTCTTCTTATGTATCATTTGATAGATTGTCGCCAGAACATCTATGTTGCATAAGTCGTATTTCTGAAGATCTAGAACCTTCTAGTTATAATGAAGCCAAAGATGATCCTCGTTGGCGAAAGGCCATGGAATCGAATTACATGCATTGATCGAAAATCACACTTGGGATGTTATATCAATGCCGATCATCGGAAACCTATTGGATGTAAATGGGTTTATAAGATAAAATATAGAGCAGATGGTTCTGTAGAAAGATACAAAGCCCGGTTGGTGGCAAAGGGCTTCACCCAGCGAGAAGGTTTCGACTATCACGAAACTTTTTCTCCTGTAGCCAAAGATGTCACTGTCCGTTCTTTTCTATCTATTGCTGCTTTTCGTGACTGGCCTTTACATCAAATGGATGTGCATAATGCCTTTCTACACGGTGATCTGGATGAAGAAATTTATATGGAGCTTCCACCAGGATTACGGAGATAGGGGGAGTCGAAGGTATGTCGTCTCCGTAAATCTCTTTATGGTTTGAAACAAGCCTCCCGTCAATGGTATGCTAAATTCACCAGTGCACTTTTGGCTGCTGGGTTCAAGCAATCCAAGTATGACTATGCCTTATTCATCTGGACAAAAGGTAAGTCATCTATTTACTTGATGATCTATGTTGATGATATCCTTATCATGGGGAATGATGATTCTGCTGTTAGAAAACTTAAAGAGTATCTCGCATTCAACTTTTCATATCAAAGACTTAGGATCGCCCAAGTATTTTCTTGGAATTGAAATAGCTCGCTCGATCGGGCATCTCATTAAGTCGCGAAAATTTGTGATGGAAATAATATCGAAGCGGGATTATCGGTTGTAGACCATCAGTCATTCCTATTGAGCAAAATACTAAACCGACTTCGTTGGTTATGACACTGGTGTATCCTCTTCTTCGATGATCCTCTGTTGCAAGAACCCTCGGGATATCGTAGATTAGTAGGAAAGCGATATATCTCACCATGACCAGGCCGGATATTTGTTATGCAGTTCAGACTCTTAGTCAGTTTATGCATAGTCCGAAGCAATCCCACATGAATGCAGCCTTGAAGGTTGTGAGATACTTGAAGACTTGTCCAGGTTTGGGGATTCTTCTTTCCCGAAAGTGCAACATGGAAATGACAGCCTCTTGCGATGCAGATTATGCCACGTGCCCTATGAGTAGAAGGTCTATTACTGGTTTCTGTATTAAGTTTGGGGAATCATTACTCTCATGGAAGACAAAGAAGCAATCTACTGTATCTTTATCATCGGCCGAAGCTGAATACCGATCTATGGCCAAAACTGTGTGTGAAATAGTCTGGTTAAGGGGTCTACTTCTGGATCTCGGAGCTACTATTAAAGGACCAACTTTACTCTTCTGTGATAATGATTCAGCACTCAAGCTTGCAGCGAATCCTGTACTGCATGAGAGGACAAAACATATTGAAGTGGATTGTCATTTTACTCGGGAAAAGATTCAAGAAGGAATTGTTAAGACAAGAGGAGTGAGGACTTCAGAACAGCCTGCTGATATGTTTACTAAACCTCTTTGTCAAAGACAACATACATATCTTCTACACAAGCTAGGTGTCTTGGACATATACAGACCACCAGCTTGAGGGGGAGTGTTGGAAGATATGATTTTGTAGTATTCTTTTGATAGGAAATTGAATATACTTTAGGATAGAAAGAGATAGGCAAATATAGTATTTCCTTTATTATTTCTTTTCATTGTAATTAAATACAGAATTACATGTACAGAATGATCATCAATGAGAAAAGAAGAAAAACACTCTTTCTTCGCATCTTCATCTTCCTTTTCTTACAAATTCGATTTTAAAGACTTAAGATCGGATTCCCCATTACCTTCGTTTCCTATACTGGGATAAGGTCAATTTGTGAATTATATGGGCCTATCATTTTGCATGTTGCTAATTTAGTTTATTTTCTTATTATGAAAAATATGAAAAAGAAGAAGAAGAATTCATTGCATCTAGTTTGGATACCATTCGTGCATGTTTCGTAATTTAAAAATGGCGTGTATCTAAGATACATGAGGAGTCATATAGTATTTGAATCTAGTATTAATCAAGAATATTATATCTACACCATAATTTGATAATTGAATATCTTTGATAGATATTGATGACTATTGAATGATATTGCATAATTCCATAAGCATTGATGCATAGATTATTTATTGTCTGATACTACAGTTTTATTAGATAGTTTGTGCTTTCATCAAATTCTACGCTTTTATCAAATATTCATGCATGTTGCATATTTTAGGTCATACTATAACATTTAAATAATTCAACCTCATTTCATTAGTCTAACGGTCCATCCACGTTAAATTAGAATTCACATAAACATTATTTAAATTAAAATTGCATTCAGTAAAAAGAAAAAACCCAAAAAGTAATAGTAACATTGCATTATTGTTAGCTTCCTAGTTAATAACTTGCAGAACCTTTGTCTCATTAGATGATGATGAAGTTTCGCTTTTTCTTTGCTTAATGCATTAAGGTTTTTCCCCTTTTTTCTAACAATCTATTTATCGCCTTGATTATTGAATGTTAAATAATTCCTTTCACATTCACATGATCACCCATTGCATGTTAGTGATTTGAGATTAAAATTCACCAGAATTGCTTGTAAAATATTTTTGAAATGAAGAGAAAAAAGATATCGAAACGGCATTAGATTATCTAACTTAACTAAGTTTCCAAAATTGTGACAACTCTAATTCGTAGAAATAAAGTGTTTTCCCACACTTTACCTAGTTCTGAATCGTCCAAAAGTAAATTAGTGGCAATATATTAGTGGTGACTCCTAATTTAATTAAATTGTTTGTTGAGTTGATTGAAGCAAACCTGAAAGTTGCGGTTGGCATGGGCTTGAGAGAGCTTGCGCTAAGTCTTTGAGTTTAATAATCCATTAACTTTTCTTTTAGTATTTCACCTTTAGGAAAGTCATGACAAATGAATGTATGGTTTGATATCTAAATATTTTAATACTCTCACTCACACCTAAGCTGGATTTTGGTTTATCGTTAAAGTATAGAAATATGTAATTGGGGAGGCAAATAGATGCCTTAATAGATTTGAACTTGAGATCTTTTGCTCTCGTACCTTGTGAGATATTTTGTAGAGTCAGTACTAACTATTTAATAAGCTTAAATTATTAGATGAATGAGTAGTTTAGAATTTAAATTCTAACAATTTGTTGCACAAAATCTCACATCAATATACAAAATAATCCGAGTCCCACCTCTGTCTCATTCCGACATGGTGCCTTGTCAGTATCACGTGACAATTTTTGCCACGTGATCAAACCAAAGAAGTTGCTAATGTGGGGTCAGGGAAGAATTCGACCACACAGAGTAGCATGAGTTGACAGGGTTTGAAGGGCACAAAATAAACGTTTGAGAGATGAAATTGGACAAGATCTGAGAGGGTCGAAAATGCACTTATGTGCCAACGATCTGAAGATGAAAAAGAATCGTTTTCCACGTTAACCAATTCGAGAGACGAGATCATAGGACAAAAATGCTGAATCAAATGCAAAAAACCAAAGTCTACATGAACCCATAATAAGCGAGAGGATCAAACGATGGAGGGACGATTTTAGATCGGAATGTAACAATTTTCAGACGCCAGAAGAAGTTCGAGCCCAGGCCATGGTAAAGTTATATCCTTCTTGCTAGAGTGTTCGATCAAATAGGAAAAAAAAAAAAAAACTGTACATTTTGATTAGCGTCCCCTATATGTATAGGCCACGGACCCACAGTGGCCTAAATAGTTTAAATTCTGACAACAAAATATGCACGATCCAATATGCAGGAGATTATGATTGGAGCGGTGGACAATCCGTCAAACGCAGTTCCACCCGATCGCGCCCTTCAACGTTCCACTCGTAGCCATGTCGGACACCGTGGCGGCCGGCTATCGCATTCCCAAGGGCAGCCACATCCTTTTGAGCCGGGTCGGTCTCAGTAGAAGATAAGTGTAAAAGATTTTATTAACAGGGCACTTGTTAAACAATTAGATTGAATTTTTTTTCATTTTCTAGTGTACTAATTAAAACATCTCCATCATCTTTCTCCATGGAATATTCTAGCTATATTTCCCGTCTTCCCTCAGATCTCATATTTGGGACTAAATAAGTTTAAAAGATTTTATTGACAAGGCACTTGTTAAACAATTAGATTGAAAAAGTTTACATTTTCTAGTGTACTAATTTTGCCAATTATGTGTAATTATTTGAAAATTACCATTAGACGGTTTGTAATTCGATATAAGACTATTTTATAACAAAAAATTCACAAATGTTATATTGACCTAAAGATTTTGTCCTGTCTAAGAAACTAAAAGAAAGAGATGAATAGATATCTAAATAATGAAGTACTTTTACTCAAATATAATGCAACGTGTTTTGGTATACAACTAAATAATTTTACTAGTAAAGAATGAGCATTCTCTCAAATTTGCTCAGCTTGCAGCTTATAATAATTTTATCGATAATTTCCTATAAGTCTATTGGAACTAGCTCTGTATAAATAGTTCAAAAAATATATATTAAAAGATTATTAAAAATTATCCATGTTAATGTCATCCATGCCACCTGAGACGGCTGACATTTATGTCAATGCTTTCTAGTCAAAATTGACTGGATAGATTCAATTGATAAAATGTAAAAACATTTATGATTCAATTGATATAATTAAAATGTTTATGATTGAATTGGTAAAAGTACAATATATTTTGCACTTTTTGAATAACTTTCCCAAGTTTGAATGGCACAAAAAGAAAACCATTTAAGAGATGAATATGGATAGTGAAAACAACTTAGAGGGACGATAGTGCACTTATATGTCACTGCTTTGAAAAGGGAAAAATAATCATTTCACTCGTTTTCTATTTTTTCTTTGGATCTATATCATTTCACATAGTAAATAGTGTGAGCATAGTTCAAGAGTAGAACTTGGTACCGAGTAACCAAATTGGTGGGAACTTGATCGTGTCTAGATTCCAAAATATGCAGGGTAAGTTCTATGTTCCAAAAATTGGAAAACTAGTTTCGACGGATAGGTTTTAGGTTTGAGGTGGAATCTATACGAAATCTCGAACTTCTTACCTTTAATAAATAGCTCGAGAGTCTAGACCATAAGAAAAAAGTGGGGTTGCAAATGAACATGTCCCCATCATGTACATACAATCATTTAAAACCAAAACCTAGGATAGGACAAAGAAAACCGAGGACCACAGACATACTATCGCTCACCAACTTGTGGAACCTAGGACAAAGAAAACCCAGCACCACATACCGTTGATCTCCGATGTGTGGAAGTCCTTAACCTCATTTGGACCTTTTTGGGTCTATCACCCATGGATCTAGGCTTAGAACCAAAGAAGACAGAGTCTGTTTCCTACAAGTATGCCTTCCCAATTAGGCAAACCTCTCGTTCAAGCCCTTCAGGGATAGCTTTTTAACATAAAATTATTCAGACTTTTAGTTTAGAGCCTAGAAACATTCAGAGATGCCCAGATGGTAATATTTCTAACTATCTGAGCTACATTTGTCAGAGGATCCTACCAAGTTTAGAAAGACATTGAGAATTATTTCATAAACACTTACTTTATTTCAAGGGACTTTGCTTAGCACATTACATAATCTTTGCCTTTTCTAGGCATTAATATGTCACAAGCAAACAAAAACCAGACTCATGGGTTCTAAAACAGACAAGGGCTCTGGAAAATCCGATCGGGAATTATTCTCGGCAATATGAATAGTGAAAATGAATAGTGACTTCCTTAGCCTATTGCTACAGTGACTTGCTACAATGATTTACTATAGTCAATGATCTCTTCCATCATGGGCATTGTAGTTATAGTTTAAGTCATCATAATTATGTATTTCTGCTAGAAGATGTTCTTCGTATTTCTGTTCAAGTTTTGTAAGTCGAATGTCAGAGGGGCTTCGAGTATTCCACATGTTTGCATCATTTGATGAAGATACTTCTTCATGAGTCTTGGAGGATCCTGGAGTGTCGGCAGGTAGGTTTGGCTGAGGCCAATGATGGTTGAGCATAATAAGATGTGTCTATCTCTAGGGATAATGACAGAGGTCCTTAATCATAGGAATCTTGAGAGAGGGCTCTCCATTGGGTATAGGGGTCTTGTGATGATTGTGCAGGATCATCCGTGTTTGTTATTTCTTGCTCATGTGATGGGGTTGTCTTTGTATGTTTGAATTTTTCAAGTGCTTTTTTGACTTTTGGTACAAGGTTATAGTAATCCCATACAGTGGGTACATCATAGTTCCATACGTCTTTAGGGATGATCTTGTTCTCCTGGCACAAAACTCTTTGAAGCTTTCAGTTACTCAAAATTTTATTTTGTTAATGTTTCATATTCTTTGTGTGTCTATATATGAGTTGTGGTCAGTGGATTGTAGTAACAAGTAATAGCAATTAAATGTGATTATTCATTATAATCATTCAATTAATAATATAGATGGAACTAGGAACCAACCTTGGAATCTATGACAAGATGGGTTCTAGGTTCTTAGATGCCAGGTTTCAGGGTATGCAGTGTAAGTAAAAAATGAAGGACCTGTTCCAGCGATAGGTTCTAGATTTGAGATGAAATTTAGAACTGCTTACCCCTAATACACAGCTCAAGAGTTAGCCCCATAGGAAAAATGTGGGGTTGCAAACTATCTATCCTCATCACGTATGTAGAATCGTTTAAAACCAAAACCCGGGCAAATAAAACTCAGGACCACATACCGTAGAATTGTTTAAAACCAAAACCTAGGCAAAGAAAACTCAGGACCACATACCGTCGCTCTCCAACGTGTGGAAGTCCCTAACCTTATTTGCACCTCTTTGGGTCTATCACCCCCAACACTTAACCGATAGTAGTATCCCTCCATCTCGCGGAGCCCTCTCGTGATGCACTGATCACACCCCAATCTTGATTAAGGGAAGAAGGTTTGCCCGGACGATGATGGGTGAAAACGACCAAAGACATGGAGGGGTTCCCTCATTATGCATTTCCATATCTTATTTCTTTTCTAATTCAAAGTGTACTAAAACAAGGAATGGCAAAGAATGTTCAAAGTGAAACTACCCAATTGTTTTAGATGGTGGTGCGATATCTGGAAAGTTTTGCATACAATGCAATGAACTCAGACCCGGTTGTTGTGCTGAGATAACTACTTTCCGATGCCATACTGCAAATAAAGCACTTGCGCAATGATCATCTTGGAGTGTTGGAACTCTCAGCTCATTAAGTTTCAGTTGAAACGTCAACTCGTGTTGGAACTCTCAGCTCATTAAGTTTCGGTTGAAACGTCAACTCTACGAAAAGGTGAGGTTGGGAAAGATAATTAGCAGGTCCAAGCCCCAACTCTAGCCTTCATAATTAGAAGTGAAACGGTCCCAGAAAAAAAGCGAAGTTTGCAGTCGAAAATGGCACTTCTAAATCGTGACAGTAGTTGTACGTTGTCCATATTGATGGATCATATTACTTTTAAAAACGAGGAGAGGATGGATGGGGGCATCATAGTCGGCCTCAATGCATGTTCGGCATTTTGTGGTCTTGGCTAATCTCAACAAAAATTGCTGGCCCTCGTCCGTCCACCCATTGCTGAGAGGCGACGGTGCTACTCTTGGATAATAGTCATATTATGTGACCGGCAATGGTAAAATAAAAGTAAAAATAAAAGTAAAAAATCAGTCATTACAGAGTGGAAGTTTCGAAATTTAACAATAGTATTAGTTGGGATACCTATCACGCTAATAAAGTGATTTGGTTGGCTACACCATCTTAGCCTTTCGTTCAGTTAAAAACTTCAGCTATTAAATGATAGTAACATGTTAATTTTAACGATTGATTTATGCATTCGTTGCATAAATCACTAAGAGTCAATCCTGACCACTAAACAATAATACATAGTTAAATTGCATATAAATATGAGTAGCTTAATTAAGTCCATATAAATTCGCATTGGACTAGAGCTAAGGGACTTAAGTGAATGAAGCTCTGAGCTTAATTAAATTAATTTAACTAAGCCCATAAAGTGAAAAATCTTCACGGTGGCCAAAAAAATTATTGATAAGGGGTGCCGAGTTGGTATTGAGTTATTGAAAGTAAACTTGGAGAGCAATTAAACTTGATATTATCACAATTTAAATCATAAAAGATAATACGAGAGTATCCTATTATTAAAGATAGGTTATATCTCTTGGAGTCCAAGATAGGAAAGTAAGGGATTTTAATCCTAAAAAGAACCTGGACTTATATCAATATGTGCTTTGAGGGTTCACAAAGAAGGTTAGCCATTGAAGGAAAAATAAAATAAAATACACGAACTCTCTCTCTCTCTCTCTCTCGTGGCCCCATATAAAAATTCCAGGGCGGTTTCACGATTGGTACTCATTCGTTAACCATCGGACAACCTTCAAATTTTGTGGAGAGTACGGAAAGATATTTTTCTTGAAATTGTCCAGTGGGATTGATGAGAGACTGTCTAGAAGTATATCTTTAAAGGAGGAAGAGCGCGGTCTCACGAAAACTATGAGTATGTGTTCGTTTTAAGTTGGAATGCAACAGAATTTTGAGGAGATCTCTACGACACCTAGCTCCTCAACTTTACCAAAGGGATCGAGCATCAAAGATCTAAAGATTTCCTTGTGATGTTCGTAGTCCTTGACATTGTTGTCTGTCACCTCTTGCCATTCCTTGCCGGTTACCCCGACGGTGAATCTTATTCATGACCTCTCGCTGTCTGTCGTCCTTTGAGTCGGCAATCCAATGCAGGCAATTTCCTAAGTTATGTTTGATTTAATTATTCAATTGCCTAAACTGTGATTAGTTGGTTCCAACACGATTTGATTTGAGATTATAGGCACATCTTGAATGGGAAATTTTCTTATCCAATTGTGCATATAATCAGGAATTCGATTTTTAAGACTTAAGATCGGATTCCCCATTACCTTCGTTTCCTATACTGGGATAAGGTTAATTTGTGAATTATATGGGCCTATCATTTTGCATGTTGCTAATTTAGTTTATTTTCTTATTATGAAAAATATGAAAAAAAAGAAAAGAAAAAGAATTCATTGCATTTAGTTTGGATACCATTCGTGCATGTTTCGTAATTTAAAAATGGCGTGTATCTAAGATATATGAGGAGTAATATAGTAATTTGAATCTAGTATTAATCAAGAATATTATATCTCCACCATAATTTGATAATTGAATATCTTTGATAGATTTTGATGACTATTGAATGATATTGCATAATTTCCATAAGCGTTGATGCATAGATTATTTATTATTTGATACTACAGTTTATTAGATAGTTTGTGCTTTCATCAAATTCTACGCTTTTATCGGATATTCATGCATGTTGCATATTTTAGGTCATACTATAACATTTAAATAATTCAACCTCATGTCATTAGTCTAACGGTTCATCCATGTTAAATTAGAAATCACATAAACATTATTTAGATTAAAGTTGCAATCAGTAAAAAGAAAAACCCAAAAAGTATTAGTTAACATTGCATTATTGTTAGCTTCCTAGTTAATAACTTGCAGAACCTTTGTCTCACTAGATGATGATCATGTTTCGCTTTTTCTTTGCTTGATGCATTAAGGTTTTTCCCCTTTTTCTAACAATCTATTTATGGCTTTGATTATTGAATGTTAAATGATTCCTTTCACATTTGCATGATCACCCATCGCATGTTAGCGGTTTGAGAGTAAAATTCACCAAAATTGCTTGTAAAATATTTTTGAAATAAAGAGAAAAAGATATCGAAAAGGCATTAGAGTATCTAACTTAGCTAAGTTTCCAAAATTATGACAACTCTAATTCATAGAAATAAAGTGTTTTCCCACACTTTACCTAGTTTTGAATCGACCAAAAGTAAATTATTGGCAATAAATTAGTGGTGACTCCTAAATTAATTAAATTGTTTGTTAAGTTGATTGAATCAAACCTGAAAGTTGTGGTTGACATGGGCTTGAGAGAACTTGCGCTAAGTCTTGAGTTTAATAATCCATTAACTTTTCTTTTAGTAGTTCACCTTTAGGAAAGTCATGAAAAATGAATGTTTGGTTTGATATCTACATATTTCAATACTCCCAATCACGCCTAACCTGGACTTTGGTATATATCGTTAAAGTATAGAAATATGTAATTTGGGAAGCAAATAGGTGCGCTTAATAGATTCGAACTCGGTTCTTTTGCTCTCGTATCATGTGAGATATTTTGTAAAGGCAGTACTAACTATTTAAAAAGCTTAAATTAATAGATGAACGAGTAATTTAGAATTTAAATTCTAACAATTTGTTGCACAAAATCTCACATCAATATACAAAATAATCCCTGTCGCACCTCTCTCATTCCGACACACAGTGCCTTGTCAGCATCACGTGACAATTTTTGCCACGTGATCAAACCAAAGAAGTTGTTAATGTGGGGTCAGGGAAGACTTCGACCACACAGAGGAGCATGAGTTGATAGGGTTTGAAGGGCACAAAATAAACGTTTGATTGAGAGATGAAATTGGACAAGATCTGAGAGGGTCGAAAATGCACTTATGTGCCGACGATCTGAAGATGAAAAAGAATCGTTTTCCACTTTAACCAATTCGAGAGACGTGATCATAGGACAAATACGTTGAATCGAATGCAAAAAACCAAAGTCTCCATGGACCAGGGCCAAAAACATACCGTCTCTATCCGCTCTTTGATGAATGGAAGTCCCTAGCTCATTTGCATGTTTCTGTATCTACCACCCACGTTGGGGTCCCCGACACTGGTATCTCTTCATCGTACGGAGCTCTGTCGAGACGACGTCTCCGTCACACGTGAATCTTATGGTCGCAGAGTAAGAGATTGAGAAGTTCCCTCTGTTTGTACCGACGCCTTGACTGTACAATGGTCGAAGCAAACAATCCTGTTATTTGTTTGCAGTTATTTTGCTAATCTTTATTAGGCATCTCACAACCTTTGAAATGCTATATCTGTTTTTTCAGAAGTTGTGGAATTCAGAATTTTAAGAAATTATATTTATATTACTAAATTTTTATTCTGAATTTTCAATATGTCTTTTCAACATGTCTTTTGGAATGTAATCGTTTACTTTCAACTTTCTTCCCGAAAAGTTGCTTCTACTTAAAAGACCAAGATAAGTACATCAGTATTTGGTCTCAATGATCATCGCGTCTCGTTGAATTTTCTCTCCAAAAATACAGCCTTCTTTACAATTGTTTCTATTTGAAAGTTTATTGAGATATAACAAATTTGCTATGTGATATTCTCATTTAAAACTTTATTGTATCTTGAAAGATTTAATAACCATTAATAATGTTACAAAGCAAATAACTCTTTAAAGAGAGTGTTATCACCATTTCAAAATCCGATTCCATTTCTTCCCGATTCGGAACTTTTTTCCCAACAACTAGAAATGCCTCAAGCACCACGGGCATGGCTCCAAAAATCAACCTTGTGTTCAAGTAAGCCTAATTATATCAGCATTCAAGCTCCACGCGATTCAGAACCCAAAAACAGTGGACACAAGCTCGAGCTTGGACACTTAACCTGAGTAACCAGCTGAACAAACAATTGTATATCATAATTATAGATGTACGCTCATTAATATGAATTCACTATTAACTCTTCAATTATATGTATATTCAAAATGCAAGTTTGAATTTGAGTTTAATCTGTAAAATATTTTCCTCAGTTAGAGAAATCATGATATTTTCGACACTATTTTTAACTTAGTATCAGAGCCAGAACTTATTCTTTTACTCATAGTCAAAGTTCTATGTGAGGGGGTGTCAAAATGCTATTTATTTTATGTTAATTTCCTATGCCTATTGATTTAAGCTTTAAGTAAAACTCTCATTTTGTTTTTCTATATCTCTCAACATTGTGCATATATCTTCCTTGATTGTGCATGTATTGATTAAGATGTTACCTTATAGTAGCTATGTAATAAAGCATATAAATAGGTTAATGTATTCTTCATTGATATACATCGAAATATATAAAAATTCTCAATTCTTAACATTGGTATCGGAGTAAGAGATCCTAAGTTCAAATCTTGTTAGGTCCATATTTATCTCTCTAGTGAGTTCAATCTTTTGAGACCCATATCTATCTCTCAAATTACATAATTTCACGCTTTACACTTAGGCCAATGACTGGTCTATGCATGATGGGCAGTAGTAGAATATATAAATATTAAACTAGGCCTTCATTCCACGAAATCTCATATGGTATCAAAGCCATTGCTTTATCTTTTTTTCGCGAATATGCATGGTCAAAATTCCACATGCCTCTTGTAATCCAACTTGCGCGTGAGAGGGGCTATTGAAGTATTGTCACACATCACTTGACAGTGGGTCCTAAATGCTTTTTTATTTCATGTTGTCTCCCTCCACCTATTAGTTGAAACTCTTGGATTAAGCTTTCTAACTTGGTATCATTGCCTCCTTTCTTGAAGCAACCCTAGTATACCAAGTGCACTTCGCACCCTGTACATCCCATGCACCCGTAACAAAATAAATCTATCCTCACTGCTTAATAGTGTTCATCTAAGTGCATCATTCCTATCTAAATAAGCGCCACATTGGTCAGATTATGGAGCTTATCTTTTTCACGGAGGCATTTTTCGACACCATAAAAACGCATCTTTGCCCAGTAACTTTCGCTTGGCAAAGCTTGGCATATTCCAATTGCTGTAGCCACGCCATCCGTATCAGCCACATTTATTTAGTTATTATTCCAACAACAAAGTTGACCTCAAAAGACGCAAGCTATTTGGGTCCAATAGCAAAGTCGACCGCAAAGTCTTTGGCCTCCGGATATCAACTTTTCACTTCTCGTTTCGAGAAGCCAGGAGACTGGCAGCACACTATCGCTATCATCTCTATCTTTATCCGTGGACACGTGAGCACCACGCGCCTTTGTCTCGAAACACGCAGTGTTGCACACATTGTCATTAGAATGAATTCGAACGCTTGTTGGGAACAGTCAGCGCATCAGTTGGCCTCCGACTCTATATATAGGCGTCATACGTGCATATTCACTTCACCGCGATCTCTCCCTTTTCCTTCTTCATAGCAAAAGCCTAGTGGTCGAAAACCTCCACAGGCAAAGATATATATAGCAATAGCCATCGACAAAAGCTCCAACTGCCGCCGCCACAATGAGCTCCTCCACCCTGGCCACCATTAATGCCCTACTTCTCTTGGCACTCGTCATTTTATGTAGTATCGTGAAACAGCAGCTTTGTCGCAAAACCATCAGAAAGGAAAATAATCCACTCCCACTCCCTCCAGGCCCCACCCCATGGCCCGTGGTTGGTTGTGCCCCGGGTATGCTTCGTAACAAGCCCGTGTTCCGGTGGATCCATCGCCTGATGAAGGAAATGAACACCGACATAGCGTGCATCCGTCTGGGGAGCACGCACGTCATTCCCGTGACCAGTCCAACAATCGCCCAAGAATTCCTCAGGAAACAGGACTCATCATTCGCCTCAAGGCCAGTTACGATGGCGTCCGGCACATTCAGCGGTGGCTACTTGACAGCAGCCCTCTCACCCTATGGGGAGCAATGGAAGAAGATGAGGCGGGTCTTGGTGTCGGAGGTAGTATGCCCGGCTCGGCACAAGTGGCTCCATGACAAGAGAGTGGGGGAAGCCGATAACCTAGTGAAGTATGTCTTTAACCTATGCAAAACCTCAGGTCATCAAGTGAACTTGAGAACCACTACGAGGCACTATTCTGGGAATGTGATAAGAAGGTTGATGTTCAACAAGAGATACTTTGGCCAGGGAAGGCAAGATGGAGGACCAACCATTGATGAAGAACAACATGTGGACGCACTATTCAATGCACTAAAGTATCTCTATGCATTTTGTGTTTCCGATTACTTTCCATTCTTGAAGGGGTTTGACCTTGATGGGCATGAGAAGGAAGTAGAAGAGAGTGCGAGGACTCTTAGGACATTGCATGAACCCATAATAAGCGAGAGGATCAAACGATGGAGGGACGATTTGAGCTCCAAGAGTAATGAAAAAGAACCTCAAGACTTATTGGACGTTCTAATTATGCTTAAAAACTCAAAAGGGATGCCAGTGCTGGCGCCACAAGAAGTTCAAGCGCTGATCACGGTAAAAACTTGTCCATCTGAATCGGTGTCTCCATATATTTACGCCATCCACACAAAGCAAGATCACCTTATAAACTCGATTGCTTCAGTAGCTATTAGATATCGTAAGAACATATAGTAGCATTTTTGGAATCAGTAGGATATTGATAATTCTAGTCTATTTGCCCATTCAATTGCAGTGTTTTGGTCTAAATAGTTTAAATTTTAACATAAAGTTGCACGACCTAATATGCAGGAGATTATGGTGGCCGCGGTGGACAATCCGTCAAACGCTGTCGAATGGGCAATGGCGGAGATGATAAATCAGCCTGAGCTCATTCACAAAGCCACGGAAGAAATCGATAGAGTTGTGGGAAAGGAGAGATTAGTCCAAGAATCCGATATCGGAGATCTTAACTACATCAAAGCATGTGCTAGGGAAGCTTTTAGGCTTCACCCAGTGGTGCCCTTCAATGTTCCCCACGTAGCCATGTCGGACACCGTTGTGGCTGGCTACCGCATCCCCAAGGGCAGCCACGTCCTTTTGAGCCGCGTCGGCCTTGGTAGAAACCCCGAGATTTGGGACGAACCCCTCAAGTTCAAGCCGGACCGACACGTTATGAGGGACCAAGCGGAGGTCGTACTCACAGAACCTGACCTGCGCTTCATATCTTTCAGCACTGGCCGACGTGGGTGCATTGCCGCCACGCTTGGTACGACAATGACCGTGATGCTCCTCGCCAGGCTAATCCAAGGGTTTAATTGGAGTAAACCCTCCAATTTGTCGAGCATCAACCTCGCCGAGTCGAGGGATGACCTAATCCTCGCCGAACCATTAGTAGCTCAAGCGGAGCCGCGCTTGCCAAGTCATCTCTACGTTGCTTAGATACAAGTACAAAGTCCTGGTGGTGACGTACTTCGGTTGATATATTATATGAATAATTAATATTAATAAAATAAATCCGGATGTCCATCGGATAAAAGCTGGACATCCCAAATAAGAAATCTCGAGTGTGAATTACAGGCTCATAGTTAAAATATATTCTAACATAGTGATGTAAAAATTCCCTGTCTTGAATATAATCTCTACCTCTTGAAATAGAGTAAGTCCAACATTTTTATGTGTGTTACCACCATTATTTATGAAGTTGTTTGGAGCAGTTGCTATCTCTACCTCTCTCTTCAAATTGTTTTTTTTTTTTTATCAGGCCAAGGGAAAAAACTGTAATTATTTTTATCACATATATATATGGTAAATTTTATCACATATTTTATTGGTATCACTGTACAAACGATTCATTACACCTGACAAAATATTATTTTGCCTCGCATCATGTTATCACTTCGCCTAGGGAAATTTATTAATTTTAATCATTGTCTCATATTTTTAATCACAAAAACTACTGAAAGATTAAATTTTTTATATATTTATGATGGCTTAAGAACACAAAATTAATTGCCTATTTTTGTCTAATAGTTTGAGCGAAACTATGTATCTAATTATCTAGCCGATCTTGATTAAAAAAAACAAAAAACAAAATTTATCAAAATATGGAAAAGCTCAATTTGTTAGAAGCGTTATCAAATGTTAGACATATTATATATGGATAATATTTAAATATTAACAAAAGACCAAAACTTAAGAAAGAAAAGGAACTTCCTAGTGTTCTACTTGGGAACTTACCAAAAAAGTCATAAACCTATTGCAATTATGCTGGTTGAGTCCTAAGTTTATTTTTTTTTTTGGCCAATTGAATCATAAACCTTTTTTAATTGTATCAATTTAGTCAATCCGACCAAATTTAGTTGACTAGCATTGACATGACTGTTGACCGGCACTGACAATAATTTTTTAATTACTTTATTAACTTTTTATCTTCTTTTTTTCCTTTCTCTTTTTCTTCCCTTCTCCCTCCTTTCTTTGGCTTCTACAATTGGCCAGAAAGGAGGGTTGGTCAATTGCCAAACTAAGATAATCGAGCGAGCTTGCCTCACGGTTGTTGAGCGAGGGAGAGCTCACCTAGCCATTGGCAAGGCGAGCCCCCACCAAATCCAACAAGGGCTCACGTTACCAAACCTAGCGACGGCGAGGCCCTCCTTGCCAAATCTGGCAAGGGCTTGCTTGGCTAGTGGCTGGGTGAGCTCACCCTTGCCTGGTGACCAGAAGGCAAGCTCAACGATTCTTCTACTCCTACCATGAATGTCACGCCTCGATCCTCGAGCGCGTGCTCATCCCGGCTTGGTCGATTATATAGCGATATTCCAACACACATCGCCGACCCATTCATTTTAATACGCACGCGGAAGCATATAAATAATCCCTAGACAATAAACCAATGGGATAAGAAAGTAGGACTAAAAATCTCGAACCTGAAAAATCAACACACTTATATACATTGCAAACCAGTGCACATATATAAAAGGCAAACTACTAAGTCAAGTTCAACTTAAACAAGCTTAGAAAACAAAGTCTGTAGACCGGGGTGGGGTTTCAATCCTCTCATGGATCGTCCCGAGGGTCTTCATTGTCCTCGATGATCTCTCCTTCCTCTTCGCTCCAATTGGCGCCCTCAGCTGAGTACACCGAAGAGTCAGAATCATCAACAAGCTTGGGATCCTTCACATCCACCACCGATCCACCTTTAGGATTTGTTGTCCCCTTCCCGAATGCTGTCTCTAAAACATACAGTGGTATATCGGATTCCGATACAGGGCTCACCGTTCGTCCATCATTGTTATGGCGATACCACGACCGGTATTTATGGGGCACCTTTTGGGATTCACCCACATCAACCTAGACAACGGATTTCACCAATACATATTCCAAGCCTTCAGGGTGATGGTGTATTGGAATATGATAACCTATCTCATTGATTTCCTTAGATGTACCAAAATGCACGAGAGGATGGTTAGGTACTGCCATTTAGGGACCTGAAATGTTGTCCCACAACAAGGTGAGACTACGTCTCAACAAGTTCTACCACACTAAGACTCGATTAGGAAGAAAAGATGCCATAAGGGCTGCCTAAGCACAATCATAGGTTGGAGGACTTACTTTTGCCTCTATTCCTTCCTGCAAGTCAATATATATCAAATATACCCAAACCACATCAATTCACCCCATTAGATCGAACTATCAAGCAATCGACTCAGTCGATTACATGTCATCACGACCTTCCCCTAGTCGGTACATTCAATACTATCTATAAAGTCCTATTAAATCAGGATTGCTAACCCAAAGTTGATAAATAGAGAATATAGCTTGCTCAAAGCTGATAATATAGTAAACTGTATATATGCTTGCCCAAACCTGATAATATGGTATACTATATATATGTTCACCCAAAGCTGATAGATTAGAGCCCCCTTGCCAAAATATTATACCACTCTAATCAAATAACCAATTTCTTATTTTTATCATACCCGATAAAAATAGCCGTGTATGAGTACACAGTCGACTTGAGCCAAAATATTATAATTTCACTTTCACAATTCCCACCATTTTATTTAGTCCACCAAAATATTTTTGGCATTATAAACTGACGCTCGATTTTTTCCAATCAATTACTGAAATTAAATAATTTATAAATAAAATCCTAAAATCACAATTAAATTAATTTAACACAATATATAGCTCAAATAAATAAATAGACTACACCACAAAAACTAGCATAAAATTTTGGTCACCGGCTATCCCAGTTTAATTTTCCAAAAATAAATAAAAAATAATAATTACAAAAATATTAAATAAATGCCAATAAATCCAACTTAGGCCCGTAATGCCTAATTGGACGCTGGAACAGACCCGAAAAATTTTGAAGTTCGTTAAATAAATACTAGAACATGTTTACTCGCTAATTGCACTAACTAATCACCTAACATGCATCGGCAATTAATTAAATCCACTAATCTAATCTAATCTAACCACATAATCCATCTTAGCCTAAACTAATCAACCATTAAACGTGATTAACCTACTAAGCAAGGTTTAGTGAGTTAAACTCACTTGTTTGGCAAGCCGGTCGGATCAAATCAACGAGGATGCAACAGGGGATGACTCTCTCCAAAACAGGCCTGGCGTTCGAGGTCGAGAACCACCTCAAAACAGGCTAAAAAATTGCTGGAAACCCATTGGTTTCAACTCTGTTCTTTGCTGGAAAAGACAAACCAAAGGCTTGGTTGAAGCAACAACGGACCAGGAAAGGCTAAAGAGACTAAACCAGTTTCAAGCGGGGACTCACGGGGGTTGGAGGTGGGCCAAACGACTCTGGCACGGGCTGAAATAGAGGCTGAGATGGTGGAACAAAAGGCTGGAAGTTGCAGGGGCGTTGGGCTTGGGAGGTGGCGCGGGCGGCCCGACGACGAAGCGAGCGAGTGGTAGGGGCGCGGGCCGAGGGACTTCGGCGGATTCTCTATTGGTTCTTTGGGCTCGAGCAAGGCACAAATGAGGGGAGGAAGGAGCTGCACGTCGGCTGGGGAGAAGAGGGAGAGGAGGAAGACAAGTCTTGGTTTGGTGGGCCATCTTAGCCAATTTCTTCCAACCCTTGGTCCCCTTGACCATCCACCACCACTAGCATGTTGTTTGGCCTCCATTCAGCCACCAATGCCCCTTCTTGCAACCTTTGAGATGGTCCAAAACAATAAGCAAAGGGGGACATACGAATTTCAAGGACTTTGGCTTCAATTGGACACAATTTCCTTCTTAAATCAATCAAATGTGGCCCTCATAAATTCAATTAGCACCTCACCGATCCAAGTGGTATTTTTCCTCACCATTACAACCCACTTGCATCCCAATTTCATAATAAAAAACGGTCCTACGACAAATTTTTCCCAAAAAGTCTTAGGTTACAGAAAAATCTTTTGAGACTAAGTTCATATTCTTAGAATTTATTGTGACATGGAAAAACCTTCAATTTCTTAAATCGAACTCAAATTCACGGTTAATTTCACTTTGGTGCGTTTTTAGCGTAACCTAGGCTATTGGATAGGTTTCAAAAAATTTTAGTGCAAATGATCTGTAGTCAATTTCTTCGAGCCACAATGAACTCACTCGACACATTGGTGACTCTCGGTTGTCATGAAAATTTCGATGATTCAAATACGGACACATGATACCAAAACGATAGAAAAATCAGTCTGGTGCCGATTAACGAGAATTTTCTAATTTAGTGGGGTTACCCACGATTAGCCACATATCTTAGTCGAGCCGACCTATCTCTAATCTCAAATCGATTTTTAACTATGCCATAATGGCCTCTAAAGATGAGCACGGTCGAGTAGCTGATTCCTAGTCGAATTCTCAAGTCCATTGCATTAAAATTCCTTAATGGCTTCTCCAGATAATCTAGTTATCTCAAGAGTGATTAGCTCTGAAAATAGTCCTATAGGTGTGTCGATTAAATGCTTGATTTATTCAATAGAAAATAGGATTGAAAATCTGGGATGTCACAACTCTTCCCCTCTTATAAAAATTTCGTCCTTGAAATTCAAACTTTACACACTTTAAGCAAAAAGGTGGGGGTACAAACGTCTCATTGACTATTCAGTTTTCCATGTTGCTCCTTCAATACCGTGGTGTTGCCAAACCACTTTAACCAATGGGATGGTCTTCGTATGTAGAACTTGCTCTTTTCTGTCCATAATATGAACCGGGCTTTCAATGTATGACACTCGGTCATCCACATCCAATTCTTCAAAATTAAGCATGTGGGTCGAGTCAGGCTCATACTTCATTGACATCGACACATGAAAGACGTCGTACACTTACGCCAGTCTTGATGACAATGCAAGACGATATGCTAGAGTCTCAATTCTCTCAAGAATCTCAAATGGACCGTGAAATCCTGATTTTTAGGTTCTAATTTCGATTGGATAAGTTGGGCATTTCATCGACGCGACTATAGTATTTTTCTCTAAGTTGGCAACTCACGAGATAACTAAATTATCTAGGGAAGCCATTAATGAATTTTAAGGTAATGGACTTAAGAATTCGACTAGGAATCGACTTCTCGACCGTGCTCATCTTTAGAGGCCATTATAGCACAGTATAAAACCGATTTGAGATAGGTCAATCGACTGAGATGTGTGGCCGATCGTGGGTAATTCCAATAAATTGGAAAATTCTCGTCGACTGGCACTAGTTTGATTTAACTATCGTTTTGGTACCTTGTATCCGTATTTGAATTCTCGAGATTTTCATGACAACCGAGAGTCACCAATGTGTCGAGTGGGTTTAGTGTGGCTCGAAGAAAATAGAACACGGGTCATTTGCCCTAAAAAGTTCTAAAAATTACCTAGTAGCTTATATCACGCTAAAAATGCATCGGAGTTAAATTAACCGCCAATTTGAGTCTGATTTCAAAAATTGAAAATGTGATAATAAATCCTAGGACCCACAATTCAGTCTTAGAAATTTTTTTTGACGACCGAGACTTTTTGGGAAAAAGTCGGTTTATGGTCGTTTTTGTTTAATCAGGTCGAGGATTAATTTTGATCGCAAATTTAGGAAGCAAGATGGATCCAAGGGTGAGAGGAAATGTCAAATTGAAAGTTGAGGCGTCAGTTGAATTTATTGAGGTCAATTGATATTAAATCGAGCAAGATTTATTAATCGATTGAAGCCAAATGCTTATAAATTTGTATGCCCCCTCTTCCTATGCTCTTTGGACCATTTCAAGGTTGTGAAATGAAGGTTTTGGTGGCTCAATGGTGGCCATGGATTATTGGCTTGATGGACAAGCCTTAGGGGACAAAAATGTGGAAATTTGGCCATGGTAGGCCCCCTCCAACCCCATCTCTTCCCATTCTCTCTCATCTTCCTCTTGGCAAGCCAAAACCCTCATTCTCTCCCTCCATTTGTGCGAAACCAGCAAACCAAGGAGGAGCCACCGTTGCATGCCACCCGTCGCCACCGGAGTCACACCGCTCGCCGTCGTTCGCCCTGCCCGTGCACACGCCACTAGCCGTACGCCGTCCGCCCCTACTCCGCCTTCCTCACGCCGTTCTAGGGCTGTCCCGAGCCTAGCTGGGGCTGTCCTTGGCCTTTTATTCGCCGGCAAACCTCCATCTAGGCCCGGTTTGGCCTATTTCTTCATTCCTGATCAATTGCTGCCCAAACTGAGTTGATTTCCCTTCAATTCTAGCCAAGAACAGCAAGAAAAATAGTGGGTTTTCAGCAAGCTTTGGAGGCCTTTTTGAGGTGCTTGCGGGCCTCAGACCTTAGGTCCACCTTTGCGAAAAACGTCCCTTGCGACATTCTCAACGTTTCAATTCGAGCTGATTGTTAAACGGGTGAGTTTAGCTCTCTAATCCTTGCTTAGTAGACTAATTATGCTTAATGGTTGATTAGTGTTAATTAAGTAGGATTAGGTGATTAGATTAGAGTAGATTAATGATTATTAGTTAATCTCAATACATGTTAGGTATATGGTTAGTATAGTTAGCAAGGAAATAGGCTCTATTATTTATTGAATATCTCTCGAGATTTTTCCCGACCCGTCTCAGGCTTCAATTAGGCCTTATGAGCCTAAATTGGATTTATTGCAATTATTTATTAATTTTTATAATTATTTAATTAATAATTTATTTTTTGAAAATTAGGTTGGGATAGCTGACGACTGAAATCTTATGCTGATCATTGTGGTGCAGTCCGTTTATTTATATGAGCGTTGGTTTGTGCTGAATTAAATTAATTGTGTTTTTATGATTTTATTCCTAAGTCGTTCAATTTCAATAATTGATTGGAAATGAACAATGCCTTTAATATTTTAATAAGCTATATAAAGTGGTAAGAAAGAAAGCGGTATCATGTGGCTCGGTGATTCAATACATCACCTTGGCAAATAGGTCGCCTTAGAGAATGCATGTGACACGTGGTTCGGCGATTAGTACGTCACCTTGGCGAATATGGCACCTTAGAGAATGTATGTGGCTCGATGATTTGGTATATCATCTTAGAGTATGCACGTGACTCAGTGATTAAGTATATCGCTTTGGCGTATAAGACGCCTTAGAGAATGCACGAGGGTCGATGATTAGTATGTCACTTTGGCGAATATGTTGCCTTAGAAAATGCATGTGGCTTGGTGATTAGGTACATCACCTTGGCGAATAAGTCACTTTAGAGAATGCACGTGGCTCGGTGATTAAGTACATCACTTTGGCGTATAAGACGCCTTAGAAAATGCATGAGGGTCGGTGATTAGTACGTCACTTTGGTGAATATGTCGCCTTAGAGAATGTATGTGGCTCGGTGATTAAGTACATCACCTTGGCGAATAGGCCGCCTTAGAGAATACACGTGGCTCGGTGACTAAGTATACTATCTAGAAAATTGTATAGTATGGATGAAAATGACCGAAAAATGGTAAGATTGATATGTAATCCACTAGGTCAATTGATCGATATTTCGATCTGTTGTGATTGTTTGGGTGCCTATTGAACTGTATTGAATCGCGGGTGAAATCTGAGACCAAGGTAAGACCTCTGAGTTGTGTTGTGCATAGGCAACTCTAAGGTGTATTGGTTTCCTAATCGGGTCTTAGGGAGTAGAACTCTCTGAGACATTGTCTCACTAGTTATTGAATAACCATTTTCAGGTCCTTAGACGGCATTGGTGAAGGACTAGAGACCCAGAGTGAAGAAGGGGAAGCCTAAGAATTGACGATTCTATTGAACTAGATAGTCATAAGGCAAATCTCTTTTGTTGAGAGTTGAGTATTTGTTGCAGACTTTGTTTTATGAACTTGTGGTTTAAAACTTGACTTGACCATTCGTCTTGTATATATTTGCACTATGGGTTGCAATGTATATAAGTGTGGTTGCTTTTAAAGTGAAAATTTGGAGTCCTACTTTTCTATCCCATTGTTTTATTGTATGGGGATTTTTAATTGCTTCCACATGTGATTATTAAAAAGGAATGGATCAGCGATATGTCCTGGGATACCGCTAGCAATCGACCAAAGCTGAATGATGGGCACATGACCGAGGATTGGGGCATCACATGGACCTACGTACCTCAGACTCAGTTTTCCTTTCTTACCAAAGCGCGGAGTTCCCCTCATTGATAACATTTTTAGAAAAACGTGGTCACCAACTCAGAATTCCAAAAGCCTTCGATGCTTATCTGCGTAACTTTTGTGTCTGCTCTGAGCAGTCTTAAGTCTACCTCTGATCACTGCCACGGCATCCACTAACTACGAAACCAACTCTAGGCCGGTAATCTTTCTCTCACCAACTTCATCCCAACATACTAGTGTTCTATACGATTTTCCATAAACGCTTCAAAAGGAGCTATATGGACGCTCTATTGATAACTGTTGTTATAGGCAAATTCCACTAGGTGTAGCTGTTCTTCCCAACTTCCTTTGAAGTCTAGTACACAGGCTCTCAGCATGTCCTAAGGGTCTGAATTGTCGTCTCAGATTGGCCATTCGTCTGAGGATGATATGCCGTACTGTACTGCAGCTTTGTACCTAGGGCACTCTATAAGCTCTTCCAAAAAGCAGTGGTAAACCTTGGGTCTCGATCCGAGGTTATTGTAACCGGCACTCCATGCAAATGAACTACCTGACGCACGTACAGATCTGTGTGTCTATCCAAACTAAGATCCTTTCGAACTGCAATGAAATGAGCCGACTTTGTTAGTCTGTCGACTACTATCCAAATCGAATCATTACCTTTCTAACTCCTCGGTAATTAGGTCATGAAGTCCATCGTTATATGCTCCCATTTCCATTCTGGGATCTCGAGAGGTTGCAGGAGTCCTCCCAGTTTGCAATGCTGAGCTTTGACTTGCTGACATGTCAAACACTTGGCGAACCTAACCACCAATAGTGTTAATGCAGATTCTGATACATTTTGTTACTACCAGGATGAATGCTGTAACTGCTACGATGCGCTTCAGATAAAATATCTTCTCTAAACTTTATATCGTCAGGTACAACTAATCGTCCTCGGAACCTTAGCATTCATTCATCAGAAATCTGAAAGTCATCCTTCCTTTTCTCAAAGTCCTCTTGAAGGATCTTTTGAACATCAGGGCTTGTCGGTTGGAGTAACTTGATTATGATCTGGACATTTGGCTCAATTTTGAGGGTGGCCATAAGACTTGAAAGGTGGCCTACCTCAAATTTGAATATTGAATCTCGAGCTCTCTCGATTAGGTTCCACTCCTTAATCAAAATATGGGCAACTGAAGACTTACGACTTAAAGCATCGGCGATCTTGTTCACCTTTCCTGGTATCACAGTCATAGTCCTTTGGCAATTCCATCCATCGGCGCTATCTCATATTCAACTCTTTCTGAGAGAATAAGTACTTGAATCTTTCTCCTCACAAATAATGTCTCCAAATCTTTAAGGCGAAAATAATTACCGCGAGTTCTAAGTCATGCATCAGGTAATTCTGTTCATGAGGTCTCAATTAACGAGAGGCGTAAACGACAACCCTACCATGTTGCATTAACACGCAACTCAATCCTTTGAACATCACATCATTGTAGATCTCAAATCCTCCAGGACCAGATGGAATGGTCAGCATAGGTGTGGTAGTAAGCTTTTCCTTAAGTTCTTGGAAACTACACTCGTACTTGTCTATCCACACAAAGTTCTCTTCCTTCTTCAGGAGTTTTGTCAAAGGCGATGCTAATGACGAGAACCCTTCCACGAACCGTCTATAATAACTTGCCAAACCCAGAAAACTTCTGATTTCTGTCACTATAGTCAGTCTTGGCCAGTTGATCACAGCTTCAATCTTGCTTGGGTCCATGAAGATTCATTCACTTGAAATCATGTGACCTAGAAAAGCAACACGAGTCAATCAAAACTCACACTTGCTGAACTTGGCGTACAACTAATGAACTCTCAGCATCTACAGCACTAATCTCAGATGACTTATGCTCTTCCTCACTCCTCAAATACACCAGAATATCATCGATGAACACAATCACAAATTGATCTAAGTATTCCTTGAATACTCGGTTCATCAGATCCATAAAGGCAGCTGGAGCATTCGTCAACCCAAATGGCATCACTGTGAATTCGTAATGATCATACCAAGTACAGAATGCTAACTTAGGAATGTCCTCCTTCTTGATTCTCAGCTGATGATACCCTATCCTCAAGTCAATTTTCGAAAATATCGACGCTCCCTGTAACTGATCGAACAAATCATTGATCCTCGGGAGTGGGTACCTATTCTTGATTGTTACCTGATTGAGTTGCCGATAGTCGATGCACAAGCGCAACGAACTATCTTTCTTCTTCAGAAACAGAGCTAGTGCTCCCTAAGGTGATGCACTAGGACGAATGAATCCCTAATCTAATAGCTCTTGCATCTGCACCCTTAGTTCCTTCAACTCAGATAATGCTATCTAGTAAGGAGCCTTAGAAATTGGCTCTCTCCCGGGTGCTAACTGGATCACAAACTCAATTTCTCCCTTTGGCGGTAATCCTGGCAATTCCTTTGGAAAAACATATGGAAATTCTTGTATCACAACAATGTCTTCCATCTTAAGCTCCTTAATTGCCATATTCATGACAGTTGCCAGGTAACCTTGACAACCCTCATCTAACAAGCGAGTTGCCTCTGGTGACGAGATCAAGGTAATTAAGGGTCCTCCTCAATTCTCGATAAACTCGAAGCTCTCATCCTCTAATGAGTCAAACTGAATCGCCTTGTGATAGCAGTCCATCTTAGCTCGTTGCTTGGTGGGCTAGTCCATGCCAATTATCAAATCAAAGTCATACATTGCTAAGATTAATAAGTCTATCTTCCCCACTCGCTCACCAATCACTAACTTGCAACCAGAACAATCCAAAGTAGCAATAACTTTATCCTTCAATGGTATAGATATGCAAACTGCTGACTCCAACAATATAGGACTGACCTATATTGCTCAGCAACAAAAGAATGGGTTGCTCCTGGGTCAAATGAAGCGTAAGTAGGATGGTCATTCAGCAAAACCATACATGTGATCACGTCAGGCGCAGCCTCTGCCTGACCTTGTGTGATGGCATACACCGTGCTTTGAACTGGGGGTCTAAGCGGTCCTCCTTGCGGCGCATTCTGAGGTACATACCCTCTCATCTAACCCATCTATGACAGCGGTGGCAACTACGGTTCTCCTCTTGGTTGCCTAGGACAATCTCTGATTATGTGACCTATTTAGCCACATCCAAAACAAACACCTGGCCTTCGGGGGATGGAGCTGAACCGTGTTGCCTCCCACACAGGCGACATAATCCATTCTGACTTAGCCCTAGCTTTCCAACTCCACCCTTCCCATGGCGAATCCCTTCTCGATGAGAACTAAACCTTGATCCAAACGAGGTGACTTGTTCAATCAGGCTCCTTACGAGTAGCTGCGCTAGACGATAAATTTCTTGATAACCAATCAAATCGAACGGCACTAACGGCTGTCTCAATTCTCGTCAAAGGCCATTTTTGAACCTCTGAGTTTTCTCTTTAAGATCCCCAATTAGCCTCGAAGCGTACTGAGATAGTTTCGCAAATTTGACCCTATACTGGTCAATAGTCATCGTCCCCTTACAAAGATGTTGAAACTCTTCCAATTTCTGTTCTCTAGCACTCCTCGAGAAATACTGTTCGTTGAACGCCCTGAGGAAAGCATCTCACAGCGGAACCACTTCTCCTGGAAGCACAGTCTCTTTGGTAGCTCTCCACTAGGTGTTAGCATTGCACTGCAACTAATATACTGCCAGGGTTACTTTCTCTACCACAGTGCACATCAGGAGTGCAAAGGCCTTCTCCAGATCTTGTATCCACAGAGATGCAGTCTCGGGGTCTCTAGTACCAGTGAACCTTGGTGGGTTCAGTTTTAAGAATTGCTCCTCTAGTTTGTGGGTCGGTCACCCTGCGACTATATTCCCTGGTGGAACTTTAGTAGGAACAATGGCAAGTGCAACAATAGGTGCAGCGACCGGCGTGGCGGCAGTTGTGGCAGCATTGGTAGCGGCAGTGGCGGTTGCTTCAACAGCAGCGGTGAAGGCGGCAGCTAGATCCCGGGCCTGTTGCCCCATCATCTCTTGCATGGCATCCAAGGCTTGCGTGATCCCCTTGTCAGTACATTGAATACTATCTATAAAGTCCTATTAAATTAGGGTTGCTCACCCAAAGCTGATAAATAGATAGTATAGCTCGCTCAAAACTAATAATATAGTATGCTGTATATATGCTCGCCCAAAGTTGATAATATGGTATACTATATATATGCTCACTCAAAGCTAATAGATTAAGCCCCCATGGCCAAAATAGTATACCACTCTAATCAAATAATCAATTTCTTATTTTTATCATACCCGATAAAAATAGCCGTGTGTGGGTACACGGTCGGCCTAAGCCAAAATATTATAATTTCACTTTCACAATTCCCACAATTTTATTTAGTCCACCAAAATATTTTTAGCGCTATAAACTGACGCTCGGTTATTTTCCAATCAATTACTGAAATTAAATAATTTAGGAATAAAATCTTAAAATCATAACTAAATTAATTCAACACAATATAGAGATCGAATAAATAAACAGACTGCATCATAATAACCGAGATAAGATTTCGGTCACCGGCTATCCCAGTTTAATTTTCAATAAATAAATAAATAAATATTAAATAAATGTCAATAAATCAAACTTAGGCTCGTAATGCCTAATTGGATGCCGGAATGGACCCGGAAAAATTTCGAAGTTCGTTAAAAAAATACAATAACATATTTACTTGCTAATTACACTAACTAACCACTTAACATGCATCGGCAATTAATTAAATCCACTAATATAATATAATCTAACCACCTAATCCATCTTAGCCTAAACTAATCAACCCTCAACTGTGATTAACCTACTAAGCGAGGTTTAGTGAGTTAAACTCACTTGTTTGGCAAGCCGGTCGAATCAAATTGACGGAGATGCAACGGGGGACAACTCTCTCCAAAACGGGCCTAGCGTTCGAGGCTAGGAACCACCTCAAAACGGGCTCAAAATTTGCTTGAAACCCATTGGTTTCTGCTCTATTCTTTGTTGGAAAAGATAAACCAAAGGCTCAGTTGAAGCAACAACGGAACAGGAAAGGCTAAGGAGGCTAAACCGGTTTCAAGCGGGGACTCACGGGGGTCGGAGGTGGGCCAAACGACTCCAACAAAAGCTGAATCAGAGGTTGAGATGGCGGAACAGAAGGTTGGAAGTTACAGGGTGTTGGGTTGGGCGGTGGCACGGTAGGGTAGTGGTGCGGGCAGACGGCAGGCGAGCGGCAGTCTGGCGCGGCTAAGGGACTTTGACGGCTTCTCTGCTGGTTGCTGGGCTCGAGCAATGCACAAATGAGAGGGAGGAAGGAGTTGCACGTCGGCTATGGGAGAAGAGGGAGAGGAGGAAGACAAGTCTTGGTTTGGTGGGTCATCTTGGCCAATTTCTTCCAACCCTTGGTCCCCTTGACCATCCACCACTACCAACATGTTGCTTGGCCTCCATTCAGCCACCAATGTCCCTTCTTGCAACCTTTGAAATGGTCCAAAACCGTAGGCAAAGGGAGACATACGAAGTTCAAGGACTTTGGCTTCAATTGGACACAATTTCCTACTTAAATCAATCAAATTTGGCCCTCATAAATTCAATTAGCACCTCACCGATCCAAGTGGTATTTTTCCTCACGATTACAACCCACTTGCATCCCAATTTCGTAATAAAAAAACGGTCCTTGGCTTTTTCTAGACAAAAACGGCCCTAAGATGACATTTTCCCAAAAAGTCTCTATTTGTAGAAAAATCTTTTGAGACTGCATCGATGTTCCCAGAATTTATTGTGACATGACAGAATCTTTCATTTTTGAAATCAGACTCAAATTCACGGTTAATTTCATTCTGGCATGTTTTTAGCGCGACCTAGGCTACCGGGTAGGTTTCAGAAATTTTCAATGTAAATGACCCATGGTTGATTTTCTTTGAGCCACAATGAACCCACTCGACATATTGACGACTCTCGGTTGTCGTGAAAATCTCAAGAATTCAAATACTAACATAGGGTACCAAAACGATAGAAAAATCAATCTAGTGGCGATCGACGAGAATTTTCCAATTTAATGGGGTCACCCATGATTAGCCACACGTCTTAGTCGAACCAACCTATCTTTGATCTTAAATCGATTTTTAACTATGCTGTAATAGCCTCTAAAGATGAGCACAGTTGAGGAGCCGATTCCTGGTCAAATTCTCAAGTCTATTGTATTAAAATTCCTTAATGACTTCCCTAGATAGCTAGTTATCTTGAGAGTGATCATCTTTGAGAACAGCCCTATAGACATGTCGATGAAATGCCCGATTTATTCAATAGAAAACAGGATTAAAAATCTGGGATGTCATAATAAAGAAAATAATTAATATCAGTTGTGAATATCTCATAGTTAGTGGATCAAAATTTTAAAATATGCTTTAAATTTTCCTCTAAAATAATATGATGCGAGTTTGAAAGCAAAGAAGATGTAACATGATTATCAACTCCCATTTGCAATTCAAATTAAAGTGGAAAAAACATAAAACAGAGTAGTTAAAATTTATCCATCTTGCAATTCAACTTTGACATAAAGTTTTGTACAAACAATTTGATAAGAAAATAAGCAATTAATTGTGCGTTCATAAGCCGTCATAGCGATCATAAATATAAATTGTTAATTTTCTATATTTTTGTGATTAAATCTGTTAGACCGTAAATTAAAATTAACAACCTCCTCTAAGCCAAGGGATAAAATGATGGATGATAAGATGATATTTGTTGGCTGTAATTAGGCATTTATGTGATGGAGAGATTATGGAAATAAAAGTAATTATGTTGGTTAGCTTGTTAAAAAGAAAGAAACAATAAATTGAAGAGAGGAATGAGAGGATATTTCGATCAATGAACTTGTGAAAAAAAAAAAAAAGGAGTGTCTTAGCTAAAGTTGGGTGTAAAGTTCACCCAAAATATTTTTTGGTATGAAGATTTGAGAAGAGCGTTGAAATATATGGCTAAAAGATTAGCAAAAAAAATTATTGTCTAAAAAAATTCTCATTCTTTTATATGATGACCAATTTAGTCTTTCAATTTGGCCAATTTAATTTTAAAATTTTTGACAATTTGTCAATACAGTCATTTTGGCTTATTTTGGCTGGAAATTGATAATATCAACGTTGGCTATTCTACATGGTCTAGTCGGCCTTGGCAAAGACAAATTTTACAAATTTTGCATTTTTTTTTAATTTTCTAAACATTTTATCTTTTTCATTCCTTTCTTTTTTTCCTTTTTTTTTCCATATTTCTCTCTACCAATATTAATGATTGTCTATGTCAATACCAATTGTGCCATATAGAACGATCACTAATTGAATAGCCATGTTAATGGTTTTTGGTTGAAATTGAGAGGAATGACTACATTTACATACTATTAAAAAGTTTATGACTAAACTAGCCAAATTAAAAAAAAAAAAATATTAGAGTTGAATTGGATGTTATAAAGTATCTTCAGGATTGTTGGCACCTAAATACTGATGATCCATTTATTCTTCGAGTCAATACCATCAAAAGTCCAAAACTGGTACATCTGTGACAAATTTACTCAAAACTAAATTTTTGACTATCAAAGACCCAAAACTACTATACTTTTGACAAAATTATCTCATATTGATATATTTGTTACAAATTTATCTTATGTTAGTTTCCATTAAATTTTGTTGTCAAATTTTTGAGGTGAATAACATGGTGTACCAACTTTGGAATTTAACTCTTTGTTTGTCACATTTGTACTAATTTCGTATTTTTGTAATATTAATCCAATTTAACAAATGAAATATTTGTCACAAATATACTGGTTTAGGATTTTTCACAGTTAAAAAAATAGTTTTGAGTAAATTTATCACAAATATACCAATTTAAGGTTTTTTGTAATCATTTGGAGTAAATTTGTCACATATGCATAAATTTAGAGTTTTTATGATCGTAAAATTAGTTTTTGGTTAATTTATCACATGTATATCAGTTTGAGATTGTTTATGGTATCAACCTGTCATGTCCCAAAATCTCGAGCGCACGAACATCCCTCAATGGTTGATTAGCTATGAATGCGTAACCTATCCACTCGTTTTAACTTTCAATTAAATGCAAGCAGAAGCATATTATAACACAATGCTCGGTCAAGCAAGATAATAGGGATGGTATACACAACAAACATTTCTAAAAGCACAACCTTTTTTATTTATTTAACCCTAAGAAATTTAACATTTACAAATCGATTTAATTCCTAAGTGACCCACATACAAAAATAGATGAAAGGGTTGAGATTATCCTAACTCCTTTATCAGGAAGGCTATCCAAAAAGTGATTCCCACACCAGCATGGTTCACTACGGTAGACTATCAATCCTTGGAAGAGGACTGATGAAATACCCATTGAACTTAATGAACCAAGCCACAAAGCGATGGGAAATCAAATGATCTACTCCCTCGTGAACCCACAAAGTGGTAGTGTGCTTCAGAAAGGTCGCCTCAATCCCCGACAAAGCATACTCGGTGATGGCCCTCTAAAAAGACACGGGGACCTCAAAACGAATAGGGTCCACATCCATAACTATGGGCTAAAAAATATTTAACAATAGAGTGAGATAAAATTTCAGCAAGTCAACATCCTAAACTTCGATAGGATGCTAATTTGTCTCAGAGTCAACCTAAACAATGCAACATTACATATCCTTACCTCACCTTGGCATACCCCTGCATGTTAGTAATTCACATATGCCAATAGTAAAGCAATAAGCTCAATAAATAATTAGAACGCATCTCATAATATTATATGCACAAAGCATTCACACGTGTTCCAATTATTATGGTCCTTAGGCGATGGCTAACACATGACTTTACAGTCTTTTGGCATGACTGGATATTGTCCCGCCCCATCGGTGACATCGGAGAAAGTATAGAGAAGTAGGAGATAACATAAGTGAGAACTAAATTGGATAGGTAACTTGCCACTCGTACAAATCCATTTGAGAGATATGAGCATGATAAGAAATCTTTCTTGTTTTTAAGCCAAATGCTAAATGAATTATCACTCAAAAAAAAGTCTGCATTTTATTCATCATTGCATGTTTTTATAAAATGAACTTGGAACAACCCTCCAAGTATGAACAATTACTGAGATTCTTTGGGAAGACAAATGACTCATAAATAAGGACTCTAAAAACTTTTAATGATATTTAATAAACCTTAAAAATATGAGAAATAAATGTTGTTGAGCGTAAATATCCAGAATCTGTGTGATTCAATGAATGTAGACATCTTTCAAACACGCACCTATCGACGTATCAGTATGATTATTGAAGGTAGCTATCGAAGTATCGGTAAGGTTACAAAAGTATCAATAACTACAAGATAGGTAAGACTTGAACAAAAATTGATGTTGTTTTAGAATGCTCCGGCATCAGACACTTTTTTTGCGTGTAAACTCGTCCTTGAGTTTTCATTATCTTCATCTTCATGGTAAAGAGAAAGATCCGCAACATTAAACGTCGACAAAACAACATGCTCACCAGGGAGTTGAATCTTGTAGGCATTATTTCCAATTCATTGCAATACTTTGAAAGGACCATCTGTAATAACTCGGGCCCCACTGTGTAATATTGTCAACTTTGGACACTGAGTTCTCATGCTTTAAAACGCGTCATCTGGGGTAAAGGTCTCGGCCCTCGGCCACCTTCCCCCAACCCAATATTGTTCGCTTTGGAGGCATGCACACAGCAACCTCCTCCTCACGAGTTTGTTTTCAACGCAGTGGAAGTGTACGTGAAACACGTCACACATATTAGAGGGACCTAAGCCTTATAAACTAGCCCCAATACTCCCCCCTAAGCGATGTGGGACAAAAGATGCACCCCGCGCTTGGGCGGTCACACTCTTGGGAGCACAGCGTCCTCGCTGTGGCCCCACACGCTGTCGAGAGTCGGCTCTGATACCATTTGCCTAACACGCATGGGTAAATCCCTAATTTAATTACTCTAATCTAATATATCCACCTAATTGCACTTAATTGAATCTAATGAACTCCTGAGCATAATTAACTGACTAATAAGGGATTAGTGAGCATTGTAACGACTTGGGCCCCACTGTGTAATATTATCTGTTTTGAACACTGAGTCCTCACGGCTTTAAAACGGGTCACACATATTAGATGGACCTAAGCCTTATAAACTAGCCCCAGGACTCCCCCCTAAGCGATGTGGGACAGGAAACGCACCCCCGTGCTTGGGCCGTCACACTCTCACCCTTGGGAGCACAGCATCCTCGCTGTGGCCCCACACTCGGTCGGGAGTCGGCTCTGATACCATTTGTAACAACCCGAGCCCCACTGTGTAATATTGTTCGCTTTGGACACTGAGTTCTCATGGCTTTAAAACATGTCACATAGATTAGATGGACCTAAGCCTTATAAACTAGCCTCAGGACTCCCCCTAAGCGATCTGGGACAGGAGACGCGCCCCCACGCTTGGGCCGTCACACCATCAGTTCTAGGTTTCAACTTCTCGTGACGACCTCGAGGAAAGCTCTCCTTTCTAAGATGTGGCCAAACCAAATTGCCTTCCTTAAAAGCACTGGGCTTCTGATGCTTGTTGGCTCTCCCTTTATACTTCACATTATGCTTTATGACCCTTTCCCATATTTGCTCATGAAGCTTCTTTGTATAGTGAGCATGATCCTTGGCATCTCCACTAAAATGTTGAGAGATGGGAAGTGGAGCTAAGTCCAAGGGACTACTAGGATTCTTCCCATACGCAATCTCAAAATGACTTTTTCCATTTATAACCAAATTCAACTTGAGCTAAAGTGGTGTCCCATTGATGCAAGTTACTTCCGATTAAGCTCCTTAAAAGATTTTCCACACTCCGATTAAAAACTTATGTTTGCCCATCGGTTTGGGGATGATGAGAAGAGCTAAATTGAAGAGTTAAATTGAAGAGTTGCACCTAGCTTCTTCCAAAGTATGCGCCAAAAATGACTGATAAATTTTGAATCTCGATCAGATGTCATTATTTTTGGAATACCATGAAGTTTCACGATCTCTTAGAAGTAAAGATTCACCATATGAGCAGCATCCAAGGTCTTGTTACATGGCACAAAATGCATCATTTTGAAGAATCGATCAAAGACCACCGTAATCATGTCTTTGCCCCTTTGTGTCCAAGGTAAACCAACTATAAAATCTAGGCTCACATCTTCCCAAGGGGTGGTTGGGACTGGTAATGGAGTATACATGTTAGTGTTTTGAGTATGGCTTTTAGCAATTTAATAAGTTTGACATCGCTCCACATGTCTCACAACACTCTCTCCATGCAAGGCCAATAAAAATTTTCTTTGAAAAGAGAGAGTGTCTTGTCTCTTCTAAAATGTCCGGCTAATCCTCCGCCATGGGCTTCATGGATAATGGCTTTCCTTAGAGAACTTCTCGATATGCACAAACAATTATTCTTGAAAAGAAACCCATCTTGCAACAAGAATTGCTTAATTGAACCCTTTGAACAATCTTACCAAATTTGCCTAAAGTCGGGATGACCTTCATAAAGTTCCTTGATCATGTCGAAGCCTAAGACCTTCACTTGCATTGTGGATAGCAAGGAGTGCTTGTAGCTTAAAGCATCTGCCACTCGATTAAGAGTTTCTTCTTTATGCTTGCTAAGAAAAGTGAAGGCTTGAAGAAACTCTACCCACTTGCCATGCTGATTATTGAGCTTATGTTGAGTATTTACATACTTCAAAACTTTATGATCTAAAAAGAGAACAAATTTCTTGAACAATAGATAATGTCGCCAATGATCTAAAACTCTAAAAAATAGTATAAAATTATTTATCATAACTAGAGTAATTCTTGCGGGAATTATTCAACTTCTCACTAAAGAATGTGATAGGCTTTCCTTCTTGACTAAGAATCGCACAAATTTCCACATTAGAAGCCTCACAATCAACTTCAAAGACTTTACTAAAATCTGAAAGGGTAAGAATAGGAGCCTCGGTTACCTTCCTTTTAAGGAATTCGAAGCTTTATTGTTGTTGACACCTAAATTTTGGCGACCCGTTTAGTCATTTATTGCATAGAATATAGATGTAGGTGCATTTATTTTTAATTTACATGTTTTGCATTTATTTATTGGACCGGTGACAGGTGGATTTGAATTAGTGGTTCTGAACTTTAAATTAACAGGCCGGACTAAGCCCATGAAGTGAGTAGATTGGCCCAAGACCCTTTTTTTAAGTGATCGGAAATTATCTTGTAAGAAAATAAGAATTTGAAATTGTCCAGATATCGATTTGGAAAAATTGAAATCTTAATCGGTGGCTTATAAATAGGTTTGTTTGCGTAGGGTTCGGGAGAGAATTGAGTACACAACAAAATTGAGAAACACACGTGAGGATTGAGGAGAAGCGGCGGATCGCGAGGGAAAATTGACGACGAACAAAGCTCTTCCCTTTTATTTTCGGTGTGCTGCTGTCATCCCATAGCAGCGGCGCCATTGGCTTCTCCAAGCAAACACTCGGATCTTCAAACGCTAGGTGCTGCTCCCACCGATCTGCCATGCCAGGTGTTTTGTTGCTGTCCCACCGCATCCCAGCTTCCATCAGCAGTCCAGGTGTGGTCTTGAAGTTCCCCGGCGTTCCAGATTTCCCTGCTAAGACGAGCAGTCCAGCCTTCTCGCTAAATCTGACATCTAGCAAGTCACCTGCAACTTCTTTCGGCGTCCAGTATTGTGTCCGTGAGAGGCGCCAGTCCATATTTCTTGGTGTCCCGAACGATAGCCCTTCAAACTCATCGCGACTTTTTCGAGCCACACCGAGATACCGCCACGGCCGTTGCCCTAGAGCCATACCGTGCCGTGCCGCATCCATCGTCGGTCCATTCTACTGATTGGATTCAAATTTAGGTATAGATCTATTTTATTTTATTTGATATGTTTATCGTTTAGGTAAATTTAGTTTATTAGGTAAATTTGCTTTATCTTATTTTAGTTTTGGATATTCTATCTCTTTGTTTGATTTATTTTCCAATGCATGATTTAAATTCCATGATGTAGCATCCAATTTGCAACCGCACGAATTTTTATTCTATCTATAAGGCTTTAGATGGAATAATTATTCACGTGGGAGTAAAATTGATATCTTGATCTTTAAGGCTTAAGATCAATTTATTGATTTTATTAGCGAGATAATCAAGTTTGAATTTCAAATTGAGTGATGGATAATGTTTCTGATGATCGTGGATGGTTTGAAGTTTATGTTTTATTGTTATGTTAATCCCGAAAACACAAAAAAAAAAAAAAAATTGCATTTGCATCCCATGTAGATTAGGATTGATTACACGATAGGTTAGTTAGTCATTTTTTTAAAATGCATGTTTAGATGAATATCTTTGAATTAAATTGCATATCTAGGATAGGAAATTTACCTATTTCGAATTTTCAAAAAATAAAAAAATCCAAAAAAAAAAATTTGCATTCATTTAGGATGTTATTTTTTTTTAAAATTGAATTGCATGTTTAATTATTTGGCAATTTTAATTTCGAATTTTATAAAAAGAAACACAAAAAAAAGTCCTCATGCATATATCATGTAGAATGAGGGCATTCTTTGTACGTCATGGCATATTAGGATAAAATTGCATGTTTCATTTTAAGTTTAGATTTATTTTCTAGATAGATTGCATCTTAGGTTAGAGATTGCTAGGTTAAGATAATATCTTAGTTTAAATTAGGGTTTAGTCTGACTTAATCCTTAATATAAGCTGGATAAAATCTTAATCTAGATAGATAATTTTTGCATTTTTCTTAATTTCGAATTTCACGAAAAAATACAAAAAAAAAAAATTGTCTTAGGATAAATTCATTGCATTTTTAGGATAAAAGATCATGTGCACGTCATATAGAATTATGTTCATGAAATGCACGTCATTTAGTGATTACTAGATTCATTTAATTAGAACTTCCTTGTCATTAGAGTTAGGTCATTTGATTAATTTAGATTGCATATTTAATTATTGCATTTCTTCAGAAATTACTTTTATTTATGTCATATAGTTTAGGTCATATTGCCATGCCATATCATTTCATGTTAGATTAGTAGCATTGCATAGAGCATGATTCTCATAAATAAATGAAAACAAAAAAAATTGAGTGATTGCGTGTTAATTAGAAATCATATTTAGGATTGCTGATGTGAATTTTGATCTAACATTGCAGATGCTTTCGTTGTTATGAGGTAAGTCCTGCATTTTATTTATTTGCTTTCTTGGGTGTGAAATCATATCATGGCAATGATTAGCCGATCCTGCTTTTGGGGATCATTGGTGCTACTTCCTACTACCCACTTCGAGTGGCTCGTCAATATAGAGTCATGCATGATCTATCGCCTCCTCTCAAGCCGGGTTTGTTCCAAGTCTGATTCACTACCAAGGATGGTGATTACAAAGAAGAGCTTCACTGCATCGAACAAGCTTGGCTTGCATGTCATGAACAAAAGTTGAGCTTGCCTGAAGATGAGCTTGAGGGGAAGGAAAAGCTTTACTATGCTACGGCCCGATATATCCGTCAGCACAAGATCCCGACTGAGCTTCTCCCAAAAGTGCCTGATGTGACTAAAAAGCCCACTAGGGAAGCAGAGTTTAATTGTCAAAAGAGGAAGATTGAAGAACTTGAGAAGCAAGCCGGGAAGGACGCTAAGGAGAAGAGGCAACTACGTCGAGCGTTGGCTTCCCATTTGTTTATTGATCGGGCCAAATAAAGTGGTTTGAATCTATTTAGTTTATTTACTTTTGCTTAATGTTTAGGAAGTCGAGTCATTTACTTGATTAGTTAATTTGTTTAGGACATTTCAATTTTTTTTTTACATTGTTAGTGTCAAACAGTTTCATTAATGAATATAAATGGTTAGACTTTCGTCATGGACCAACATGTTCTATATGAGATATTGTGGCATCCCAAAAATTTAATGGCAATTTCTAGAGGCATTACGACCTATGGAAAAGTGAATGGTTGTATCGTTGAAGTATGTTGTGGCCACTAGACCGAAGAATTGTAATAGATTAAGGCCGAATACTTTAATGGAAAGATATCTTATGTTCTTGGGTTATCAAAGTTGGTGCTATAGGATAATTTGATAATGAGAATTTTGTTCTTGGCTATGCACCTTATGGATTTGATTTTTTATGGATTAATGTTGCAAGTTTTTGGCCATATTATTTTTTAATTAGGTATTTATTTAAGTGGAAAATAATAGTAGATTATTAAAGGAGGGAGTGGACTGATTTTTTTGGACCAAACCAGCCCATAATCTCCCACCCTTTGACCAGCTAAGGCCCGGCCCATGAAGCCCATAGGGCTGCTGACAGAAGGAGGGGTGGTCCATGCGAGGCCCATCCTCTTGCATGGAAATTACCAAGTGGCAAGGGGGATTATCCAAGTGTCCCATTGCATGTTTTGTGATGATTACATGCTAATCATGAGGGGGAAGAAAAGAAGAAGGGGCAGATTGAGCAAGGGGGAAGGGGGAGTGTCGCACGAGAGAAAGGGGGAAGGAAAGAGAGAGAGAGAGAGAGAGAGAGAGTGAAATCGAGAGAGGGAGAGTGAGCGAGTGAGAGAAGAAGGGGAAGAGGGAGGCCGTTCGCTGCCATTCGTCGCTGCCGTCGAGCCGCCAAGTCCCGCCTTGCCCTGCCGTCTTTGCTTGCTGTGTTGTGCTCGGATTAGAGGCAAGTAGAGTCCATAAACCTACCCTTTGCTTGCTGTGTTATGCGTGTGATGAATGGTAAACTTTGGTTGTGATAGAAGTGAAGAAATTCGAAGCTTTGGGGAAGAACATGGTAGCCTTGCATTCTGTTTTCTAGAAAGGCAGACCGACCTTTGATAAATTTGTGAGCTGTATGCGAATTTTTTAGTTGTAATATCACTTTGACTTCTGGATGAAAGTTGTAAATAACTTCTTGGAGAGTAACATATCAAAATTTCAGAATAAATGAACAAGTATAGGCCGGTGAAACTATTTTTCTTTGAAGAAGTTAGATCTGGAAATCGTAATGCTGACCTAGTGTGATTCTGTGAATTTTATAAAATTCTCTGGTTGAAATTTTATCTCGTGTTCTGAATGAAAGTTAAATAAGACATGTTAAGGACTAACATACTAAAATTTTAGAGGAAATGGATGCGTTTTGGTTGGTGAAACAATCTTTATCCAAAACGGTTAGAACTGGAATTCGGTGCCGAGGGTTATGGACGGTTATGGTTATTATATTTTTTAATATATCACGAATTTGGTTTCGAGTTATGTTTGAAATATTTACTTCTGGATTTTTCTATAACATATAAAAAATTTAGAATTTTTGGAGTTGATTTAGGATTTTTACTGAATTTGTGAATGAAACTGTGTATGGCAATATTCCGAAATTATAAAGACTATGATGTGTGGACTGTACCAAATTATGTGATGTTCTTTTGATATGGTGTTCTTCACGAATATTTTCCTCTAAATCTTGTATATAACATGTCGAATTTTTGGAATTTATTAAGGCTGGTTACTAATTTTTCAAGAATTATGACCAAAGGAGAACAATCTGTTTTTATCCGAAATTCTGTTGTATTTTCAAAAATAAATGAAATTGCTCCATGTGATATAATATCTTGAGTGGTTGATTATGCTACATATGTGGTGACATATGGCATGTTATATGACATCAAAAGTTGGTTGAGACCCTTGATATTGTTGCATCAAATGCCATGTTGAAATTGAGATACATGTGTGAATATAAATTGAGATAATAACGAGACCGTCGGAGGTATGAGCCGACGATGCCCCGGGAGTGTTGGGATGCTCAGAGTGTGGGTGCCGGATGCCCGAAGTGTGTGTGCCGAATGCCCCGGGAGTGTTGGGATGCCCGGAGGTGTGTGCCGGGGGGATTCCTCATGATGCTAGTTGGGGTACAAGATACCCGGAGTGCGTGTGCCGGATGCTCGGAGGTGTGTGCCGGAGGCTCCTCATGATGCCAGGTTGGATGCGAGCGATAAATTGTGGGATGCAAACATTGGTCCCTAGGAAGAAAAATGATGTGATCTAATTGAAAGATAAAGATCGAGAATTGAATCATGCACATGGATGTGTGCATATGGCATGGGATGAACCTCATGGGAATGCAAGCCTGGAGTGCATGGTGGTATATGCACGTTGCATGATGATATATGCATGGCTGCTTGATGATAAGTGCATGGTGATATATGCACGTTACATGGTGATATATGTATGGCTACAAGGTGAGGTATGCTTGAACGCATGAATGATATGTGTTTTATTCATGATATCTTGATTGTTCTATTTGACGCATTGTGTAGTTTGGTGGATCTTTACCGCTAAGTGGTTATACTCACCCCTTTTGAGGATTAACATTTTAGATTAGAAAGATGCCTCTTTCACCAATTGTGCGTGGTGCCTTCTATGGCATACCTACTGACGTTGAGATGGAGTGCACAAAGCATTTATGTATTAGTGTACCTGGTCTAGTGTATGTCCGAGTCCGTATCTTGGTGATATATGACGTGGGTTCTGCTGATGGCCCTGTTATCCCAGAGTTTTTTTCCGTTCACGTTCAATGCAATGGGGTGATGCTAGGGATGCTACCGCCGCCGCCGCCCGATGCACCGGGTTGGGTGTGATGGCATGTATGATTGGTGGGAGTTGACACTTTTTTGGGGATAGCCGATGCTTGTTGCTAGAGGGGTGAACATGTTTGATGTAGGGTCGAGTTTTCTTTTGAGTTATAGCCAAGTATAGTTAAAAATCTTCGCCTTTTGCTGTACCGACCCGAAATGTCCATCGTGAAAATATAAATAAAAGTGACTGGGCTTTGTCTTTTCATTTAAAGCATAGTGGGTGTGCATTGCATTATTGTTATTAGAGTAAGGGATGGTGAGACTCGTTTATGCTTTTGTTGATGAGCTGCACTGGGACCTTTATAAAAAAAAAATGGGAGAAGAATTTTATTGATCAACCCCTATGAACTATGGTTTCACTTTACTTATAAAGTTATTAGACTGGTATGTAGTAGGATAAATGACAAGTACCTGTGTTGACCCTAACGGATCGGGGGCCGTCGAGCGGTGCCATAGATATTTATTTTGTTCATTTTCTCAAATTTAGGTTATAATGGATCCCTTACGTTCGCCTATTATTTCACGATCAAGAGGTAAGATGGTCGATCAAACTGAAAATGCATGATCGTATGTCCGTTGTGAAAGACCAACTCAAACAGTTGTTCACCTCTATGCAACTCATGACAACTCAGATCTAATCCCTCCGAGCAAATCCAACTCCTGCACCTACTCTCCCTGAGATAGTTGTCCTGAATCAAGCAAACAAGGCTCAAATGGGTGATGACGACATGCCTGATCTCGAAGATGACCCACCGTTGATCACTGTCAAAAAGGCTAAGCCTGACAATGTCCCTAAGATGGAGCAAGACGAACGCTTTGCGAAACTCGAGGAGAAAGTGACACAATTGCAAGTGTTGTAGAGTTCACTCCCGTTTGACTTGTCTGTGTATGAGAAGGTCAAGGTGCCGAAGAAGTTTAAAATACCGAAGTTCGAGAAATACAATGGTACTTCCTGCCCAAAAGCTCATTTGCAGATGTACCACGTACGCATGGCCCAATATATCAAGAATGAACCCCTCATGATTCAATCATTCCACACAAGTTTGATGGGGCTCGCACTAAACTGGTACATAATGAAAAATGTAAACCTCCTCGATACTTGGAATGAAGTGGCTGGCGCATTCCTTAAGCAATATAAGTTTAACATGGATATTGCACCTTCCCAAGAGAATCTTGAGCGGATGAAGAAGAAGAAAAGTGAGTCATTCAAGCAGTATGCAGTGAGGTAGCAAAATCTGGTGGCTCAAATCACTCCTAAGCCTACTAACAAGGAGTTGTTGAAGTTGTTCGTTAAGACTCTCCCGTTCGAGTTCCGTAACCAGATGGCTAGCACGTACGTTGAGAACTTCAACCAACTTATCCCAGTCGATGAATAGATCAAGATTGGGCTAAAAGATGGATGGTTCAATGAACCAACCCATCAAGGCAAAAGGTTTACCATGAAGAAAGACAAAGAACCTAGCACATAAGTCAATATTGCATATGCACAATCTAGAAAGCCTCCGATTGTTCATGTCTCCCAGAATCAACAAGGCGGAAGCCGACCAATCGCGCCTCGGTAGTTTGTTAAGAGGCAGTTCACTCCTCTTCCTGACCCTCTATCCCAGGTCATAAAGGTCCTTCAAAAGAAGGAATTGCTGTCCTATGAGCCAAAGCGACCCAATGCTGAAATTTTTTTTAGCTACGACCCCTCCAAGAAATGCAAGTACTATATGGGGGAAGTAGGACATTCGATTGATGAATGCATGACTTTGAAGCATAAGGTCCAAAACTTATTGGACACCAAGGCGTTTTGCCTTCAATACTGCTCAACCGAATGTCAAGAAGAATCCTCTACCCGAGCATGAGGATAAAGTGAATGCTATTTTCGAGCATGATGCTGGTCGAATCAAGAACTCGAAGGTGCACGTGGCGGATGCCTCCAATGGGTTGGTGAGAGCTAGATACTATGCGAGTCATGAGGACGTTCCCTTGTCACTGATGAGAGAAAGGATGGCCAAAATGGTGGATGACAGTATTATTTTGTATGCTGACCATAAATGCATAGTTTCTACTATCTCCCATATCATTATCGATTGGGAGGAGCAGCAGGCTGCACTCGATAATGATAAGGGAAAAATAGATCCATCACTCTTGGATATGCCCCCACTGGAAGATGCATCCGATGAGGAGATAGTGATTGAGATGCCTCGGCTGTATGAGTATGTCAACAACAAAGTGGTTCCCTGGTCATATGACCTCGATGTTGACCTCATTACAAGGTCTGGTCGAACTTATGCTCAAGCTAATGCTCAACCTACAAAGCCTGTCACTAATGAAGAGGTTAAAGAATTTATGGCCGTGATTAAAGCAAGTGAGTATAACATGGTTGATCAATTGCCTGCTTAGATCTCTTTGCTCGAACTTCTATTAACATCCCTTGTGTATCAAAAGTCGCTAATGAAGGTGCTGAGTGAAATTCGTGTACCAAAAACGGTTGAGGTAGATAAGCTGGAGGATTTTATGGGATCAGTCCTTCTCAAGGACATGATCGCTTTTTCTGATGAGGAATTCCCTCTTGAGGGTAGGAGGCATAATAAAGCACTCTACATATCTGTCAAGCACAAGACTTCTCATGTGTCCCGAGTGCTCATTGATAATGGGTCTACCTTGAACATATGTCCCTTGGCCACTCTTCACCGCCTCAAGATAGACCCATCCAAGATAGATGCTATGAAGACTTCTATGCAAGCTTTTGATGGCACAAAGAAGGAGGTGCTTGGAAAAATTCATCTCGATGTGCAAATAGGGCCAATTGTTTTCAATATCCCCTTTCAAGTAATGGATATCCCTATTGCATTTAATTTTCTGCTGGGTCGTCCCTGGATTCATACTGCTGGAGCGGTGCCTTCAAGTCTACATCAAGCTATGAAGTTCGTGATCAAGGGGAAGCCAGTCACTGTCTATGGCGAGGATGATCATCGAATTTACCATGAGACAACTATCTCCTATGTGGAACCAGACGTCGAATTCAAATCGAGTTATCACTCATTTGAATTGGTGTCCACCATTCATGCTTCTCGAGATTCGTCACTACCCACCCCTGAAGTCTCAAATGCTACCCTTATGGTGGGAAGGGTGATGGTTGGGAATGGTTTTGTCCCTAGCCGTGGTCTTGGAAGAAGGGGTCAAGGAATTTGAAACCCTATTGAAGCCCCTCAAAGGTCCCGATTTGCTGGATTAGGGTACCGTGAAAGAGGTGGAGGAAGTTCTGGATGGGGAAGGCACAACTCGCCACTTGAACAAGGGCGCGGGAGGCAAAATTTACCACCTCCAAACATTGGCGAGACATTCCCTGGTCCTCCAATTATGATGAGAGATGAAGCGGAAGTCATGGATGCTTTGGGGCAGCCAAGTGGAAAATTCGACTATATGGTGAAGTATTCGGCTCCTCCTAGCTCTTATATTGACCCCCACAATATAGTTCCAAGTGGATGGGATGGCATGGATGATCCGACGCCTCCAAAGACATAAAATTCTAATGATGCCATGGAAGGGATCATAATTCTGTTCGACGACCTCGTCGTAGGAGCCATTGATGGAGAACCTCTAAAGGAAATGGGTCCTGGCCCACAAGAGTAACCCATTTATCACTTTCACACATTCCCCCGCGTGGGAATTTTTATTGCTTTCTAGGGGTTGTTTTCGATTTCTTCTTTTTCGCTTTCTTCTTAGGACTTGAATTGCATTTTCCATTCAATAAATTGTAATTGATTGATGAATTTCAATAAAATTACAAGCTTTATTTTGAGGGCATGATGAGGCACGTCAAACCAGCCCAGTGATGATATCCAACCGATAAAACAAATGAAAAATCCAAGGAGAATTCTGAGGCATGGGTTTCAGCATGCTTTCTTGTGTCAAAATGTTTCAAAAAATGCTTTTCCAATTAATTTTCAATTTTTTTTCAAATGAAAAATCCTTCAAAAAAAGATAGATAAATATGATTTACCTTGTTTGTCTTTTTTATCCTTCTACTTCTTGTTTCAGGGATGATCATATAGCATGCAAAGACGCGGAAATGATCCAAGCTAATGCGAGTGCTGATAATAATGATCTCAAAGACTCAATCGAAGATTCCATTGAGGTGCAACGTAGTTGGGAACAACATGAAAGAGCCAAGGCTCTTACATCTAAGCAAACCATCACTGTTAATCTAAGTGACACTTTGAAGAAGCCAAGGAGGTGAAAATTGGGGCCAATCTCTCCAAAGATGAGGTTGAACGCCTAATTCAACTATTGAAGGAATATCAAGACATCTTTGCTTGGTTCCTATGCTGACATGCCTGGGTTAGACCTATCCATCGTGAAGCATTGTCTGCCTACTAATCTAGACGTGCCACCTAAGAAGCGAGGGCTGCGGAGAACTAAACCCTAGCTCTCTAAGAAGATAGAGGAAGAGGTGATGAAGCTTTTGAAAGTGGGATTCATTGAGGTCTCACAATATCCTGAATGGGTAGCTAACATTGTGCCGGTGTTGAAAAATGATGGTCGAGTTCGAGTATGTGTTGACTATTGGAATTTGAACAAGGCTAGCCCAAAATATGATTTTCCGCTACCTCACATAGATGTCATTGTGGATAGTACTGCCGGATTTGAACTATTCTCCTTTATGGATGGTTTTTCCTGATACAATCAAATAAGGATGAAGGAGGAAGACAAAGAGAAAACTGCATTTATCACCCCATGGGGAACCTTTCATTATAAGGTTATGCCCTTTGGACTCAAGAATGCAGGGGCAACCTACCAGTGGGCTATGGTAGCATTGTTTCATGACATGATGCATCGGGAGATCAAAGTCTATGTTAATGATATGATTGCAAAGACTCGACCTGGGAAAAGCCACGTCGACACCTTGAAGAAGTTGTTTGATCGACTCCATGAATTCAAGCTTCGTCTAAACCCCGCTAAATGCATGTTCGGAGCAGCATCCGGTAAATTACTCGGATTTATTGTGAGCAACGAGGGGATTGAGATCGACCCATCCAAGGCTAAGGCTATACGTGAGTTGCAACCTCCGTCAACGGTGAAAGAAGTCCGGAGCCTTCTGGGGAGATTGAATTACATAGCTCAATTCATTTCCCAACTTTCTGAAACTGCCAAGCCATTCTTCAAGCTCCTAAAGAAGAATGCATGAGTCAACTGGGACGATGAATGCCGAGAAGCGTTCGACAGGTTAAAGCATTACTTGATGAATCCACCAGTGTTTGTCTTGCCATCGTTGGGGCATCCTTTGATTCTCTACCTCACCATTCATAGTGAATCATTGGGTGCAATGTTGGCTCAAGAAAGTCCTGTCGATAAAGAAGAACGAGCCATTTATTATTTGAGTAAAAAATTCACGGTATCAGAATTGAAATATTATGATGTGGAAAAGACTTGTGCCGCATGGGATGCATAGATTGTGGCAATATACATTGCATTACCAGATATTCCTCATGACTGAGAACGACCCCATCAAGTATTTAATTGATCAACCAGCTTTGGTGGGTAAGTTGGCTAAATGGAAAATTTTGATCTCAAAATTTGATGTTCAATTTATGCCACAAAAGTTGGTTTAGGGTCGAGTGATTGCTGATCTATTGGCCGAGAATTCAGGAGTCTCGAATGACAATCACTATTCCTTAGACGATCGTGAGCTGAGTGTAAATGAGGACTCATGGACGATGTTCTTTGATGGAGTTGTGAACTTGGTTGGTTTTGGCACTAGGGCAGTTCTGATATCCCCAGATGGACAACATCACCTAGTAGCTGCGAAATTGATCTTCCCATGCACTAACAATGTAGCTGAGTATGAAGCTTGCATCCTTGGACTTCAAGCCGCAATCGAGATGGGTGTGGCCAAGTTGAAAGTGGTCGGGGATTCCGCACTAATCATACTACAGACCGTAGGTGAATGGAAGACTATATATGCCAAAATTGCTCCCGTATCACGAGTATCTAGAAGATCTGGTCAAGGAATTTGATGAAGTTTCATTTGATTACTTATCAAGGTCTCACAATCAATTCACTGATGCACTCGCGACTTTGTCTTCTATGCTGCAAGTCACTGAAGGGTTAGAGGTCGAGCCTTTGAAAATAGAGGTTCTACCGAAGCCGGCTTATTGTATGATCGTGACTGCAAAATCAAATGGAAAGCATGATATCATGAATTACATTTAGAAACAGGAATTCCCTGAAGGAAGTACTCCAGCTGATAGGAAGTATATCATGAAAATGGCCTCAAAATTCTTCGTCAGTGGTAAAAGTTTGTACAAGAGGTCTTATGATTTAGTCTTGTTGCGGTGTGTAGATGCAGCCGAAGCCACTCAAATCATGCAAGCAGTGCACGAAGGAGTATGTGGCCCTCATATGAATGGGCACATGTTAGCTAAGAAGATTATGAGATTATGCTACTACTGGCTCACACTAGAAGGTGATTGCATTCAACATGTTCAAAGTTGTCATTGTTGCTAGATCCGTAGTAACAAGATAAATGTTCCTCCAACTGAGCTGCACCAGTTTTCCGAGCCATGGCCCTTTTCAATGTGGGGCATTGATGCGATTGGCCCAATAAACCCGAAGGCTTCCAATGGGCATCGATTCATTTTAGTGGCCATAGACTATTTCTCCAAATGGGTTGAAGCTATGTCCTTTGCAAGTGTCACCGCTCGCAATGCTGTGAAATTCATCAAACATGACATAATTGCTCACTATGGCGTTGTGGCATCCCAAAATTTCATGGCAATTTCTAGAAACATTACTACCTATGGAAATGTGATGGAAGTGTCATTGATTTATGTTGTGACCATTAGACCAAAGAATTGTAATAGACTAAGACCGAGTACTTTAATGGAAATGTATTTTGTATTAATGGGTTATCAAGGTTGGTGCTATAGGACAAATTGATAAGGAGGATTTTGTTCTTGACTATGCACCTTATAGATTTGATTCTTATGGTTTAATTTTACAAATTTTTTATGGCCATATGAAATTGTAATTTGGTATTTATATAAGTGGGGATTTAAGGTAAATTATTAAAAGTAAAAATGGACTTATTTAAGAAAATTTTGGGCCATCTAAGTTTGGACTTTAGGCCCAAGAGTGTTGAGACTAAAGTGGGCCAAAAGGCCCAGCCCATGAAGCCCATTGGGCTGTCGACCGCATGGAAGGGGGGAGGAGCCGGCTGGCCTCCTCCATGTGTCTTCAACAAGGAAGACACTTGTCTCCTTCTTGGAGACAAGTGTCCCTCCATGCAAAAATGGAAGCATGCAAGGATTTTATTCAACCAAAAGGAAAAAGGGGAAGGGGGCGGTCGAAGCTAGGTGCCGAGAGAGAGAGTGAGAGAGAAAGAGAGAAAATAAAGGAAGAGAGAAAAGGGGAGACCATGCGTGCGAGAGGGAAGGAGGAGGTCCGTTTGCCGCCATTCATTCGCCACATTGCCCGCCGTTTGTCGCTGTGTTTGTGCTCAGATTTGAGGCAAGTAGAGTCCTAAAACCTACCTTTTGCTTGCTGTGATATGTGTTGTAAGGGATGATAAACTTTGGTTGTGGTGGAAGTGATGAAATTTCGAAACTTTGGGGAGAAACTTGTTGGCCTAGCATGCTATTTTCTGGAAAAAAAAATAAAAATCAGTTCGACCCTTCATGATTTTGTGAGCTGCATGCAACATTTTAGTTGGAATCTCACTTCGGTCTCTTGGTAAAAGTTGTAGATAACTTCTCGGTGAGTAACATATCAAACTTTCAGAAGAAATGAACAAGTATAGACCGGTGAAACGATTTTTCTTTGAAGAAGTTAAATCTGGAAATCGTGATGCTGACCTAGTGTGATTCCGTGAATTTTATAAAATTCTCCGATTGAAATTTGATCTTGTGGTATGAATGAAAGTTGAAGATGACATGTTAATGAATAACATACTAAAATTTTAGAGAAAATAAATTATTTTAGTTTGGTGAAATGATTTTATTTAAAATGGTCAGATTTGGGAATTTTTGCCGAGGGTTATAGATGGTTACGGTGATTGTAATTTTTAATCTATCACAAATATGATTTCTAGTTCTACATGAAATATTTAATTCTGGACCTTTTATATAACATACAAAAATTTCAGAATTTTTGCAGCTGATTTAAGATTTTTACCGAATTTGTGAATGAAACTGTGTATGGCAATATTCCGAAATTTTAGGGACTGTGATGCGCGGGTTGCACTGATTTGTGTGATGTTTTTTGATATGGTGTCCTACACGGAATAGTTTCTTCTAGATCTTGTATATAACATGTCAAATTTTTAGAATTTAATAAGGCTTTTTACTAATTTTTCAAAAATTATGACTAAAGGAGCGGAATATGTTTTTATCCGAAATTGTTGTATTTTCAAAAATGAATGAAATTGTTCCGTGTGATATGATGTCTTGAGTGGTTTATTATGCTGCATATGTAGTGACATACGGCATGTTATATGACATAAAAAGCTGGTTGAGACTCTTGATATTGATGCATCAAATGCTATGTTGAAATTGAAATACATGTGTAAATATAAATTGAGATAATAACAAGACCATCGGAGGTGTGAGCTGACGATGCCTCGGGAGTTTTGAGATGCCCGGAGTGTGTGTGCTAGATGTCATCGGGAGTTTCGAGATGCCCGAAGGTGTGTGCCAGAAGCCTCGGAGGTGTGTGCCGGGGGGATACCTCGTGATGCCAGTTGGGGTACGAGATGCCCAGAGTGTGTGCCGGATGCCTAGAGGTGTGTGCTGGAGGTTCCTTGCGATGCCAGGTTGGATGTGAGCGATAAATTGTGGGATGCAAACATTGGTCCCTGGAAAGAAAAATGATGTGATCTAATTGAAAGATAAAGATCGAGGATTGAATCATGCGCATGGATGTATGCTTGATAGCATGGATGATATGAATCTTGGTGATATAAGTTTGGCTACTTGATGATACACGTGTAAGTGCGTGGTGGTAAATGCATATTGCATGATGATATGCATGGCTGCTCGATGTTATAAATACAAGTGCATGGTGATTTATGCACGTTGCATGATGATATGCATGGCTGTAAGGTGAAGTATGCTTGAATGCGTGAATGATATGTGTTTTATTCTTGATTGTTCTGCTTGACGCATTGTGTAGTTTGGTGGATCTTTACTGCTAAGTGATTGTACTCACCCTTTTTGGGGACTAACATTTTAGATTAGAAAGATGCATTTGCTACCAGTTGCACACGGCACCTATTATGGATTACCATCTAATGTCGAGGTGGAGTGCACAGAGCATTCCTGTACTAGTGTACCTGGTCTGGTGTATGTTCGAGTTCGTGTCTTAGTGATGTACGATGTGGGTCTTGCTGATGGCCCGATTATCCAGGAGTTTTTGTCTGTTCACGTCCGGCGTGGTGGAGTGATGCTAGGGATGCTGCCGCCGCCGCCGCCCAATGCACCGAGTTGGGTGTGATGGCACGCATAACTAATGGGAGCTGACACTTTTTGGGGGATAGCTAACGCTTGTTGATGGAGGGGTGTACATGTTCAATATAGGGTCGAGTTCTCTTTTGAGTATAGCCAAGTATAGTTAAAATCTTGGCCTTTTTGTTGTACCAACCCGAAATATCCATCTTGAAAATATAAATAAAAGTGACTCGGCTTTGTCTTTTCATTTGGAGCGTAGGTGGTGTGCATTGCATTATTGTTATTGAAGGGAGGATTGGTGAGATACGTTTATGCTTCCACTAATGAACTGCACTAGGACCTTTACAAAAAAAAAATGGAAAAGTATTATATTGATCAACCCCTATGAACTGTGGTTTCATTTTAATTATAAAAATTCATTAGACTGGTATGTAATAGGATGAGTGACAAGTACCTGTGGTGACCCTAACGGATTGGGGGCCGTCGAGGGGTGCCACAGGTGTCCCCGAAGCAATCATCATTGACAACGGGAGAAATTTGAACAACAAAATTGTTGATGATTTGTTCAGTAAGTTCAAGATCAAGCATTAGAATCTGTCCCCTTACCGCCTGTAGATGAATGGGGCTGTGGAAGCAGCCAATAAGAATATTAAGAAAATTTTGGCTAAGACGACTGGGAATTATCGAGATTGTCATGACAGGTTACCCTTCGCACTAATGGCATATCGTACATCGATCTGCACTTCTACTAGGGCAACCTCTTTTGCTCTGGTGTATGGCATAGGAGCAGTTCTGCCTGTGGAAGTGGAGATTCCTTCTCTAAGAGTTTTATCCCAAATGGAGTTGTCTGAGGCTGAGTGGACGCAACAAAGACTCGAATAGTTAAACTTGATTGATGAAAGAAGATGGAAGGCATAAGGTGGGTAGATCCTTCAACTAAAAGGTGCGACCGAGACATTTCGAGGTAAATGACCTTGTTCTAAGGAAGCTGTTGCCGATTTTTCTAGATCCTAGTGGCAATTTTGCTTCAAATTATAGTGGTCTATATATAGTGAAGAAGGTACTTCCTGGAGGTGCTTTCATCCTGGCAGAAATGGATGGTCATGAATTTTCCACTCCAGTCAATTCTGATGCTGTCAAAAAGTATTATCCATGATAGAATTTGTCATGTCTTGTTTTGAACTGCAAGTATTTTTATGATAAATAAAATGCCTCAATGAATTGTTCAAATTTGTCAAAAATCTTGCATTTTTCATCCTTGATGAATTATGAGAGATAAATTGAATGTGTCAAATGGGATACTTTGGAATGACGAAAGGCAAGCCTTATTCCATACACTGTTTTCATACACTAATCCCTAGTGAGTTGTGTGAAAAAAAATTCTGTGCCCACAAGGAAAAGGGCGATCTCGCAAAGGATACATCAACCAAGGTGACGAGAGGTGGTTTCTTCTTCTACTCGAAACACTACATGCATATCCATTGTTTAACCCTTTGAGCTCGCACATGTGAAGAGCTTTTAAAATTATCCATGTTAAGGATCATCCCATGCTGAGACAAAATTTGAAATGAATGATGGGAACTTTCTTGCTCACACTTGCATTAATCTTCGAGTATTGCTTTCGCAGTGTAACTTATATGGTAATTGAGGTGCCTTAGAATGATGAAGAGCAGTTCTTTCTCTATTGTACACACTTTTATTCATTGCATAGCCCATTTGAGCCTATGAATTCATTTCACATTAAACCCAGTTGGTGATCATCCCCCACACTAGGGCAAAGCAAGAAAAACAAACCACTCAAGTAGCATGGTTTACAATGCTAACAAAACATGAAGGCTGTGCAAATCCAAAGAAAACAAGTGCAAAAAAATGGGGCATGAAAAAGCATTGTGCCTGGTAAAAGTAAGGCCAATACTCAAAGAAAAAAAAATCAAACACTTGATGAAGTGAGTTGTATCCCCAACAAGGCAGTACTAAAAAACTCAAATGCTGAAATGTTACAATCAATGGAGTTATGATGTGAAAAAAAATCTTCAACATTGGAGCAAAAAATTGGTGGAAATGTCAAGATGATCACCAACTTTGACCCCCTAAATACCTTTTGAGCCTAATCATCTTTTCGTTTCTTAACCTATGAACTTAGCCTACCTTACATCCCTTGCAAAGTCTCTTCAGATTATGGCACTTGAATTAACGTAAAAGTTCATATGTTTGAAAGCATCGCTTGAAGAAGTGCGAGTAAAATAATTTCGGCCTCATTTCGTATGTTTCTTGACTTGTAAATCCCAAAATGATTGTGGAATATCACTCATTTTTTTTTCAATAGCCTTGACTCAAAGAGTCTCCTTTGCTAAGCCATTGACCAAGCTTGCATTACGGTCCTTGTTAAAGATCTCTCAGATTGGTAAGATCGTACCACTTGCGAGATTGATTGGGCCCTTGTTTGGCATGACAATGGAAAGATAGAGTGATTATCAAGATCCTGCATCAAAGGTCAGGATGAAAGAGCCATTTTTGCTGAGGATGAGTGAAAAGTCCTTTCAGACTGAAAAATCCCTCACTTGACACATCCATGGCACTCATGTGTTCAAATTGGAATAATCTTTTGAAATCTTCCCAATGGAAATTAGGTGATGCTTGATTAATAGGAGACATCACACATGAATCTCTCTTGGATTAATGCATGTTGCCTCTCCTATGACCATGTTTTGCAGGAGACATATCCCTAAGGATCAAAGATGTTACCAGGTAAGTATATCTCTATCCATACCTTAAATACTTGTCATTACATAGGTATTCCCCTTCAAGTGCACTGACACTCAACTTGATCGAGCTGTCCCCCAAAGATTTTTCTCCGGATCCAATCTGATTAAGGCGACCGAAGAAAGGTTCGGGTCCTGGTCATATAATCTATATTGCAATGCTAGGCGACCGTAGAAAGGTACGGGTCTTGGTCGTGTAACGCCAACTACCTTGAATCACTTTATCCTCCTTGAAGGTAAGATATTCCATGTAGGTTCCTTTACCGTTTGCATTAGTATTTTCATACAAATTGCATTCCAAAATTTTGACATCTCAGTTTGGATTTGGATGTCTCAATTATTTTCGTTGAACATTTCACTCTGGATGTGAATGTTCTTCAATCTTCCTCGTTATACCTTAGTCTGATCTAGGTATTTCGAGTACACAAATTTTGACATCTCAGTCTAGACCCGGATGTCTTGATTACTTTTGTTGAACATTTCACTCTGGATGTGAATGTTCTTCGAAATTTTCTCATTATACCTTAGTTTGGATCTAGGTATTTCGAGTACAAAAATCTTGACATCTCAGTCTGGACCCGGATGTCTTTATTATTTTCGTTGAACATTTCACTCTAAATATGAATGTTCTTAGACATTTTCTCGTTATACCTTAGTTTGAATCTAGGTATTTCGAGTACAAAAATCTTGACATCTCAGTCTGGACCCGGATGTCTTGATTATTTTCGTTGAACATTTCACTTTGAATATGAATGTTCTTCGACATTTTCTCATTATACCTTAGTTTGGATCTAGGTATTTCGAGTACAAAAATCTTGACATCTCAGTTTGGACCTGAATGTCTTGATTATTTCCATTGAACATTTCACTCTAGATGTGAATGTTTTTCAATATTTCTCGTTATACCTTAGTCTGGATCTAGGTATTTTGAATTTAAAAAATCATGACATCTCAGTCTTGGTCCGGATGTCTTGATTATTTTCATCTAAACATTTCACTTTGGATGACCTTTCTCGTTATATCTTAGTCTGAATCTAGGTATTTCGAGCTTCAAATATCTTGACATCTCAGACTGGACCCAAATGTCTTGATTCTTTTCGTTGAACATTTCACTTTGGATGTGAATGTTTTTTGAGCTTTCTCATTATAGCTTAGTCTCGATCTAGGTATTTCGAGTTTTTAAACAAATCTTGACATCTCAATTTGGATTTGGATGTCTCAATTCTTTTCGTTGAATATTTCACTTTTGATGTGAATGTTCTTCTCAAATCTCGATGTTTCAATCTATTACCTGTTAGACTCTTCAAGGAATCTGAGTGAGAGTTGAGTACTTGTGGAGTAAATGGAGATTTATCATGTACCTTAGGATGCCCTACCGCACTGATTGGTAAGTAACTGTAGGTACGTTCCTTTCCTTTCGCATCATACATTTGCATTAATATTTCTATGCATCATATAAATTGCATTTTAAAATGGGATTCATTTTCTGGCAAAAAATCATCATTCAATGCATGTGCATAGTCAAAATTTAGGTTTCAATTTGTCTTTGTAGGCAACCTCTTCGAGCTCACCTTCAAAGAGGGGCAGCTATTGACACCTAAATTTTGGCGACCCGTTTAGTCATTTATTGCATTAAAAAAAATAAGGGGTTAATTTTATCACTGAAAAATATTAATTGCATAGCATATAGTTGTAGGTGCATTTATTTTTAATTTACATGTTTTGCATTTATTTATTGGACCAGTGACTGGTGGATTTGAATTAGTGGTTTTGAGCTTTAAATTAACAGGCTGGACTAAGCCCATGAAGCGAGTAGATTGGCCCAAGCCCCTTTTTTTAAGTGATTGGAAATTATCTCATGAGAAAATAAGAATTTGAAATTTTCCGGATATCGATTTGGAAAAATTGAAACCCTAATCGGTGGCCTATCAATAGGTTTGTTCGCGTAGGGTTAGGGGGAGAATTGAGTACACAACAAAATTGAGAAACACACGTGAGGATCGAGGAGAAGCAGCGGATCGCGAGGGAAAATTGACGATCAACAAAGCTCTTCCCTTTTATTTTCGTGCGCTGTTGTCATCCCATAGCAGCGGCGCCATTGGCTTCTCCAAGGAAACGCTCGGATCTTCAAACGCCAGGTGCTGCTCCCACCGATCTACCACGCCGGGTGTTTTGTTGCTGTCCCACCGCATCCCAGCTTCCATTAGCAGTCCAGGTGTGGTCTTGAAGTTCCCCGGCATTCTAGATTTCCCTGCTAAGGCGAGCAGTCCAGCCTTCTCGCTAAATCTGACATCTAGCAAGTCACTCGCAACTTCGTTCGATGTCCAGTATTGTGTCCGTGAGAGGTGCCAGTCCAGATTTCTTGGTGTCCCGAACGATAGCCCATCAAACTCATCACGACTTTGTCGAGCCACATCGAGATACTGCCACGGCCGTTGCCCTAGAGCCATACCGTGCTGTGCCGCATCCATCATTGGTCCATTCTACCGATTGGATTCAAATTTAGGTATAGATCTTTTTTATTTTATTTGATAGGTTTATATTTTAGGTAAATTTAGTTTATTAGGTAAATTTGCTATATCTTATTTTAGTTTTGGATATTCTATCTCTTTGTTTGATTTATTTTCCAATGCATGATTGAAATTCCATGGTGTAGCATCCAATTCGCAACCGCACGAATTTTTATTCTATCTGTAAGGCTTTAGATAAAATAATTATTCACGTGGAAGTAAAATTGATATCTTGATCTTTAAGGCTTAAGATCAATTTATCGATTTTATTAGCGAGATAATCAAGTTTGAATTTCAAATTGAGTGATGGATAATATTTTTGATGATCATGGATGATTTGAGGTTTATCTTTTATTGTTATGTTTATCCCAAAAACACAAAAAAAAAAAAAAAAAAAAAATTGCATTTGCATTAGCATCCCATGTAGATTAGGATTGATTACATGATAGGTTAGTTAGTCATTTTTTTTTTAAATGCATGTTTAGATGAATATCTAGGTTAGATTATATCTTTGAATTAAATTGCATATCTAGGATAGGAAATTTACCTATTTCGAATTTTCAAAAAATAAAAAAAATCCAAAAAAAAATTGCATTCATTTAGGATGTTAGTTTTTTTTTTTTTTTTTAAATTGAAGTGCATGTTTAATTATTCGGCAATTTTAATTTCGAATTTTATAAAAAGAAACACAAAAAAAAAAAAAAAATCCTCATGCATATATCATGTAGAATTAGGGCATTCTTTGTACGTCATGGCATATTAGGATAAAATTGCATGGTTCATTTTAAGTTTAGATTGATTTTCTAGATAGATTGCATCTTAGGTTAGAGATTGCTAGGTTAAGATAATATCTTAGTTTAAATTAGGGTTTAGTCTGACTCAATCCTTAATATAAGCTGGATAAAATCTTAATCTAGATAGATAATTTTTGCATTTTTCTTAATTTCGAATTTCATGAAAAAAAATACAAAAAAAAAATTGTCTTAGGATAAATTCATTGCATTTTTAGGATAAAAGATCATGTGCACATCATATAGAATTATGTTCATGAAATGCACGTCATTTAGTGATTACTAGATTCATTTAATTAGAACTTCCTTGTCATTAGAGTTAGGTCATTTGATTAATTTAGATTGCACATTTAATTATTGCATTTCTTTAGAAATTACTTTTATTTATGTCATATAGTTTATATCATATTGCTATGCCATATCATTCCATGTTAGATTAATAGCATTGCATAGAGCATAATTCTCATTAAATAAATGAAAACAAAAAAAATTGAGTGATTGTGTGTTAATTAGAAATCATATTTAGGATTGCTGATATGAATTTTGATCTAACATTGCAGATACTTTCGTTGCTATGAGGTAAGTCCTGCATTTTATTTATTTGCTTTCTTGAGTGTTAAATTGGTGGTTTGCGCACCCGCATGATCACTTCACATGTTAGGAAAGTAAATTAAAATTAATTCAAGCTTCCTGCAAAACATTTTTTCAAAATAAAAAAGAAAGGTATCAAAAGGGCATTAGAGAAATCTAACGTAACCAAGTCCCCAAACTCATAATCTCTGGTTCGTAGGAGTAAAGTACATCTCCCGTTACTTTACTTGGGTTTCTAATCGACCCACCAAAAATAGATTAGTGGCGACTCCCGATTGAAAATCATTTGCATGTTAAGAATTTGAACCTAAGTTGCGAATTGATATGGGCTTGGGAGAGCCTGAGTTAAGTCTAGGCTTAACAATCCATTAGCCAAACTTTAGGTGGTTCACCAAAATTTTGGTCGCGAAAATTGTGCCTCTTTAGTCTACTTGAAACTTGCTCCCTTCGAGCATTCATTGATAGGAGAAATAATGGTACTAAAATGCTTGATAAAGTGGTGATAGAATGATGCCAAACAATGGAAACTCCGAAAATCATGAATAGATGTGGAATGGGTCAACTTATGATTTCCCCTGCCTTGCTAGAATCCATCTTGATGCTTTCTTTAGAAACAACATAACCTAGGAAGACAAGGCCATCGGTAAAGAAGTGACTTTTTTAAGTTGGCATACAACTTTTGTCCCAAAGAACCCTGAAAACTTCGAAAAAATGCTCAAAGTGTTGCTCATGAGTAGAGCTATAAACAAGAATGTCATCAATATAAATAACAACAAAGTTGCCAATAAATGGTTTAGAGATATGATTCATATGGTGCATAAAAGTACTAGAGCATTAGAGGCCGAATGGCATGACCATCCATTCATAGAGGCCATCTCTAGTTTGAATATGGTTTTCCATTCATCTCTAGCCCTCATTCGAATTTGATGATATCTACTTGGAAGATCCATTTTAGAAAAGATAGTAATGCCATGGAGTTGGTCGAGAAGATCATCGAGCTGAGGGATAGGAAAGCGGTACATGATGGTTATCTTGTTCACTGCTTGACTATCGATGCACATACACCACGACCTATCCTTCTTTGGCACAAGAAGACCAGGGACAACATATGAACTCATGGTCTCTCGCCATTCCTTTAGCCATGAGTTCATCCACTTGTTGTTGAAGCTCCTCATGCTCTTTAGGGCTCATTCAATAGGCTGCCTTGTTTAAGATGCTGGCTCCCACAACAAAATCAATACAATGCTAAATTTCTCTTATGGGTAGAAGACCGAGCGGAATCTTTTCTGAAACAACATCCTTAAATTCTTTAAGAAGAGGTTCTACTTAAGAAGGGACATCATGTCAATCTTCATTCTCTTCTAACACCACAAGAGCATATGCCTCCGAGGATTCTTCAAAATTTTCATCAACTTTAGATTTAGAGAGTAAATTATTACCCTCCCTATTACATCGTTTAGGAGTGCTCTCCATCTTGGAAACATAAGTATTCTTGGACCCTTATGCTTAGTTTTTCCATCAAATTGCCATGGTCTCCCAAGAAGCAAATGACAAGCATCTATGGGAACAATATCACACCACACTTCATCAGTGTATGTTTTTCCAATGGAAAAGTGAACAAGACATCGCTTATTAACCCTTACCTCGTTCCCATTGTGAAGCCAAGAAAGTTTGTAAGGTTGTGGGTGCTTTTCCATCTTGAGTGCAACTTGTCCACCGTTATTGTAGCCACCATGTTCTTGCAACTTCCTCCATCAATAATAATATCACACACCTTTTCATGAGAAATGCATCTAGTATGAAAAATATTATTGTGAAGCCACATACCATCCTCACTAAGAATAACATTCGAGACCTAACAAAGAATTAGAGACTCTCCTTGGTCTCCATAGATAACTTCATCTTTCTCATCGGATGTTTCATTTGTACTAAGGGAGTCTTCACATTGCTCTTCCTCAAGCTCTTCTTTTGCTAGAGAGACAATCTTGTGATTTGGACATTCGAATACAATATGTCCAAACCCTTGACATTTGAAACACTAGATAGAGTTAGGGCACTTGGAACTTAACACTCCATCACTCTTAGGAGTTGATTTTGAAGCAACCGCCCTAATCTTAGAAGTAGATGCCCTTTCACCCTTAGAAAAGTCTTCTTTACTTCGATACCAAGAGATATGACCACGAGCCTCTTTAAGTTGCCGCTCCACCTTAAGTGCAAATTGACAAACATCATTATAGGCAAAAGAACACCCCAAGTGCCAAAACTTAGCACAAGGGGACCCTTAAGTGTCAAAACTTACAAAAGTGCACTTAAGTGCCACTTTTTTTAAAATAACAAATGGGATACTTGAGTGCTACATCCGGTGAACCCCGCCAGAAATCCTACATGGCAATTTTTTTTATTAATTTTCTTACTTACGTGGCTCGCCGGATGACTGACTCAGCCAAAATAAACAAAAATAACGTCGTTTTGGTATAATTCGAATTTTAATATAAAAATTAATTAAATTAAATTAAATTATTAAAAAAAAAAAAAGGAAGAGGAGGAAGGCAGCTGGTGGCTAAGGGCTCAGCCCTCACCACCACCACCTCCCCACCGTCACCAGAAGGTTGAGGAGGGTCAGCCGGGGCCGCCGAGCCCTGGCCAGGGGCCATTGAACCCTGGCAAATCGGCTACCAGGGCCTACAGGCCCTCGCCTAGATCTGAGGCGGACTATCATGTCCCCATCCATCCATCCATCCTTTCCTACTTGTTTTTCAAGGTACTATGCTCCATCAACGTGAATACTACTTAGTTGGCTTAGGAAGCCATGTCTTCTATGGTGCTCATGGCACTGCCGGTTGGGGTAGGGACAACAGCGACAGTGTAACACTACTTTCACTTTTTCCAAGTGCCATTTCCAACCACAAACTTCGCTTTCTTGCCATTTGAATTCTGAATTATGAAGGCTAGAGTTGGACTCGGACTGACCTGCTAATTATCTTTCCCCTCCTCTTCTTTTCGCAGAGTCGACGTTTCAACCGAAGCTTAATGAGCTAAGAGTTCCATCGTGCGAGTTCTTTTCAGCACAGCATCGGAAAGTAGTCATCTCAGCTCAAGGACCGGGTCCGAGTTCATTTCATCGTTGGCAAAACTTTCCATATTCGATGACTCCACCAACTAAAACAATTGGGTTGTTTTACTTTGACCATTCTACACCGTTCCTTGCTTTAGTGCACTTGAATTAGAAACGAAAAAAGATGTGGAAATGCATAAAGAGAGAATCCCTACATCTCTTTGGTTGTTTTCACAAATCCTCCGGGCAAATCTTGTTCCCTTAATCAAGATAGGGGTGTGATCAGTGGATCACGATAGGGCCCCGCGAGATGGAGGGATCTGCCGTCTCTTTCGTGTTGGCGGTGGTATACCTAGAAAAGTGCAAACGAGGTTAAGGACTTCCACACGTGGGTGACATGGCCAACTCTCCTTCATCCGATTTAGGCACTACCAAGATGAGACCCTGGCCGTTAGATCTTGCTCCGCATCCTAGACCGTCCAATCTAAGGATTAGATCCTGTCCGCCCATCTGCATTAAGGCTATGGTATGTCCTGAGCCGTCGGATCGAAAGGCCCACATTAAATCCCGTCTGTCCATTTAAAAAGCTGTGTTTTCTTCTTCACCAGCCAACCTTAGCGCCGCAGATCCCATTCGAGAGAAGCTTCCATGGGTGTTTCGTCCGCTGCTCCGGTGCAGCTCTATCGTTGCTTTTGCTGCCAAGACGACGCGATCTCCGGTCTTCAAGTATTCCATGGAAGCAAGATGTTGGGATTCTTCGTAGACGGCAAGTTGGTAAATGTGTCCAAGAGGTGGAACCGAATCCATCGCAAGGATTTGGCTCCAGAATGGTAGGTACGTCTCGTTGAGAATGAGTAAAAAATGTGTTGCCTTTTCTCGCTCTTTGATTGCTCAGTATTGAGCTAGAGTAGCTTCGGGACCCTTGAGCTTTTCCTCTACCATCTCCAACTCTTTCCAGAGAGCAGACAATTTGTTAAAAATGACGGTAATGGAGAGATTGCCCTATTTTAGTTCTGACAGAGCTTGGGTCAAGCTGAAAATTTTAGCCCTATCTAGTTTCCCATACATCTCCAGAATGTTATCCCAAATTTTCTTCGCATCTTCGGTCGGTGGGAGTCCCGCGGCTATCTTCGGGCTGAGATAATTTCCTATCTACGTTCGCACGAGCTGGTTGCACTTCCTCCAGTGTCATGCAAGCCGCTCGTTGGACGGCACCGGCATGGTGCTGTCAATAAATCCATCTTTATCCTTCGTTATTAGGGCATGCTGGAGTTCTCGGGACAAACAAAGTAATTCTCCGGTCCCATGAGTTGTAGGGTAATTAGGCGTAGTTCCGGATCGTTGTTGGTGGCCGTGTAGAGGGCGTCACTTGGTTCCGGCTGGCCACCGATGGTTCTAGCAAGTGGAATGAAGTTGGGGCTAAAAAATGGAGCCGGGTTTGCCCCAAAACCCGATGGACTCGAACCAGTTTGATTCTGGAATTGCCAACCCGACCTAGACTAGGGATTTAGACCTTCTCCTGGCCCACTATTTTCAACGGAGTTGATTTGGCCTGGTTGAACTTAAACAAGGACCCATTGAATGTATGGTCCTAGAAAAATTTGTCCTGAACAAGCATATCCTGGGACTGATTGATTTCGATCTGGTTGTCTTTCTCTTGTCTCCTTAAGCTAGTTCTTTTCAGTAATGTTGGGATCTGAAGAAGGGTCATTGGAGGAGTTGTTGGATGAACCAGAATTCGGATTCTGATTTTTTGGCATTTTTGCTTTGCAGGTTGAAATTTGCTGTGCGAAAGCTTATTGCAGAAGCTCTAATACCATGTAAGGAATTGAGATGATGGAAAGCCGAACAAAGGAATAGAATAATGGAAATTGTATATTGCTTTCTCATATCAAATATACAAGTGTACAAGCCTATTTATGATACATAGAGTCTAAATAATTTAGGGAATAATTGTACAGAAAAGTAAAGAAAATATTCCTTAATATACAGTATCAATCAAGGAGCACTGCATTAGCCATATGATATCAATCAACCAAATCAAATCAAATCTCGAGGCTACGGTATCTCCAATAGTATCTACCTAGCTAGCGATAATGCTTCGACTACGAGAACATGTGAACATTCGAGAATGGATATTCTGATAACAGCATGCTTGGAGTTCTACTTTTGGCCGTGTATTGATTAAGTAATACGCTAGGTCTCCAAGTCAAGGGGGTTCCAGAGCTTCCTGTCGTTTTCATCAGATCTCTACAGTGCAACATAGTAGATTAGATTGTTTCTTCTTAAATAAACTAAGAAGGACATATGCTTTCTTATGCTTAGGCTTACAGCCAATGATTAGTCATGGACATGTGGTGAAAGTTCTGTTTCAACAATTGAGCATGAGGTTTCACAGGTTCCATTTAGAATCTAGAACCTACCCGTTAAAATAAATTTCTCATTTTTTGGAACTTGAAATCTACCTTGCATACCCTAAAACTTGAAACCTACCTTATTGTTGATTTCAAGGTCAATTTCAAGATCTACATAAGTTCCACATATATTATTAATTGAATGATTACAGTGAATTAAAACCTCTAATGACCATCACTTGTTGCTGTAATTCACCAACCATAAAGACACATAGAAAATATGAACATTAATGAAGTAAAAGTCTCAGCCATAAAATGGAATCTCAAATTAGCACTTTCACATTATATATTCATCATCTAACTATATGGAATATTGCAAGATCACACGAAGATATAAATCAAGAAAAACATTAAAACTTTGAGAAGTGAGGAAGAGCATGCTCCAGCTGCATTCATGGATATGATGAATAGAGTGTTCAAGGAATACTTAGATCAATTTGTGATCATGTTCATAGATGATATCTTGGTCTATTTGAGAAGTGAGGAAGAGCAGGAGAATCATCTAAGAGTAGTACTCCAGACCTTAAGAACTCATTAGCTGTATGCTAAGTTTAACAAATGCGAGTTTTGGCTGACTCGTGTTGCGTTTTTAGGTCATGTAATTTCCGGAGAATGAATCTCCGTCGACCCGAGCAAGATAGAAGCCATGATCAAGTGGCCGAGACCGACAACAGTGACAGAGATAAGAAGTTTTCTGGGGTTAGTAGGTTATTACAGACGGTTTGTGGAAGGATTCTCATCGATAGCTCGCCTCTGACAAAGCTCTTGAAGAAAGAAGAGAAATTTGTATGGACAAACGAGTGCGAGCATAGTTTCCGAGAGCTGAAGGAAAAGCTAACTACCGCACCTGTGCTGACGATTCCATCTGGTCCTAGTTGATTCGAGATCTATAGTGATGCGTCATTTAGGGGATTGAGTTGCGTGCTGATGCAACATAGCAAAGTTGTTGCATATGCTTCCTAACAGTTGAGACCTCATGAATTGAATTATCCGATGCATGACTTGGAACTCACAGCCATCATATTTGTGTTGAAGATTTGGAGACACTACTTGTGTGGAGAAAAGTTTCAGATCTTCACGGACCATCAGAGTCTCAAGTATTCGTTCTCTCGGAAGGAGTTGAACATGAGACTGCGCCGATGGATTAAATTGCTGAAGGATTATGACTGTGATATTCTATATCACCCGGGAAAGGCGAACAAGGTCGCCGATGCATTGAGTTGGAAGTCTTCAATAGCACAAATCTTGGTTAAGGAATGGAACTTAATCGAGAGAGCTCGAGATTTAGAATTCAAATTTGAGGTAGGCCACCTCTCGAGTCTTATGGCCACCCTCAGAATTGAACCGGATGTCCAGGTCAAAATTAAAAAACTCTAACCGACAGATCCAGATGTACAAAAAATTCTTCAAGAGGATACCAATAAAAGAAATGTTGATTTTCAAGTTTCTGATGACGGGACTCTAAGGTTCCAAGGACGTTTGGTTGTACCTGACGATGTAGAGCTTAAAGAGGATATTTTATCTGAAGCACATCGTAGCAATTATAACATTCATCTTGGAAGTACCAAGATGTATCAGAATCTGCGTCAACACTACTGGTGGTCAGGTATGAAAGCGGACATCGCCAAACATGTGGCCAAGTGTTTAACTTGTCAGCAAGTAAAAGCCTAGCATTGCAAGCCGAGAGGATTTCTGCAACCTCTTGCAATCCCAGAGTGGAAATGGGAGCATATCACGATGGACTTCGTGACTAAACTACCAAGGAGTCAGAGGGGGATGATTCGATTTGGGTAGTAGTCGATAGGCTGACAAAGTCAGCTCACTTCATTGCAGTTCGAAAGGACCTGAGTCTGGATAGACACACAGACCTGTATGTGTGTTAGGTGGTTCGTATGCATGAAGTGCCGGTTATGATAACATCCGATAGAGACCCGAGGTTTACTGTTGCTTTTTGGAAGAGCTTGTAGAGTGCTTTAGGTACAAAGCTTCAGTAGAGTACGTCATATCATCCTCAGAAGGATGGCCAATCTGAAAGGACAATTCAGACTCTTGAAGACATGCTGAGAGCGTGTGTAATAGACTTCAAAGGAAGTTGGGAAGATCAGCTTCATCTAGTGGAATTTACCTATAACAATAGTTATTAGCAGAGCATCAAGATGGCTCCTTTTGAAGCGTTGTATGGTAGAGCATGCAGAACTCCAGTATGTTGGGATGAAGTTGGAGAAAGGAAGATAATAGGCCCAAAGTTGGTTCAGCAATCAGTAGATGTCGTGGCAGTGATTAGAGACAGATTAAAGACCGTGCAGAGCAGGCATAAAAGTTATGCAGATAAGCGTCGAAGGTCTTTGGAATTCCAAGTTGGTGATCATGTTTTTCTGAAAGTGTCACCAATGAGGGGAATTTCGCCCTTTGGTAAGAAAGGCAAGCTGAGTCCGAGGTACATAGGTCTGTTTGAGATTCTGGAAAGAATCGGAAACTCAGCGTATCATCTTGCGTTGCCGCCAAGATTGGCGCAAGTGCATGATGTCTTTCATGTGTCGATATGAAGGAAGTACGAGCCTGACCCGACCCACGTACTCAATTTTGAGGAATTAGACGTGGATGACCGTGTGTCATATGTCGAAGGCCCGGTTCAGATTGTCAATCGTAAAGAGCAAGTTCTGCGTACAAAGACCATTCCGTTTGTCAAAGTGGTCTGGCAACACCACGGCACTGAATGAGCGACTTGGGAGATTGAAGAGTCCATGAGACAGTTGTACCCCCGCCTTTTTGAGCAAAGTGTGTAATGGTTTAGATTTCAAGGACGAAATTTTTATAAGAGGGGATGAGTTGTGACATCCTGAAATTCGACCATGTTTTCGATAAAGTGAAATGGGCATTTCGTCGACGTGTTTATGGTCCTTTTTCTCTGAGCTGATCACTGACGAGTTAACTAACCTATTGGGTAAAGCTGTTAAGGGATGTATCTGCAGTAAAATCCTCGAAAGCTACTCAATTGGCTGGATTTGACTAAAATCGCGTTAGATTGATTCTAACCATGAAATTTAAATTGGTCTCGGGAATCGAATATTCGAGTGTGTCACAATTCATTTTTTTTAGGATCCTGTCTCATCGTCCGTCAAATTATTGGCGAGTCCGAACTTTCAATAAAGAAATTATCAGAGGAAAAATTGAAGACCGAAAGAAAATTAAAAAAAAAAAGGAAAGAGAAAAGAAAAGAAAATAAGAATAATTGTATTATTTTTATTTTATTTTTCCCTCTCTCCCTCTCTCTTGTTTTCTCTCTTTTCTCTCCCTCTTCTCTCCCCTTTCCCTCCCCCTTCGTGCGGACAGCTTTTCCCCCCACCGACTTCTCTCTCTCTTCTCTTTTTCTCTCTCACTCTCGACGCTCTCTGTCTCCCTCACGGTTCGAACAGAAGCGGAAGACCGAAGACCAGAGGAGCTCACCGGACTGCCGTCTGCTCCATCGCTCGCCGCCGTCCCGCCACCCGCGTCCACACGCCCTCGCGTTCGCCGCTCGCCACCGTATGTCACCTGCCCTCTCCTCCGCCCAGGCACTTCTTCCCCGCGTGAGACAGCCCTGTTCGCCTCTGCGCAGCCCCTGTTCGGCCGCCACTAGCAGTTGTCCAACCACCTCCGGCCACCGTTCGGACCGCCAGAGCTCCCCTCACCATCCACCAGCCTCCCCTCGTCGCCTTAGCCGCCGGATCAGTCTCGGCCAGGCCAAACCAGCAGCCCCACGAAGTGGGTTTCCAGCGGCTTGAGGCCCACTTTTGGTCCATTTCCGGGCCCCAAACCCGAGGCCCGCTTTGGAGTTTGTTGTTCCTCGCGTCGCCCCCGTCGGATTGATCTGATTTGCTCGCGATTCTGGTGAGTAATCTCACTAATCCCTTATTAGTTGGCTAATTATGCTTAAGGGTGGTATAGTTTTAATTAATTAAGTTTATGTGGTTAGATTACTATGGATTAGTGTTTATTAGTCAATTGTGATGCGAATTAGACAAATTGAATATATATTTAACAAGTAGATGTGGTCTACTATTTATTGAAAGTATCTCAGGATTTTTCCCGACCCTAATCGGGCTTCAATTAGGCTTTTCGGGCCTACGTGAAATTTTTGGTATTTAAATATTAATTTTCGAAATTAAATTAAATAATTGTTTATTTTCCGAAAATTCAACTAGGATGGCCCTGGACTGGAATTTTATGCTGGTGACCGTGGTGAAGTCCATTTTTTTAATTGGGCTTTATTTTGAGCTAAATGGAATTTTTAATATTTATTAATTAATTTTTAATATTTATTAATTAATTTTCGAAATTAATTATTTATTTATTTAATTTTCGGAAATTAAGATTTAGATGGCCGATGACCGAAATCTTGTGTCGATCATCGTGGCGCAGTCCGTTTATTTAAATGAGCTGCAATTTGTATGGTATTTATTTAATTATGAATTTTTAAGAATTATTCATATTGAGTTGATTGTTAATTATTTGATTGAGAAATCATTGGGTATGAGTTATCACCTGAAAGAAAACACGTGGGCTCGGTGAATTGGAATATCACCTGGAGAATGCACGTGAGTTCAGTGATTGAGTATGTCATATTGGCGAAGAGGTCGCCTAAGAGAATGCACGTGGCTCGGAGACTCGGGATGTCCTCCTGGAGAATGCACGTGGCTCGGTGACATAGTTTGGCATCTAAAAGGGCACGTGGCTCGATGAATTGATGCATCACTTTGGTGAGTTAGCACCTAAGAGAAGGCATGTGTGCCCGGGCATCGTAAAAAGGACACGTGACTCGGTGATTTGATGCGTTACCTTGGCAAATGAGTGCCTTAGAGAATGCACGTGGGTCCAGTATTCGGAAATAGCATCTAAAAGGGCACGTGGCTCGGAGACTTGGAATATCGTCCTGGAGAATGCACGTGACCTAACTTTTAGATACTCCTCCGTGGAGAATGATTTGTGTGACATGTAATCGACTGATTCGATTTGTTTGAAGTAAATGGGTGCCCATTGTGAATTGTACTGACTTGCAGGTGGGATCTAAGGTCAAGGTAAGTCCTTTGCCCTGTGCGTGTTTAGACAGCCTATAGTATAATGGTTTACTAATCGAGCCTTAGTGTGTTAGAACTCGCTGAGACGTAGTCTCATCCCAGTTTGGGGAAAATCATTTCAGGACCCCGTTGAGGAGCTGAGGAGGAATTTGAGAAGGAGTATTCGGAGGTGAAACCTGAGGAGAAGGATTTTTGGAAGAAGAAGATAATCATGAGAGGGGTCTTGAGTATGGCCCGGATGGATTGAGATTCTATCTTCTTTTGAGATCTCCATTTTGATATGAATAGAGATAGAGTAAAAAGTTGTGAAGTACTCTGGTTTGTGTTTTGTATAAAAGTTTGGTTATAAGTTTCCATATGAAAAATATGGCCCTGCTTTTCTATCCCATCGTTTTATTGTCTGGGGATTTTAACTGCTTCCGCATGTGCTTAATAAATGAAAGGGTCGGCGATACATAGTTCTAGGATATTGCATTATAAAATTGACCAAGAGTAGAAGGATGTGTGCATGCTCGAGGATCGGGGCGTGACAGTATGTACTGTTTTGCAGGGAAAATGATGATGAAGATGTCACCATTAAAACCCTCTTCTTTTGGTTTTGTTAGTCTGACCTTCATGAGGCCAATAATGAATGGAGGTTCACAACTTACTCTGTTGTTCCTGGATACGTTCGTTAATCTCCTGTTTTTTCAAGTTAAAGTCTCATGAAATCATTTAAACTAGGGGGCAAGGAACTGTACATTGTATACCACTCTTAAACAAATGGAGTTTATTTGAAATTGTGTTCACAGTCTAATGCTAGTGTGGCCAATGGATTAAATTCAGCTTTTGGACTTCTAACCGTAACTTTCGACTTTACTCTTTTACGTCTTCTAAACATGATTCTATCAAGGTATCCTTTCGTGGGTCCATGCATGGAGTTATTTCTTATTGTTTGACAAATGCATCAAACACTAGTTTGTAAAGAGCAAAAGTTTCCAGCACTTTGTTTCCAAGGGTATTGTGTAAAATTTATTTTGATGCGTTGATGTGAGTGCTAGCAATCATGTCTCCAAGTCCTTTTGTCCAGTCGCATACTTTTCCTGTAAGGCCTGCACTTTTTCTATAAATAAAAGAGTAACAAAAGGGGTTTTAATGGTCTCTTGGCCACATAAGAGGTTGCTACCTCAAATTGCAACTTTGGTTGCAATAAGTTATCATGTTTATATGTTTTATTAATTCTATGTATATAAATTATATATAAAAAAATTTGGTTCGGTCCGGTCGGTCCGGTTCGGTCCGGTTCCCACCTTGAAACCGGAAACCGGACCAACCGGCCACCGGTTCCAAGATTAGGAACCGGGGACTGGACCGCTGACCATGGGAACCGCCCAAAACCAACCGGTTCGGTCCGGTCCGGTCGGTTCCCGGTTCGGGCGGTTCCCGTTGCACACCCCTAGGATATACCCGAATAGAAGGGGATTACTAAGTCAGTTATGCAGAGACTAGAGTACCTTAAATTCTCCTAATGGAATTACTTGCTTCTTGCGGCCAGCTTTGGGAACCATAGACGACATTATTGACACAGTTTCTGCTGTGCACCCTCTTCTTCCATTGCTTAGTCTGCTCAAGCTTAATGGCAAACTTGTTACTGTGGGATTGCCTGATAAGCCCCTAGAGCTGCCCATCTTTCCCTTGGTTGTAGGTAAGGGATAAACTAGTGCTGCATTGAGTGGGTGGTCGAATTGTTTAAATGGAATTGCAAATTTGAGTCAAGTCAAAATATTCTAATTTTGGAGCTCGACTTGACATTGTCCAAACTCAAATTCACTTGTTAAGGCTGAATTTTAGTCTGTGCTTGAGTTAAGCACAAACTTGATATCTAATTCTGAGAATATGATAAAAACAGATAAAAATATTACATGCTTCTTTATAGTATCTATAGATGCATACCTATCCTTAAATATATAGAAGTTCAATTACTTGATTAGTTCAAGTTGAATGTCTCTAAACTCAAGCTTGACTGGTTAAGCACTCGAGCTACTCGAACTCGAGAATGATCTAGCTGAGTCCGAGTGTTCTATGTGTCAAGCTTGAGTAGCTCACGAGTAGCTTGACTTGCTTATACCCTACTTGCAGCTATCCAAACAAAACATTCCTGTAACAAACTTCTATTTTCTTTTCTCTTTGGCTTCTTTTCGATAGATTAACTTTGAATTTTACCAACGATTGCTTATGAGCTGAAAAGGTGCTATAGACTTATGTTTTAATCAGTGTAGACTTATATTTTTCACCGCCGGAGATATTAGAAGTTCCAGCTTATGGTCATGCTCGAATTGCAAGTTGCTGAACCAAACTACAATGATTCCGACTTTGTTAATTCTTTCAGGCGGCAAGGTTGTGGGCGGCAGTGATATAGGAGGAATGAAAGAGACTCAGCAGTTGCTAGACTTCTGTGCGGAACATGGTATCACTGCGGACGTTGAGGTAATCCGGATGGACTACATCAATACAGCCATGGAAAGGCTTGCGAAGTCTGATGTGAGGTACAGGTTTGTGATCGATGTGGCCAGCTCCTTATCACAGTAGATATATGGTGACACGTTCTGGATATTTCATTTGCCACTTTTGAGGACTTTTCATTAGATTAAAAAGGATGAATAAATAAATAAATAATTCAAAAATACTAGTCAATACTCGTTGTGCCACATGGGGGACGGCAGACGTCCATGTTGGCGTTATTCGGCCAAAATTAATCATATGAACTCAATTGACAAAATGTGAAAATGTTTATGATCGAATTGGCAAATGTGCTAGAAATTTAGGTTTTTTTGAATAATTTTTCCGAGTTTGAATGGCACATGATAAAAACATTTAAGAAATGAAAACAGACAGTGAAAACAATGACCGGATGAAAGTGCGTATACGTCACTGCTTTGGAAAGGGTAAAAGGGTCGTTTCCCACTTTTTTTTTTTTCTTTCTTTGGTCTGTCGCAGACCGTCTGTATCGTTTCACATGGTAAATAGCTCGAGAGAGATTGAGACCATAGGAAGAACATGTGGCTGCAAATGCATTTGTCCCCATCACGTACGTAGAGTCGTTGAAAACCATAACCGAGGACCACAAACAAACCGTCGTCGCTCTCCGACGTGTGGAAGTCCCTAACCTCATTAGCACTTTTCTGGGTATACCACCGCCAACACGAAACAGACAGCAGATTCCTCCATCTCGCGGGGCTCTATCGCGATCCACTGATCACACCCATATCTCGATTAAGGGAAGAAGATTTGCCCGGACGATCTGTGAAAACAACCAAAGAGATGTAGGGGTTCTCTCTTTATATATACGAGCATGGCGATGAATTGATTTGATGGCTCATATATTGTTATTTATAATATCGGTCCGTCAATTTCATCAGGGTGTTAATCATCTCTGAAAGATTTATCAACTGTATGAAAACAAATCTCGAATTATCGCCATATGGAAATAAAGAGTTATCGCCAAATAAAAAGAAAAACACAATAAGATTAACACAATAAGATTAGGCATGTAATTATTCTCACATTTATTGCTGGTGCACTCTTCATTCTAATTCCAACTGCTTAGTAATGGTATACATAAAAAAACATTCGGTCAAAAAAAGTTGCACGAGTATTTTAGAGGCAAGTGATGGCGGAATCACCGGTTCAAGAGCATCCTCACAAGGCCAACGAGGCCGTCGTTGGGCCGCCCAAGATAAGTCTGGCCTTCTCTTGCCCTTCCATTTCTCTCGGAGGCACCTGCCTAGCTAGCGATAACACTTCGACTACGAGCATGGGAACATTCGAGGATGAATATTCTGATAACAGCATGCTTGGAGTTCTACCTTTGGCCGTGTTTTGATTAATTAATACAATAGGTCTCCAAGTCAGGGGCGTACCACAGCTTCCTGTCGTTTTCATCAGATCTCTATAGTGCAATAAAGAAGATTAGGTTTTTTTTTTTTGTTGACCGAGTAGATTAGGTTGTTTCTTTTTGAATAAACTGAGAAGGACGTATGCTTTCTTATGCTTGGGCTTATAGCCAATGATTAGTCATGGACATGGGGATGAAAGTTCTATTTCAATAATTGAACATGAGGTTTCACTCAGTTTTTAGTTTTAGACTAGTCTTCAATAGGGGTGAATGGTTCCAAATTTCAGGTTCTCTACAGGTTCCATTTAGAACTTGGAACCTACCCGTTAAAATAGATTTATTTATTTATTTATTTTGGTAACCTAAGGAACCCCGTACAACCGACAAATGCCGAAAGAAACCCCGAGTACGCTAGCGGAGGACGCACCACCCTGACGTCACGCATAAGAATTCCTAGCATCGCTTCTGGGATTCGAACTCCTCCCTTTCATGAGAGGGAGAGAGCCCGAGCTAGCAATGCTATTGCAGGCAGTGGTCCCGTTAAAATAGATACTTCATTTTTTAGAACCTGAAACCTACCTCGCATACCATAAAACTTGGAACCTACCCTGTCGTAAGTTCTAACGTCAGTTTCAAGATCTGCCTAAGTTCCATCTATATTATTAATCGAATGATTATTGTGAATTAAAACATTTAATGACCATCATTTGCTACTATAATTCACCAACCATAAAGGCACAAAACATATGAACATTAATGAAATAAAAGTCTTAGTCATAAAATTGAATCTCAAATTAGAGCTTTTAGATTATATATTCATTATCGAACCGTATGAAATATCACAAGATCACATGAAGACATAAACCAAGAAAAACATTAAAACTTGTTCTAGGTTTTAGGTCACAAATTACATGTTTTAATTTCAAGTTCCTCCAACTAAACACCTGGAACTTACCCGTCAAAACAGAATCTTCATATTTTGGAACCTCAAATCTACTTTGTATACCTTGGAACCGGGAACCTACAGGTTCCTAATAGTCCAATTCTCAAGTTTCACATTTTTCCTTGAAACCATGCTCACTGCTAGTCTCTAATGGATCACCAGAGGATGGCAAAATAACACATGGGTTGAGGTAATGGTTTTGTCCAGTAAAGGAAAAGGTTATAGGGATGAAAAAAGAGGAAGAGGAAAGTTGAAAGGTATACAATTGATCTCAGGGAAACAACAAAGAAATTTGAGTTGATTTCCTTTTTCAAATATCTTAATTTTGAGATGATGTTCTCCGTAGTGAGATGACAGCTATAACTTTTACAGGGTGGGTTTTCTATCGTTATGGAAACCTCTTTGACTTCTCTCTCATACATGGATCAGTGTTTTTTAACTACCATCTCATGTTGGAATTCAGTTGGGGCCGCTAATATTTATGCGGATGTAGTTCTGATGAGCTAATGTGGTGGAGAACAGTTTCAACTAAACTTCAAAACAAAACAACATTTTTGAACGTACAAATAGAGAGTCTGCCTCTCGAAGCGAGAGATGCAATGCATTTGACATGCATGTCTGACATTGTATTTACTATTTTGCAGGGAAAATGGTGATGAAGATGTCACCATTAAAACCCTCTTCTGTGGGTTTTGTCAGTCTAACCTTCATGAGGCCAAGAATAAATGGAGGTTCACAACTGTCGCGACCTACCATTGGGTAGAGGGAATAGGTTTAGGGGTATTGCCTAAAGGACGGACCTAAGACCCATGATTAGACACGGGCTCTCCCAAGCCCATACCCCAAGTGACATTTGGATATTTTTAAAAATTTTCATAAAAATGAGTCATCACTAGCTTATCAGGGTCAGCTAGAAATCAAGTGAGGCATGTGAATGTACCACACTTCCTCTGCAACCAGAGAATCTAGGGTCGGTGACTTGATTACACTAATTGACCAGTTAGTGCCCTTTCGGTATCTAATCTAGGGTTGGTGACTTGATTACACTAATATGTGAGGTGATCATGCAGGTACGTAACAATTATAACTACCAACATCCTAATTGCAGTAAAATTGAACAAGTGCAATTAAACATATAATTAAATACGATAATTAAACATAGGATATAATCAATGTGCAAGTAAATAAAGGCCTAATCATACTAAAAAGGCAAGACATAGCAATTCCTAATCAAACCCTATAATTTTTGTATTTTAGAAATTTAAAAAAAAAATTAAAATTTTTAAATTTTTATTTTTAAAAAAATAATAATAATAAAAAATTCGGACCGGATCGGGTCGGGTCCATTCGATTGGACCTAGGCTCGGCTCGGTCGGCGCTGATCGGGTCCCGTTGTAGATCGGACCTGAGTTCGGTCCAATTAAGGGCGAGTGGGCCCAAAGCGTGGGCCCAACCCAAGAGGTCCCTCTCCTCTCTTTTTAAAACAAACCAAGTCTACAAGCCCACACTAAACTAGCCCAAGCCCATAAGCCCAAAAACCCATAAGCCCACATGTAAAAACAACTCAAATCCAGCTCGAATTGCTCAAAAACCCTACTTGATTCGCGACCCGCGCCTGACCTACGCCTGACCTGGTTTTGGGCTGAAACCCTAAGGCTTCTTGACGGCGCTGATGACGGTGGTGATGAGCTTGACGGCAGCAGCAAAGCAATGGGCGGCAGCGGTGACAATGTCGGGGTCTACGAGGATGGGCGGCAGTGTGTCGGAGATAAGCGAAAGCATCTGGCCGTCGCGGGTGGAAGCAGGCTGCACTTAGGCGCGGTGGCTCGGACGGTGTTGAGTTCTAGTGGCGTCAGGTGTCGCGGCGAGGGGAAGGCGGGTCACGGATTGGCGCGGCGGGCTTTAGCCGCCGACGACTCGGGCAAAGAACAAGCGGCGCGTTGGCACGGAGGGCGGCAATGAGTGAGCGACAGCACAGGCTGCAGTGAGGGGGGCTTGTACGGCGTCAGGTTAAGGCGGCAAGGCTTAGACGGCGTTTGGAGCTGGATCGCAGTGGCGGCTGGCCTGGTGATGCAGCGGAGGTCGAACTACTCCCAGATCTGGGCCTTTGGCTGACTCCCCTACCTCGAATCTTTTAATCTAAGAGGCTCTGAGTTCGTCCTTACTCTCCCTCTGGTCTCGGTCGGCTCGGCGTCGGGAGCAATAGCGATGGGTGCTACAGCTACTGACATCAGAAGCAACCGCATTGGGTGTAGGGAGTTGGATAGCAAGAGCTCAAACGGCGTCAAGCTCGGAGGGTGGCGGCTGCCGAAGGGCGGCATGAGGAGTGCGATGACTCGGCTAGTGTCGAGCGCGCCACCGCGCCCTCCTCCCCTCTATTCCTTCTCTCTTTGGCTCTCTCTCCCTCTATTTTTTTCTTCTTCGAGCTCTCTCCCCCTAGGGTTTCTCTCTGTTTTCTCACTCCCTCTGTTTTTTGTTCTTCTCCCCCATTTTCTCCTGGTTCTCCTATTTTTCTTTTTATTGTTCCCCCCTAGGGTTTTTTTGCGAAGATGGGCAGAGGAGGAAGAAGACTCGACGCAGGCCGGGCCAAGGGGAGATCCCTCGGCCCCTTCCACGTTTTCATTTTTCTCTTTTTTATGTTGTTTTTGTTTTATTTTTTTGTTGTTTGTTTTGTTGTTCATTTTTTTTTAAAGTGACTAATTCCTAATTTTGTACATGATTAAGTCCTAAATAAAATTGTAAAATTTAGGTGTCAACAGTTGCCCATCTTTGAATGGGAGCTCAAAAAGGTTCCATCCAAAGATAAAAGACATCTAAATTATTTTGGCGATAGAGAGACCCTAGGTGCATAGGCACGTATCAAGTCGATAAAAAGAACTCATAACTATGGAAGCATATCTTGTCAATAAGAGGAAAAAAGACTACGGGCTATAGAAGCACGCCGTGTCATAGGAAGAAGGACTTAGGGCTACAAAGCACTCTAGGCTACAAAAGCTCTCCGGGCTACAAAGCTCTCCGTGTCATAGGAAGAAAGACTCAGGGCTACAAAAGCTCGACTGCCTACAAAGCTCTCCGTGTCATAAGAAGAAGAAAAGATCCTGGGATATAGAATCACGCCGTGTCGTAAGAAGAAGAAGAGACCCTGGGCTACAAAAGCATGCCGTGTCGTAAGAAGAAGAAGAGAGCCCGTGTCATAAGAAGAAAGAAGAGACTCCGAGCTACATAAGCACGCCATGTCATAAGAAAAAGAAGAGGCCCCGGGCTACAGAAGCACGCTGTGTCCTAAGAAGAAGAAGAGACCCCGGACTACAGAAGCACGCCATGTCGTAAGAAGAAGAAGAGACCCTGGGCTACAGAAGCACGCCGTGTCATAAGAAGAAGAAGATACCCCAAGCTATAGAAGCACGCCATGTCATAAGAAGAAAGAAGAGACCCCGGGCTACAAAAGCACGCCGTGTCGTAAGAAAAAGAAGAGACCCCGAGCTACAAAAGCACTCTGTGTCATAAGAAGAAATAAGAGACCCCGGGTTACAAAAGCACGTCCTGTCATAAGAAAAAGAAGAGACCCCGAGCTATAGAAGTACGCCGTGCCATAAAAAGAAAGAGAGACCCTAGGCTACAGAAGCACACTGTGTCATAAGAAAAAGAAGAGACCTCAGGCTACAAAAGCACGTCATGTCATAAGAAGAAAGACGACCTTGGGCTGTAGGAGCACGCCATGTCATAAGAAGAAAGAAGATTCCGGGCTACAGGAGCACACCGTGTCATAAGAAGAAAGAGATACCTTGGGCTACAAAATCACGCCGTGTCATAAGATGAAAGAAGATCCCAGGCTACAGAAGCACGCTGTGTCATAAGAAGAAAGAGAGGAATGAGGTCTCACCGTGTAACAACGGGTGTTGACCGGGTTGCAAATGCATGATTTGAGGAAAACCAATGAACCTTTATAGATGACATGATTTAAGGTTGACCGTGAACCTTTGTAGATGATATGATTTAAGGCTGACCATAAACCTTTGAAGATGACATGGTTTAAGGCTGACCACGAATTTTGGGTTTTTAAGGAAGCACCCGCTAATCCCTTGAAAACCGCATGGCTTCACTAAGGAATCTTGTCACACTTAACTTGAGCAAATGTCATTAAAGACGTCATCAAGAGATGCATTGGCAATATTACAGCATTAATTGAACAAGCTAATCAAGCTAAGTCCGACTGCTTTAGAAAAATATTCGATGTCAATCAATATCGTGTGGCACAAAATTGCCATCTTGCTCGTGGATATATCATTAATCATCAAATTATCTGGGAGTCAAGTTCTTATTAAAACAGCTACGACTCATGAAAATGGCTCATTAAGCATGCCAAACTAGAGCTTCTTAATCAGAAAGGATTTCTCACACACTCTTGAGAAAATGGCTACTTGATCCCATCCATTCGCGTGGGAAGTAATTGCTAAGGGGATCTCACATAACCTATGTCAAAGGCTTTCGAAACATTCACAATGAGTACAATCTAATTGATCAAAAATGTCTTTTGAAAGGGCCGCGATATAGGTTCGATCATGGGCTTACATAAAGGGATTATTACTTTGAGGCTAATAAATGAACGTTTGTCACTATCTTCTTGGGCTTACAAGTTGAAAACTTGGAAGATAAGATAAGATAGAATTACTTCCACTCCTTCAAGCAATAGCTTCTTTGTGGCATTCTCATTTTCACTCAAACCATCCCAATCAGAAGAGACTTCGGAAGAGGGTTGTAATGTTGGCTTGTGAGAGGCTTGAAAGGCTCAAAGTTTCTAAGATGATTTTTAAGAGTCGATGATCATCAAGGCATTGTGACTAGGTCACTCGACCTTTCAAAAGCATTTGGCTTTTGAAACGCCGCCCATCTCGAAAGTCCCTTGACTAATCATTTCTGCATGGGAGCTTCGCTCCTTTCTCTAATTTCCTTTGCCCTTTGTGATGATGATTTTTTTTTCTTTTTCGCAAACACTTGGATTTTGATAATTTTTTCACATAAGATACAGCCTTTTGGCTCTTTTTCTTGACGGGCATTGGCCTTACTTTTACTAGGCACATTGCTTTTTCATGCCCTTTCGTTTGTCGAACTTTTTGCACTTTGAACTTTTGTAACTCTTATGACTTTCGAGATGCTTTTCACATTTTCTCGCAACTGTCAATTGTATTTGGTCAATTCTTATGCCTTGCCCCAGTGAAGGGAGATGATCGCCGCTCGGGGTTCATAAATGAATAATCAGGCCCAAATTGGTTAAAACAATGGGTAACAGTGTTTGGATAGAGAAGGAAATGCTCTTCTTCACCTTGGGATGAGTTAAGCTCTAATGAGAATTCCTCTGAAGCTATCACTAGAAGATTGATGCAAGTGAAAGTAATAGAACATTTCTCAATCCTTCACTCTACGACACAATTGTAACCTCTTATGCTGCCCCAATGTAGGGTCATTCTTGACAGGGTACTTTAAAGGATCATCCATAGTCTGCCCAAAGGGATAGCAAGAGATTAGTGCAATACTTCGAATTGATGAAGGAAATGTCTTTATCATTTCAATTTTTACGCTCAATGTGAATGAATCCTTTGTACTAAGAGAATGTTGTTTTTCACTCAACTCTCAAAAGTGTTTGAAGTACGTGTTTGGAAATGGTTTGCCTTTCTTCATCCTAAGCACATCTTGTTTGGCATGGTTAACGTCTCCATCTCACTCTATCGAGATTATCTGAGTAGATCAATCTCCATAGGGAAATTCGATTCAAAATGAATATCCCACAAAATGAAAAAAAACAATTTTGAGATAAAAAGGATGCTCAAAAAGTTTGTAGAAATTTTTTTTCTCAATTATTCATTTTGTGCTTCTCTAGGAAAGCGCAAAAGGTTTTTTTTTTAATGGAAATTCTCCCCCATTTTTTTTTTCTGAGAAGACGAGTATTTACCTGCGGCATAGTGACCCGATACCCTTGTAAAGAATGCAAAAGAATATGGTAGTGCAAAATCTTTTGGGATTGAAATGTTGGAAACAATACATCATTACCCTTCATTCGCTTTTATCCTTTGAGGGCTAAAATCTCTTGGATTCACCCTCATGGATATTTGGATACCCTTCACTTGTATTTGCCTTTAAGCATTTGATATTTTCCTGATTCCTTGGTGGAAGGCACTGCTTCTATGGTCAAGGTGCAACTTTTTTTTTTTTCATTTATCACCTTGACAAACCTTTGTTTTGTCTGAGTATGTCCTGTACCAAAGAAAAGGATATGTCACTTTTTATGCTAAAAATAATCCAAGTTTAGGAATGAAATACATCCTTTTCTAAAGTCGGTCAATCAACATCCCAAGGTATCTCTCATGGAGGAATGGATAATATTGCCCCTTTTATTTCATTTGAATCTTTCTTTGTTTAAGATGAACAAGATCTAATATCGCTTCATCGCATTTGTTGGAACGTTACAAAACTTGGTACTCTTGATGTCTCGTTGAGAATGAAAAGAAAGTCATGTTAGAAACGGTATTAGAAATGGATAATTGGAATCGATACAGTTTACTCTTCCTTTGGATTCACCCTTTTGGATGTTTGGCAACTCCTTTCATTTGTCTTGTCATGCAAAGTGAGCGAGATCAATGGGTTATTTTGGCACCTAAGGCGTTTGTGTCATTTCCTCAACTTCCTAGAACAGAATTCAACTTCGTTCCACCTCTATGAAAGATTAGCGCTGATGAAACCCAATGCATGCTTGCTCCTCGAGTTCCATGAGCCTACACTTTTACCATTTAGAAGGGGTTGATGTCGATCTCAAATAAACTTCTCGTTCTACTGGAGAAAGCAATTTCGTGAAGAGAGGGACTTAAGCAACGCTTTCTTGGAATTCATTTTGGAAGGTAGACGCAAAGATTCGCTTGAAACACTTCTGAATTCGTTTTTTTTTTTTTTTTTTAAAGGGATGATTTTCATGAAATTGAATTCCATCATAAAAAATGAGTCGCATCATTTACAAAAGCATCAATTGGATTTGCAATCAAAACCCCGAATGGAAAACAAGATTCTTAACAAGAATAAAGACAATGATAAAATACAAGAAACTCTTGCTAAGATGAAAGTAAAAATCAACTTTTGTCCTAGCTCTAGAATTCATTTCTTTGTGTGGTCGAGCACTAGAATGTCAAGGAGCATCATGCATGGCCTACAAAAAAGATGATGATGTTAGTACATGAATGAGAGAAAATGATATCTCAATGAGGTTGCTTCTTATAATAAAATTGAGGCGACGGTACATGCCCCGTAGTCCTTATGACGGGGTTTTAATATTTCGCCAAGATTTTATCATAAGAGAAGACATCATTAAAATAATCAATCAACGGCCATCAATCAAATGTCCACTTTTATTCAAATAGTTTCGTATGCAAAAGTGTCATTGACTTTTGAAAAATTGATTTGTGATTTTACTCCTAGAAAAATGAAGTGACTTTTATTTTGAGAAATTTGTACATAAAATGATTTGCATTTTAGTTCCAAAATGTGAGAATGAGAGAGTTTGATAAAAAAAAAAAAAAATGCAATTTCAATTTTTGTGCCCCAATATAAAATCATAACTTGAAAGTTTTTTTTTTTAAAAATGATTTTGAGCCCATAACTAGAAATTTAAACAAAACCATATGTTCAACGGTGTCAAATCAAAGTGTTTAGAACTTGCATTCAATTTTCACTTGTCAAAAGTGATTGCCAATTTTTTCAATTATAAGCCTATAACACCAAGGGCATTCGATTAACTTATGCAAATTTCAAGATAAAAATGCAATACAAAATGAGCAAATAAAAAGGAAAATGATACTTACATTAGGTGCCGACCTTTGTCTCTTTTTTTTTTTTTTTTCAATTACATAGACATGCACATAAAATGTGGTTCGATTTCTACTCTATACGGGTCAAAATGAAGCCATGGGATCACTAGATTGAACCGACAAGGTCGCGGCTGGGTCGAGTTACTCATGACTCCGGCTTTGTCAAAGAACATACCCGTATCGCACGATTGCAGACCGGGTGGGTACCTTCAACATGAAGAAATAATTTCGGGGGTAGAGATGGGCGACTCGCACTACACAATTGTAGTCGGAGTAGTATTCACCTCAACACCATCCTAAGTGATCCTATGTAGCCCAAATCTAGCGGCATGTAATGTGTGCTACGGTGTAGTGCAATGTAGGGATCGCAGGCATGACAATTTATAAGCAATTAGTGCTTCATACATAAAAAGTAAACCACACATTCCTACATCTCCCTGCAAGACAAAGGTGAGAAAACGTTTCCCCTTATACCTCACATTTTACAAAAACATTTAACACTTTTAATGTAAGGGACATACTTAGAATCATTGCTACCAAACAAAAATATTTTTGAACATGATTAATTTTGGCCTAAGTCCTCTAAGGTTTAAAACCAATTTTGGCCGGAAAATGCTGACGTGGACGCTGGTGGTGCCACGTAGGACTACTGGTGTTGACATGGACAATTTTTAATAATATTTTAATATTTTTTGAATTTTTTGAATTATTATTATTTTTTTTTGTTTTTTTTCCCTTTTTCCTTTTTTTTTTTCTTTTTTGCTTTTTTCTTGGCCTTTTTTGGTGGCCGGCCACGGCCACAGGCCTGCTGGCTGGCCTCGCCAGCCACAGCCGAGGCTTGGCCGAGCAAGGAGGAGCCCGACAAGGGGAGCCCTTTCCCCCTACCTCATCTCAACCTCCTTTCCACCTCCGCCATCTCCATCAACTCCATCTTCTTCTTCCTCGAGGATGGTCCTTGTCACAGACGAGATGAAGACCAAGGCCGAGGTCTACCACAGCGATGAGATTTTCCGCGAGAAGCTGAACCTCCTGCTAGCGGAGATCGGCCTCCCCAACGGCCTCATCACGGCGTCCCAGGAGATCGAGGAGTACGGCTACGACAAGGGCATGGGGTTGGTGTGGCTCAAGCAACAAAGAAGGCGGAGTAGAAGGTGGCCAACAACGCGGTCATCTCCTACGACACCGTCGTGTCGGCCTACGTCGAGCCCCACCGAATCCGCAAGCTCCACGGGGTGAAGGCCAAGGAGTTCCTCAACGTCTAGGTGAAGCTGAACGAGATCCACATCGACGGTGGGGGCAGCTCCCTGGTTTATTCAACTTGCTATAGCCACGCCATTCGTATTGGCCACATATGTTTAGTTGCTATTCTGACAAAAAAGTCGACCGCAAAGGACACATGCAATTCGGCTCTAATAGCAAAGTCGATTGCAAAAGATGCATGTTGTTAGCCTCTAATTCTTGACTTAACTTCTCATTTCAAGAAGCCAACGACATCACCAAACTCACCATCATCAGACAAGCAATATATTGAAATCTCGTCATCAACAAAAGCTTGTAGCAATCACACGCACCACCCCACCTCGAATCTGTTGGGTGTTAATTTCATGAAGAAACATGTTTTCATGATACTATTCACTTGATTTCAAACTTTAGCTAACTTAGTTACCTTGACTTTGAATAGGATATGAGAGATAATTAAGGATTTCCATAAGATATTTTTTACTATTAGAGATAATTACAATATTCATGTTGATTATCTGTATCTTTCAAAATTATGTGTCTATTGCACGTATATCTCCATTTGATTGTGCATATATTGGTTGAGATATTATCTTAAAATAGTTATCTAATAAAGCATATAAATAGGCTGAGGTATACTTATACATCAAAATATACATATATTCTCAATTTTTATAATCCACTCCCACTCCCTCGAGGGCCCACCCCGCAGCTAGTGGTCGGTTGCGCCCTGGCCATGCTTCGCAACCAACCCGTGTTCCGGTGGATCCATCGGCTGATGAAGGAGATGAACACCGAGATCGCGTGCATCCGCCTAGGGAGCACGCACGTCATTCCCGTGACCTGTCCAACAATCGCCCAAGAATTCCTCAGGAAGCAGGACTCCTTGTTCGCCTCAAGGCCAGTTACGATGGCGTCCGGCACATTCAGCAGCAGCTACTTGACGACAGCCCTCTCGCCCTATGGGGAGCAATGGAAGAAGATGAGGCGGGTCTTGGTGTCGGAGGTAGTATGCCTGCCACGGCACAAGTGGCTCCACGACAAGAGAGCAGAGGAAGCTGATAACCTAGTCAAGTACGTCTTTAACCTATGCAAAACCTCAGGTCATCAAGTGAACTTGAGAAACACTACGAGGCACTACTGTGGGAATGTGACAAGAAGGCTGATGTTCAACAAGAGATACTTTGGCAAGGGAAGGCAAGATGGAGGACCAACCATTGATGAAGAACAACATGTAGAGGCGATCTTCAATGCGCTGTATTATCTCTATGCATTTTGTGTTTGTGATTACTTTCCATTCTCGGTGGGGCTTGACCTTGATGGGCATGAGAAGGAAGTAAAAGAGAGTGTGAGGACTCTTAGGAGGTTGCATGAACCCATAATAAGTGAGAGGATCAAACGATGGAGGGACGATTTGAGTTCGGAGTGTAATGAAAAAGAGCCTCAAGACTTGTTAGATGTTCTGATTATGCTTAAAGATCCACAAGGGATGCCATTGCTGATGCCAGAAGAAGTTCGAGCGCAGACCATGGTAAAGTTCTATCCCTCTTCCTAGAGTGTTCGTTCAAATGTAAACTGGAAAAACTGTACAACCTGATATGCAGGCCACGGCCCTACAGTGGTCTAAATAGTTTAAATTCTAACATAAACATGCATGACTTAATATGCAGGAGATTATGATTGAAGCGGTGGACAATCCATCAAACGCAGTCGAGTGGGCAATGGCAGAGATGATAAATCAGCCTGAACTCCTTAACAAAGCCACAGAAGAATTAGATAGAGTTGTGGGTAAGGAGAGGTTAGTCCAAGAATCCGATATCCCCCGGCTCAACTACATCAAAGCATGTGCTCGGGAAGCCTTTAGGCTCCACCCGATCGGCCCTTCAACGTTCCACACGTAGCCATGTCGGACACCGTGGTGGCCGGCTATCGCATTCCCAAGGACAGCCACATCCTTTTGAGCCGGGTCGGCCTCGGTAGAAACCCCAAGGTTTGGGATGAACCCCTCAAATTTAAGCCGGACCGCCACATCACGAGTGACCAAGCAGAAGTTGTGCTGATGGAACCCGACTTGCGCTTCATTTCTTTCAGCACCGGCCGACGCGGGTGCATGGCTGCCACACTTGGGACAACAATGACCGTGATGCTCCTCGCCAGGCTAATCCAAGGGTTTAGTTGGAGTAAACCCTCCAATTTGTCGAGCATCAACCTCGCCGAGACGAGGGATGACCTATTCCTCGCCGAACCATTAGTAGCTCAAGCTGAGCTGCGCTTGCCAAGTCATCTCTACCTTGCTTAGATACAAGTTTAAAGTCTTGGTGATGTACTTCTGTTGATTTATTATATGAATAATCAATATTAAGAAAATAAATCCGGATGTCCATTGGATAAAAGCTAGACATCCCAAATAAGAAATCTCGAGTGTGAATTACAGGCTCATACTCAAAACATATTCTAATGTTGTGATGTAAAAGATTCTGTATCTACAATATAATTTCTACCTCTTGAATTGAGTAAGTCCAACAGTTGTATGTGCGATACCACCATTATTTTTGACGTTGTTTGGAGCAGTTGCTATCTCTACCTCTCTCTTCAATTTGTTGGTGTTGTTTTTATTTCCCTATCAGGCTAAGGTAAAAAACCGTATTTATTTTATGACATATTTTATTGGTATCACTATACAAATGATTCATTACACCCGACAAGATATCATCCTACCTTGCATAATGTTATCACTTTGTCTAGAGAAATTTATTAATTTAAATCTATGGTCTCATATTTTTAATCACAAAAACTACCTAAAAGATTAACTATTTAGCTTACGAACACAAAATTGCTTATTTTTGTCTAATAGTTTGAGCAAAACTATATATCTAATTATCTAGCAGATCTTGATAAAAAAAATGGGAAAATAAAATTCATCAAAATATTGAAAAGGTTAATTCTTTAAAAGCTTTATCAAATGTTAAACATATTTATATTTAGATCATATTTAAATATTAGCAAAAAAAACAAGCACACAAAAAAAAAAAAAGGAACTTCTTGTCCTTCTACTCCTACCATAAAGAAAGCAATCGATATAATTGTAAATTCAATCTCATAGCCAGTGGATCAAAACTTTAATTTATGCTTAAAACAATTCTCTAAAATAATGTGATGTGAATTTGAAAGTGAAGAAGGTGTATGTCGTGACCAAATTTTTCAGGGTGTGAGAATCACCTAAGGTTTTCGCTAATGGATTGTCAAGCCTAGACTTAACTCGAGCTCTCCCAAGCCCATACCAATTTGCGACTTAAGTTCAAATTTTTAACATGCAATTAATTTTTAATTAGGAGTCGCCACTAATCTATTTTTGGTGGGTCGATTAGAAACCCAAGTAAAGTAATTGGAGATTTACTTTACTCCTACGAACCAGAGATTTGGGTACGGGACTTGGTTACACTAGATTTCTCTAACACCCTTTCGGTATCATTTCTTTTATTATGAAAAAAATGTTTTTGCAAGCGGTTGGATTGATTTTAAGTCTATTTTCCTAACATGTAAGGTGATCATACGGGTACACAAACCACCAATTTAACACCCAAGAAATCAAATAGAAAATGCAGGATTTACCTCATAGCAACAAAAGCATATGCAATGTTAATTCAAAATCCACATCAACAACCTTGGATATGGTTTCTAATTAACACGCAATTTCTCTTTTTTTTTTCACTTATTTAATGAAAATTATGCAATATGCAATGCAATATTAACTAAATAACCTAACTCTAATGACATGTAATTTCTAATTGAATGGACCTAGCAACAACTACCACATGACATGCATTTCAATAAATCTAATCCTAATGATGTGCATGTGACATTTTTCTTTCTTTCTTTTCTTTCTTTTTCCTAAAAGAATGCAATCTATCCTAGAAAATAAAACTAATTCAACCTATGGCATTTTTTGTATTTTTCATGAAATTCGAAATTAGGTGAAATGTGAAAATTACCTAATTAGATTAAGATCTTATTTAATTTATATTAGGAATTAGGTTGAGCCAAATCCAAATTTAAACTAAAACATTGTCTTAACCTAAATAATCCTAAAATGCAATCTATTTATATAAAATACCTAAACCTATAGTAAATTAAGAAAAACATCATCTAAAATTAAACTAAATGCAATTTTACCCTAATATGATGCATGGAAATGCAAATGATAGATAAACCTACCCGGAATAACTTATCTTCGATCGAGGTAGTGGGTGTTATTTGTTCAGGACCCGTACCATTCTACGGTCACCTAGAATAGTAACATGACTTTGTGAAGATACTGCTTTCCTAGGACCCGTACCATTCTACGGTCGCATCGACGAATAAAATTATTTTTCTAGGACCCGTACCATTCTACGGTCGCCTCGACGAAGAAAATTATTTTTCTAGGACCCGTACTATTCTACGGTCGCTTGAATGAGGAAATTACTTTTCCAGGATCCATACCATTCTACGGTCGCCTAGACTGAGATTTTGCTTGGCTAGGACCCGAACCATTCTTCGGTCGCCCAGCTTTGCGATAGAAATCATCTGACCAGGACCCGAACCATTTTTCGGTCGCCTTAATCAGATTGAATATGGAGGAAAAGTCTTTGGGAGACAACTCCATTGAGTGTTGGTGTAAGCACGCTAGGTCGATAAAAGAAATCCGGGCTACAGAAGCACGCCGGTTCGATAAAATGAACTATGGGCTACAAAAGCACGCCGGTCGATATAACCTGGACAGCTTGACCAAGTCAAGTGTCAATGCACTTGAGAGGGAATACATGCACAATGACAAGTATTTTAGAGTATGGTAGAGATATACTTATTTGGTAATATCTCGATTCTTGGGGATATGTCTTTTGAAATTTATATATCCTGTGGAGGTCTTTTACCTCATGGTGGAGGTTTCTCATCTCCTAATATCATGAAACATTCTGAAAGGAACTTGAATTACCTATCAGACATGATTTAGAGCAAAAATTGATATGCATTCATCAAAGAGATAGACAAACTGAGCTACTCTAGAATGCATATTTCAAAATTCAATGAGATTTTCATCAACTCAATCGGGGTTCATGTATAATGACCTTTGCATCACCCAACTTTCCACTGGAGAGAATTGTCGTTCAAGACAATGACATGGATTTCTTAAAAATGCGAACTGAGAGACTTTCAGTTAGAAGGGACTTTCACTCACTCTCGTTTAGAGGCTATTTTATGAGAATCACTCCATCTCACTGTCATCATACTAACAAGGGTTTGAGTTTTCTCGCAAGTGGTATGACCTTACCAATCTGAGAGGTCTATAACAAGGACTGTAATGTGGGTTTGGTCAACGGTTTAATAAAGGGACTCTTTGAGTCAAGGCAATTGAAAGAACAATTTTGTAATCATCTCCGGGTTTACAAGTCAAGAACCCTGCAAAATGAGAAAGATATAATCTTGCTCTCAATTCTTCAAGTGATACTTATAAACATATGAACTCCTATGTTAATTCAAGTGCCATAATCTGAAGAGACTTTGTAAATGACGTAACGTAGGCTAGGTTCATGGGTTGAGAAATGAAAAGATCATTAGGCTCAAAATGTGTGTGAATGGTGAGAGTTGGTGATCATCTTGGCATTGCCATCAATTTTCTTTTTCATCATCGGTGATTGTCTTCATGAAATGCCCCATTGATTGTAAAAACTCAACTTTTGAGTTCTTTGAGTATTGCTCCATCGGGATTCAACCTTCTACAATTGATAGTCACCTCTCTTGACTCTCTTTTTCATCTATGGGCATTGGCCTTGCTTTTACCAGGCACACCGCTTTTTCATGCCCCTAGTTCTTATTCATTTTTTTTATGGGCATTGGCCTTGCTTTTACCAAGCATACCGCTTTTTCATGCCCCTAGTTCTTATTCATTTTTTTTTATGGGCATTGGCCTTGCTTTTACCAGGCACACTGCTTTTTCATGCCCCTTAGCTCTATTTTGATTTCTATGCATGCGTCAAGTATTACACTTTGAATGACACTCAAACTTTTCAAGAGTCTTCATTTGCCTTTTGCCTTGCTCCAGTGTGTGGAATGATCACCAATTGGGTTTAAAGAAATGAAAAATTGCAGGCTCAAATGGGCTGTGCAAAGGATATAAGTATGTAGGATAGAGAAAGAAATGCTCTTCGTCATCCTAAGGCACTTAAATTACCACATGAATTCAATGTAATAGCATGACTAGAAGATTGATGCAAGTGAGAGCAAGAAAATTTCAATCCATTTTCTTTACCTTATGGTGCTGTCTTACCCTCCATTTTGCCCCGATGTGAGGTGGTTCTTGACAGGGGTAATTTGAAAAGAATCTCCACAAGTGTATAAGGCTCAAAACGGTTAAGCAATGGATCACCTGTAGTGTTTAGGATAGAGAAATGAATTGCCTCTCGTCATTTCAATTGCCATACCTTTCGCAAGAGAACTCTTTGTCTTGTAGATATGGAACTTTTTACACTGTTCTCACAAGTGTATAAGTAAGGGACTTGTATAGGATAAGGCTTGCCTTTCATTATACTGACACGTCCCATTCAACATTCTTAAGCATTGAAGTCACTCCATTAAATTGTCTATCTTGACAAATCTCCACATGAAATTGGTGAAGCTAAATCAATATGAAAATTTTCTTTTCAAAAGAGTCTAGCAACTTTAAGTATAAAAAGCGTTTGTGACTTCAAAACAAACAATTTACTACACTCAAACATGATTTCAAGCATTCATTCAAGGAATTGTCCCACAAAGGGATTGTCTCAGCAATGGATGTCCTTGGATTGTCTCTATCAATCAAAAGTGAAAATCCACTTTTTGATTTGATGAATACTCCATTCATGCTTTTGCCCCTACACAAGAGAACGTGTATGAATAGGATACTATGCAACATCAAAGTAAATTCAAATTGCATGACCATTTTGGCTCGGATCGAGATTTTGTCTCAGTCATGTCACTACTAGAATTTGTAGTGCCCCCAATTTGTCATCTACAAGGAAAAGAACAAAGTGTCATCTCCCAAAATTATTTATGTTCAAAAACAAGATGTACCTCTTTAACCAAAGATGGATGATCCTCTTTTAACTTGCCCCTCATTTAATGGGCGATAATAAAAATTCCGTCAAGCATGGAAATGGAACACACTTTGTTTGGTCCTTCAAGATGAATATTTCAAATAGTATCGAGATGTGACCGACATTAACTCTTTAGAAACTTGTTGAGTAACAATTGAACCAATTGCAACTTTGATGTGTCTTTTTTTCGGATGCTTTCTTATCGGGTCAAGAAAGTAATGCTCTGAAACATGAAGTAAATGAGTCAAAAAATTAAACAAGGCTAATCTAATGCATGCTTTTTGGAAACGGCTTGAAAAAGGATCTTTTTTTGTTCTTTTGGATTTTTTTTTTTTTTTTGATGAGGAAGCATGAAGAAGCCCAGTCCTCAGAATTCCCCTTGGATGATATTTTCTTTTCATTGTTGGATATCGTCACCGGGCTAGTTTGGTGTACCTCATCATGTCCTCAAAACAAAACTTGTAATTCTATTGATATTCATCAATCAAATTACATTTATTGGAATATGATGCTCAAGCACAGAAGAAATTGAAATCAATCCCTAAAAAGTGACAAGAATTCCCACGTAGGGGAAAGTGCATGCCCCTAATTAAATGAGGAAATTGAACTACTTAAGACCATGAATCATGTGTACTTGAATTCTTCATCCTTCTTGATCTTGTGATGCAAACCCTTTGGGTAAGATATTCTTCCATCTAGATATGTCGCTACCCTCTTCATGATGGCATCAAATTCGACTATCTCAGGAAAATGAGAAGATTCAAAATGTCTTCTTGGCTCTCTTCTTGGAGTCGCAATTTCTCACTAAAGATAGAATGCAGCTATGTCATCACACCCTTTTTGCTTGATGAGACAAGCCACAGTAGCAGACAATTCATCGACTTGACTTTTGGAGGTACGCAATTCGTCTGTTTATATTGACAATGATACGGTCCAGCACCTCATTTTGATCCGCTATTTTAGCCTTCGGCCGTGTACGTGTGACATCCTGAAATTCGATCCCGTCTCGATAAAGTGAAATGGGCGTTTCGTCGACGTCTTGGGGTCCTTTTTCTCTGAGCGATCACTTCGCAGTTAAGCTAACCTATTGGTGAAGCCATTAAGGGATATATCCATGGTAAAATCCCTAAAAAGCTACTCAATTGGTTGGATTGATTAAAATCACGTCGATCGATTTTTAACCACGAAAATTAAACTTCGATTTCGGGAATCGAATTCCAAGCGCGTCATAATTTATTTTTAGGATCACTGTCTCATCATCGTCGAATTTATTGACGAAATCGAAATTTCGAAAAAAATTATCGGAAGAAAATTGAAGACCAAATTAAAATAGAAAGAGAAAAGGAAAATTTGCATAATGGAAGTATGCATTTTGTTTTTCTTTTTCTCTCTCTCCCTTTCTTTTTCTCTCTCTTCCTCTCTCTCCCTCTCTCTTCTTTTCTTTCCTTTTTCTTTCTTTTCTCTTTTTCTTTCTCTCTCCTCTCTCCCTTTTTCCCTCCCCCTCCGTGCGATTTGCCCCCACCGCCCACTTTCTCTTTTTTTTCCTTGACTAGTCAACCCTTATCCTCCCTCTCTCTCTCTCTTCTCTTTCCTCCTCCCCCACGTGACCGTATTCCCCTTCTTCTTCCTTCCTCCGCACGATCGAGCAAGCGGAACCAGAGACGGAGGGAGGACAGCAGCTTGCCGTGACCGCCGCCCGCTCGCCGCTCGTCCCGCCGAACCGCCGCCCGCACCGCGCCGCGCCCGAGCGCTCGCCGCTCGCCGTTGTCCCGCCGTCCGGCCGCGCAAATCAGCCACTGTTCACCCCTGTTCCAGCCCCGTCCGGCCATCCCCGGCCACCTCCGGCCACCGCTTAGCCCCGCCGGACCTTCCCCTCGTCCCCCTCGCCCTCCGCCGGCCTTCCCCTCGCTGTTTTGGCCGCCGGAGCAGCCCCGTTCGGCTCCGTCCAGCCAACCCACGGAGTGGGTTTCAGCCTCTTCGGACCCGCTTTTGGGCCGTTTCCCGGCCCCGGATCCGCGAGTCGCTTTGGGAAGTCTCGTTCCTCGCGTCGCCGCCGTCGGATTGATCCGATTTGCGCGCGATTTGGTGAGTAATCTCACTAATCCAGGATTAGTGGCTAATTTATGCTTAAGGTTGGTTTAGATTTAATTAATCATGTTTAGGTTGTTAGATTAGATTAAATTAGCATTTATTAGTCAATTGTGATGTGATTTAGATAAATTGATTGCGCAATTAGCAAGTAGACGTGGTCTACTAATTATTGGAAGTGCCTCGGGATTTTCCCGACCCTTCGTGGGCTTTAATTTGGTGATTCGGGCCTAAGTGGAATTTTTGGCATTTAAATATTAATTTTCGGAATTAAATTAAATAATTATTTATTTTCCGAAAATTCAAGGGAGATGGTCTAGAACCGGAAAATTATGCTGATGACCGTGGTGAAGTCCGTTTATGTAATTGGGCTATATTTGGTGCTAAATTGAATTTTTAATAATTAATAATTAATTTTCGAAATTAATTAATTAATTAATTATTTTTCGGAAATTATGATTTTGATGGCCGACGACCGAATTCTCGTGCTGATAGTCGTGGCGTAGTCCGTTTATTTATTTGAGCTCCACGTTGCATGGAATTAAATAAATTGTGATATTTTAGGATTTACCCTAAATTGATTGGAATTGATTGAGATTGAATTATTGATTGGTCAATTGCCAAGTATGTTTGTTCAGCATTTATAATGCTTTGTTGAGTTGTAAAGTGAGTAGAATTGTGAGAGTGATTTGAATATACTCTTGGCTAAGATCTATCAAGTATGTTAATATCATGTGAAAATTGAGTGAGTTGATGAGTATGTGGGGATTCATCCCAAGATTGATCAATTAATCGGCATTCAATTAGAATTTGACTGTGAGAGGTTGTGAGTTAAACCTGGAAGCCCAAGTATGGCTATGCCTGTTGGGCTTGAGATTTGCCACGATATGGGTCGCGCTGATAAGGTAATTAAATACACCCGACATCGGTTGCTTTGAGAAGGCCGTGTCGCCACGATATGGGTCGCGCTGAGAAGGCCGTAATCTATGCCACCGATATGGTCGCGCTAGAAGGCTGCAGTAATTTGCCACCGATCTGGTCGCGCCGATAAGGCCGTAATCCGCCACCTATTAAAGGTCGCGCCCCATTGGGCCGTAATTTGCTACCTAAAGATAGGTCGTGTCCTTCGGGATCAGTAATTTGTTGCCAAGATTTGGTAGTCTAGGCTTGCAAAGTTGTGAGTACGATTTGAAGTCAATAAGGAAACGACTGGGAATGGTCGAACTGACATGTAATCGATTAGGTCGATTGATCATGATGTGATCCGATGTTGTGAAATGATTAATTGAATGGAAATGATCGTGAGTGATCTTGTTGGCGTGTGGTCAACTGAATCGATTGATCGAATTATCGATCGGTGATACGATTGTAGAGCTTATTGTAAATTATACTGACTTGCGGGTGGGATCTCGATGCTAAGGTACGTCTTGACCTATGCGTGTTTAGGCAGCTTTAAGTATAATAGTTTACTAATCGGGCTTAGTGGGGTAGAACTCGCCGAGACGTAGTCTCATCCTGGTTTGGGGAAAAACATTTGTGATCCCGACGAGAAGCTAAGGAGGAGGAATTTGTGAATGAGAACTCGCAGTGAAATTGAGGAAGAGAATGATCTCGAGTGAAGAGGAATCAGAGGAGGATCAGGATGATCTCGAGCATGACTTAGACGAGGATTGAAATCTCATCTCTTTGCGAACCCTTTTGTATATGTGTAGATAGAGTGAGACTCTGAAGTTGCGAATAGTTTGTGAAGTGCTCTGTCCAATGCCATGTATAAAGGTTTGGTTGTAAATTTTTCAATATGAAAAATATACCGCTTTTCTATCCCATCGTTTTATTGTCTGGGATTTTAATCGCTTCCGCATGTGCTTAAAAATGAAAGGGCTCGGCGATACATCATCGCGGATATCGCATTATAAAATCGACCAAGTGAGACGGATGTGTGCGTGCCTGAGGATCGGGGCGTGACAGTACGGATGGGTGAGCGAGATTACTCCATAATCACCTAAAGGAAATAAACGGGAACATGTAAGCATGAGGTGTAAATGGGGAGTCAATCCATGACAATGATCTAATCGATTTTTCTATATTTTTTTTCATTTATTCATGAAAAGTTTGTACAATAAGGGCATTTCCTAAAAATGAACTAAGAAAATAAAGATAGACACTCTAACAAGACCAAATTTCCTAAACATGAATTGAAAACAAATTCTCCAAAGTTTTTTTTTTTTTTTTTTTTGTTTGCAAATGATTCATTGCATGGCAATTTCCTCATTTCATTTGTAATTGACAAATGAATTAGATCAAACGAATAACCTAGATTGTCATGGATTGACCAAAAGTAAATTGCATAGTATAGGGATAGAAGACTTACTTCGTCCAAGGAAAATCAATAGCAATCACATAAACATGCGCATGATAAGTGGCTCGATTTCTACTCTATAAGGCTTATCAAGGTGGAGCCACAAGGATAATCGGACTAGCCACAGGCTTGTGGACTATGTCGGGTCCTCATGACTCCAACTTGGTCAAAGAGCCGACCCGGGTCGTGAGCATGCGGACCGAGTGGGTACTCTTGACACCATGAAAGAAACTTCGGGATTGAGATGGGCGACTGCACATGAGCATGCGGTCGGAGTGGTATCCATCTCAATACCATCCTAAATGATCCTATGCGGCCAAGTCCAGTGTTGTGGCAATAGTGTAGTGCAAATGCAAGGCATGCGCAACATTCATATCAAGCAACACTTTGTATATGAAAATAAACCATACATTCATACACCTCCCTGCAAAACAAAGGTCGGTAAACACTTCCCCTTATACCTCCCATCCTGCAAGAATATTTAACACCTTAAATGTTAGGGGCATACATGGAATCCTTGCTGCCAAACAAAAACATTTTTCAAAAAAAAAAATTTGGCCTAAGTCCACTAAGAGTTTTAACTCGAGTCCCGTGGAATCAAATTCCGCGACCAAATTTTTCGGGTTTGAGAACCACCTAAGGTTTTAGGCAATGGATTGCTGCTCAGACTTAACTCTCGGAAACTCTCCTAAGCCATATCAATTCACGTCTTAAGTTCAAATTTTTAACATGCAATTAATTTTCAATTAGGAGTCGCCACTAATCTATTTTTGGTGGAGTCGATTAAACCCAGTAAAGTAATTGGAGATTTACTTTACTCCTACGAACTGTAGATTTAGACGGGAGCTTTTATTCTGCTAGATTTACTAACGCCTTTCGCACTGGAATTTCTTTTATTATGAAAAAATGTTTTTTCAAGCAGGTTGGATTGATTTTAAGTGTATTTTCCTAACACGTAAGGTGATCATGCGGGTACACAAACCACCAATTTAACACCTAAGAAATCAAATAGAAAATGCAGACTTTACCTCATAAAGAACGAAGACGAATGCTAATTCAAAAATCCACATCAACAACCTTGGATATGGTTTCTAATTAACACGTAATTTCTCTTTTTTTTCACTTATTTAATGAAAATTATGCAATATGCGATGCAATATTAACTAAATAACCTAACTCTAATGACATGTAATTTCTAATTGAATGGACCTAGCAACAACTACCACATGACATGCATTTCAATAAATCTAATCCTAATGATGTGCATGTGACATTTTTCTTTCTTTCTTTTCTTTCTTTTTCCTAAAAGAATGCAATCTATCCTAGAAAATAAAACTAATTCAACCTATGGCATTTTTGTATTTTTCATGAAATTCGAAATTAGGTGAAATGTGAAAATTACCTAATTAGATTAAGATCTTATTTAATTTATATTAGGAATTAGGTTGAGCCAAATCCAAATTTAAACTAAAACATTGTCTTAACCTAAATAATCCTAAAATGCAATCTATTTGATAAAATACCTAAACCTATAGTAAATTAAGAAAAACATCATCTAAAATTAAAATAAATGTAATTTTTACCCCTAATATGCTATGACGCAAAAAAGATGCCCTAATTTTACATGACATATGCATAATGACTTTTTTTTCTGTTTTTCTGTTTTTTTCCTTTTTTTTTTAAATTTCGAAATTAATAATTGCCAAATAATTAAACATGCAATTTAGACCAGTGAAGTAAATCTAACATCCTAATTTTTTGTATTTTTCATTTTTTCAAAATTCGAAATAAATAAATTTCCTATTCTAGACATGCAAAATAATCTAAAACAAGTAACATCCTAACATGCATCTAATCTAACTCAAATATTTTTTCTTTTTACGGAGCAAACAAATAAAGCATCAAGAACAACACGGCACCAAATCAAGCAAGACATCATCCACGTCCATTAAATTTTGGGAACTAAATTGGACGAATCATATCTCGCACATGAGATCGGATTGGCCAATTTTAAATAAAATCACAAATCATATATAAAGTGTGAGATCGGATTGGCGTATTTTCCGGCAATTGCAAGTCGGATTTTGAGCGTGAAAATGGGATCAATCATATCGACATTATGAAATTGGGATTAATCCCCATATTCATGAGAATTCAAAATATTTTTGGATATGGCAATAAATCTAACAAATATTCAAAATAAATCGCGATCCCATGGATCGGACAATAAAATATAAGAAAATCAAATCAATCAAAAATCTTACCTAGCTCTCGATATTGCACCGATAACTTTTCCAAATTTAGACCAAGTGCAATCGGACCGGATTAGAGCCGGTTTTTCGACGGCGAATGGGGACGACGCTTCACGTAAGAGTTATCACGGCAAGGAATGAGCTCGGTGGGGTTTTAAGAAACCTGCAAAACAGAAATTTCTTGAGCTGTAGAGAAGGCCGCCTATGGTGTTTGTCCCAGCGTGGATCGTGCATGATTTTCCAAAGGATTTGTGTTTTTTCTTTAGCTCTTGTTCTCCACGTTTCGCAATTCTCACCGAGTCTCATCCAGTTGACATCAGATTGATGATGGTGTGTTGTGGGTGATGGTGGGATCTCTCGGTAAAGGATGACCATGGGCTTACGGTCAATGAACCTACAAAAATAAGAACTTCGGGATCGACTTGGTTCGGATGCGAATGGGAACGGTGGCTTTACGGCTCTATTGGACAGCAACTCGTCGTTGGGCGTGGCACAGATCAAAGCAGCAACGAGTCGTCACGGGCAGCAAAGGTGACACGCCAAGGATAGTCACGGTCGAGCAAGTTCGCATCCAAGGATAGAGATGCTGACCAGCTATTGCGAAACTCGGATTGAACAGCTGGTGATGAAGAGAGGTGACAGGCGTGTCCTCGATTGGCAGATCTCCAAGAGCCACCTCCCTCTTTGTTGTCTTTTATCCTCTGCAAAGATCACGTGATGGGTTTCCTTGACTTGG